>CM043113.1:24810178-26010178 GCA_023701765.1 Hylyphantes graminicola
ATAACAAGACTCGAAATTACGGGAGTCGAAGAGTGGAGATTTCAAAAATAAATTTTCTCACAACTTACTTTGATATTAGCATATTCAGAACGCACCTTAATATATTGAAGAATTGACAAGAAGAGGTAATAGGCGTTTTTTGAGTGATGACAAAAGACAAGCCAGGAAAGGCAGATGCCGAGCATTAACTAGAGTTGTTTCAAGGAAACTTTGCAAGAAACCAGAATGAGTGTGGCGAAAACAGGGCTGTCAAATGAGGAGAAAAAATACCTAAGACATCATTCATCGTACAATTTCTACAATGACCATTGAGTTGCTACGGAAATCGTATATAAATTCGTTTTAATCACAGTATCTTCAAAATGAAGCATCATCAGATTCAAGGGTAAGTATTATTAATGTTAGTCTTACATCAAAAAGCGATAGCCGTATGGCCCGGTGATTAACGTACGTGCAAGGAGAAGGATCATCAATTTAATCCCAAACAACTGGAAGCAGGTATATTGGAATTAGATATTTAGTTCGTGTAGTGAAAAGATATACCTGATGTTTTCTATTCTGTAGGCAATCAACTGCAAGCTCTTAAATACTGCACTGATGAAATATAGAGAAATAAATAATGTTTCCTCCCGATTTAACCCAGTTTGAACAAAACGTCGTGTAAGACTGGCGAGGACTTAAGAAGGTGCTCGATGCCACTTGTTTTAAAAAACTTTTCAATTCACTTAATTTATTCATCTGTTTTATGGTTATTCTTTATGTTTCTGTATAGAACGCAACAGCCAATATTATTAATCAATAAAGTATTAATATTGTGATTTAATCAATTTTACCATATCTTTTCATTTTAATTTTAGTGAGACATCGAATCCATACATAGTTTTTCTTGTAAAAAAGCGCTGTGCCTTGCCCCATACATCTCATAAATATTTCAATTTATGGGGCCATGGATGTCGTTCGTACTTCTTATTTTAAGTACACAATATTTGTTGCAATTAATTTTTATGAATATTAAGGTATAATAACCTTGGTTTAGACACTTTTATCTGAGTGCTGTTGTGCTTAATCTTCGTATCATCCTAACGGGTATGGTGACAGTGGATTGGAGCTTTTTGCGAGGTTTTCCGGAAAAGTTCGCACGGCTTTCCGGAATTTTTATCTCGATAACGCACGTAACTCGTGTTAGTAACAATTATGTCAATACAAAACTTGTAGATAAAAGAGTGTTTGTTTTTTTGTGTTTAAAATATCTACTACTTTGACATTGACCATTTTGTTGTGTAGATTAACAGAATTGGGATATCGGAGCAAAAAACTTGATTCTTCTTTCACTAGCAATTTAGTTGCAAATTTCATTATGAAAAGCGGTACCGCGTGTGTTCCCGATATCCTGAATGAGATAAAACTTTCGCTTTTTCTGATGTGTTTTGAGCCATATAAAAGGAAATAAAATTGAGAGTTTACGTCTTTATCGATTTCGAAAATTCGAGTAAAAATTTAAGGGACACCCATCTGAAGATAATATAAGTATATATAGATATAAAAAAAATAAAACTCAAACGAAACTGAGTCATTTCATTATCTGATAAATACGTTGCAATTTATGAACTGTTTATGGAGTTATACTACAAGAAAAATAAGGTACTGCATTTGGGCAAAGCAAAATTTTTAATTCTAACACATTTTTTTAAAGGAAAATTATTTAAAATTGTCCAATAAGGTTGTAAAGTAGTAATTATCAAATTTTTTTGAACTTAATTAAACGTTGGTGAACACTAAACAAATGTCGGTGAACACGAAACAACTTATAAAATCAATTTATTTTTATTAATTTGCAATACAGAAATGTTTCTAAAGGACAAAATTTAAGTTTTTTGTTTTCTTAAATATTGTAAATGAAATTACCGTTCTATAGAGGTAAAATAAAAATAAATGAAACCACCCGCGTATGTCTTAAATTCGTAAAAGAAGCACAGAGGGCCATTGTTAAACCATGATTCAAATTTATAGCCATGACTAAAATAACAGGTCACGTTTTGCCATTGGATCATTTATAATATGAAACCCTTATTTGGATAATCAATATTTGGGCATTTTTATTTTATAAAATCAAGTTTAATATCATTTTGTAAGGCAATAGTCTTAAAGAAACAAAGTATTAATGAATTAAAATATAAGTTTTAAAATATCAATTGAATATGGAATCATCTTTTTCCCCCTAGATAACAGTAGCAAGTGTGTCTTCTGATGCACCCACTGAAAAGGAAGATGCAAAAAAGAAAACTCTTGTATGTCTAAAACTTATTTTTACTGTCTAAAACTTATTGTTATTAAACTGAATATTAAAAGCACATTTTTTTTACAAACTATAAAACATTAACATTAACACTTAGATTGCAGCTGAATAGAATACAAAATTTTGGTTAACATACGTACGAGTGTTGAAATAAAAAGTTAAAAGTAATATTTCAATTTCAATCTCCGTTTTATCCTAAAAAATATTAAGAAAGAAAAATGTTCTAGAGTTTATTTTTTTAATGAAATTATTATCTAGCTTTTTTTTCTTGATAAATTTATTGCACGGTTACTTTGTTGTAGCTTGAAGAAAAGAGCAGAGAAGAGCTCATAAAAATTGGAAAAGAGCAATTCAATCTCTTTCAGAAAGCTAAAGAAAATTCTAATGGTATGAAACTTTTTTTTGTAGAGTTGGTTGTAGAGTATTTGCCGATTTGTTTTTAATTAATTAAATATTTAATATTGAAATAATTTCATTTGAATTAAATAGTACTTTAATTATAACTGTCTAAGAGATCCCTAAATAAATGTTTCACTGTCTTATTAATCATGGATAAGTCTTAAAAAAATGTTTCACGACTATCATTTATACTCCCTTGATCAAAAAGTTCCTGGAATAGCCACCGTGAAGCGCTCCTATCGTTTCAATTTTAGGTTTTTTTTTTATTAAGTTGGTATGTCTGTTGTTTGATATTCCCTCACAAATTTTTTAGCGTCATAGCTTGACTTTTATCCAAAAGTTACGTAGCCAAGAGTGCAGTCTATCTCTGTGTGGTGTCTTCGATTTTTTACAATTTTAATAAAATGGACTATAAATTTGCAACAACGAACTGGACGAGTCAAATTTTGCGGATGGATTCATAGACAAGTTCAAGTCCTCCGCTATCCCCCTGATGGTTAATTTGCGGCTATTTTTTTATTTTATCAATATTTTCATCGGTTTAAAATGTCTATGGTCTGCCACTGCGTTCATCATCTTTGATGGACTCACAAACTTGTATCAAATTTTGCGTAAAAATGGATTTAATGGCGCACGAAAGTGGAAAATGTTAGAAAAGTGTTTCCGCAATGATTCTCGGAAGAAACAGGTCGTTTACGAGTGGCACGAGCGGTTTAAAAGTGGTTGTGAGTCAATCGAAGATGATGAATGCAGTGGTGAACCATCGAGATCGAAAACCGATGAAACATTGATAAAATAAAAGGTCAATTACAGCAAAAAAGGTTGGTCAATAACCACAAATTAGCCATCAGAGAGATAGCAGAAGATAGAACATTGCATATGGATCCTTCCGCAAAATGTGATACAAGTTCGTTGTTGCAAATTTAAATCCATTTCTTAAAAATTGAAGTCCCACACAGAGATAGATCCACTCTTGGCTACGTAACTTTTGCAAATGTCAAGCTATGACGCTCAAATTTGGAGGGAATATCAACAACAGATGTACCAACTTAATTAAAAAAACTCAAATTGAAACGATAGGAGCGCTTCACAGTGGTTATTCCGGGAACTTTTTGATCAAGGTAGTAACACAATTTTTTTTAAGCCATGCATATAAATTAAAAAAATACCTTCAAACAAAAATGTAAATTAAAAATTATATTAAGTATTTTGTCGGTATCTCTTCCCTAAATAGTATGAAGATTTACATAATATGAACTAGTTACTCTGAGAACATTGCATTAATAGCTGTTGTGTCTTGTAGCCCAAAATGCTGAGCCTGTTGGTGCCAGTGGAGGGGCTTCTGCCGCGGAAGAATCAGTGACTGAGGATGAAGATGAGGAGGAAGAGACAGAAGAACTGATATTTGAGAAAAGGGTAACGTTGGAAGTGTTTGATGATGCAGAAAACAAATTCAAGGTATGCTTTTTTATGACTGTCGTGGTTGTTATTAAAGGCTGTAAACAAACTTTGCAAAAGTTTAAATTGCTTGCTAATATCTAGCTAACAAAACAATGCATAACAGCATGCCTAGTCTGTTGCATGCACATTAAAGAAATGTTTACTAGCAACTTGACTCAATTTCGAAACACAAAATGAATTTTTGAACCTGTTTCAATAGAAATCTTCAATGTAAAAAGTTTATATCTTCAAATAACCCGAAGCAATAATCATCACTTCTGTTAAAAAAACAGACTCTGTCACCTAGCCTGCTTCCACTCAAATTTTGTGTTCCACATGAAAAAAGTGCCAAGCACAGTATTGATTCTATATTAAACATTTACACACTAACTTAGTCTACTTTGATTTATTTTCTTTCGAAAATTCAATAATTATTTGTTATCATTTGCTAACATAATTTAAATTCAAAGAAAACATTTACATTATTCCTTTATTTTAAATAGAAGCAAAACATTTCATATCGCCATTCAATCAACGAATCTCTTTGTGAAATATATTTGACATTATTTTAAACTGATTTAAGTCTCAAAAATAAATTTCTTTTAATAAAATTATTTTAAAGAACTGAAGTTTTTCAAGCGATTGTTGTGAATGGCAATGATGTTTTAATTCTAATGAAAATGGCTTCTTGTGCTTTTTAAATGAACATTAAATATTGCAGTTTCTTAAATAATTGAAGTACTTCAAATTTGAATTTTTCTGAGATTTTCAATGTCTTCTAATTTCGATGTGCTAAATTTTTCTTATGTATCACATTTGCCTATAACATTTGTAGTTTGGATATGAAAGTGGGTGACAGACCGATCGAACGATTATGATACTTCCACTTTTAACATAATCCACTTTTTACATTATTAACATAGTGTGGAAGCCAATAGTTTATAATGTGTGCTTTGTTTTCAGGTTGAAGGTATGGGCTACCTCAAAATAGTGTATGATGATAGTTCTTTCGGGTATCGTGTCTTCATGGATGGTGATGATGGAAGACTTTTGTGTGAACATCTGATTGCAGTGCAAACTTGCCTAAGGACTGATGGGAAAACAGCCATATGGGCTGCCATTGACTATTGCATGGAACCTGTGACCCGACGCCAGTTTCGCGTAACCTTCAGCTCCATGGAGGCCTTAAATGAATTTAGTAAACATTTTGAAAAAGTACGTTTTTGTATGCACACATATCAATTTGTGCTCAATATTGTTGAATTATACAAGTACTACAAGATGTTTATTTTGTCAGGCGGCAAGTAGTCTAAAAGCGATATTATAAGTATTTTATTATGAAGTTTAAATTTTATCTTTGTTCAAATATCTAAAAAAAATAGTCGGGAGACAAATTTGTTTTATTTAAGCTTTTATTATCCCGTGACCCCATTTTTTAACGTATGTAGTCATTTTTTTTTGCAATGATTCAATTCAGTAGAAAATTATATTTCATTGATATTGACCCCAAGATATATTATCAAATTATTCTTAAAACATCTTGATGTTTCATTTAGTTTTACTAATTTAATTGCTAAGCAAGAATAAAAATAATTATTTTGTCGATTTTTAAAAACATGCTTTTTTTAAAAAATTTATATTTATCAAATATAAACACGACATAAAATGGCTATGACATAAAGTTACTGGTGTGATATCATTTATTGAAAATTCAAATTAATTATATATTTAATGAACAAAAGTTCCTTTTTTTTATTTACTAAACCTATTAATGGCAATTATATTTATTACTATTTGTCTACCGACTACTACCTATAACTAACTACTATGATGTAAAAATATCTATTTACTTTTAATAATTTACTATATGACAATGTGTAATTTTTAAATTGTAATATTGTTTGCAGGGCAAAGAAATTGCAATTAAATCTCCTATTGTAGAAAAATCAGATTAACTCTTGATTTCTGGTAAGAAATACATTTTTATTTGCTTTTTTAATTGTAAATCGATTTAATTTGAAACAACAGAACCATCCATAAAATAATCATAACTTAAACCAACAATAAAATTCTGGAATGGAGACTAAACGGAATTACGTCACTTGAAACATGTCAATTATTTTCCAAATTATGAATTTAGTTTCAGAAAGTAATGGCAACAGAATATAATAAAAAAATTAAATTATAATTATTTTTGTTAAGTTTTATTTAAGTTTTTCAAACGATGGCATCAGGAAAGTAAAAAAATATCGGATTTGAGCCAAAGTGGTGTAGTTTTTTCAGAAAATTGGAATTTTCTCTAAAAATAGAACATTTTGAGCTCTGAAAGTTAAAAATCTGTAACTTAAGCACGAAATACACATTTGTGCCAAGTTGCGAATCAAACAAATGTCTAGTTTATGAGTCTATAAGACACACACATACGTACGTACATACACAAAACTTCATTTTTAAAATTATGGATTAGCTGTTTAAAGCACTTTTAAAGCACTCACAATCCTTAAATGTATCTTAAATATATTTTAAAAAAAGTTATTGTTATCAACAAATATGATCAATTTTCTCATGTTTTCGTTTTCTTGCAGGTTTAATCTTCCAAGTAACTATGTGATATGTTCATGGTGTTATTTATATTCTGTAACATTTGAAAGGAAAGTTTCTAGAAAAATCTGTAAAGATATGTTATTTTTATTGAAGTGTAAACTTAATCTTAAGCAGCATTTGTTTGTAAATTTTGATCTCATCACATTAGATAAAATTTTAACCTGTTTCTCGTGAGTTTTGTATTTTAATTCTTTTTACAAACACAGTGTATAAAAATAATGTTAGCAATAAATATTTTAAAATTCAACCCATTGTGTACTTTTCAATTTCAAGAGCATATTAATCGTCATATACAGAGAAAGCACATAATGTTGATTTTGCAACTTAGGTTCTTTAGCGTAGCTTTGAACCAAGCATCGGAGGTTTTATTTAATGTTATTTCTTTTCATAGAAGTATTCTAACTATATATATATTGCAACTTTTATATAATTAAAATATTAGAAAGACTGGCTTTCATTTCGTCTGCAAAAAGTTTCTTTCTTAATTTGATATCCATGCAAATAGTTTATTTTTCAGTTCTACAAGCGTTTAATGACAAAGTTATTTCTTCCAACTTTTTTTAGAAGTTCTGAAAACATAATACAAATAGCTAACAAAAACTGCTTATGCCATTCTATATATTGCAATGAAATATAATATGACTAGATAAAAAGTGCACAATTTTTGTTTATTGATATTGCTTTAATGAGTTTATATCCTTCAATATTGGTCCTATTTTGAATATAAATTCAGTATAATCAAGTTGTACTCCGTGTTATAATGTTAGTTTGTATGATTGCAACGAAATTTTTTCCTTGTGTTAAAGAAAAAGAACTGTTTTAAGCCCAATAGAGTTCTGCTGCATGATCCATCTCATAAACCAATGGCTCAAGACAAAATGGAAATCATGTAAATAAAACTTTGAGACTGGTGAATGTTCAATCTGTAGTGGTTCAATGTCCTGACACTGTTTAGGATGTGTGTCATATAAGGTTGTATAGAGGGCTAGCTGTAAGGTATCAGCCTAGTTACCTAACGTCAATTGCATTTGTATTGCTTTAGACTGCTGAGACTTAAATTCTACCGTTATTGTACCACAATTAAATTTTTGGAAATTTCTTCTGATATTTTACTGCAAAATTGTGTATTGAAAATCAAAATACTGGAACTGACGTGCTTTTGGAAATTTCAACACCTTCATCAAATGTTTTAGATCTCGTAAACCATCCGGTTAACTACATACTTCGACCAAACTTTAGACTGCGGGCATGCTTATGATAAGGTTACAACTTCTTCAAACTATATCTTCTGCCCAACAAACTAACTACAGTCCGCCCAGTTCGAATCGTATTCTAGAAACATTTAAGCCAGTTACATTCGTCATATAAAATTTTTTTTCAAAAGATTCAAAACAGCCGGAGTAAATTTAGCTTAGGGAGATTGAGAGACGACTTTCCATATGGAAAGGCATAACTGCTCCCATACCTTAGAGCTGCAATCCAACTAAGCCATCCGGACCCCCTTAGACCAGTATACTGGGATATTTCAGTTAAATTGAGGCGCGTTCACATGTGCTGGGAAATAGCCTGCATTTAGCTGGCTATTTTGTGAAACCTTATAACCCCGTTCACATGTAGAAGCCGGCATTCCGGAAATGACATGTGGTACGTCATATCCTTCGAAGGGTATTGTTGTGGTTTGATACTCGAATTCGAGATCGTGGTTTCTATAATGTGTGTTCTTTTTTAATGTTACTTTGTTAGCGATGTCGTCGCAAGAATTACTAAAAACAATTGTTTTGTTAAAAACTCGTGAACAGACATCGGATGTACTGTAGACATTTTAGGACGGACTTGGTGGTTCTAAAATACGACGTCCGTCGCCAATAGCCCTCGTGTAGCTCTAGTGCGACGATAACAGGGTTCCCACGGTCCTTGAAAATCCTTGAAAAGTACTTGAATTTAATTTGATTAACTCGGGGCCCCGGAAAGTACTTGAAAAATGCACGAAGTCCTTGAAAAGTACTTGAATTTTTATTTCCCTCTGCGCGAATTCCGAAACAAACAAAACCAAACTACAACGAATCTTTTTTAGTAGGCTGCGAGACTTCTTTTGTCCACTGCGCTTTACTCTCGCGCATAACTCCTCCTTTTGACATCACGTTCTCTTCAGAGAGAAGTTGTTAAACAACGCGAAGCTAAGTCGCGAAAGGAAATTTGTTCCGGCTGCCGCGTCACGTGCTTTCTTATACGACTGTTTTTCACGTACTTTCTTCAACAATTTTGAATGCTCGTACCTTAAAGATGCCTGGAAAATGCGTGTTTAACCAACTTTGGTTAAAAATAAAGATTAAGTTGTTGTAATTAAGTTGTTTTTTCTGCGTCAGAGTTAAAATTGAATTTCTGCTAACATATTCCAGGGTTGCCACTGGCGACTAAAAACAACTATTTTCAAGGGGTAGGCGACTATGGCAACTATTTTAATCAAAAAGGGACCAAAAGCAACTATTTTAAACATTTTGGTGACTATTTAGCAACTATTTCAATTTCCGCGACATTTTAGCCTGTTTTCCGCAATATATTCTAGAACTAATAATGCGCGTGAAAAATTTCTTTCTTGACAGTGACGTCGTATGTGGTCTAATAACCTACACCATCCACCTCAGGGATCAATCTGCAGTCGCATTTGTCGCAAAATGCGACGAGTTGCATGAAAATACGAAAAAAAATTATTAACCGTCGCGAAAATGCGACGACGTATTTCGGTGAAACTAAACTTAAATTTCAACAAAATAAAAGTTCAAATAACCGATTCGAATAAAGAAAAATAAAAAATGTTATCAAAATGAGAAGATGAATTCAGATTACACTAGATGTCTTCAAATCTCGCCAGCCAGTGCAACCTCCCATTAGGAAAGGAGTTCAATAATGTTTCCTGATTTACTTATCTTACTGCCTAGTTTTAGTGAAATCTACCGATTATTTAATATTACGTCAGAATGATTGACAGTTCTCTGGCTTTGTGTGATCGGAAGAGTATCTCGTTACTTTTGTAGCTCCGGTTCAGGCCAACTCTGACAACCAGAATATATTTTCTGATCAAGGGTCCGATTCAGGATGCCCGTGAGTCATGCCTGATTGTTAATTCTTGGCGTGATGCTTGCATTGCATAGTGTAGCTTAGGTACAGGGCAGTTCTGTCAACCAGCCTCTAATGTAAAAAAAAAAAAACTTGACTGATGACCTTGGCACAGCGCTGTTCGTAGGTCTTCAGGTTTCACTGTACTTATTTCACGAATCCTGTTTTATTTTTTATCGAGGTTGAAATTTTGTTAGCAAAATAGAAATTCTCGGGTCCGGCATAAACCGGTTTCCTCTTATTATCAGAAGGCTTTGGTTTAGGAGGATCTTTTTTTGCCTTTGCTAGAATGGTGTGCATAACATTAAAATAATTTTTAGAGGGAAATATTTTAAATGTCTATTGGATGAAGAGATTGAAATTTTCGTTTTGCGATTGCGACATGCTGGATCGCCAAAAAAACCATCACTGCGTGCTTCATAAAGGGCATTATTAAAAGCTTTTGATAAAATAATCTGTAAAATGTTTCAGAATTAGTTTTTAAGTTTAACTGCTTATTTGAACGAAGGATGCAAGAGGATTGAAACATACATGACAACATCGCGGCAAAAATGAAAATTACTATGTGTTTAAGGGCGATAATGAGATTGACTACAAGATCCAGACTCCTCCTTTGCGTCTCCAAATAAAAGTGTCTCTGTGTTAATCCAATGGCAAAAAAAATAAGTAAATATTTTCCAATCCACATTTCTCAGGCTGTATTGAATATTTCCACAAACTGTTTTTTAAATGGTAAATGTAGCTGGCTTACAGATTCCTATAATCTCGCTTTTTGAAATGGGTTCTAATAATTTTTATTTTTTGAAAATTTAAAAAATATTCAAATCAATTTCAAAATGTGGAATTATAAAAACCTGTAAGTCAGCTTAATCGTCATATAAGAAAACTGAAATTATTCAATACAGTCGGAAAAATGTGGCTTAGAAAATATATTTTTCTCCATTAGATTAACCCAGAAGCACTTAAGATTGGTGAACTGACGATTTTTTATAATAACTCAGAAATCGTATATTTCAGGCGACTATTTTAGCAACTATTTTGGGTATTTTAGGCAACTAAAGCAACTATTTTAAAACAAAAAGTCAGTGGCAACCCTGATTTTCCCATTAAACAATTTATTTGTGAATTCTCTTAGAGTACATAATACTTCCAAAAATATCCTATTGATTTGAATTTGAAAGAAAAATCCGTAATGGATGATTTCAATTTACATATCTTGCAGGAAAAACTGGTGATACATGAACATATGTTTGTATCCCTCGGATGGTTAAAGTTTAATGTGCTTGGATACTTGTTTTTAATATACTTAACTTAAAAAAAAAAAAATTGTCCTGTGTTGCTAGTAATAATTAATTATTAGGTCCTTGAAAAAAATATGAAGGTCCTTGAAAAAGGTATAAAGGTCCTTGAAAAGTCCTTGAATTTTTTTTAAGTTAAAGAGTGGGAACCCTGGATAATTCAAACCAAACCTAAAAGAACCCTTTTAAATAAAAGTTGGTTAAAATAAAGTTGCACTCAAGTCGTGAGATTTTTTCATGCAAGCACGAAAAAATCTCAGTTGCATGTACCCTTAGCCAATCAGCACTCAGTATTTCTTTGGCTGCACTGTGGCCAACTAGACTTCGCCAACTGGTTGTTTGTTTACTTTTTACGACGCCAACTTTCTTCCTTGCTTGCAAAAATCTGCGCAATTAAAAATGGGTAGTAAATGGATGGCAAAAATGGAAATTGATCTAATTAAGGAAGTTCGGAAACATAAATTTCTGTTTGATGCAAACGATGCCTATAGTTTGATTTAAGTTTGCTTCAAAAAGATGAAACTTGCCAAATTGTGAGATAAATAATTTTCTGTGGAACCCGAAAAACCAGGTTACCACAAGTTGCAGTTGCAAGTAGTTGTGCAGGTGTGAAATGGGCTTAAAAAAATACGAGGCGTGTTTTTTAAGTAAGTACCGTTTTGCCACACAGAGGGCGCGGCGCTGCGATCGGCGTTCTGCGCATGAGCACTGTGTACCTACATCTCTTGTCTACTCTAGGGATGGCGGTTTTTTGGGAAAAAACCGGTTTTCCGAAAACCGGTTTTTTACAACGCCGGTTTTACTGACCCGGTCTTACCGACACCTAAAAACCGGTTTCTAATGAAACCGGTTTTTCAATGGCAAAAAAACGGTTTTCTGAAAAACCGGTTTTCCGGTTTTTATTTTTAAAAGTACAGTTTTTATGTTTTTTAATTTTTTTATTAATTACTTGAAAAAAATCAATAATTAACTAATAAACAGTCGAATTAATAATAACCTAATTAACATTAACTAATTTTTATAGCGTAATTAACATTAGCTAAATAGTAACCCAATTAACATTAACTAATTAATAATTAACAGAATAATATTGATGATTCATTAGTATTTATATCATCATTTGTTTTTTTATGTATTTAAATAACTAATAATCACGTATTTTCCATTCCGGTTTTCTTGTGTTCTGAATTTCTTTACTTTCCCTTTCGAATTTAAAAAACAATTTCCAGTTAATTTTAAGTGTTTAAAGTGTTTTTTGTTGGAAACTAAATTCCAGGGTTCAATTCTTACTTCTTTAATATTTAAAATTATAATGTTCCTTTTTGTTTTCTTATTTCGGCTTTTCTAATATTCTGTTTAGTTTTTTTATTAATCTTAGCATTATTCCATCTCTTATTTCCATTTTTAAAAATTATACTTTAAAAATACCATGCCGTGCTTAAATGCATCCTTCAGAGTCCGCCTCTCTATAATGACCTTCACCTTTTCCCGCCGCAGAAAGATAGTTCTTATGTGAATATGTGGGTGACGCATTCAAAGAAACATTGAATGTGTAGCATAGATTTCGAGTTTCTCGTTCTCGACAAGAATTTTGTATACCTTTTAACTTTAATTTTAATAATGTATTAAATAAAAATAGTAACTGTTTTAAATGAAATTATCGCTGTAAACATTACAGAATAATTATCATTTGTTTGATTAATATTCATATAATTATTTGTTATTCTTGTTTAGAGTGGTTTTTTTTTTAAACTTTACTTTCGAATTAAAAAAAAAGTTTAAAGTCAATTTTAAGTGTTTAAAGTGTTTTTGTTAGAAACTAAGTTCCAGGTTTTCTTCCTAATTCTTACTTTCTTAATATTTAAAATTGTATTGCTCCTTTTTGCTTTCTTATTTCGGTTTTTCTTGTAACATTTTCAGTATTTTTATTAAGCTTTGCATTATTTTATCTCTTTTTCCTTTCCCTTTTGTATTATTAAATTCCTATGATTTGCCGTCTATAACGCCCGGTACCCTTCAGTCTGGACGACTATACTTGGTGCCAAGCTTAATAATTATACAAAATATAGTTATACAAAAAATACGGAATATTAAGGACAAATATCAAAAGCTAATGCAAAAAGTTTAAATTTAAACTGTAAGAGACGGAAGATATCATACACAATATGCATTGAAACTCGATTGAGAGTAATTCCTATTTCTGAAAAAACCCAAGCGAACGGCATCGCAGATTCGAAGACATTTGTTTATAATAACCACAAAATTTATGAACACTTGGAGTGAAAGAATTATTCGATTCAGGAGAAACCCGCTTTAAGCCGACTTTCTACGTTTCTCCGATAAACGAAACCCACAAGCGTTCCTTTAGTTTTCTGCCCATTTTCTTATTATTTATTATAGCTTTGAACATCTGCCTTGCCATCTATTTTGGAACCGATGACTTGTAACTTTATTTCTTTTCATATATATTCTTTTTCTAACGGTTTAAAGCGGGATTTTTTTTGCGGGAGAAATAAACTTCTCAATTAACAGTTCTGTTTTAAGTGTGTGACACTTGTGTGACAGAATATTGTTCAAATATGATCACGCTGAAACAAAATTGAATTGCAAAGGACAGTTTTCACCACTGCCTTCTCACCAAATGAAATAAAAACCTATTCCTAGACTTTTTTTTTTATAATTAACGTTTTTAAGCGGTTACTAAAGGTTAACGACTAACGGTGTTTAGGCGGGAAAAATTTTACATAACATCCTTACGATAAAAGTATACTTCATTAAGAATTCATATTTCGAGTATTGATTTAGTTATTCAAAATTGGGGAAATTTTTTTGGTAAAATTTTTCTTTTTAAAACACACATGCCTACTGAAAATCCTTTATCCTGAATGAACAAAGATGGTAGAATTTCTTTTCTTTTATTTTTTCAATTTTAAATAGTCGTTTTCAAATTAAGTTAAATTAAATTTAAATTAAGTTTAAATTTTTAAGCGATCGATGTGTAGTTAGATTCGTTGAGCAAGAATACTTTTATGATAAGTAAACTGGACAGCTTAAACATGGTTTTAAGTTTAGCGCTTCCGGCTCATAAATATCCGCAAGTTTCCTGATCATATAATGTCGGTTTCATTTCGCAAGCAATATAAATGACAATCAAAGATTAAGCAACTATATTTTTAAATTAAAAAAACAGGAATTGAATAAAATTTAACTTAATATCAGAAGCACTCAAGATGGGGCACGGATGTTCGGGTGGTTAACATCGGAGGCCAGCGGTCTGCGCACTGTAACGGGTGCGGGTTCGATTCCCGTCTTCGCCCTGGGTGTACTTTCTTTCTCTGTGACAGTAAAAACTCTTTCTGTGTCTGTCTTACTTCACGATGGCTTATAAGCGGGTCTCTGATCAAGCACACAAGGAAACGAAACTTAAGATTACCACTAAATAAATAAAAACACATTGAATAAAATTAAATACCTTAAAAGGTAGCTTCAAAACTTTCAAAAAAAAATCTCTATGGCAGCTACTTATTGCGCAGATGTAGCTTTCGTGAAAACCTAATTTGAAATCCGACAGATACTGGGAACACGTGTATCAAATTGAAGTCGGTATCCTCTTTTAGTTTTTCTTCAATACCGTTAAAACCAAAAAAGTCCGGTGACAGCTACCCATAGCACATGCGCAACTTAATTCATAAAACTTATTTTGATAGCCAATAAGTACTGGGAATACATATGTACCAAACTTGAAGTGTATCGCTTTTAGATTTTCGGCAATACCTTTAAAACCAAAAAAGTTCTATATGGCAGCTTCTCCTAACGCATATGCAATTTCCTTGAAATTTATTATGACGTCTGATAGGTATAGGAACTCGTGCACCAAATTTGAAGTCCGTAGCTCTTTTAGTTCAAACTATAAAGTGGGATTAACAGACGAACCAATGTTTAAAAACTACTTTTTCAGAATCAGGACCCCCATTAGTGTAGAAATAAAATTTTAGTAACGGTTTTGACAACATCATAATGCTGCCGTTGCCGAAAATTTCAAATTAGATAATAAAAAGTAAAAAGAGTGAGACCTGATTGAAGAGATCGAATGGAACAACACGGAACATGTAAGGACAGAATCTGAAACGTTTTACTTTTATTCTGTTAGGAGGGAAGCTTGAATAGAAATGTGAAAACCGAAGTTAATAAGATATGAAGACTTCAAAAACAATTGATTAAACAAGAGCAAAACTCCAATCTAAAAAAAATTTATAAAAATTAAAAAAAAAAAAAAAAAACGTCGATGGCGGTTTTTGAGAAAAAACCGGTTTCCGGTTTTTAGACGGTTTTCTCGGCAGAAAACTGGTTTCCGGTTTAGACCGGCCTCATAAAAAAACCGTTTTTTCGGTCAAAACCGAGGGCAAAAAACCGGTTTTTCAAAAAACCGGTTTCGGTTTCCCATCCCTAGTCTACTCACTGACGATATTGTAATCCGATTTGTCATTGTTTTACGTTTTCTGCTGAGTGTTTAAAATGTCTCCGATAACCGTGAGTCCCGCCGACTGTGAAGTACGGTCTGTTATAAGATTTCTTAGTGCTAAAGGCCTAAAATCAATCGATATTCAACGTGAGATCTGTGCAGTTTACGGACAAGACATTATGAGTGATGGAATGGTAAGAAAGTGGGTGAGATCATTTAAAGAAGGCCGCACGAATGTTCATGATGTTGATGAACAACGGAGTGGGCGTCCTTCAGTCGTTAATGAAATTTTGGTGCAGCAAGTGGACAATAAGGTGAGAAAAAACAGACGCTTTACCATTCCATCACTCATAATGTCTTGTCCGTAAACTGCACAGATCTCACGTTGAATATCGATTGATTTTAGGCCTTTAGCACTAAGAAATCTTATAACAGACCGTACTTCACAGTCGGCGGGACTCACGGTTATCGGAGACATTTTAAACACTCAGCAGAAAACGTAAAACAATGACAAATCGGATTGCAAAATTGCAATATCGTCAGTGAGTAGAAAAGAGATGTAGGTACACAGTGCGCATGCGCAGAACGCCGATCGCAGCGCCGCGCCCTCTGTGTGGCAAAACGGTACTTACTTAAAAAACACGCCTCGTACTTTAGGATTATGACTGGTATAAGCCAGCGTGCGAAGTAATAGAACAGCAAACCCTAACCAATCCAACGTGTGTCGGAACTCGGAAGGGCTGTGGGGCGCCCTGTGGTCAATGTCTTGATCTACGGATCGGAAGGTCCTGTTATCGACTCCTGGACTCTGAAAACCCACCGAGTATATGCGGAGTACGTGATAGTTAAATATGTTGGGTTCGAAAGTCCTGTGGGCGTCTATTGTACAGTTTCCCACGGGTACAGGTTCCTGGAGTCTATTTCCCTCCCCTTCAAGGACATGTCCAAAATTGTGTAGGTGACGCGCAATAGATGGCAGCATCTGTGACATATATGTGTGCATGTGAGTGTTTGTTGTGACTGTCTTATTTAACGAAGGTTTATAAGCGGCTCTTTGAGCAAGCACACAAGCCTGAAAATATATGTATACCAACCAACATAGTAATCAGAAGTCGGAAACTTTGTTGTGATCATCGAGATATTAAGAGGTGGGTGGAGGGAGCATTGGCAACCCTGAGAAGGCACAGGACCTTGACACGTGACTCGTTGAAACCTAAATGTTTTTTTTCCCGCCCGACATCTTTTCCACATAGAATTTCACACAGACAATCAATGTAGAATTTCAATGGCGGATGGCTAAAAGACATCTCTGCTGTGCATTAGAGATAAAAAATTTCCAGATTGTGAAGCCTTTTGAGCTTTTAACTGCCACAAAACTTTTTTAAAAGGAAGTAATGTAACGTTTCACAGGTAAGCACCGTTATATCTACTTTATATTGCAGTTATATTTTTTATAATATGATTTTGTACTTAGCACTGGCTTTTTACTCTGTAATTGAACTAGAACAAAACTGTAATATTGTTGTTTAATGATGTTAATTTTAAAAATAGATGATTATTTAATAGTTTCTTAAAGTAATAATTTCAATAATTGAGACTTATTGTCTCAATATAATGTTATTCTAGAGTTTTTTTTTTATGTACCCGAAAATGTCTGTTTGGCGACCGATTGTTCGGTTTTGGCGCGTTCTATTGGACGTAAGCTAAACAGCAACAAAAGTAATTCATTTTAGTTTATTAACTTATTAAAATATATTTATATCAGATTTGGTTATACCAAGATTTGTTTTACTTGTTCCGGAAACTAATTAAAATTTTTCTTAGTTCGTTTTGTATGTAGATATGTAGATTTTCATTGCTAAGTTGTGGGTGCGAATGCATCGTTAGTGAGGGTTTTGAGTTAGTGATTAGGAACTTAGTATGGGTTTAGTAAATTGATAACTCAAAATACAAAGGTAATATCAGATGCTTACAATTTGGTATTAAAGTATGAAACTTGTAGTTAGTCTTGAATAGTACTTTCAATATTAGAAGATTGTGCAAAAAATATATAAAAATAACTAAGCAGCTTTAAAAAATACAATGTATAAGTAACTAGTAAACATATTTGTATTTTAAAAAGTTAAGTTATAAAAACTTAAATTTATTTATTATGCAAATATATTTTTACAAACTGTATTGAGGAGTTTTGGTTTCGTTTTGTTTTAAATTTTGAATATTTTTTATTTAAATATATAAATGATTAAGGGGTCATATTTTTTATATGTAATTCTATAAGATTTATTTAATATAAAACAAATTTTAAAATTTATGAAACTTTAGCCAAAACTAAAATAAATGATATTAAACATAAAGCTATTTGAACACATTGGAATTAGGCTTGCACGGTAAATTTTGAGTTCAAAATTGAAAAAATGACCAAGAAAATGACTTTATATTGTACAAATATGTACAAACTAGGACTTATACCTAAATTCTCAGCTCAATTTTAATTAGAAATTATTTTAAGAATTTTATTTTAAAAAATACTAAAATTTTTAAAATTTTGATTTTAATTTTTTTTTTCTAAATAATTTCGAATTAAAATTGAGATGAGAATTTAGGTATAAGTTCTAGTTTGTACATATTTGTACAATATAAAGTCATTTTCTTGGTCATTTTTTCAATTTTGACCTCAAAATTTGCCGCGCAAGCCCAATCCCAATGTGTTCAACTTCACATACCTTTATGTTCAATATCATTTATTTTAATTTTGGCTAAAGTTTCGTAAATTTTAAAATTTGTTTTATATTAAATAAATCTTTTAGAATTACATAAAAAAATATACTTATATTTTGAGTAGTTAAAAAATTACATGAAAGATCAAACAATACTTTGTAGTACCTTCTTTGCACATTTCTAAGACTCCTATGGCCAGGGCCGGATTTAATGATTTGCCGCTTGTAGGCTACGATAAATTTGCCGCCAGATATAGATTTCACAACTATTTTTTTCTTTCTACATATTGGAATCATCTATATCAGTCACTCTTAATCAAAAGCGAAATAATAAGCGAATTTTTAAAACTGTTCTACTATTTTTCTTTCAACTTCCAAATCCTGGTGAGAATCTGCAATTGCCCTTACAGATGTTCACTTCTAAATATTAGTATTTTATATAAGTTGACGATTTACGCAATAATGTAAATTATCTGGGGCTTTTTCTTTAAAAAATTCCGATAGCGATACTAATATTTTTTATGACGAATGTCGCTTTATTGGACGTTAAATTTGCCGCCCCAAACAATTTGCCGCTCTAGGCTACAGCCTACATAGCCTATTTAGAAATCCAGCCCTGCCTATGGCCCCTTAAATTATTTATATAGTTTTTATGGCTTCATTTGAATTTATCTAAATAAATCATAATATCTTAACATGTAAATTAATAAATTGTTGTGTATTTATAATAAAAACTAAATTTATTGTACATACATTTTATTTATTATTTTTTTTTAGTTTCCCAAAAGTTCCTGAGAGATGTAAGCTATTGGTGTCAAAAATGAAAATAACTGACTTCAAAGCAACAAAGATGTAGCAAGATTTGTTCAAAGCACTTTTTTATCAGAATACTTTGATACTTCCAAGCTTGGAGGCATCATAAAAATTTTACCATTAATTATTTAAAAGATTTAATTGAATGCCACAATATTATTACAATATTTTTCAAACAAATTGTTTGGAATAGTTTGAATATGCATTAGTAATAAACTAGTATTTGTTTATGCAAAGTCGTTTGTTGTGCTAATTTTGTCTGAAATGATGTAGAATTATATTGTTTTTGAAAAGAAAAATAGAAATTAAAAGAGATTATATCTAAGGAAAATAAAAAGTAATTTATATGCAATTTAATTTTGTCGCAGTTACTTATCAATGTTTATACTATCAAACAAAACAAATTATTTTTAACATTTCTTTTTAAAAAATCGTTTCCAAATATATATGTATGTAAGAAATGTGATACAAAAAATATTTCATTAATAGTTTAATTTCTAAATCAAACTGTTTTAATAACATGCAAAATAAATCATATTTGATGTAGTAAGGTGCTTAAGAAGCTCTATTACATATAGGAAATACACTTAATTTTCAGTTTATTTAAATTTGCTTTTAATTTAATCAGAAATGTTATCAATAGAACTTGCATCATTAAGTACCACGCTTTAGAAGACTTCTTTTTTTTTTACATCGTATATTTAACTTTGGCAAACTACCTTAAAAACTACATAGGTAGTTTTTTATAATTTCAAACCATAACCCTCTAAATGCTAACTTGTTCCATCTTTTCAAGGACCCCATTTATAAATAACTGGTTATTTTTGTCGAAACTGCCTTAAAATAATGAAAAAAAAAAGTAAAGTGCAAAAAATAACTTGAAAACGCGAGATTTTTTTTGGGATTTAAAATTGCGTTTTCCTTAACTATAATAACTTATAGTACGATATTTTTAGATTAATTAGTTATATTATGGTATTCGGCACTCATTTCGCGTTTGAAATACTTAGCAATACACGCACTGTTGACATTCCGATAGGCGCTGTGCGTGAAAAACTTCATTCAGGGCGCTTGAAAGTAACTGATTCTCGCCAAGAAAAAGGAGATTCAGTGCCAAATAGTACTACCTTTTTCTACGAGTCACGTGATAGGTGCTGGGACGCGAGCCGCCGAAGCTTTCCGTAGACTAGCTTCCTCCACTCCTTAGTAACTCGATGGTTGTGATGTGTTAACAGAACCGTTTGGCCTCTCCGTGGCCGAGAGGTTAAGGCGTGAGCCTCAGTATCCAACCTTCTCAGGTTCGAATCCCACTTACTACCAGTCATCCTATAAATCGGATATCTGTACTGGAAAGAGTAGAAAAAATCCAACTCGTGACGGATGGGCCCGAGTACACTGGGACAGACGTGCTCTTTAAATCTGTGGAGTCCAAAGTCCCGACGGCGTCAGCTTACGATGTCGCTCGAAGTTTCCGTTGGGTGCCCGCTCAGGTGTCGATCTCGTCACTTGACCAGGGTTCTAAATTATGAGACGTTATTGGCTGTGTTAAAGCTCCTGACGGAGGCTAGAAATAGGCAGCCGGAAACGATTACATTACCTACCTACTACCTACCTAACCTCCCCTTCAGGGACATGTCAAAATTGCGGAGGTGGAGACAGATGACAACATCTGTCATATGTGTTTGTGTGTGTCTTGTGTTGTCCTACTTGACGATGGTTTATAAGCGGGTCCTTGCGACCAAGCACACAAGCCTGATAATATATGTCGACCAACCAACCAACTTTCCTAACGGGGCCCGGATGGCCGAGTGGTAAGCATCGCAGGCCAGCAGTCTGCGTGCTGTAACGGGCGCGGGCTCGATTCTCGCCCTGGGTGTATTTCCTCTCTTTGTGACAGTAAAAAATCTTTCTGTGTCTGTCTTACTTGACGAAGACTTATAAGCGGCTCACTGAAGGCCTTTTCACACGGTGTTCCTTGTGCACGGGACTGCTCGGACAGGGTTGTCCACCTGCAAAGATTCTGACGTCACACGTTCCTGGAGGGGTTGTTGTGAATGATACTTATTTACTAGTCTTGGCAATTTTATTTCAATTTTTCAATACTTTTACAAATTGCTTACACGTGTAGGAATTGGTTGGTTGGTATACATATATTTTCAGGCTTGTGTGCTTGGTCAGAGACCCGCTTATAATCCTTCATGTAAGACAGACACAACACACACATACGTGACAGATGCTGTCATCTATCGCGCGCCATTTCCACAATTTAGACAAGTCCCTGAAGGGGAGGGAAATAGTCTCCAGCGACCTGTACCCGCGGGAAAAGGTGCAATGACCACTCACAGGACTTTCGGTCCCAACAGATTTAACGAGCACGTACTCCGCATATTCGGTGGGTCTTCAGTGGTACCGAGACTCGATCGCGAGACCTTACGGTAACGAGATCAAGATCTTAACCACAAGGCTCCCCACAAGCCGATTTAACAAGGAGTACTAAATACAAAAATCAACATTGGCGAGCATAAAGTAGATTTTTCTCCATTTGGCAAACTCGATTTTGCCAACAAGACGGTCAGAGCTATACTTGATGCTGATTGGCTACCTATATCTCTCCGCAAAACCGGTTTACCCATTTTCGTGTCTCCACGAAAAAATTCAATGAAAAATCCTCTACAGCGGTTCTCCATGTTATTCCCATAGATTAAGAACACTCTAGATCTGAATCCCTGATTGGATTAGCATTGGAGAATTTCTATATTGAAATTGACATAGAAACTAGCGCCCCTATAGTTACTTTGGGAACTACTGTGGTTTCGCGGCTGCTTTTTTCTAGCCTTCTTTAGGAGCTTTAACACAGTCTATTACGCATCGTAATTTAAAACCCAGGTCAAGGGACGAAAAGAAACTATTTTCGGCCACAGCGGGACCATGCGCTTTTTGTTAAAAATCATATTTTTGTAATTAAAATGGTTGAAGTTTTACTTAAATTTATATCTTGATTTAATTTAATGAATGAAATAATATTTCAATTTATTAGACAGTATCTACTTTTTGACTGTGTTAAAGCTCGGGAAGAACAGGCAGTAGGAAGCAAATTGTACTTAGTTTATTTATTTTTAATGAAGTCACTTTTCGAACGACAGTATAATTAAGCAAGTTTCATATGCATTAAATGTAGTGCTAGAATATAAATAAAAATTATGCAAGATTTTTGTTAATAAATAATTCGCGAAATTATTTTTTACAACATTGATTGTAGCAAATTGAATACAAGAATAAAATTCAAAAGCATAAATATCAGCATATTTCTTTTTTATTACAATCATTTTTGCAATATTATTTTTTATTCTTATCAAACAATCTTTAGATATGTACATTACAAAGAAACAACACATAACTTTAAATATTTTATTGAAAATGACAAGAAAAACTGCAGTTATTTAGCACAATTATTATTTCAATTTTGCTAGATAATAAAAACATAAGATTGTGTATCAGTGTTTATTTAGAACGCCGCCATGTATCTTATGTATGCGATTTATGCCGGTAAATTTATCAGTTTCTGTGAAGAGGCTGCAATATCCTATAAGTATGAAGTACAGAGCATTTCTTCATGTAGAATTAATTCCTATCATTTCTTTAACCAATTCTAAATGATAAAATAAAAACGAATAAATAGATATTCTTTACTTAATAAAATTATTGTTGAAAGCCAGAAACTAGTGGGACTTTTTTTTTGTAAAATTTATTGCAATTTAATCAACAAGATCTTTTAAAGATTTATAACTTTATGAACAATAGCAAAACTTTTATATAAGTTAAGAAATAAACTGAATTATCTTTTAGAATCGACGACATTCGATTTTTATAAAAAAAAAGAAAAACGAGAAAATTTTACTATAGTTCAGAACAGTCATTTAAAAAAACCCCAAAAGAATAAGAATTTGCAATATTATTTACATGAAATGCACTTACTGTCGTTTATTATCAAGATTGCTGAAAATTCTTCGAAATACACTATTTAAATAAAAATTAACAAAAAATAATTGCAGACTACGAAAAATAAACAAATTTGAACATTATTCTATTTCTAAAATGCATTTGGAGCATTCCAAGGAAAGTGGTCCTGAAGTGCCAAAAAATTAAAGTGCAAATAAAATTCTGAAAAAATTGTCACATGTACTTAAAGGTTTATATTTCAAATAAATCATACTGATTTTCGAATCTGAATTCAATTTTAGTATGAAAAAATGCAATAAACTAGGCCGATTTAGAAATAGATGTTTCAAGTGAAATAATTGCCAGATGTATGATAAACGTTTAAGGGCTAAAAAAACATGTAAAATGAATTTTTTTAGGCATATTGTTGCAAATGCATCTTTTCTGAGTATCTTAGGAAGATATTTTGTACATAGCTTTTTTTAAAAAAAATTACTCGGTAAAATATGAATTACTTGATGCTCAATGTAACACACGGAACGAAAACCTATAACTTTTTTTATAAAAACTGTAAAAAAAGCTTAACAAAGCTTATTTTATTGATTATAAGCTATTTACACATGGGGAACATATAGAAAAATTTTCAAAACTTTTTTTAAAAAATTAAGCAAGAATTTGGCAATTTATTTCTTGAAACGCACGGAACGATTTTGGCAATAATGAAGGAAACGGGAGTGGGAGCTAGTTGACGTGTAGTATAAAAAACGAGATTCATCCTGCGAAATTCATTTATTGAAATACCTGCTTATGGAAACATGCATGTATATTATATGTAAAAAAACACACCATAAAAACAAAGAAATCCTTTACAAAAAAAAAAATTAAAAACAATTGCAAAACTAAAAACGTTATCATTTACGCTATGGAAGTTTCAGCCACCTGCTCTGGCAGATGTACACATTTGAGGATGCATTGGATGTTTACATTTGAGATCATAAGTAGTTGAAATATAGAGTGCTTCAGACGTTTTGTTTTTCCTAGTGACCATTGTCTTTATAGAAAAGTTGTGTGTTGCAAAATCCTTATTTCAAATTAAGCATTTTATTGATATTAACAGTTATGTTTTAACAAAATTAATTTTAACGAAAGTGAATTGTTTTACTTTAACAACTTTCATTTAAAATTTAAAAAAAAAAAAGCATTTGAATGGAAGTATTTTGCAACGTCTCCCAGGAAAGACATTGTCGACGGAGTTGGTGGCAATGCCAAATCTCTCGTGCGGAGAGAAGTTATGAGTAAAAGAACAAATCCGACCATCGTCCGGCATTCAAAGGACTTGGCGGATATTGTCAGAAACTTAATTCCGAATACCAAAGTCCTTCATATTTGGAAATCGGACATAACATCCAAAATAACGGATATTAACCCATTTGTGACTTTGTTTCCGGTACCAGGAATACGAAAAATTCACCATGTTAAATGTGACTCTGGCAGTCACATTGAACTGTTCAATACAGTTATATAAAAATTGTGATTGTTGTGTAATTTGCAATGTGGTAGGAATCATTTTTCACTACAATAAAACCTACATTAAGTTTGCAGTATACAAATGTTCTACGAGAAAAAGGGTAAATAGTTCTCATTTTCGAGTGTGAGAATTGAATAAAAAAGGTGTTTTACATTCAATAAAAAAATTTATTTGTTATTTCAAGACATAAATATATTATTTTTATTAGTTTAGCTTCAGTTAGAGGGTATTTTAATTATTTTTTCCTTCGATTTTGCCGTAACAGGGTGCACGAATATCAGGTTCAAAGGTGAAGCCAATCAGAGTAGGCGAAATTTCGGCGCCAGCTGCGTTGTTTACCCAGTTTCCTTCGCGCAGTACATTTCTCTGCTGCAAACTTAAGGTCGGTTTTAGTGTAGTTAAAAATTTAAGAGTAATATTTAAAATTAGCAATTGAACGTTTATATTTATTATAAAAAATTAAATAACAAAAAAATGTGCTTTACAAAGTTAAATAATAAATAATTGTGTATTTAAATATGTAACCAAATTCCTATATTTATTTATTTGCTAACCAAAGTGTTTATTATTAAAAATATTAGGATTTTGAAAACTGAACTGCAAATCAATTCGCACGCTGTAACACACGGAACGTTGAGTGCAACACACGTGACGGCGCTATTTATTTTATTGTAGTCTGACTATTTGTAACTCAGATTTCCAACGCCACTTTTTTTAAAGCTTGTTTACTTAGCTTGCTATTGATATTTTTTATTTTCATGAGTATTTGCATAATTCGCAGAATTATGCAAATAATAGAAGAAGAAAAGAAAATAACCCTGTTAAATGGAAACACACGTGACGCGAAATGAAAAAATTATATCTGCGTAACTTTTTAGTTTAAAAAGATTCCGATTAGCTTAATCAGATCATTAAACATCTGAGAAAAGATATAAGTTGTCATCTTATTTGTTTTATACTGCTTTCAAACCAAAAATGTAACAAATATACTGAAAATGTGGTCCGAATGTAACACACGGAACGCTGGAATGCTCCATTTAGCAACTTTATCGTCAATCGTCATAGTAACCGAAATTTACTCTCTGTTGCCAGACTTCGATTTTAATAAATTCGAAAGTTTTAGGATGTGATATCCCGAATATACCTAGCAACAAATAAATGATTAGCTTTATATTAATTCATTCCTGAGTATTAGGTTGCCTTAAAATCGAAAATTTCAATTATCAGTTTAAAACTGACCTAATATTATGGCACATTCCGAAGAAACAATTGAGCTGCAATCGGAAAGTGCAATTATGCCAATCAACAAATCAACAATTAATAGTTTATTAGTTCCTCAAGTAACTTTAGGTGCGTAGGCATCAGATTGACTTACTGGTCTAGAGTGTTCTTTGTCTATGGTTATTCCTATGGAAGTTCCGTGATCAAGGTACTTCGTGTGAAAAGGCCCTGAGCAAAACTTGTGGCTAGATTGTGGAACTTTCTATCCCATGATGCAACTGAAGTGAACGTCATCATGACGTCACCACGCGGGTGAAAGTTGAAACCGAAACAAAAAATTACTTATGTTTAGATAGCATGGATTATATGTTTAAATTGATGAATTCTAGGAATTTTTTTTTAAATTTTCTTTTTTTGTTCTTTCATAATGAGTTATTATTTTCTTTAAAATAAATAAAATTCATTTAAATCAATTTAGCAAAATTGATTTGAAAAAAAAAAAAAAAAAAAAAACGTTTGTTTACACTGTTAAACATAATATTAACTAAATGTTTATTGTTGAATTTTCTTATTTTCGTTCCCTTTTTCTCCTTTTATTTTGACATTTTCACTAGTATGTTAGTGGCATTTTCATCATTTTTTATTAAGTGTAAGTTAATTTTTCATGTGTTTTAATGTCCTGTCTTGTTTCCAAATAAAAAATATAAAATAATTTTAATTTTTGAACAATTTTCATGTGATACATAGTTAGTAAAAAAGTCAAACGACTGAACAAAACCATTGAAGAGCTATCCAATCTTTTGTAGATAAAGAATTTGACACTTTAATTAAAGGACAAAAAGGGAAAAATCAATAAAAAAGGCTCATTGGATTTTAAAACACACCAAACAGCACTGCAATATAGCAATGAGCATAAGTATTGCTAAAATTAGTCATTCCGAGTGAGAAATGCCATCCCCAGATGGGAAATAACACATACCGACCTCCGGAAATGTGCTGGAACATGTGTAAACTGCCATACAGCCATATTTGTACCACATGTTCCGAGGCATTTCGGAGTACTTGCCATAACAACGCTATGGCTAGTACCATTTGCAAACACATTCCCTACGTGATGGTGGCATGTGTAAATCCTGTATCATCCTTTGGGCCCTTGAACCAAGCTACTTCGTGTTCTGTTGAAATAGAATTAGTCACCGCAGAAATCCCTCAGAGTAGTTCAGTAAGAGAAAATAAATTTAAAATTAAATGCATAGCAACAAAGTTGGAGCATATAACTGCCATGGTCGAGGAAAAGTTAAGGCAAATTAAATCCCATTTAAATGTTATTGAAAATTTTTTTATCTGTGTCTAAAGGTTAAAAATTAGCAAATTTGGTTAATAGCCAGTGGCCGGTAGCATCAATATTTTAATGGCCATATTTTTTTAGTTAATAGCCACCCACCAGAGGATTTTTTTACATATAAAAATAAAATAAGTATGAATTTATATAAATAAACTTTTATTATTCAATGTGTCATTGTGAGTCAGTTCGAATCATTAAAGGAAATCAAGGTAACTTTGAAATATAGACATGGTACAAGCTGAAGAAAAAAACTGAAACTTTTTTCCTTATAGATATTACGATAGCAAAAATATTTCAATTTGCGAACGATGGATTTTTGTAATAATAAAACAAATAGTTAACTTTTCTAAAGCCAAAATAAGATGTTAACAAGATAATTGGCTAAACTATATAATTCCTAATTAGATAAATGTTACAGCAGTAACCATAGTTGGTTACAGCTGTCAGACACAGTCTGTGTCTGACAGCAGTAACCAACCACCAATTTCAAAAGATCAGAAACTGGAACAAGCTAACAAAAGAGATGAACAACAAAAGTGCATTTTATACAAAAAAAGAAACTACCTAGAAACGCAGGTTATCAGAACCCACGTCAAAAGAAAGACAAGAAACTACAGACCTTCTTCTGAATGACATTTATTGTTTTGACAAATACAAACATTGATCATTTACATGCTAGTATAACAGGCAGGAAATATTATTTTTACTATTTCTTTTATCTTCACATTTGTAATTTTGAATAATCAAAAATTACACTATGTTTATCTATTTCATATATTATAATGCTACTTGAAATGGTCATTTTAAAATCCTGTACAAAAAAATTACATAGTAGGTATTAGTTACTTTTTTGCATACATATGTTATTTATCCAACAAGTGCATTTAGTGGACAAAAAAAGTGCATACAGTTTAAAATTTTTACTAGCACGATAACGCTAATCGGTTAAAAATTGTTTAATTTCAGTGTACAGTATTTTTTATAATCAGGTGCAGAAATTATTTAACATATTTTAAAACAAACTAACACTTATTCACCTTTATACAAAAAAGAACCATAGGTATGTACATATCTAAGCTGACCTGCAATTTAGTTGTTGCTAAAATATGTTGACTTTCGACAGGAATTATTTTTAAATAAAAGCACTCTTAGCACCAGTTGCATACACAACCAACACATTTATTCAAAAGTTGAAGAAAATAATCAAATTTAATATAAACTCTTTCACTTAAATCTGTAGTACCAAAATTGGCTAAGCTTTATGTCAGATGTGCAACATTCATTAACTAAACTTTTTACTTCCACATTATAAGTCAGTAAAGGAAAAAGCAACAAATAATTACCGATAATCAATGTCTTCTTCAGCAATGTAGAAATTTCTTTGTCGATTCGATATCAAGATTACGGCATAGTAAACCAAAAGGCAGTTTATCACCGAGTGAGCATAACAAATATCAACTCCTCAAGAGTTAAGCTACCATTTAGTAGAATAGAAGATAAATTTTAACTCAATAAAAGCACTTAAATCTGTCTATTTCTTTGCTTCTTCGTGTCTTGTAAAAGCCTCTCACAAATGAACTTTAAATATAATATAGTAAATACCTAAATAAACAACTTGCAGCTAATAGTCAAGCTAAAACGATCGCGAATTATTGCTGTTGATGTTGACACTTGAGCTTTCACTCTTGTGGCGCTGCTGTACGCTGATGCATCATGGGATAGAAAGTTCCACAATCTAGCCACAAGTCTGAGCAAAGCTCCTTCTACACCAAGTTGGGACATAATGCGGTATGTCTATGGGAGAGAGTGGTTCAACTGGTTTGGTGCATTTTCGGCCTTCAGCGTATCGCAGCGCCTCTAGCGGGAAAAAGTCAGTGAGCATTAAAAACTGCCCCATAGACTTAACAAGGGAAGAGAAAAGGGAGGGGAGGTGTTAGACTTCCCCTTAAAAAAATCACCATTTCGGTACTTTTTAGCAGACGATCCTTCCTGTTGATATTATTGCGCCGTAATTTACGATCCTCTTCATTATTAGGTGCTTTAAACAAGGAAAATCGACAGTTAATTTAAGTTTTATATCCAGTTTTGCAGCCCGGAACATAACGCTTTTTCGTCATTTTCGGCCTTCAGCGTATTGCAGCGCCTCTAGCGGGAAAAACCTTGGCTCCGATTGAATGTATGGTGCGTCCTAACTTGGTGTAGAAGGAACTTTGCCCTGAGCAAGCACACAAGTCGGAATATATATGTAAAATAAACTACCCTACCCTACATACCTAACAGTACAGAACCGTTTCGTTTTCAGTAAATACGATTGTTACTTGTTTATGTGAAATTAAATTTTTCAATGGCTGAGAAATATTTTCAAAGTAAAACTGACAATTCTGAAACAAAAATGACAAACTTTTTCCAATCAGTTTGTACAAATTCTGTTTCTATTAATTTAATAGTAAGTGAATTAAATAAGGAAAAGATAAAACGTAGTACATTAGATAATGATAAAAGAGAAATGAAATGCAAAATGAAGGAACTGGTGGAAAAGTTAAACGCCACAGAAATACTTATAGATATATCTAATGCAGCAATTCAAGTTTTGGAAAAAACAATAAAAGACTCTGGTAATCGTAATGGTATTGCAATTTTGTTGTTGTTGTTAATCCAGTTTATGAATGTATACTGAATATTGATATAACTATAGTAATAAAAACTGTATTCTATTCCTCCAACGAAAATTTCGCTGGTCTCAAACTTCTTAAATGTCCAGAGAGACAGTTCTACATGTCAGTTAGGTACGTTGGCTTAAGGATTTGAAATGGAGTAATAATTAAAGACATTTGTGGTGGTATATAAATATTTGCTGTAGCGTAACTTGAATTTTTCTTGGAAGGGTGAAAAAATAATGTATATTAAAATTTAATTGGGTTGATTCAGATGGCATAACTCGTCAGTTTTCAATATTTTCTTTTGTGATTTCTTTGGCTGTTTCGGGGGCTGGGGAGCCTTGTCGGTTAGGCACTCCCCGAGCACGGGAAAGGTCCCAGGTTCGGGTCTGAGCATCGCCAAAATAACTGCCGGGCCCATGCAGCCAAAAATGTCCAAAGAATAATAGCCTGTGTAACTGAGTGCACGTTAAATATCCTTCAAAGTCCTAAAGCTGCGTATGATGTCGCCCTTAACGGTTGCGTTGGGTGCCTTTTCAGGTGTCGGCTCATCACTTGACTGTGGTTCTGAAATACGACGCCCTTCTCTGCTTAATCTCTAAGAAAGCTAATGAAAGTGACCGGAAGTCTCGCTTTCGAAAAAGCAATTAACATTTTGTGTAAGGAAAGCAGCCTTTTATAGGAAGAAAATAAAAAATTCTACAGTAACTGTTCTTCGTCCCCCACTCTTACAAAGATCAAATAGAGATAATCTATATAGATAAAAGAAAGTCGTGTTAGTTCAACTATTCATAACTCAAGAACAGCTAAACTGATTTGGCTGAAAATTGGTGGGGAGGTAGCTTAGCACCAGTAATAGGCTATGGGATGCTTTTTATTTCGAAATTCGAACCCAAACGGGTATGGGAGTGCAAAACATGAGCCATAGGAATAGCATTGTAAGATAAGAATTTATACTTTTATTTCAATTTGAAAAAATTTTCAGCCCATTCTGCGTGAACAAAAATTAACTAAAGAAAAAAGAGCACGGGATTAATTTGCTGGATTGATATTTGAATATCAGTATTTTATTCTATTTTCTGATTTTAAATCTTCTATTTTTTATGGTGGATCAGATTTCCTCAACTAGATTTTAATTATGTTTTCAAATAATTAAATCTAATCGATGTTTACAAATGGTAAGAAATGAAGGTATGAAGCAATATTTTCAGCATAATTCATAGGATATTATTAGTCGGACATTTTTTGGCTGTAAGAGCCGTTTGTAGGTTGGCGGTTATTTTGGCAATGCTTGGATCTGAACCTGGGACTTACCACAAGCAAGTCAAAAGTCTTTGCCGACTGGGTCTGAAAGTCTTGACGGAAGCATTTTGTGTTAAGGAAATTGATGAACAATGTGATTTACGCGACGATACTAAGTTTGAAGGTGAGGAAGTTCTCATTCAACGAATCCCGAAGATCCCAACCGACGACATGAAATTTGAGTTTAAACGACTTCAATTTCCGATCCGTCTTGCATTCGCCAAATCAAAAGTCTGCCCATTTATTGCCTCTGAGGTGGAACAAAGTTCGCCGGGTCAGTTAGTTAACAATAAAAGTTGCTTCTCCTAAAAAGCATGGGAAATAAGATTGCACTGTGATTTCATTTCCAGTAAAAAAAAAAGAGAATCTTTAATGCATTGCTTTTATGTAGTATAAATAATATATATATACGCTTTCTATAATTAAAAATGCCATAGTTTAATCTAGCATTCTTTTTCTCATAGAAAAAAAATCTTTTAAACAGATATTCAATTTTAAATTCAACAAAATAATTTTTTTCTATGTTCTTCTCAGCGCCCTGGACATCACACTTTAACTTTGAATAAAATGTTTACAAAAACTTCTTTTTATTGTAATCCTAGGTTAAAACTTTCAGCTGAAAAGTTGTAATTTTCCTTGTATGCATGCAACTGATTGAAGCTATAATTATTTATATGAACTATATCTAAATCCATTTTAGATACATTTGGATCTACTGGTGGCTTATTTCGACAGCCTGTTGAAGCCCGAAATCCTAGATTATTTGGAAAATCTGCACCTTTTACTACAGCTACACCTGCATTTAGTTTTGGTACATCTACAGGAACTTCTCTAGTTCTAGAAAATAACCTACAAAAGGTATAAAGCCCTACTGATAAGTTATATTTAGTATCCTAATTTTATATTATTAATAGGCTTGTGATATTTTATTTGGAAAAAATCACATAAGAGCCTTTTTTTTTTACTTAGGGAAAGTAATATTTGAGTAATAAAACTACTGTTTTATCTTTCCTTGTTTTAGCCCTTGTTTGGTCAGACAACTAGGAGCACTGGTTTCTTTGGTAGCACTGCAACCACACAACAGTCTACAGGGTATGGAACTAATTCTTCAATTTTATCCTCTGCTGCAAAAAGTCGACAAAAGGTAATTATTATTAAAAAATGTGCATTGATTTTTTAAACTTTAAATTTAAAATCTGTTACGTGTTACAATACAATAGTTTGCTTGTAATATTGCAGTTTAAATATATTTTTTAAAGTTTCTGTTATTAGACCTTTTCACAGCTAAATTTATTTGCATAGAAAAAATTTATCATGATTTTAGTTAAAGGAACAGCTACAATTGAGGAAAAAAACAATTTGAAATTACTTTAATATTACATGAGCAGATTATTGGCCAGTTGAGTAGGCCATGATGAAACACATCTTAAGAGTAATGGTTAAAAGACAAATGTTCTCCAATTAAGATAATACTTATGTCTAGCTAAGTTAAGTAATAGTGGTGTTGTGTTTTTGTGGTGCTGGAACCTCTTCTATTTACTGCCCAATGCAGTTTTTTTTTTGTTATTTTTTGGGATAAAAAATAGTTTTATTTAGACGAATTGATTAACTTGTTTTAGTTTATCATATTTTTAGTTGAATAAACAGCTATAATTAAGAGAAAAAAAAACAGTTTAAGTAATCTGAAATCTTACATGAAGAGAAAAAATTAATCGTATTGTTGAACAATATTTGGGGTAAACACAGAAACATTGATAGAAATTGTAGAATTCAAACAGATATATGTAAAATTCTTGAAACATGAAACCCTGGCCTACTCAACTTACAGAGAAGCTCTCTGAAACATGTGTGGACGTTAAGTTTAATGTCACTGTTCCGAATGCCGAAAATAAAGAATCCTGTTTGGAACTACTCGGAACCCTAAAAATATAGTTAGCTGAGAATGAGTGATTACAAACAGGTTTCGAGATCAGGTTTCTTTCCCTTTGGAACAACGACACTGGCACTAGTGACATCAAACTTTCTGTCAACACACATGTTTAGATGAGATCATTTTTTAGGAGGTTTTAGATGTTGAGTAAGCAGTGATGAAACATATGTTAAGAGTAATGGTTGGAAGACAGGTTTATTCCAATTAAGTTTATACTTTTGTGTAGCCAAGTAAAATAATTGGGATGTTGTGTTATTTTGGTACTGGAACCTTTTTCTATTTACTTTCTGAGGCAGTTTTTTTTTTATTTCTTGTGATATAGATATAGTTTTATTTAGCAGAAGTGATTAACTTGTTTAAGTTACTTATATTGACAGTGTCCTCCCAGTATGTCAAAGTTTTGAATAGTGGCCCAAACCATCTTTAATTGGAAATTGATTTTTTTTCCTTTTCAAATCTATGTAGTCATTGCTCTGCTACTAATGTCTAATTCAAATATACACTGGCTGGAAGAGTCATGGTTTGGGTGGTGTTCTTTTACGTTGCAACTAGCATCAACATAACAAACATAATTATGAGGTTATATGTAATGTTTAATTTTTATAACTATATATTTCTATTCGTTCCAGAGGGATTGTTCATTTTTTGTTGCCTCCTTATAGATTTCTTTATCCAATATAGCTTATCTATAATCTCAAGTGCAAAGTTGTTTCGAAACAACCCTTTCCCCTCTGCTAATCATTCAATTCATTGCAGACTGGTCTGTTTGGGGCCAAACCAACTGGCTTCGGTAGTACAAACACCACCACAACCAATTCATTCAGTTTTGGCAACACCAATGTCCGGGCTGGCGGAAGTGGTCTGTTTGGACAGAAACCTGCCGATACTGCTTTTGGTACTAGAACAACGGCATTTGGTACACTGTCAAGTGGATTTGGTAAGTTTTCTCCTTCTTACTGTTATAAATAGTTAATACAAGGGATCCTCTTAAATGAAGTTGCTGGCTAATTTAATCTGCCTCTTAATTGATATGAATGTTAAATATCATAACACTTTATTAAGAAAATTTGCTGCATTTCAAATGAAATTTTTTTTTATATTCAAAAATTTGCATTAAAATTCAAATGTTTTTACAAGTACAGTCGAACCCCGCTATAGTTGAACACGGAATACAGTGAGCCCTCGCTTATAATGAACCTTATTAGTGGTCCCTTCCGAACTTTTATCGTTTTAATATTAGTCCCTGTGTATAATAATGTACTGATTTTTTCTTAAATTTTTTTCATGAAATTTTGCATTGTCCTACTACGACCCCTGCAATTAATCATAAACAACCATTCATCATTTCAGGTATCTCCAAGACACCAGAGACTAACAAGCTTGAGCGTTCCCGGTGTGACAGTAAAAACACAGCCAGTACAGACATTGACGGAGATTTGGAGCGGGGAGTTATGGAAAACTTCAAGCCACTGATTCCACTACCTGCAGAAGTTGTTGTAGAGACTGGTGAGGAAAATGAATTGGTATGTAATTGATAATTAGTCTGTAATGCTATCACTATTTTTTGCTACAACTTTTTTTCTACGGTTTTGAAAATCAATCCAAAGATGAAGTTCAGTCTTTGACCTTGCTGTCTATCAGCATTCCAATGTTGTGTTCTACCTTGTCACTTAAATTACTCTTCTTTCAATTTTTTAAAGCTTTTATATCAATAGTTAAGTGGAATATTAATACAATCATACCAGTTTTAAGATTGCCTACTAAACTTTTTTAAAAACACTTGCATTTTTTTTTTAAAGTAAAAAAAAGTTTTTCTTGCTTTTTATTTAGAAAATTATTTATAATTTTCAATCTGTATGTAGTGTATAGAATTAATAATTTATTTTGCAATGTCAAGATTTCAACACTCCCCTTAAATATTTACATTTCTAATTATCATCAGAACTATTTCAGGTTTTATTTGAAGATAGAGCTAAATTGTACCGGTTTGTTGATCAAGAATGGAAAGAACGTGGAACTGGAATTGTTAAAATTTTGCATCATAATGGTAGCGGAAGAGTGCGTCTTTTAATGAGAAGAGACCAGGTTTATTTTTCAATAAAATATTACATATTAGCTTAGAAACACTAACAGTTATGTTACTTAACATTTAAAACTCTTTTCTGCAAGCTGCTTGTTTAAACTATCAGTCTTTTACTACTTTATCCAAAATTAAAACCTTGCATTTTATGAACCATAATATTCAATTTGTAACCGTTTTACTGACTTAAATAATATTGACTAACCTTTCAAACTAATCGGCTTTCCACTACAAAAGCAAAGAAACCCCAAGTGCTTTGAAAAGGAGAGTGAGCATTGCATGAAAATGCTGAAAGGAACACACACACACATATATACCTAAGTGGAAAAGTAAGTTTAGGATAGTGAATTGTAATAAGTTGAAAAAAGAAATACCTATATATATTTATATATATATATATAGAAATACCTATATATATTTATATATATATATACAGTAAACTCCCGATTATCCGCGGAATTGGGTGGCGCGGCATCCGCGGATAAGCGAATTCGCGGATAATCCGCAAAACTAAAGAAAATATAATAAAATGATAGAAAATAGTAATGAAATTAAATAGGGATCACAAATTTTGATTAAGCTGCATTAAATGTTCCTCCGATGACTGTCATAGTTTTTCTTTCAGTCAAAGAGGTCGGATGTGGATGCAAATTGTAAGAGTTTATCCTTTTGCTTCAAAATGTCTCTCACTGTTCTCCTATGCAAACACATTTGCCTAGTGGATCCGTTTCCTACCTTTTTAATCAGGTGTAGTTCGTTTCTCACTCATTTCGCTACTATTAAAATCACGCAAAGTAGTTCAATTAAAATCGCGGCCAATTTATTTTACAAGTGACGCTTTTCGTCAAAAATCTGCACGTGATTTGCACCTGGCAGAACACATTTTAGCACACATCAGGTTTCTTATAGTTATTCTTATTTTAACGTGTTCGTTGTTCTTATAATGTATTCTTAGTTATCTAAATAAAATGTATTCGGCGTTCTTTGAATGTGTTCGTAGTTCTTGAAAATGCATTCATCTGAAAAGTTTTGAAACAGATAAATTTAACTTTCCTGCGTTTTGTTAAGTAAGTATTTTTGTTGGGGGGGGGGGGGGGAGATTGTGGCCCGCGGATAATCCGCAAAGCGGATAATCCACCCGCGGATAATCGGGAGTTTACTGTATATATATATATATATATATATATATATATATATATACAGGGTGAGGCAAACAAAAGTGGCCCCAGTCTAGAGATAGGAATATGTTGAAGTGCTTGGCGAGAAAAACTCTTGAAGCCGCCTGAAACCTGTTTTTGCATTGGTTAGATCGGATTAGCTTCACATTAGAGCTACTCATAAACTAGTGGCGAGTTCAGATCTTAGTTCAGATTGTATGAAGACGTCCCATAATGCAAATTTTGTGTCTTGCAATCAATTTAAAATGTTTTGTATTACCAAAAACAAAAAGGTCCGATTCTCTAGGATAAATAGCGACCGAAAAATCAAATAATCACTAGTGGGAACTTTTCCTGATCAGCTCTACAAACGTTGTTTAGATTTAATTTTAGCTAGCTTCTAAAACTGTAGCGTAGTTGCCGGCAAATAAGTCACCAAACGTTTGTTTTTGCTTAATATTGAAGCGATGAATAGCTTCAGTTAGCAAACTTGTTTTTGTATTGGTTTTAGACTTGGCAATATTTCTGTCGTATTCTTAACTCTAGACCGGGGCCAATTTTGTTTGCCTCACCCTGTATATGTATATGTAAAATATATATTAGGGTGTGCCGAAAAAACTCATTTTTTGATTTCGAAGTTGTAATAGTGCGGAAAAGTTGCGAATTTTTTGACAAAATAAGGGCAGAAATTTTTTTCAAAATCGGTTAATATCTTCTGGTCGTGCATTGGCCTTAAAATTCGACGAAAATTGAGAATTTTTTTTTAAAAAATATTTTTAAACATTTTTGAGTTGTATGTTTTTGAATGTAATAGTTTGTAATGTCTTCAAAAAGGCCTAAAAACACTGTGTTTTAATTTGGTTAAGATTAGTTGATATCTTCCGGTCGCTGTTGGCCTAAAATTTAGCAAAAAATTGAAAATTACACATTTTTACGAATGATTTTTAATATCTTTTGTGCACTTTTTTTAAGTAATAATCACAATATTTTTATTTTTGAACCTAAGATTAGTTATGAAGAACATAGTGTAGTCATTAGAACATAGTGTTTTATTAATATTTTAGAATAAATGAAAAACTTCTGGTTGCGCAACGACTTTTATGCCATAGAAAAACAGTATCTGAATATATATTAGGCCTATGAAATGGGGGGTGATAAAAGACACAACGGGCATAGTACTTTTCTACTTGCTTTGTATTTAAAAAGCTTACATATTAAGTTGCAGTACGATTTTAAACAAATTTATAAAAAAAGAAAATCAGAGTTCTGAATAAATAGTCCATGTTAGTTGACCCTGTCCACTATTACTTAAATCTATTTTATAGTTGAATTACTTTGAAGACTGATATGCAAATGAAGTTAGGCTTTGATGTTCTGGATGGCAGTGTGGTTCTTATAAATCCGTCTCAAGATATATAACTCCAGAAACTTTTCCTGAAGCTTCCATAACGAGTTTTACAAACTTCAGCAGCCTGTGTGTTAACTAGGAATTGCTTGCAAGTAATGTTGAAGTCAGCTATTGAATTACTGTCAATGTGCGGTTTGATCTTCTTGTTACTTATTTCCGCCAATAATGGGGGAGAAGATAATTCACAGTCCACCCAGTTAATTATTTCTGAGTATTCCTGTGCATTGAAGTTGTTTTTGGTAGCGTGAATGTTCCTACCTTTTTCCTTCTTGCATCTACTTACCTTCAGAATTCTTCAAAGTCCGAGCTCTCTTATGTATTTCTAGTCATCTAGAATCATGGCTAACTGTAAATGTCTGTGTAAGCAAAAAAAAACCAATTCTTTCGATCACAGTGTCGCTATCAACAACCGAGAGTTTTGGCAAATACCTTATAGATTATATTGCTTGCTAAGCAAAATTCGAGGCTTCTATAAAGTGTTTTCTTTTTTTGATAGTTAACCACACTAAAGTGTATGATTTCAATATAAACAAAACTAGTTCTTGAAGTTCAGGTGATGGGTTTTCTTCACTTACAGTGATGGCCAAAAGTGTGGACACTTTTTGAAAGTTTCTTGTTTTTCAACATTGTGTGCTTGTAGAATATATTAATTTTCACTATTGGCAATTTTTATTACTAAATTCTACATTAAATTACCTTCAATTTAATGTGTAAACGATTGTATTTAAGTGAAAATTAATATATTTTAAAAGCACACAAAGTTACATGAAACTTAAAAAAAGTGTCCACACTTTTGGCCACTACTGTATGTACAATTTGATAGTTCAATTTGCTTTCTTCAACCACAACAAATGTAATAAGTGCCCAGATCCTGTACAGCCAAACCTAACATTAAGCAATATATGTGGACAATGTAACTCTAAAAACTGACCGAAAAAGATTAGAAAATACTTCATTATTTTTTCGCATAATTTACCTTTCGGGTCAAGAAGCCTGGTGTGAGTTGTCATATGGAATAATATATCTAGAAGAATTTATAAGAACCACATTTTTATGCCCAGATCATCAATGCATAACTTCACTAGCAAAACCGTCTTCAAATTACCTTCCACTATAAAATGGAGAACACTACGAGTAGACCACGGTCAACTAACATGGACTATTTATTCATAACTGTTTTTCTTTTTTATAAATTGTTTAAAATCATACTATAACTTAATATTTAAGCTTTTTAAATTTAGAGCAAGTCGAAAAGTACTACACCCGTTGTTTCTGTTATCACTCATCAATTCATTGGCCTAACTATATATAACGCAGATACTGTTTTACTATGGCATTGGAGTCTTTGCGCAACTGGAAGTTTGACTTTATTAACGCCATAATAAAACACTATGTTCTTAAGTTCAAAAATATAAATATTGTAACTATTACGTTAAAAAAAAGTACATAAACGATATTAAAAATGTCAAAATTTCAATATTTTGTCAAATTTTAGGCCCTATGCACGACCGGAAGATATCAACTTATCTTAACCAAATTAAAACACAATGTTTTTAGGCACTTTTTGAAAACATTACAAACTATTACATTACGAAAACATTTTGCTCAAAAATTAAAAAAAAATATTTAAAAAATTGAAGTTTTTTTCAAATTTTATTAAAATTTAAGGCCAATGCGCGACCCGAAGATGTAAACCAATTTTGAAAAATTTTCCTGCCCTTATTTTGTCTATATAATTAGCAGCTTTTCCACACTATTACTTCAAAATAAAAAAAAATGAGTTTTTTCAGTGACAAATTTGATGAAAAAATTTATGGACATGTTCCTTAAGCTAGACAAAAATATTTCAATGACCGGTAAACGAGCGAAGAGAACCTAGATAGCGAAGCGATCCAAAGGGAACTGCGAGAGCAGTTTCCTGGGGGGTTGGTGAGCGATAGCAAGAAGGGGGCAAGCCCCTTAGTAGATAATAAGCTGCCTTTATTGCTGTGGAAAGGTAGGCAGCCAGAGGTGAGAGAAAAACTGCTTGTCAGACCACAATTGTTTCCTATTATTAACACTATCATTAAATGATTTTTCCCCCCTTATTGGATGCTGATAAATAGTAATATTTTATGTGCAATACTTCAATATTATTTATCTTGCTTTATATAAAAATTGCCTGCATAACAAACATTTATAAGTAATTGTTAAAACTTTTAATATCAGTCATAAATTGCGTTTAAGTTTTTTAAAAATATTAAAAATGCTAAATAAGTCATTTAAAAAAAGAAGTTATCGATTGTGCTGCTTTTATTGAAATTTTGGCAGAATATTCTCCATTGGAATACCATATTACGATTTACAAGATAGTCCACTAAGGTCCTTTTAAGCTTGTAATTAAAAGCCTTCACTTAAAAATGTATCTTTCTTGAGCAATTTAAGGTAATAGATTGATTGAAAGTAATAAATTGGTAGTTTTATCTTTTATATAACTTTTTTTCATGTAAATGTTCTGAGATTCATTTAATGTTTTCAGGTTTTAAAAGTTTGTGCAAATCATTGCATGTCCTCTAATATGGAAATCAGTCCTCTAAAAAGTTCTGATCGAGCCTGGACTTGGGTTGCGCAAGATTTTGCAGATGAGGTTTTGAGGCCAGAACTTTTTTGCATACGTTTTAAAACTGCCAAACTTGCTTCATCATTCAAGGCTGCTTTTGATAAAGCAATAAATATTGTTAAAGAAACAGAATCAAAGAAAGCAACAAGTCCTAAGGTATCAGTCACTGAAAGCGCTCCAGTAGCCCAGAAAGGATTTGGTTCTCATTTTGCACCAAAAACTGGATCGTGGTCTTGTCCTACTTGTTATGTCAGTAATACAGCAGATAAACTGTCTTGTGTAGCTTGCTCTATAAAAAAGCTTTCCAATGCTAACCCTGTGTCAACAACTGTGGCATCTGCTGCAACTGTTCAAAGCCCTATTGTCTCGTTCAAAGCAACATCGGGAATGAATCAGTTCCAGTTGAAATTGCCAGTTTCGACACAGTCAGGCGGATTCATTTTTGGCTCTACCACTTTATCTTCTGACAGCGCCACCCAGAATAAATCTAGAGGTATTATGTTTTCATCATCCCCTACTATAACTGAAACTCCAGAGCCTTCTTTCAAAGATGGAGAGATACTGGTAGTTTCAACTAAAGATACAAAATCAGCTCAAGTTTCAAAAGTAGAACTGCCAACTTCTAGTCCCTTTTCTGGGTTTTCTTTTAATAAACTATCTTTTCAATCTGACTTGAAGATACAGGTATCTGATACTTCAAAATGTGTAACTGTTACCAGTGAGCAGTCTACTTTATTTTCAGAGTTAGCATCTAAACCATTTGCAACAGCTATGACACCAACCTTTTCTGCTATTGATGGTAATGCAAGTAGCCTTTCAAAAATACAATCAATGATTCAACAGGTTAAACCTGCTTTCTCTCTAGATCCAAATAGTTCTCCTAAAACTCCTGTTACATCAATTGTTAATGCATCTCAGAAAGTATCAACTAATGCCAGTTTAGGAACAACATCGGAGCCACAAACTACATTGAACAACAATAGGTTCTCTACTGATGGTAGCCCAGAAGAGTTTATACCAACAGCTGAGTTCAAACCAGTCGTACCTCTTCCAGCTCTGGTTGACATAAAGACAGTAGAAGAAGGGGATGAAATAGTGTTTGAAGAAAGAGCAAAACTGTTTAGATACTACCCAACTACTAAAGAATGGAAGGAAAGAGGTACTGGGGTATTGAAGATTCTCTACCTGAAACACAGTCACAAATATCGAATCCTTATGCGGAGAGATCAGGTTCTTAAAATCTGTGCAAATCATTATATTCTCCCCGAAATGAAACTTGAACCTAAAAGCGATAAGTCATGGGTATGGTTTTCTCAAGACTATTCAGAAGAGGAATTGGAACAACAACAGTTTGCTGTAAGATTTAAAACCGTAGACATAGCAAAAAAATTTCAAACTGTCTTTTTAGACTGCCAAGCAAAACTAAAGGAAACTAAGCCCAAGGATACGGTTAGTGACGATAAATGCAAAGGTAACAGTGCAGCTTTTGAAAAGTTAGTTGGCCAAACCACAAATAATAACTATTCAATTTTTGGAAGGGTATCCCAAAAAGTACTTTCCGAGAAAGGTAATGCTTGCGAACAAAGTCTTTTTGAGTCTGCTACGAATTTCAGCCTTGCGGACCTAGCAAAATCTCAAGCCGATTCAGGAGAATTTACGTTTGGTAGTCCTGAGAAATATGAGTTCAGCTTTGATGGTGTGAGACCACACAGTCGATCCAAAGCTCCTAAATCTCCCCGATCGCCTGCTGCCCCTTCAGATGCTGATGAAGAAGATGAAGTAGAAGACTCTGAGGCTGACAACTTGTATTTCAAGCCAGTTATTTCCTTGCCGCCTATAGTAAGTTTTACTGCTACTCTTTGCTTTGGAATAAAAACTTGTATTTTACTTGATCATCATGATTATAAGTCATTTTAAAATTGAATTAAACAATGGTTGATATTATTCATTTATCAATGAAACTAAGATTATTAAGTTATAAGGGGGTTAATTTTGTCCAACGTTTGTCTAAGAAATTAAAATTTACCTTGTTATAAAAAAATCTGTCTGTAAATTGATTTTTTCCTGCAGGGGTATTTCCCAGCGTGACTGACACTACACCAGATGATTTTTTAGAAATTTCGTTTGCATAGTTCATAATTATTTTCTTATTATTAATTTTTAAAAATATTGTGCGTCAGTATACCCCTGAGCATATAGTATTTTTAGCAATCAGTAAAAACTTTTTTAAATTTAATATTAAACTAAAAAATAATAAAAATATCCTGATGTGATTGACACTACACGAAGGATCATTTTGAAATCTAATCATTTTGAACTATAATTTCTTTTAATAGAAAAGTAATTCAACATTTTGACTGGCTTTATTTTAAGTATAAGGTTTGAGGCTAAATAATTTAATTGCAAAAAAGTATTGAAATACCATAGGAAATAATTTATTAACATTTTTGTGTGTGACTGACACTACATCATTGAATTGTATCACAGATATGGAAATTTAGACAATAATAACACAACATATGTAAATAATTTTGAACATGGTAAGTTAAAAATTGCGTACATGGTAAAAATATAGTTAGAAAAGTTACACAACGTCCCCCAAAGATGGTTTCTTACTTCTTTCTTCAATAGTATTTTCTGAAAAACCTTCCTTCTCAGGCTACGCAAAAAGACTTTCCGACCATTGCAGAAGTTTATAATTTTTTTTTAATAAGCATCTTTACTTAACATTTGCCCACAAAATATTTAACTATAATTTGACTACGAAAGGAACTAAAAGCTCTTTTTCCAGTATCAAATTCATTTTCAGAATTTTGTTTAGAGTATTCCCTTTTACAGCAATTAAATTTGTTTAATCAGCCGTGTAATAAAGGCCCTCGCCAGATAAGACGGTGAAAAAAAAATTTCCTGAAAATACCTCATTGTATGGACAACTTCTCAGCCAAGTTTCAGCTCTAAAATATGTCGCGTTTTTAAGTAAAAAATAAAAGCTTTTTTATTTTTAAGTTGAATATTCCCTGAATCTGCTTGATAATATCAAAGAAACTGCTCATGAGTTTTTAGATATCATTGAGTAGTATTCTGAGAAAAATCCGCTTATAAATCTGATCGAGTGATCATTGTTAAAAATGCGATTTTATTTTCCGAAAAAATTTTTTTATACCAAAATCGTTAGGTACACCTTAAGTTTCTGTCTCTACATGTTCCTCTAACATCAACCTACAATATATAATTTTTTCAGATTTTTGAAAATATTAGATGATACATAGTTTTAAAAAAATAAAATATTCTTAAAACCTGATTTTTCGCACTACTTACTCGGCAGATGGCACTCCTAACAGAGGCGGGCGGAAACCCAATCTGGTAGAATTTCTTTCGCACTAAAGGGTTATAGTGCAAAAGCAGTTTTTTGCATTTATTAATCATATTCAGGGAATATTCAAATTAAAAAGAAAAAAAACTTTTATTTTTTACTCAAAAACGCATCATATTTTAGAGCTGAAACTTGGCTGAGAAGTTGTCCATACTAGGTATTTTCAGAAAAAAAATTAGCCCGATTGGGATGGGGCATTTTTCACTGTCTTATCTGGCGAGGGCCTTTGGGACTTTAATGAAACATTGGCAGTTGTTTTAAGTAGGTATTTGTTTAATTAAAAAAAACAGCAATTTTTCAGCGTATTCAAATATTTATCTTCCTTTGATGAGCAAATATCACTTAATCTACCTTTAATATCACTTAATCCTTCCGCAAATATCGCTTATTCCTTCTTAATCTACTTTTCCCTTTGCACAGTTGTCAGAAATGTATAATAGTGATATGTTTGGGCAGATTTCTTTTGCAAAGTGAAAAAATCTTCAGCAAATTTGTGGTTAAATTTCATAGAAAGTGACTTATTTTATCCCCTCTTTACTGTATCACCAAGTCCATCAATTAGTCCTTTACCATGACTGAAGGCAAAGATGACCATGACTTTTGGAACAGAATTACCACTCAATGTTGTCAAACGGTTGGAGAATTGTAATAGAGGTGGAATACTTTGAATTGAATTGCTGTTTGTAAAGTGGTTTGTGCTTTCATTTTCTTTAAAAGTTTGAAATTTATCCCATCTTAAAAACTTTCATTTTACTCTTTTTTCTTTTAGCTGTAGATATAGACATCTTAAATCAAAATTATCAATATATCAATATAATACCCGGAGTTCTGCAATTTTCGGATCCCCGGAGTTCCGCGACTTTCGGATCGCCGTAATGTCGCTACTTTCGGATCCCCGAAGTTTCGCGATTTTTTGTATCCCCGAAATTTCGCAATTTTCGGATCCTTAAATTTTTTTCAAAAGTGCTATGCATTAATTAAAAAAAATGCTACACACAAATACTTTGGTGTAGCAAAACTGCTATATACACAAAAAAAAAGTATTTTACACACTGCCGGCGATCGTAACATTGCGAAACTCCGGCGATCGTAACATCGCGAAACTCCGGCGATCCTACTTCCTAGTATCCCGAAACTCCGGCAATAGTTAAATCACGAAACTCCGGCGATCATAAAATCACGAAGCTCCATCGATCCTAATATCCTGAAACTCGGTTGATCGTAACATCGTGCACAACGCCGCGCGATTGCTTTTTCTTTCCTTCCGAGTTCCGACGCTATGCTCCCCCCTAACCCTATACACACAAATTTTAATGCACATTTGCATCGATCTCGGGGATGATAAATTTCCGAGTAAAAAAAGCGGATTTCCGCGTTTCCGCGGAAATGTACCATGTCTGTATATCTAGATTAAACAGTATTTGTGACTGACACTTACAAAGCTAAAATGTGTTATAAATAAAAAAAAATGCTTTTTATTTTAAAATTTAAAGGTGTGGAATTACACAGAGGTTACTATAGAAAGAAAATATCGTAAAGCTTCAATTAAAAAAGTTATAGAAACTTTTATATGTTTTCGTGACTGACACTACAGTCAAAAGGGGAATTTTTATATTTCTAAGTAAATCTCTTTTAGTTATAAATGCCAATTAATAATGTATTTTTAAGGTAGGTCTGATAGTGTATTTTTGAAATTTTACCAAAAATCTGTTAAAATGTGTTTCTTTCCTTTAAATTCATGGGTTCAAAATGATGAAAAAACACGAGACCATGCTTTCAAAACAAAGCCTCCATTTTGAAGCTGCTGTGTTGCCAAAGATGAAACAATAATAGTTGCTGATACAAAAAAAAAATAAAATTCAAACCTTTCTAATTCAAATATAAAAGTTTCAATTGTAGAATTTTTTTTTGCAGTCGTGGTTTCTTCTAACGTGGAATTATCCTGCAGAAACTTTACCTTTTGATATTTAATAAATGCCTTTTGTATCTACCTAGGTTGAAGTTAAAACTGGGGAGGAGGAAGAAAGAATGCTATTCTGTAAGAGAGCCAAACTATTTAGATTTTCCGACAGTGAATGGAAAGAGAGAGGCATTGGCGATATCAAGATTTTATTTGATGAAAAAACCAATAGAGTCCGTCTTTTGATGAGAAGGGAACAAGTAAGAATTTTTTACATAGCATATTTTTCATTAAAGTAAAAGGTTAACAATAAGCACATGTCTACATTTTCTAATTATGTTTTCGAGGTGCTGAAGGTTTGCCTAAATCATCACCTTACCAAAGACATGAAAATCGAGTGGCGAAATGACAAATCTCTAAGCTGGACCGCAACTGACTTTTCTGAAAATGAACCCTCCCCAGAACTTTTAGCAGTGAAGTTCAAAACCACCGAATATGCTGAAGAATTCAAAAAAGCTATTGATGATGCCCTCAAGGTATCCAGTCAACCAGCCCAATCTCCAAAATCGGAAAACATTAGTCTGAAACCAGCCTCCACGTTTTCTTTCAAAACAAATGATCCAGTCAAGGTGGGACCACAAGGCTTCAGTTTTGGTTCACTTTCTTCCCGATTTAGAGGTAGCCCACAAGAATTGCAAACCTTATTTGGGAATGCCGCAGCCAGATTTAGATTCAAGGATTCAATAGCAGAAAATGGAATTTTTTCAGGTGAAATGTTTTCCTTCTGTCTTTGTTGGTTTTGGTAAGATTTTCTATGAATTTTCCTGTTAAATTCTTTTCATTATGTTTTTCACATATCATCTAAAATCCTAATTTTTTTTTATAATTTACTGAATTTATGTGCTTTGTTTTGAGCAACTACATTTTGAGTTTTTCTATTGTTAATAAAACTAATTGTTGCATAAAACAAACTGCTTTTCAAGAGAGATGCTTGTTTTTTTGCAATACATGTAATTTATTATCAGTTTGAAATGTTTGTTAATTGTTATATTGTAAAAAAACTCCTCTCTTGATTGTACCCACTCACACTATGCTTGTTAAACAATTGTTACATCGTAAACCAAACTTCTTTTTTTTAAAAGGAATTTCTATTTTAATATACAAGGAAAATTGTTTGAGGAAGGAATTCTACTTTCCAAATTATTAAAACTCTAACAGCATAATTCTTTATTAAAACTTGTGTCAGTATTTATTTAAATTTGTTCAAAGTTTCTTTTTTTAAGTGTGTTATAATTGTAGTCAATCTTAAAGGTGTAGATCCTTTAGAAAGCAAGGATGATCAAGGTAAGTATTTAAAATGAAAAATTTTATGGCTCAAACTCCCTTATACGAATGAGAAAACATTAAAAACTATAAGAAATCAAATATTTTTTTATAATTAAAACTGATTAAGACGAATCAAACCATAACTTTCTTTCATTTAATATAAATTCAATTTACTTAAAACAAAAGTATTTTTTTTTATAAAAAAAAGGTAGCATTTGTGTAAAGATAATCAGTTTATTTGCTTATTTACTTTGATCATCACCTTTTTTAGACATAGAAGTTTTATATGATTCCCGATTTGGAAGGAGCCCACAACAATCCCACACTGTCGTTGGTAGTGAAACAATTGGATTTAGCTTAAAGGATTCAAAGTCAGAAAGTGGAATTATCTCAGGTTAAGCATTTTCCTTTTCTCTCAAAGACAATTCCTCTACTTCTTCCTTCTTCAATAAGCCTTCTGTCTTTGGTGGTTTATGGTAAGCTTTTCTATGAATTCTCTCCTGTTAAATTCTTTTCAATAAGTTTTTCCTCATATCTTCTAAAATCCTAGGTTTTTGTAGTTACTGGATTATTTACTCAATTTGTTTTAAGCAACAATATTTGTAATTTTTCTATAGAGGGGTTGAAGTTTGTAAACAAGCGCTGGCTTCTACTGATTGGTTGCACCTGGTCAACTTCCAGTTTCAGACCTGATTTTCTCATGCCGTAGCAGGGCTATATGGGAGTTTTAAAAAATTCTGTTTTCCCCAAATATGAGTGGAATCATTTGTATATTTTATAATATGTAATATTACTCAAAAAGATTACATTTCGAGAAAAGCCATTTATTTTTAATCTTTGTGCTTTTATAATGAAAAACTTAAAATATTTGCATGAACTAACATAATATTTGTTTGGTTTTGTTCACAATTTTGTACTTCCCTAAATATAAAAGTAATTAATTAAACTCAATTTTGCAGATTATGTTTGGTTATTTAAATAGAAGATTGTTTTATATGAAAATCACACTGCAATAATGATGTTATTTTTTGTTAGTTTATTATTGAAACTAAGTAATTTTTAACAAAAGAGGTTTTTGACTATTTATTACCACTGCAAGTTGATAACTTGTATGTAAACAAAAATAAAAACAAAATAGACAGTTTATGATGAATAATTTTCAATTTATGAATAGTCATTTTAAGCAATTGTAAAATTATATAGCCTGTTAGGCTCTTACATGGTTTTCATAATTTGAATAACTGTGTCTTTTTGGCCAAAGACAGGCAGCTTTGGAGTCGTATTGCAAGAAAGGCCATGGTCCAGCATGGACTGTAGTGCCGAGGAGTTAGTGTCTTTTTGGCAAATATTTGTAGTATTTTATTTCATGACAACTTTAATTCAAAGGCTATGTTTTATTGAGTTTCAAGAAGGGAAATGTCCTACAAGATCAGCTCTTTAAAGCAAGTAAAATAAAGATTATACAGGTTTTTTTTTTTGACACAGTGTGCTAAAATTTACAGACAATCTTGCACACAAAATGATCACTTGACATAGTGAGATGCTTTTAATTTTAGTTGTGTATGTTAAAGTAAATTAGCAATTATTTTATGTTTATCTTATTATTTTTCCTCTTCATTTTGTAAAAAGCCTGTGATTATAACTAATATCCTAAATTTCTAATTAAACATATCAATTTATTCAAAATTCTATAACAAAATATAATTTTTCGACCACCTGTATTTTCAAGTTCATGTTTTATTTACGTGTTGCACCTGAAGAAAACGGCTGTCATTTAAAAAAAAAAATTTCGTTGTGATAGTTTTACTTGAAAGTATTCTTATTAATTTAAATTATTAGTCATAAGTACAATTATTATTATTAATTTGACAGTAAAGTCTATTATTAGTTTAAATGTATTAACATGTCAATTATTAAGTATGCTGGGGTTTTTTGTAATTCAAAATTGCATTTGTGTTTCAAATTCTTCTTGAGGCTAATCAATGTTTGCAATGGTCAACAACAACTTGAATCATTAAAATTAAGTGTTAAATATTACGAACTCGGAAGTTGCATAAAGAATTTTAAGCCCTAGGCATTTGATTCAATGCCCCACATTCCTTAAAAAACATTGCCAAAAAAAATGTTGCATATTGGTTGGTACAATACAATAATTGCTAAATATATTGTATTGTACAGTTAATTAATTTTCTTGAATGTATTGTAACATGTATTCATTTTTTTTACCACAATCTCGAACACACCGCAAAGCGATAGAATGCATGTTGTATTTCTGTACAACGCAGCAATCGCTGAATTGTTTTGTGTTGTACAATTTATCTATTACCTATTAAGTTTTAATCTATAATAGGACTTTCACCAAAAATCCGACTCAAAACAAACTCTTTCAACTGAAAGCTTACTTGGTAGGTTAAGTATACGTCGACGTTACCTGCTGAAGTTTGTGACATTAAATCGTCTATTGACCACACACAAAACAAGCTGTTTTTTAGAGAGATGCTTAAATTTTTTTATAAGTGCATATAATTGCTTATTGTCAGTGTGAAATGTTTAATATTAGGTATGTTGTAAAGAGCTCCTCTCCTGTTGTTAACATAGATAAAAAAATTACATAACTAATTTATATCAATGTGGTATAAAGTCTTAAATCCACTCGCACTATGCTGGTTAAACAATGAGTATGCCGTAAGCCAAACTGATTTTCTTTTTTAAAAAAATTAAAATTTTAAAATCTAAGGAAAAATTGGGAGAGAAAAGAAAGGCTACTTTTTTATTATTAAAACTTTAACAGCATAATTCTTTATTTGAACTTGTGTCAGTATTTATTCCAATTTATTCAAAGTTTTTTTTAAAGAATGTTACAAATGTAATCTTTTTTTAGGTGTAGCTTCCTCAGAAAGCAAGGAGGACCAAGGTAAGTGTTTAAATTCAAAAATTTTATGTCTCAAACTTCCCTATACAAATTTGAAAACTAAAAAAATCAAATAATTAAAACATATTAAGATGCAAATTTTCAAACACAACTTTCTTTCTTTCAATATAAACTCAATTTACTTTAAACAAAAGAATATTTTAAAAAATTTGCTTTTGTGTAAAGAAATAATCAGTTATTTTTGCAAATAAACTTATACCATCACCCTTTGTTTTTAGACATTGAAGTTATATATGAGTCCACAGTTCCAGAAGAAAAGGTCAAACTTGCTGAAAAGCTGCAGTTACCCAAGTCTTTCTTTTTATATGAAAACAAGCCCTCTTGTCCTAGCTATATTGGTTGTGAAGACAAAAAACCACCTCATAAAAGTAGGTTTCTTCATATACAGTAGAGCCTCGTTAACTTGAACTCGCTTAACACAGAAATTTCTTTTAACATGAACAGAAAGCATTTTCCCGTACTAAAAAGCTTTTAGCTAATGCTAAAAAAATCAAATTTTTAAATTATGTAGTAGTAATTTGTTTGACAAGAATTTTGTATACTATTATGATCATAAAATGGAAATTAATTTATAAATACCAATAAATCTAAATTCGGACAAAAATACGCGATTGGCCAAAAATTTAAGCAATTACTCTCAGAGCACTTAATGTCTATAAAACTAGTGCAAATTAAAGCGAAATTTATATTTTTACGAAAGTTTGACATTGACTTATGACATTTGTAGGGGAGGCTAAATAAGCCTATCACTGTGACCAGAGGTCTATTGTACTATCCCCTGGAAATAAGAATAAATCCTAGGTTTGACATTAGATGAAATTAAATTTTTATTAATATCTTACCTTTAAACAGGTCTTTAGCTACAATGAATGACAGAAATATTCAATCCAGACAGAAAAATAAAATAATTAACCGATTCCTCATAGAATCAAATACTGAACTTCCCATTATCAAAGATTCTTAGGATAAGGATTGAATCGAACGTACAACCTTTAGTGACGCACCAGCAATAAATTTAGTGTCTTATCTATTTTTTGTGATTTTTGTCCATTGGTAATGGTCCTGGTCTTTTGCTACAAGTGGGGACAGGAGAAGAAGGGAGATCAAGAGATAGATATAGGACTAGGAGTGAGAGTACAGACCCAGCAAAAAACTTCTCAGTCTTCCTCCCTCCAAAAAAAATTCTTGCCTTCCCACAGGACAAAAAACGCCATGTCTAGTTATTATTTCGAGCCAATAGAAAAGTGACAACCAGAAATTTCTTAAATTTTAATATATTGCATTAAAAATCAATTTAATTTTTACTGTTTTTGGTGTACTAATATTAGTGTATACCATATTTCATAAATCAAAAATGGTATTTTTTGGAAGAACTAGAATTTAGAATATTTCAGTTTTATTCGTATTTAATTCGAATTTTAAAAAAAATCGGAACAATAATTTTAATATTTTTTTACTTGGCATTAAAACTGCTAGTGTCCTATCATTTGTTAAAAGAAATTGCAAGAGATGTGGGGGGGGGGGGGGTTAATCAATCCTCAAAGAGCCCCTTTTGAGAAAATTTATTTCAAAGAAGGAATAATTTTGCAGTTTAAATTATCAAAGAAGAAACAACCATGATATTTTTTTTAAAAAATACCATTGTTAAAAAGTCATGAAGTTCTATTGCAATAAAAAAAAAATAAAGCCAACAGTTCCAATTTCTGCATTTCCCCCCTAATTAAATAAATTTTGAGGTCACAAAATACCACAAATTTTGGGGACGGAGATGTTAGGCCCCGTCGTCAAATAGGCTTGTTGGTAAATATCCACTAAACTGGCATGCCTCCCCTCCCCATCTTGTTAAATATCTTGATGAATTTTGCATGTAAAGCTGTCTTTAAAATTAAAAAAAAAAATGATTAAAAAGCATGAACATTGCTATAATTCTAGCAAACTTTACAAAATTAATCAATTTTTTGTGCATTTTTATAGAACAGAATTTTTGGTCTCTTTCAGCTGGGAGCCCTAATTCTGGACATTTCGGGTCCAATGTTAATTTCAAACTAATAAATATTTTAGTAATTTTAAAAAAAAATGTATTTTTCTTCATTCTTTTTTGTGATAACATTTTTAAGAAAAAATAGACCCTTTAACTGTTTACGGGCCGTATGCAATGAGTAGTTTTGCCACTGTCACTGTCCACCCGGACATTGATGACCATCCAGACGTACGCACATTCAAGAGAAAAGTATGGTACACGTTGTCATATACAGTAAAACCTCCGAATACCGGACACTCGCGGTGCCGGGCATTTTGTCCGTTATTTGGAGGTGTCCGTTATTGGGGGGGGGGGGGGGGGGTAATTTTTTTTTTTTTTTTTTTTTTGAAAAAAAAAACATCACGGAAGGAAAGGTTAAAATTACTAATTAATCTAAAGGAAATAAATTTATTTCCTTTGATTTATAATAAGTGTAAATTTTGATTGTATTTTAAAATCTATGCAACTCAGCAAGATGGTTGAACGTTCTTTTGAAATTTTGCCGCCATTATAAATTTTGTCTTTGAAGCACGAAGTTCTGTTCGGAAAGTTGTGGTAAAATAAACCAGTCTTATCACAATTAAAAATGTTTCGATCCTCATACCCTTCACACAATTGTTTAAGTTTATTAATCCAGTCGGCAACTTGAGTGGGGTCCACAGACTTTTATTCGCCGCTAACTGCTTTGAAAAAAATATCATGGTTTATCTGCTTTTTTCCAACTTTAAAACGTTCTGCAGTAGATCGCACACTTAGCTTTTCTTTTTCAGCAACATCCATTTTTTCTTTTAACGTTAACCTTTTCTCTTTAAACACATTATTTTACTTAATCTAAATCAGCTCTCGTTACTCGTTAGCAACTCGACTTTTTAGGATTATGAGCAATTAGAAATCGGACACAACTCCTGGCAAGCGGTCAAACAGGTTCGCGAAGTGGAGAGGGGTGATTGCATTCACTCCCTCTCAATTCTCGGAAAGGGAAGGTTTCGAGAATAATGGGGGAAATTGACATGGGGCGTGTAAAAACCATTGTAAAGCTATGGTGGTCATTCTAAGGTTACTAGAAGGTCATAGAACAGTCACCAATACGTAGTTTGACGATAAGAAAATGAGGGTGCAAAAATATTTGGATGCAAAAATGTGTTTTATTGGGATTGATAGTCGAATTAAATAAAAAAAAATTAAAAAATGCGTCCGCTATTTAGAGGGTCCGTTATTTAGAGGGGATTACATTAAGTAACCTATGTTAAGGGACTGGGACTTGAGAAAATGTCCGTTATTTGGAGGGGTCCGCTTTTTAGAGGTGTCCGTTAGAGGAGGTAACACTGTACCTTTCAAATAAAAAATATTTTTTTAAAATAGTAAATTAGAATGGAATTTGAAAGAGGGGTAGGGACAGATATTCGGAAATCTCTACGTGTTGACAGCTAATTTCTTTTTTTAAAAAAATTTTTAATTAAAAAAAGAAAAGTCAGCAAAAAATGATTTTTTTCTGGTTTTTGAGAGTTTTAAAAATCTCTATTTTTAACTGAATTCTAATGCATTGATAATTTTTGCCCCAAAACATTCTGATAAATTAAGCATATCTAAGGGTATTTTTTTTTTAAAATCTGAATGAGCTTTTGTATTTGACAAGCATAAACTTAGCAAACTAACCAAACAATTAATTGCTACTAGAACATCGTTTTCATTCAAAATTATAAAAGTCTTCTAGTAAATGCAAAACTTAGCGAAAGAAAACCCCACCATCATAAATATCTTGCTGTGACCAGTTTAGAGCGAAGTAGCCATCTAAAGTTCTATTTATCAATAGCTTTTGTGTTGATTACAACCCTGTAAGAGAGGGGTGTGAAGGCTTCAAAAGCCCCTAACATCTTTTGCGGAAGGCAGTGGTAATTGTATCTAAAATTTTTATTGCTTCAGATAACGAAAACTTCTCTTCTGCCATATTACCACTACCACGTGTTATGGGGTGGGCTGTTAATCTAGGGAACATATATGTTTCTTTTACCCCCTTTTTGGCTTGTGTGTTGAAGTGTTGTGTTTGTTTTTCAACTGGAGCGTTGAAAATTCCTGACTTACCAAAAAAACTTTCCGGTTGTAAAAACGTAAATTCTAAGGGGTCACTTGTGACGTGGAAGCTGCGGGGGCCCCTAAAATATACGGAGCCTTTACGCAATTGACTACCTTGCCTAATTGGTCTAGATGAGACAATATACAAGATTTATGTATAGATGAGATATATACAAAAATTTTGTGTATAGATGTTTGTAGGGTAAATTATTGAAATTCACTTTGGTAGTAGAGTACTTGCTGATTTGTTTCTAGTTAAGGTAGTACTTAATATTGAAATAATTTCATTTGAATTAAATAGTCCTTTGTTTTAACCAGTGCCGTATTTAAAGATTTGCGACCTGTAGGCTATACGATCAGTTTGCGGTCCCTGTCACAATATTGTCCCCTTCTGGGAAAGATAGCTGGTTAGCTGCAAAATACTGTGGTATGTGCTGTTATTATCACAACGAATATAAGAGACAGAAAATAGATTTATTTGAAATACAATATAATTAGATCACTTATAATATCCTCTCTTACCCTGGTGTCATAAGGTGCAACTGATGTGGTAGAACAACCACAGCAGCGACAAGCTCAGCATGTGGCCGTTCACTAATGACAACATTTACATTATTCTGTGTATCCTCACCAGTTAATGAGCGATTACTTTTTAAAAAACTTATTTTGGAATTCGATCAACAACACGTTTTTTCCCCCGGATATTTTATGTTGGGACCGCTTTTTAGCTTCCACACTAAGTTTATAACATAAAAAGTGGACGTTATTATAAGCATTCAGTCCATCCATCCGTTTGTCACCTTCTTTCACAGAATGAAGGGAAAGTCTCACAAGCAAGTGGGATACGACATTTTGAAGCAAAAAATCAGGTTAGCCTACATCCCAAATTTCATTAAAAATTTAAATCTAATGTTTATTTAAAATTTAAATTACTAAAAATTTTAACTGCATTGAAATAATGTGAAAAACCCATTTTTATTCCATATTTTCACTGTTGCCATGTTGTTAAACGTACAAGAAACTTAATTTAAAATAAAAAAACTTTTGAAAGAAAATTTAAGTGATATAATTCAGTTTAGATTGCTGTAATATCACAATAGAGTTATTTTGATGGTTTATTATATATGTATGAAGAAAAATGCATAGAGATGTCTAACTTTGCATAAAAAATATGCTAAGTTTCACTTTTATTTTTAAAACATCAATTTTAATAATTATATATTTTTCAAACTGTAAATTAAATTGTGGCAACTAAAAGATATTTATTTAAAAATTGCATCATTATTCTGCGAATTTCAAACAAATTTAGCAAACAATAATGAGTAATTATTAATTTGCGAAAGAAAAATAAATGAAAATAGTTAATTTTGGTGTTTAAAATTTTGAATTAGAAGTGGCTGTTAGACGAATTTCCTTCTGAGGTGTATAAATAGTGTGTTTCCTGTTGAGCATAAATATTGTCTGGAAGCGGTTTAAGTGACGGATTCTGTAATATTAAACGGAATTTAACTGAGATTCACTACACAATAAAACACAACAACACTTCTATTTGGTGTTCTTTAATCGGTGGTTCAATTCAAACTGAAATACAAACATAGTGGGAAAAAAAATCATTAATCCCCAATAGCGTGGGAAAAGAAATGCACATTAGCCATACAAATGGAAGGAGAAAAAGGATTACGTAATAACCAGCTCTTAGAGGGAAAAAAATACTTCAAAATTTCGCCACAAATAAACCTACTTGTTGTATTCCGCACCCACTATTTCTACCTCCACTCATTTCTCTTTCCAATGTTAGCTAGCCACATAATTACTTAACAGCGAACAATGTGATCCACATTCAAAGCTTATTAAATCGATACTAAAATAAATTACAATTTAATTACATGGACTCCTACTTTTACTTATCCCTTCAGAATTAATGTAAAAACAAAAATTTTACTGAAATTTTAATGCCTAAATACAAAACCACATATCCCTCACTTCCGTTGTAAGATATCCCTCCCAGATATAGCTTTCTTGGCTATTTTTTTCAGTCTTCATATAACAATCATCTATGTGCCTTTACACTCTATATCAAAAGCGAAATCATAGGCGAATTTTTTAAATTGTACTACTATTTTTCTCTCAACTTCCAAATCCCGGGGCAGAGGGTGCAATTGCCCTTGCAGCGGCCGTGTTTGCTACTAAATATTAGTATATTTTTTATAAATATGTTGCTGAATATATGCCGCTTTAATTGGTTGTAAAATTTTCCGACCCAAAAAATTCGCCGCCCTAGGCTACAGCCTACTTAGCCTAGTAAGGAATCCGACCCTGATTATAACTGTTATAGAGATCCCTAAATTAATGTATGACTGTCTAATTAATCATGAATAAACCTGAAAAAATACCTTCAAACAGAAATGGAAAATTGGTTAATATTTATTAAGTATTGTGTCAATATCCCTTTCCTAAATAGTATAAAAATTTACATAATAAGAACTAGTTAGTTTGAGAACACTACATTAATAACTGTTGTGTCTTGTAGCCCAAAATGCTGAGCCTGTTAGTGCCAGTGGAGGGGCTTCTGCCGCGGAAGAGTCAGTGACTGAGGTTGATGATGAGGAGGAGAAGGGAGAGTCGGAAGAACTGATATTTGGGAAAAGGGTACCTTTGGAAGTGTTCGATAAAGCAGAAAACAAATTCAATGTATGTTTTTTTTTATGTCTGTCAAAAGGTTTTAAAACCAGGTTGGTTCGGGGAAATACTTTAGAAATTAATATTTCGAAAATCTGTAATATTATCTTCCTGATTGATGAGGATTATGATTATAGGTGAAATTTATAATTTTTTAAAAATTATATTTTGATTTGATAAATTATATTGTTATTAAATGCTGTAAGCAATCTTTGCAAAAGTTTAAATTGCTTGCTAATATCTAGCTAATAAAACACATTACAGCATGCCTAGTCTGCACACTAAAAAAAATGTTTACTAGTAACTCAACTCAATATCAAAACACAAAATGAATTTGTAAACCTGTTTCGATAGAAATCTTCAATGTAAACAGTTTATATCTTTAAATAACCGAAGCAAAAATCATCACTTCTATATGTAAAAAAAACAGAATCTGTCACCTAGCCTGCTTATACTCAACTTTTGTGTTCCATAAGAAAAAAAGTGCCAAACACAGTATTGATTCTATATTAAACATTTACACGCTAACTTATTCTACTTTGATTTATTTTCTTTGGAAAATTCAATGATTATTTCTTATTGTTTGCTAACATAGTTTAAATTCAAAGAAAAAATTTACATTATTCCTTTATTTTAAATAGAAGCAAAACATTTCATACCGCCATTCAATCAACGAATCTCTTTTTGAAATATATTTGACATTATTTTAAACTGATTTAAGTCACAAAAATAAATTTCTTTTATTACATTATTTAAAAGAACTGAAGTTTTTCAAGCCATTGTTATGAACGGCAATGGTGTTTTAATTCTAGTGAAAATGGCTTCTTGTGCTTTTTAAATGAGCATTAAATTTTGCATTTTTTTTAAATAATTGAAGTACTTCAAATTTGAATTTTTCTGAGATTTTCAATGTCTTCTAATTTCAATGTGCTGAATTTTTTTTTATGTATCTCATTTGCCTGTCACATTTGTAGTTTGGCTATGAAAGTGGGTGACAAGCCTATTGAACGATTATAATACTTTCCACTCTTTATGTAATAAACATAGTGTGGAAGCTAAGACTGAATAGTTTATAATTTTTGCTTTGTTTTCAGGTTGAAGGTATGGGCTACCTCAAAATAGTGTATGACGACAGTTCTTTCGGGTATCGTGTCTTCATGGAAGCTGACGATGGAAGACTTTTGTGTGAACATCTGATTGCAGTGCAAAATTGCCTAAGGACTGATGGGAAAACAGCCATATGGGCTGCCGTTGACTATTGCATGCATCCTGTGGTTCGACGTCAGTTTCGCGTAACCTTCAGCTCCATGGAGGCCTTAAATGAATTTAGTAAACATTTTGAAGAAGTACGTTTTTGTATTCGCACATATCAATTTGTGCTAAGTATTGTTAAATTATACAAGTACTACAAGATGTTTATTTTGTCAGGCGGCAAGTAGTCTAAAAGCGATATTATAAGTATTTTATTATAAAGTTTAAATTTGTTCAAATATCTAAAAAAAATAGTCGGGAGACTAATTTATGCTTTATTTAAGCTTTTATTACATAAAGTGAAAACATTATTTTAAGTAATGTTGTAAGATTTTTTTGAAACGATTCAATTCAGTAGAAAATTATATTTCATTGATATTGACCCCAAGATATATTATCAAATTATTCTTAAAACATCTTGATGTTTCATTTAATTTTACTAATTTAATTTGCAAGGAATAAATAACCAATTTCTAATGACGTCTATGCTTAAAAAAATGTATGTCTGTCAAATATAAACCGAACAAAAAAAATAGCTTGTATGCGATAAAGTTACCGATGTGGATATCATTTATCTAAAATCGCCTAACTAAATTGAATTCACATTTGTTTTTATGAACAAAAGTTCCTTTTTTTATTTACTAAACATATTAGCGGCAATTTTATTTATTACTATTTGTCTACCGACTAACTACTATGAGTAAAAATATCTATTTACTTTTAATAATTTACTATATGACGATGTGTAATTTTTAAATTGTAATATTGTTTGCAGGGCAAAGAAATTGCAATTAAATCTCCTATTGTAGAAAAATCAGATTAACTCTTGATTTCTGGTAAGAAATACATTTTTATTTGCTTTTTTAATTATTAACATTATATGATTATCACTACTATAGTACCCTCTTAAGGCTGCTCATCACCCACATACCCGGTCCCCCTTCCATCGGGCTGGCTAATGGTAAGTCTATGGGGGAAAAATGGTTTTTGTTCCCAAAAAAAGCAATGAAATTATAGGAATATTTTGATGCGTTTTTTTTTTAAAATTCATAAGACTCCAATAAAGTTGTGCTTTTAGAGGTTATTTTTTTTAACATTTATTACCTTTTTTTAAAATAAAAAAAAATAGCTTAAAAAAAGTAAATAACGTTTTGAAAAAATAACCTCTAAAAGAGCAACTTTATTGGAGTCTTATGAATTTAAAAAAAAACGCATCAAAATATTCCTATAATTCCATTGCTTTTTTTGGGAACAAAAACCATTTTTCCTCCATAGACTTACCATTAGCCAGCCCGATCGAAGGAGGACCGGGTATGGGGGTGATGAGCAGCCTTAAGACTCGAGCAAAATCCTACACATATATTCTTAATCTTAGCATACTTTTCATACAAATATATGCTAAAAAGTATGTATTGCAAAGAAATTTTTTAAAAATTATGTTTAATAGTTACTTAGGGACACACCTTAAACTCCAAAAAATACACATTTTTTGTGTTATAAATACAACAAAAAGGCCATTTCAATTATTTGTAGTTAACAGATTATTTTAAAATTGTTTTTAATGCAAAATGCCTTTAAAACTGACTACTAAAAGAACTTTTTGAAAAGTTTTTTAAAAAATATTTAAAATGTTTTTTTGAAGAACTCTAATATCGTATTGACCCTCGTTCAACTTCATTTTTTATGTAAATAAATGACTGATACCTGTAATCAAAGGCTGAAAAATGATATTTGGATCTTCTTCTATTAAACCAGTTCGATTGGGAAATTAATTAACGTGTAAATTGTTTGTTTGGAGGTTTTAAAAAAATTTCCCCGATTAGGGACGCCAGGTCGCAAGAGGTTATACACGAAACACATTGAAAGCATATCTTTTTAGGAAATATGTCCCTAAATATTAATTCATCTAGTAAAGGGTTTTATATTGTACTAGCAAATAAATACCCGTACTTCGCATGGACTAAAAAAAGTTGTAATTGATCCAAGTATATGTACAATTTAATCCATTATATTAAAATAAACTTATGTTATTATTCCCGCTAGTTATAATGTATAAAACACTGTTACATATATTACCTTAAAAATCCAAAATAAAAACATATGCTATAAAATGAACAAATAAAGGTTAGCATAATTTCTCTCATAAACATATAAAACCTTTTTGCTCATTTGGCGCCTTTTTGGTAAGAATTCGGCAAGATAAGAGAGATTGCTACAGACACACTTAGTATACAGCTGTAGCACGACGACTTTCGAACAATCAATCAACATTAATTTTTTTTTTTTAAATTCGTCTTTGCCGCGTTTATTTAAGGATTTGGCAATTTTGGCAACGTGTTTGTCGAAATAATAAAAACATTAAGCCCTAATATGCAGCTTTAGTACGTTAGACTTTGAACATCCATCATTGTTACAATTCACGGAAATAACTTAAATATTGTTACATACTCTGAACAGAGGAGGACGGGTTGTTAACACAACATACTTTAATGAGATCAGAATACAGAATGATTAAGAATACCAGGGAGAATTAATTGTATATCAAGAACATGGAGTTAAGTTGAGTTGCTACAAAATTACTGGTGTTTAAACTATTGTTCTTATTGTCTTTTTACCACTGACGTCGTTCGTGTAAATGTCTCAGATCACAACACTCCTCCCCATCAACTTTGAGGTTTCCGCGGTCGTAAGTTGTAGGAATGTCTAGGAGGTTCAGGAGCAAAGTCCGGGAGATGCGTGATGGATCGCTTAGGCTCCTCACTGGAACTTTGCACAGCAGGAAAGGACTGTTGCTCTGCAGGACCCATCGGATCTGGTGGACTTGTCGAAGAAGGTGGTTCATCCGAGGCAGGATTGTCCGAAGTTATTGGAACTGGTGGTTCGGCATTCCTCCTTAACATCTGATCCACATGGCATCGCTTGATCTGTCCATCTTCGGTGCGAGCCCGGTAAGAGACAGGACCGGTGGCTTCTATCACTGTGGCTGGAATCCAACGTGGGCCGGGATTGTAGTTTCTCAGCAAGATGGAGTCATTCTCTAGAAAATGTCGTAGGCCACGATCTTCACAACCCTGTCGATAGACCATCTCCTGCTTGGCTCTCCGCTCTTCTGTTAGATCCGGATGGAGGCTATCCAAAACCGTGCGAACCCTCCTCCCCATCAACAGCTCTGCAGGACTGGTTCCCGTAGTTGTGGTTGGCGTGCAGTGCTGCTGCAGGAGAAAATTTGCCAATCTTTTCTTCCAAGATCCTTGAATTATCCGACGCAGGGAGTCTTTAACTGTTTGAACAGTTCTTTCTGTTTGGCCATTGGCAGCTGGTCGTCTTGGAGCGATCAAAGCTTGGCGAATAGCGTTTCGTTCCAGAAAAGATTTGAACTCGGAAGAGGTGAACTGAGGGCCATTGTCGGAGACTACCACCTCTGGAAGACCATGAGTAGCGAAGATTTCTCGGAGAACATCAATGGTCGCACCAGCGGTCGTAGAAGGCATTCGTTTAACTTCCACCCATTTGGAGAAGGAATCAACGAGTATGAAAAAATCTTGACCCTGGAATGGTCCCGCAAAATCCACATGCAGACGGGACCAAGGACGACTCGTGATTTCCCAAGGGTGCACAGGTGCTCGTGGAGGCAAGTGACGAGAGGATTCACAGTCTGTGCAGTTCTTGACAAAGGAGTCGATGTCAAGATCCATGCCTGGCCACCATACATAGGATCTGGCAAGCATTTTCATTCTCTCGATGCCAGGATGACCAAGGTGTAGAGCTTTTAGGACACGGAACCTTCCCGATGCTGGAATTATCACCCTATTTCCCCAAAGCAAACAGTTCCTGTGAACTGATAGCTCGTTCTTTTTAGAAAAATATGTTTGGAATTCTGAATCGGGTGGTTTATTGGGCCAACCCTTCAAAACGAAATTTAGGATTCTAGAGAGTATTTGGTCACGCAATGTCATTTTTGCAATGTCCACAGCATAAAGTGGCGGGTTCTCTAGTTCCTCAGTAAAGAGAACTTCAAGAGGAGATGGAACCTCAAAATCCTTACTTTTCATGGGTAGCCTACTTAACGCGTCAGCATTTTGAATCTTTTTTCCTGGTTTGTGAATAATCGAATAGTCGTACGCGTTTAGAAGTAAACACCACCTCAGCATTCTAGGGGACATTATCTCTTTGGTAGGTTTAGTATTATTGAAAATTCCTAAAATCGGTTGGTGGTCCGTAATAATGGTGAATTTATGACCGAATAAGAAATGATGGAATTTCTTTACTCCAAACACAATTCCCAATGCTTCCTTATCTATCTGGGCGTAGTTTGGTTCGGCAGACGTTAAAGTACGAGAAGCAAACGCAATGGGCATTTCTTTCCCATCGGGAAGAATATGACTCAAAACGGCCCCTAATCCGAAAGGAGACGCGTCGCAGGTTAGTACAATTGGTAGTTTTTCATCAAATGGAACCAGAACGCTGTCTGAACTGAGTAGATTTTGTAAGGTCTTAAAAGCCTCATCATGCTTTTTTGTCCATTTCCACTCAGAGTTTTGATCAAGTAGTCGATGAAGAACTTCTGCTACTGTTGCCTTATCCTTCAAGAATCCATTATAAAAATTCAACAACCCCAAAAACGCTTGTAGTTGCGTTTTATTCTCGGGCACAGGGAACTCCTGAATCGCGGTTACTTTTGACCTAGATGGGTGAATTCCTTTCCTATCTATCCGGTACCCCAAGAAATCAACTTCACGAACTCCAAAAAGACATTTGTCTCGATTGGCTTTTAACCCGTACTCCATTAATTTAGCCAAAACATTTTCTAATCGGGAGACTAGCTCTTCAGTTGAATTTGCCACAATTAACAAATCATCAAAATATGGAACTACTCCTTCCATATTCAAGAACAAGTTCTCGATCAGATTTTGGAAAATTCCAGGAGCAACTTTTATACCAAATTGGAGACGTTTTACCTTGTACGCGCCTTTATGAGTAATAATTGTTTGGGCCTCAGCCGATTTTTCGTCAACTGGTAGTTGTAGGTACGCCTGTGCTAAATCTATTTTTGCGTAAAATCCCCCTCCTTTTAAGTTTGAAATCAAATGGTTCACAGCAGGAACGGGGTAGGGGTGGTCAGCCATAGCCTTATTCAACGTCACTTTATAATCACCACACAGCCTTACTTCCCCTGACGGTTTAATAACTGGGACAACAGGCGTGGTCCACTTAGGATCTGCTATTGGCTCTATTACCCCTTCTTTAAGCAACTTATCTAAAGCATTTTCAATTTTAGGTTTCGTAGCGAGCGGAACGTTTCTTGATTTGAATCGAATTGGGGGACATTCCGGATTCAACGGCAAAGAAATAGGTTTTCCCAAATAAGAACCCAGTCCCTCACTAAATACATCACGATACTTGTAAAGTAAATCGTTGATGCTGTCAGATTTGGTCTCGTTTATTCCACCTAAATAAATTCCCAAACCTTCAAACCAAGAATATCCCAGAATATTGGTGCAACGCTCCTTTGAAACCAATAATTCTAGATTCGCTTTACGGTCTTTAAAAGTCACTAGAACTTCGCAAAACCCCGCAAGTGGAATTTTGTTCCCCTGAAAATCCCGCAATTCTACACGAGTTTCACGAATTTCCGGTTTTTCATCCTGAAACACACGTTGAAAAGTGCTCATAGAAATTATCGAATAATAAGAACCCGAATCAATCTCTAAACTTAATTTTTTCCCTTTTATTTGTACCTCGATTTTCTGCTTAAACGACGAACTCTGTAAAGAATTAACGTATTCCTCCGGTGTCTGAATTTCATTTGTACGAGACGAATTAGAATTCTTTTTCCGACATACTTTTTGAATATGACCTTTACCCTTGCAAAAATGACATATTGCGTTACGGAATTTGCATTCTGCACGAACATGATTTGATCCGCAGCTAAAACAAACTTTGGCATTTTCAATTTTAGAATTTTGCTGTTTACCCTTCGCGGGTTTTTTATGCTTTAAAAAATCCACTGACTGCTGCGAATTTCTAGTAAACGAATTTTCCGAACGCATCAGCCGCGACTGAGCAGCAGCAGATTCAGCGGCCAAAGCCATTGAAATAGCCATGTCAAGGGTTAACGTAGACTCAGAGAGTAAACGTCTTTGAACCTCTTCGTCATTTATCCCGCACACAATTTGATCTCTTATCCTATTTGATAAAGTATTCTCGAAGTTACACCCGTCAGCTAATTTCCTAAGTTCAGCAACATACGTATTAAACGGTTCATTCCTTTCTTGAACTCGTTTATGAAATTTGAATCGTTTAAAAATTTCATTCGATTTAGGTGAAAAATGAGTTTTAAGTTTTTCTATTATAGTATCATACGTAACCTCACTAAGTTTATTCGGAACAACAAGATTACGAATAACACTAAGTGTTTTCATACCACAAACTGCTAACAGCGTAGCGCGTTTTTTAGAATCATCACGAACATTGTTTGCTTCCAAATAAAAACCTAGCTGTTCTAAATACAACTCAATATTTTGCGGTTTAGAAACATCGAACTCTGAAATAGTTCCGACGGAACCAAAATATTGCACGGTAGTTGCCTGTTCTGCCATTTTAAAAACCGTTTTAAAACTGACAATATAGAACTCTTAATAGAACTACTTAAAAACAATGAAAATACAGAAAAGTAACTGAATCTAAAAAAAGCTTACGCATGACCCATTCCAGCAATCGGGAATACGAACACAGTGTCCAGGTGTCCTTCAGCCCAGCAGAAACTTGGCTAACACGCTAGCCGTTGAAGTCGCCCTTTTTAGTCATCTTGATTCGAAGAAACATTGTAAAAAATTTAACTGCATTAAATTTACTTTCTTTAGTATATAGAATCGTGGGCGAACCGCCTCGTCGCCAGAAATGTTACATACTCTGAACAGAGGAGGACGGGTTGTTAACACAACATACTTTAATGAGATCAGAATACAGAATGATTAAGAATACCAGGGAGAATTAATTGTATATCAAGAACATGGAGTTAAGTTGAGTTGCTACAAAATTACTGGTGTTTAAACTATTGTTCTTATTGTCTTTTTACCACTGACGTCGTTCGTGTAAATGTCTCAGATCACAACAAATATGCCTATTTGCAAACAACAGAACCATCCATAAAAAAAATCATAACCTAAACCCACAATAAAATTCTAGAATGGAGACTAAACGGAATTACGTCACTTGAAACACATATGTCAATTATTTTTCAAATTATGAATTTAGTTTCAGAAAGTAATGGCAACAGAATATAATAAAAAAATTTCAATTTTAATTATTTTCGTTAAGTTCTATTTAAATTTTTCAGACTATGGCTTCAGGAAAATAAAAAATATCGGATTTGAGCCAAAGTGGTGTAGTTTTTTCAGAAAATTCGAATTTTCTCTAAAAATAGAAAATTTTGAGCTCTGCAAGTTCAAAATCTGTAACTTAAGTACGAAATACACATCTGTGCCAAGTTGCGAATCAAACAAATGTCTAGTTTATGAGTCTATAAGACACACACATACGTACATACATACACAAAACTTCATTTTTAAAATTATAGATTAGCTGTTTAAAACACTCACATTCCTTAAATGTATCTTAAATATATTTTTTAAAAAGTTATTGTACATGATCAATGTTCTCATATGTTTTCGTTTTCTTGCAGGTTTAATCTTCCAAGTAACTATGTGATGATATGTTCATGGTGTTATTTATATTCTGTAACATTTGAAAGGAAAGTTTCTAAAAAAATCTGTAAAGATATGTTATTTTTATTGAAGTGTAAACTTAATCTTAAGCAGCATTTGTTTGTAAATTTTGATCTCATCACATTAGATAAAATTTTAACCTGTTTCTCGTGAGTTTTGTATTTTTATTCTTTTTACAAACACAGTGTATAAAAATAATGTTAGCAATAAATATTTTAAAATTCAACCCATTGTGTATTTTTCAATTTCAAGAGCATATTAATCGTCATATACAGAGAAAGCACATAATGTCGATTTTGCAACTTAGGTTCTTTAGCGTAGCTTTGAACCAAGCATCGGAAGTTTTATTTAATGTTATTTCTTTTCATAGAAGGATTCTAATTTCAACTATATATATTGCAACTTTTATATCATTAAAATATTGGGAAGACTGGCTTTCATTTCGTCTGCAAAAAGTTTTTTTCTTATTTTGATATCCACGCAAATATTTTATTTTTATACTAGCGTTTGATGACAAAATTATTTCTTCAAACTTTTATGGAAGATCTGAAAACATAATAAAAATAGCTAATAAAAACTCTTTATGCCATTCTATATATTGCAATGAAATATAATATGACAAGATAAAAAGTGCACAATTTTTGTTTATTGATATCGCTTTAATAAATTTGTATCCTTCAATATTGGTCCTATTTTGAATAAAAAATTCAATATAATCAAGTTGTAATCCATGTTATAATTTCAGTTTGTATGATTGCAACGAAATTTTTTGCTTGTGTTAAAGAAAAAGAACTTTGTTTTAAGCCCAATAGAGTTCTGCATGGTCCATCTGATAAACCAATGGCTCAAGACAAAATGAAAATCCTGTAAATAAAACTGTATTTGAGACTGGTGAATGTTCAATCTGTAGTGGTCCAATATACTGTCACTGTTTAGGATGTGTGTCATATAAGGTTGTATAGAGGGCTAGCTGTAAGGTATCAGCCTAGTTACCTAACTGCGGTTCCAAAAAGTATGTTGCCTGTCGTCAAAGGCATTTGTATTGCTTTAGACTGCTGAGACTTAAATTCTACCGTTATTGTACCACAATTCAATTTTTTTAAATTTCTGATATTTTACTGCAAAATTGTGTATTGAAAATCAAAATACTGGAACTGACGTGCTTTTGGAAGTTTCAACACCTTCATCAAACGTTTTAGATCTCGTAAACCATCCGGTTAACTACATACTTTGACCAAACTTGTACAGACATGCTTTGCTTATGATAAGGTTACAACTTCTTCAAACTATATCTTCTGCCCAACAAACTAACTACAGTCCGCCCAGTTCGAATCGTATTCTAGAAACTTTTTAGCCAGTTACATTCGTCATATGTCTGGACTTTCCCGGAGATCCACACCATCAGGAAGAACAAGGCAAAATTGAAATGGCTAACCCCTCCAGCAAGTAATTGGTATAGGAGAAAGAACCCTGGGGTCTCCCTTGGCCTCATTTGCGATCGCAGAGATCAGACGGCTTTATCAAGATTCGCGAGTGGCCATCTGAAGACCCTTACTTTTCTTGAAGGACGCAAGCTTTTCCCAATTTGTGCGAAGTGTTCTACGGAAATGGCCTCGCCTGACCACATTTTGGACTTTCCTGGGACGATCTTCTTGAGGACCCCTTGTGTTTTCTGGACTTTTTACGTGTATATAATCTCATGGAATTTGTCTAGCTATCGCTAGCCTGGAGGATTTGTTAAAAAAAAAAAAAAAAACATTCGTCATATAAAAAAAGATTGTCAAAACATTCAAAACAGCCGGAGTAAATTTAGCTTAGGGAGATTGAGAGACGACTTTCCATATGGAAAGGCATTTCTGCTCCCATACCTTAGAGCTGCAATCCAACTAAGCCATCTGGACCCCCTTAGACCAGTATACTGGGATATTTCAGTTAAATTGAGGCGCGTTCACATGTGCTGGGAAATAGCCTGCATTTAGCTGGCTATTTTGTGAAACCTTATAACCACGTTCACATGTAGAAGCCGGCATTCCGGAAATGACATGTGGTACGTCATATCCTTCGAAGGGTATTGTTGTGGTTTGATACTCGAATTCGAGATCGTGGTTTCTATAATGTGTGTTCTTTTTTAATGTTACTTTGTTAGCGATGTCGTCGCAAGAATTACTAAAAACAATTGTTTTGTTAAAAACTCGTGAACAGACATCGGACGTACTGTAGACATTTTAGGAAGGACTTGGTGCGTTTATTGCGCAGTTTCCCACGGGTACAGGTTCGTGGAGTCTATTTCCCTCCCCTTCAAGGACATGTCTAAATTGTGTAGGTGACGCGCAATAGATGGCAGCATCTGTCACGTATATCTGTGCATGTGAGTGTTTGTTGTGACTGTCTTATTTAACGACGGTTTATAAGCGGCTCTTTGAGCAAGCACACAAGCCTGAAAATTTTTGTATACCATCCAACATAGTAATCAGATCAGAAGTCGGAAACTTTGTTGTGATGTGATAACAGAACCGTCGGCCTCTCCGTGGCCTAGTGGTTAAGACGTGAGCCTCAGGATCCAACCTTCTCAGGTTCGAATCCCACTTACTACCAGTCATCCTAGAAATCGGATATCTGTACCAAAGCTCCTTCTACACCAAGTTAGGACGCACCACACATTCGATCGGAGCCAAGGTTTTTCCCGCTAGAGGCGCTGCGATACGCTGAAGGCCGAAAATGACGAAAAAGCGTTATGTTTCGGGATGCAAATCTGGATATAAAACTGAAAATAATTGTCGATTTTTCTTGTTTAAAGCACCTAATAATGAAGGGGATCTTAAATTATGACAGAAGAATATCCCTGTTAAGGATTGTCTGCTGAAAAGTACCGCCACGATGATTTTTTAAACGGGAAGTCAAACACCTCCCTCCCTTTTCACTTCCCATGTTAAGTCTATGGGACAGTTTTAAATGCACACTGACTTTTTCCCGCTAGAGGCGCTGCAATCCGCTGAAGGCCGAAAATGCACAGAACCAGTTGAGCCACTCTCTCCCGTAGACATCCCGCGTTATGTCCCAACTTGGTGTAGAAGGAGCTTTGTCTGTACTGGAAATAGTAGAAAAAATCCAACTCGTGACGGATGGGCCCGAGTACACTGGAACAGATGTGCTCGAAAAATCTGTGGAGTCCAAAGTCCCGACGGCGTCAGCGTACGATGTCGCTCGAAGTTTTCGTTAGGTGCCCGCTCAGATGTCGATTTCGTCACTTGACCAGGGTTCTAAATTACAAGACGTTATTGGCTGTGTTAAAGCTCCTGACGGAGGCTAGAAATAGGCAGCCGGAAACGATTACATTACCTACCTACCTAGCAGAAGTCAGAACCGTTTCGTTTTCAGTAAATACGATTGTTACTTGTTTATGTGAAATTAAATTTTTCAATGGCTGAGAAATATTTTCAAAGTAAAACGGACAATTCTGAAACAAAAATGACAAACTTTTTCCAATCAGTTTGTACAAATTCTGTTTCTATTAATTTAATAGTAAGTGAATTAAATAAGGAAAAGATAAAACGTAGTACATTAGATAATGATAAAAGAGAAATGAAATGCAAAATGAAGGAACTGGTGGAAAAGTTAAACGCCACAGAAATACTTATAGATATATCTAATGCAGCAATTCAAGTTTTGGAAAAAACAATAAAAGACTCTGGTAATCGTAATGGTATTGCAATTTTGTTGTTGTTGTTAATCCAGTTTATGAATGTATACTGAATATTGATATAACTATAGTAATAAAAACTGTATTCTATTCCTCCAACGAAAATTTCGCTGGTCTCAAAATTCTTAAATGTCCAGAGAGACAGTTCTATATGTCAGTTAGGTACGTTGGCTTAAGGATTTGAAATGGAATAATAATTAAAGACATTTGTGGTGGTTTTTTAATATTTGCTGTAGCGTAACTTGAATTTTTCTTGGAAGGGTGAAAAAATAATAAATATATATATTAAAATTTAATTTGGTTGATTCAGATGGCATAACTCATCAGTTTTCAATATTTTCTTCTGTGATTTCTTTGGCTGTTTCGGGGGCTGGGGAGCCCTGTCGGTTAGGCACTCCCCGAGCATGGGAAAGGTCCCAGGTTCGGGTCTGAGCATCGCCAAAATAACTGCCGGGCCCATGCAGCCAAAAATGTCCAAAGAATAATAGCCTGTGTAACTGAGTGCACGTTAAATATCCTTCAAAGTCCTAAAGCTGCGTACGATATCGCCCTTATCGGTTGCGTTGGGTGCCTGTTCAGGTGTCGGCTCATCACTTGACTGTGGTTCTGAAATACGACACCCTTCTCTGATTAATCTCTAAGAATAAAGCTAATGAAAGTGACCAGAAGTCTCGCTTTCGAAAAAGCAATTAAATTTTGTGTAAGGAAAGCAGCCTTTTATAGGAAGAAAATAAAAAATTCCACAGTAACTGTTCTTCGTCCCCCACTCTTACAAAGATCAGATAGAGATAATCTATATAGATAAAAGAAAGTCGTGTTAGTTCGTCGATTTATAACTCAAGAACAGCTTAACTGATTTGGCTGAAAATTGGTGGGGAAGTAGCTTAGCACCAGGAATAGGCTATAGGATACTTTTTATTTCAAAATTCGAACCCAAACGGGTATAGGAGTGCAAAACATGAGCCATAGGAATAGCATTGTAAGATAAGAATTTATACTTTTATTTCAATTTGAAAAAAATTTCAGCGTGAACAAAAATTAAATAAAGAAAAAAGAGCACAGGTTTAATTTGCTGGATTGATATTTGAATATCAGTATTTTATTCTATTTTCTGATTTTAAATCTTATTTTTTTATGGTGGATCAGATTTCCTCATTTAGATTTTAATTATGTTTTCAAATAATTAAATTTAATTGATGTTTACAAATGGTAAGAAATGAAGGTATGAAGCATTTTTTTCAGCATAATTCACAGGGCATTATTCGTCGGACATTTTTTGGCTATAAGAGCCGTTTGCAGGTTGTCAGTTATTTTGGCAATGCTCAGATCTGAACCTGGGACCTACCACAAGCAAGTCAAAGTTCGCCGGGTCAGCTAGTTAACAACAAAAGTTGCTTCTCCTAAAAAGCATGGGAAATATAAGATTACACTGTGATTTCATTTCCAGTAAAAAAAAAGATAATCTTTAATGCATTGCTTTTATGTATAAATAATATATATATATATATATTTATATATTTATTTATACGCTTCCTATAATTAAAAATGCTAAGTTTAATTGAGCATTCTTTTTCTCATAGAAAAAAAAATCTTTTAAACAGATATTCCATTTTAAATTCAACAAATAATTTTTTCTATGTTCTTCTCAGCGCCCTGGACGCGTCATGATGTCACACCCTCTCTCTCCCTGATACCGAACCTAGAGAGAAATGGTACCCTCCTGTCTGATCCTATAGGTAAGTAAAAGTTCCGTTTTTTTTCCTTTTGAGGCACGAAGCCTTAAAAACAAAATTCATCCTTCTCTAAAGGTAGATAAAATAAGGGTTTTGTAGTACTTACCTTTGCTATCTTTAAGTAGGAGGTGGCTCAAAAGAAAACTTTAAAAAATCGACAGGGGGTGGGGGGTCATCTGACCCCTTGACCCCCCCCTGGTTCCGCACCTGGTCACTGTGGACCATGGTTTGACATTACCACAGTGCAGAATAATGCTAGTGATCACCATTTATAATAAGGGAAAATTATTTTATTTTTAGAAGCAAGAATTTACAACAAAAGCCTTTAAACATAATTCAATGATTTTATTATAAAAGGAGCAGAACAATGTATTCATAATTAGGAATGAAAAAATTTAACAGTTATTCATGAGCGATCTTCAACATAGTTTAACAAAACAAAAAACTCTTTTTCAAACATTTTTAAACGTGTAAAGTTCCATAAAGATTTCCTTACATCTTGCTTGGGCCTAAGTTACTCTGATTCATCATCAAAAGTATCCCAAAAAGGGAACATCTTCCATTAATTTGAAAAAAGAAATATTCCCTTCTAGCTATGGGCTACAAATTTAAATCAAGAAACGAACTGTTTTATAATTACTTTTGTATAATCTTTTTAGGTAGTTTTAATGCTACTGCAGCCACAAGTGGAACTACAATTAAATTCAATCCTCCAATTGACACAGATGAAATTAAAAAGGGTGTGTATACTAATATCTCAACCATGCTTCACTGCATTACATGCATGAAAGAGTATGAAAACAAGAGTTTAGAGGTACTTTTTTCGGAAGCATAAACAGTATTTTTTTACTGTTATCTATGGATTCTTTCTTATTTAAATGATCGCAAGTTTTTAAATACTTATTATTATGTTTACCATCTTCAAAAGTGTTAATAGTCGAATGAGTTACGTTCTACACCTAATGGAACTGCAGTATTCTTAGATTTTGGGTACAAATTTTCTCCCTTGTCTTATCTTGACAACTTTTCCACATTAATGGTACAAAAGAGATGTATACCTGAAAGTTTATGTTTAAATATCTTTTTAAGTTTAAGGATTAAATATATACTATATATTTACCCTAATGTTATAAACTTGTTTTTTAATAGTTAGAAAAGCGTTTTTTGAATAGATTTTGTATTTGATATAATAAATGATCTCATTTTTTTTGTATTTTTCATTAACATCATTAGGTTAGATTTTTAAAGCATATTGAAATAGGATATTTGCTATTAAATCTGTTTTCAAACCAAATACAATGGCTATATATTTGAATTAAACTTTCAAAATTCAATATTCATGAGCTACAAATGAAAGACAATGATTTAAATCAAAATTTAAAACCATATATAGTAGTTGATATATCTTATATGTAGTAGTCATCTAAAAAAAATTAATGAAATTTTCAGGAATTGCGAATGGAAGACTATTCAATCCATAAGGGTGGTGCAGGTTTGGCTGTTGGTATAAGATTTGAAAATACTACACAGAACACTGGAGACCTCTTTGGAAGAAATGCAGCAGCTTCTACCTCTGCTTTTTCTTTCAGCAACACAACACAGTCCAAATCAATGTTTGACACTACGGGTGCAACTAGTAAGTACTATTGTTTGTTTGCTGTCTTTATTATGATTTTACTATTAAATTCAATTCAAGTATTTCAGTTCAGCTTACAGTTCACCGACTGCAGACTTCTACGATTTTTCTATTGAAAAAAGAATCATGCTTTAACTTTGAATAAAATGTTTACAAAAACTTCTTTTTATTGTAATCCTAGATCAAAACTTTCAGCTGAAAAGTTGTAATTTTCTTTTTATGCATGCAACTGATTGAAGCTATAATTATTTATATGAACTATATCTAACTCCATTTTAGATACATTTGGATCTAGTGGTGGCTTATTTCGACAGCCTGTTGAAACCCGAAATCCTAGATTATTTGGAAAATCTGCACCTTTTACTGCAGCTACACCTGCATTTAGTTTTGGTACATCTACAGGAACTTCTCTAGTGCAAGAAAATAACCTGCAAAAGGTATAAAGCCCTACTGATAAGCTATAGTTAGTATCCTTTTTTTATATTATTAATAGGCTAGTGATATTTTATTTTTAAAAAATCACATAACAGCCCTTTTTTTACTTAGGGGAAAGCAATATTTGAGTAATAAAATTACTGTTTTATCTTTCCTTGTTTTAGCCCTTGTTTGGTCAGACAACTAGGAGCGCTGGTTTCTTTGGTAGCACTGCAACTACACAACAGTCTACAGGGTTTGGAACTAATACTGCAATTTTATCCTCTGCTGCAAAAAGTCGACAAAAGGTAATTATTATTAAAAAATGTGCATTGGTTTTTTAAACTTTAAATTTAAACTCTGTCACATATTACAATACAATAGTTTGCTTGTAATATTGCAGTTTAAATATATTTTTCAAATTTTCTGTTATTCGACCTTTTCACAGCTAAATTTATTTTGCATAGAAAAAATTTATCATGATTTTTGTTAATGAAACAGCTACAATTAAGGAGAGAAAAAACAATTTGAAATTACTTTAATATTACATGAGCAGATTATTGGCCAGTTGAGCATGGTGAAACACATCTTAAGAGTAATGGTTAAAAGACAAATTTTCTCCAATTAAGATTATGCTTATGTCTAGCTAAGTTAAGTAATAGTGGTGTTGTGTTTTGTGGTACTGGAACCTCTTCTATTTACTGCCCAATGCAGTTTTTTTTTTGTAATTTTTTGGGATTTAAAAATAGTTTGATTCAGCAGAAGTGATTAACTTGTTTTAGTTTATCATATTTTTAGTTGAATAAACAGCTATAATTAAGAGAAAAAAAAGCAGTTTGAATAATTTTAAATATTACATGAAGAGAAAAAATTAATCGTATTGTTGAACAATATTTGGGGTAAACACAGAAACATTGATAGAAATTGTAGAATTCAAACAGATATATGTAAAATTATTGTAACATGAAACCTTGGCCGACTCCACTTACAGAGAAGCTCTCCGAAACATGTGTGGACGTTAAGTTTAATGTCACTGTTCCGAATGCCGAAAATAAAGATTCCTGTTTGGAACTACTCGGAACCCTAAAAATATAGTTAGCTGAGAACGAGTGATTACAAACAGGTTTCGAGAACAGGTTTCTTTCCCTTTGGAACAACGGCACTGGTACTAGTGACATCAAACTTTCTGTCAACACACATGTTTAGATGAGATTCTTTTTTAGATGTTTTAGAAGTTGAGTAAGCCATGATGAAACATATGTTAAGAGTAATGGTTGGAAGGCAGGTTTATTCCAATTAAGTTTATACTTTTGTGTAGAAGAGTAAAATAATTGGGATGTTGTGTTACTTTGGTACTGGGAACCTTTTACTATTTACTTTCTGATGCAGTTTTTTTTTTATTTCTTGTGATATAAATATAGTTTTATTTAGCAGAAGTGTGATTAACTTGTTTAAGTTACTTATATTGACAGTGTCCTCCCAGTATGTTAAAGTTTTGAATAGTGGCCCAAACCCTGTTTAATTGGAAATTGATTTTTTTTCCTTTTCAAATCTATGTAGTCATTGTTCTACTACTAATGTATAATTCAAATATACACTGGCTGGAAGAGTCATGGTTTGGGTGGTGTTCTTTTACATTGCGACTAGCATCAACATAACAACCATAATTATGAGCTTATATGTTATGTTTAATTTTTATAACTATATTTCTATTCGTTCCAGAGTGATTGTTCATTTTTTGTTGCCTCCTTATAGATTTCTTTTCCAATATAGCTTATCTATAATCTCAAGTGCAAAGTTGTTTTGAAACAACCCTTTCCCCTCTGCTAATCATTCAATTCATTGCTGTTTTCAGACTGGTCTGTTTGGGGCCAAACCAACTGGCTTCGGTAGTACAAACACCACCACAACCAATTCATTCAGTTTTGGAAACACCAATGTCCGGGCCAGCGGAAGTGGCCTGTTTGGACAGAAACCTGCAGATACTGCTTTTGGTACTAGAACAACGTCATTTGGTACACTATCAAGTGGATTTGGTAAGTTTTCTTTGTTACAAATAGTTAATACAAGGCCCCCTTGAATGAAATTGCTGGCTAGTTTAATCTGCCTCTTAATTGATATGAATGTTAAATATCATAACACTTTATTTCGAAAATTTGCTGCATTTTAAATGAATTTTTTTATAAAAAATTGCATAAAAATTCAAATGTTTTTACAAGTACAGTCGAACCTCACTATACTGAACCCGGGATATAGTGATCCCTCGCTTATAATGAACCTTATTAGTGGTCCCTTCTGAACTCCTATTTTGTAATGATATTTTATATGGATATAGTGAACTACTTAGAAAATGGGAGTTTGCTTATAGTGAACTTAAATTTCCTTTCCTTATTATTTTTTGGTTCAGTTCTCCATATTTTAAGATACACTATAAATGGCAAGTGGCAGGCAAGATAGCAATCTATAACAATGTGTCATATTTCAGCCTGTCCTTCCCATCTTATTGTACTCAAACTAGACCTGTTTAAAAGTAAACATTCCTTTTCTCCCCCCCCCCCCAACTCCCTCTGGGTTACAGAAACCACCCTGTCTGTTCGAACCATTATTCATATTCCTCATCTAACTCATACACATTTTCTTAGAAGGCTTGTTTCCATAATACGACAATACCCTTTCCTGGATGATTTGTCTCGGCTTGTACGACAATACACACTGGTGTTGCAACTTCTCCCCCTTTGGAATTAAATGAAGCCATTCGTCTTCCCAGCTACAAATTCTTTCTTTTCAACTACCCCTTGAAAACTGGGGGTAAGTGAAACTGTCCAATTGTCCAATTCACATGCACTTCTCTGTTACTCTTATGGGGGTAAGTGGAACTGTCCAATTGTCCAATTCACATGCACTTCTCTGTTACTCTTATTTCCTTATGAACTCTAATCGTAAACAATCCAAAATTACCAACTTGTTTCACATAATGTAGGCATATAGAGGTAACACATTAAATTCATTATTACCAAGTAATATGTATTTACATTCTATTTGTACCAATAATTATTTTGAGAAAATTTCAAAAATTAATTAATAGTTTTTTAAAAAAAATGTAAAAATAATTTATTTATTTATTCAATTAATTCAAGTTATGCAAAACCATTATTATTCTTATAAAAGCGTATAAAAAATAGCGATGCATAAATATATTGTATAATACTTTATTCCAGAAAAATTGGATGTAGTGTACCAATTGTTGGTTCCGTAGAGGGTTCACTATAGCGGGGTTCGACTGTATTTCCATCATTTTACCATCTTTCAATAGTCTAAAAAATAGTTGCAAGTAATTATATACTCTTATGATAACTAGTGTATTTAAAAAAATGCCAGGATAAAGTATCATTTTTTTTTGTATTTTGCTAGTTTAATAAAAGCAAACAAAGTAATATAAAATGTAGTGTTATTTGCACATTTTGAAACCAATTTTTCGAGCAACAACTTTTAGTTTATAAAATAGTATTTGGTATGACCAGTAATTAAATATAGAGTAAAATGCATTTTACATAGTTCAATACATTTTAAAATTAATATTGCATTAAAGTAAATGGTGTAATATTCATCCCAATAGACGAATGAATAGTAAAGAATGTTTTTTTTTTTAAAGTTATTTTCACTGTTTTATCATGAGTGTTCCAGATAAAAGTTTGTGAAATGGCTTTTTGCCATTGAACACTTGTCAGAATATAAACAGTTGTTGTGGTGTAACCAAAATTAGTTTGAAAAAAAAAATACATGAAAAAAGAACAATCACATTGTGAAAAGTAAAAAATGAGTTTAAGGGACTAATGAACTAGTTGTGACTCATAAGAATCTAAACAAGCATGTCTGTGACAGGTGCTACATTTAAACTTTCAAGAAGCGATTTTTTATCATTTTAATTTTAGCCTGTGTATAATAATGTATTGATTTTTTCTTAAATTTTTGTCCTGAAATTTTGCATTGTCCTACTATGACCCCTGCAATTAATCATGGCCCTTCAACTATACAAAATAAACAACCATTCATCGTTTCAGGTATCGCCAAGACACCAGAGACAAACAAGCTTGAGCGTTCCCGGTGTGACAGTGAAAACACAGCCAGTCCAGACATTGATGGAGATTTGGAGAGGGAAGTTATGGGAGACTTTAAGCCACTGATTCCACTACCAGCAGAAGTTGTTGTAGAGACTGGAGAGGAAAATGAATTGGTATGTGATTGATAATTAGTCTCTAATGCTATCACCATTTTTTGACACAACTTTTTTCTACGGTTTTGAAAATCCATCCAAAGATGAAATTCAGTTTGACCTTGCTGTCTATCAGTATTCTAATGTTGTGATCTGTTTTGTCAATTAAATTACTCTTCTTTCAATCTTTTAAAGCTTTTATGTCGATAGTTTAGTGGAAAATTTTTCTATCAAACCAGTTTTAAGCCTGCCTACTAAATTTTTTTAAACACTTGCATTTTTTTAAAGTAAAAAAAAAATGTTTTCTTGGTTTTTATTTTAAAAAATATTTATTTATAATCTTCAATCTGAAGTTGTGTATAGAATAAATAATTTCTTATTTAAAACGGCAAGATTTCAACACTCACCTTAAACATTTACATTGCTAATTATCTTCAAAACTATTTCAGGTTTTATTTAAAGATAGAGCTAAACTGTACCGGTTTGTTGATCAAGAATGGAAAGAACGTGGAACTGGAATTGTTAAAATTTTGCATCATAACGCTAGCGGAAGAGTGCGTCTGTTAATGAGAAGAGACCAGGTTTTTGTTTTTTAATAAAATATTACATGTTAGCTTAGAAATACTAACAATTATGTTACTTAACATTTCCAACTCTTTCCTGCAAGCTGCTTGTCTATACTATCAGTCTTTTACTACTTTATCCAAAATTAAGACCTGGCATTTTATGGACCATAATACTTAATTTATAACCTTTTTACAGTCAGAAATAGTATTGACTAACCTTTCAAACTATTGGCCTTCCACTGCAAAAGCAAAGAAACTCTAGGTGCTTTGAAAAGGAGTGTGAGCATTGTAAGAAAATGATGAACAGCCCATCTATATATACATAATTCTCTTATACGGCTTCCAAATTTCCTTATATTTCTAACTCTGCAAAGGCAACAATCGAGTTTGTTTATACTTTCGCTTACAGTAAAGAGACGTTTATTTTGATTTACTCTAAGCGTTATATAAGATTCATTATTAGTTAAAAAAAACTTAAAGATAGAATCAATAAGTTTAAGTGTAATCATGCGTAATTTAATATAAGGGATGTTTAATGTTTAAATTATAATTTCGATTGATTGAACTAGCAAACTTTATTGTAAATAAAAAGAGAAAAATTCAAATTATTTTTAAATATAGTTTCTAAGTGTTGATGGCTACCATGGTTTCCAATTTATTTACAAATGGATCACATTCAAGCAGTGAAATATTTTTGAAATGAAGCCATTAATTTATAATTTTTTATTTTAAAAGTATACTAAAGGCAGTTAACCTAAATAAGAAAATCAGAACTCAACAGTTTGCTGCAAGTTCAAAACAATGTGCACAAAAAATAATTTAAGAAACAAGTCCTTTTAATAATTAATGATTAAATATTTGAATTACATTAAAAGGATTTAAGAATTCTTAGCAATGAAAAAAAATGGTCAGGATCAACTTATAAACAAGGTAGCAAAATAATTGATCTAATGCAAACAATACATAGAAAAAAACTGAAGTATTTGATAATTATTCCCTTAAAATACGATCTGTTTGGTAGCCAATAGTTGCCATAATGCCAACTTGGCGAAAAAATTGCTGTATATGTTCCTTAACTTTAACCCTTAAGGCTAGACTAAAATATTTCAATGAATGTTAAGCGAAAGAAGCGAGCCTGGATCGTGAAGCGATCCAAAGGGAACTGCGAAAGCTGTTCCCGGGGGTTAGCTAGCAACTGCGAGAAGGGGACTACCCCTTAGTAGATAATAAAAACTGCCTTTATTGCTGTGTAAAGGTAGGAGGTGTGAGAAAAACTGCTTGTCAGACCGCGATTGTTTTCTATTCCTAACCTTTTCAGTAAATGAATTTCTTTTCCTAATGTTGAATGCTGATAAATAGTAATATTTTGTTTGCAGTACTTGAATATTATTTAACTTGCTTTATATAAAAATTCAACGTATTATAAAAATTTGTAAGTAATTGTTAAAACTTTTGATATCACTTATAAATTGTGTTTATTTTTATATTAAAAATCCTAAATAAGTCATTTAAAAAAAGAAATTATCAATTCTACTGTTTTTATTGAAATTTTGGCTGCAATTTACTTAAGAATATTCTCTATTGGAATACCATATTACGATTTATAAGATATGACAGTCGACTAGGGTCCTCATTTTGTAGGGGTCCTCATTTGTTTACATTAGGGTTTGTAATTAAAAGCCATTATTTAAAAATGTAACTTTCTTGATCAATTTCAAGAAATTTAAAGTAATATTTGATAGCTTTTTCTTTTATACAACCTTTTTTTTAATGTTTATGTTCTGAGATTCATTTATTGTTTTCAGGTTCTGAAAGCTTGTGCGAATCATTACATCTCCTCTAATATAGAAATCAGTCCTCTGAAAAGTTCTGATCGAGCCTGGACTTGGGTTGCGCAAGATTTTGCAGATGAGGCTTTGAGGCCAGAACATTTTTGCATACGTTTTAAAACTGCCGAACTTGCTGCATCATTCAAGGCTGCTTTTGATAATGCAATAAATATTGTTAAAGAAACAGAATCAAAGAAATTAACTAGTCCTAAGGTATCAGTCACTGAAAGTGCTCTAGTAGCCCAGAAAGGATTTGGTTCTCAGTTTGCACCAAAAACTGGATCCTGGTCTTGCCCTACTTGTTATGTCAGTAATACAGCAGATAAATTGTCTTGTGTAGCTTGCGTTACAAAAAAGATTTCAACAGTTTCCAATGCTAACCATGTGTCGACAACTGTGGCATCTGCTGCAACTGTTCAAAGCCCTATTGTCTCTTTCAAAGCAACATCAGGAATAAATCAGTTCCAGTTTAAATCACCAGCTTCAACACAATCGGGGGGATTCACTTTTGGCTCTACCACTTTATCATCTGACAGTGCCACCCAGAATAAATTTGGAGGTTTTACGTTTTCATCATCCCCCATTATAACTGAAACTCCAGAGCCTTCTATCAAAGATGGGGAGATACTGGTAGTTTCAACTAAAAATACAAAATCACCTCACGTTTCAAAAATTGATCAACCAACTTCTAGTCCCTTTTCTGGATTTTCTTTTGGTAAATCATCTTTCCCATCTGACTTGTCGATTCAAGTATCTGATACTTCAGGAAGTGTAACTAAGCCCAAGGATATGGTTAGTAGCGATAAATGCAAAGGTAACAGTGAAGCTTTTAAAAAGTTAGTTGATGCATCAAAAATTAAAGTTTCAGAGAAAATAACTGAACCTCAGAATGAAAAACCCTTGTCTGAGCTCTTTAAACCTGATGCTGGTAGTTGGGAATGCAATGTTTGTTATGTTAGAAATAAGTCTGGGGACAGTAAATGTGTGTCTTGTGAGTCTCCTAATCCTAGCTCTACAGTTGCACCACCAAAAACATCAGCCTCAATTCTTCAGCCATTATTTTCATCTGCATCAAAAACGACTGGTGGCTTTGGGGATCTATTTAAACCCAAAGAAGGAACTTGGGAATGCAAAAGTTGCTTTGTTCGTAACAGTGCTGATAAGACCAAATGTGTGTCCTGTGACACAGAAAATGCTACCTCTTCAGCTACAAAGCCAGCATCTAGTGTGTTTGGTACAAGTAGATCTAATGTATTCGGAGCTTTTAAATTTGGCTATTCAGATACTCCGAAGTCTACCTTTGCTTTTGGAACAAATAATCTTTCAGAGAAAATCACTGAAACTCAGAAAGTAAAACCCTTGTCTGAGCTCTTTAAACCTGAAGCTGGAAGTTGGGAATGCAATGCTTGTTATGTTAGAAATAAGTCTGGGGACAGTAAATGTGTGTCTTGTGAATGTCCGAATCCTAGCTCTACAGCAGCACCACAAACCACTTCATCCTCTATTCTCCAACCATTATTTTCATCTGCATCAAAAACTACTGGTGGTTTTGGGGATTTGTTTAAACCCAAAGAAGGAACTTGGGAATGCAAAAGTTGCTATGTTCGTAACAGTGCTGATAAGACCAAATGTGTGTCCTGTGACACAGAAAATGCTACCTCTTCAGCTACAAAGCCAGCATCTAGTGTGTTTGGTACAAGTAGATCTAATGCATTTGGAGCTTTTAAATTTGGCTATTCAGATACTCCGAAGTCTACCTTTGCTTTTGGAACAAATAATCTTTCAGAGAAAATCACTGAAACTCAGAAAGTAAAACCCTTGTCTGAGCTCTTTAAACCTGAAGCTGGAAGTTGGGAATGCAATGCTTGTTATGTTAGAAATAAGTCTGGGGACAGTAAATGTGTGTCTTGTGAATGTCCGAATCCTAGCTCTACAGCAGCACCACGAACCACTTCATCCTCTATTCTCCAACCATTATTTTCATCTGCATCAAAAACTACTGGTGGTTTTGGGGATTTGTTTAAACCCAAAGAAGGAACTTGGGAATGCAAAAGTTGCTTTGTTCGTAACAGTGCTGATAAGACCAAATGTGTGGCTTGTGACACAGAAAAAAGCATGTCTTCCACTACAAGGCCAGCATCTACCTTGTTTGGTACCAAGGTATCCAGTCAACCAACCCAATCTCCTAAATCAGAAAACATTAGTCTGAAACCAGCCTCCACAATTTCCTTCAAAACAAATGATCCAGTCAAGGTGGAACCGCAAGGCTTCAGTTTTGGTTCACTTTCTTCAAGATTTGGGGGTAGCCCACAACAATCGCAAACCGTATTTGGGAGTGCTGCAACCGGATTTAACTTAAAGGATTCAACTGCGGAAAGTGGAACGTCTCAGTTTTCCTTTTCTCTCAAGGATAATTCATCTACTTCTCCCTTCTTTAATAAGCCTTCAGCCTTTGGAGGTTTTGGTAAGGTTTTCTATGAATTTTTCCGTTAAATTATCTTTGTGAGGTTTTTCTTGGTATCTTCTAAAATCCTATTTTTTTATTTACTGAATTTATGTGCTTTGTTTTAGGCATCTACATTTCTAATTTTTCTTTTGTTCACCACACATGAAATAAACTGCTTTTTAAGAGACTAAGATAGATGCTATTTTTTTGCGAGTACATATAATTGATTACTATCATTGTGAAATATTTGTTACTTGTTAAATTGTAAAGAACTCCTCTCCTGATTGTGTTCACTCCATCTATGCTGGTTAAACATTTGTTACATCATAGACCAAACTTCTTTTCTTTAAGAAATGTCTTTAAAATATAAGAAAAATTGGGAAGCATAATTCTCTATTTCAACTTGTGCCAGTATTTATTCAGATTTTCTTCAAAGTTTCTTTTTTTTTAATGTGTAATAAGTGTAATCAATCTTCTTTTATTTTAGGTGCAGCTCTTTTAGAAATCAAGGATGATCAAGGTAAGTATTTAAAATTAAAAAAATTATGTCTCAACTCCCTTATATGAATTAGAAAAAACATTAAAAACTAAGAGAAATCAAATATTTTTTTAAAATTACAACTGATTAAGATGAATATTTTTAAACAACTTTCTTTCATTTTATATAAATTCAATTTACTTTAAACAAAAAATATTTTTTAAAAAGTAGTATTTCGTTAAAATATTACTTATATTATATCCTTTTTTTTTAGATATTGAAGTAGTATATGAGCCCACAGTTCCAGAAGAAAAAATCAAACTTGCTGAAAAGCTGCAGTTGCCCAAGTTTTTCTTTTTATATGAAAACAAACCTTCTTGCCCGGGCTGTATTGGTTGTGAAGATAAAATACCGCCTTATGAAAGTAGTTATCCTTCTTCATAAATAACTGTTTAGTTAACAGCTTTTTGTATGTGAATATAAGGACAGACTGTTTAAGCTTAACTCAATTATAAGGTCTGGACATCCAAAAAATTAACATTAGAGTTCAACTTTTTGAAAGCTAAATTACTTCTTTGTGTTTGTGGCAATATAGGACAGTACTGTATGTTCCAAAATGCTAATTAAATGAATCAGTGGAAATTGTTCATACTTACTCAAACAAACAGTTTTTGTTTACATCCAGATATAGCATATATATATATATATTTAAATATACTAAATTAACTATACTATACTAAATAAAAAATTTCTTCCAGTTGTTGGCTCAAAGTTAGTGATTCTAAAAATACTTGTGCTGAAAGAAGTACACAAATGTGACTTTTTTGTTTTCAACTAATTAGTCTTCAGAGAAAGCAAGTTTTCATATAAATCTATTCAATTGAGATTCACCATGTACGCATAAAAAAGAGCTTAGTAAATAGTCCTTTAGAAAACTACCCATTAGGAAAAGCGTTGAAAAAATGCAGAGTTTTAATCTGTGTGCTTACTTCTTGTGATGAATGTCTTTTTCGATAGAATAACTTCTAACTTAAACTAATTTTTTCTGGTGCTTAGTAATGATCATGATTGCTGCGGTCCTTGAAAAGTGCTTGAAAAAAACATTGATTTGCAAGGTCTTGAAAGTGCTTGAAAAACATTATCAACCTTGAAAAATTCTTAATTTTTTTGGGCTGACGAATTTATCTTTAAGTGTTGCAATAGTTATTTATGCAACAAGTGTGAAAATTAACACTTTTTAAAACTAGTGGATTTTATTTCACGAGCGAGTGAAATAATTACACGTGTTTTAAAAAGTTTACTTTTCGCACGTGTTTCATACACTAATTTTTATAATTGTGTGAAAAAAATATCATTGGTCCAAGAATATTTCACGTGCATTTATATCTTTAAATAAAAGCAGATTGGTAAATATCTGGATTTTATTAATATTATGAAATAGAAATTACTTGAAATGTTGGCATCTTATGAAAAGAGTGAAAAAAGTCTTTTTTTCACTGCTTTTGGGTGAAAAAAAGTACTTTTTTTCACTGTTTCAAAAAGTCTAACTTTTTGCACTCGTCTGATATTGAAATTATAATGTAAAAGTGGGATTTTTTTTCACGCAATTATACAAAAGTTAATTTTGGCTTCATTAAAAACACTTTTTCAATGTGAATCAGTTCCTATGATATTTTTTGATTTATTGTTTGTATAATCCGAGAAGTCAGAGCAAGTGATTTTAGGTTGATTTTTTAATAACTAAATGGTTATTTTATAACACATATATTGAAGTTCATTTTAAGCTTAGAGAGTTCTTATTCGTTTTCTAAATAATTTTTTTTTAAACGTATTGTGAGATTTAGGAACTGTATGTTCAAATATACAGTCCTTAAAAGTGCACAAATATATCCTTGAAAAGTCCTTGATTTTTTTTAGCCAAAAAGTGTGGCAACCCTGCTGATTCCCATTGCTTCATTCAAGTGTAGTTAAGAACCTTAAAGCCCCGGCCACAAGCTGGTTTCAAGGCTTAATACTCAATTCAGTTTGGCCTTGGTTGATTCCAAATTTCAAAAATATACTTATTTTTTGTTCTGATCATTTTTATTCTTAGAATAGTATTAAAAAAATCAATCTGTTCTGTAATTATGTATCAACAGCAACCAAGCCTCAAGAATCTGTTGAAAAAACAACTCCAGACACCAATGCCACCCCAAAATCATCTACAGTGACCAAAGAAAGCTCCATGCTGTTCTCAAGCTTGAGCTTCAGCACTTTCTCCTTTAGTAACATTGCTATAGATTTCGAGAAACTATCGAAATATCCAGAGGCAGGAAATATTGTGTTTTCTGAGGCTAGGCCTTCACTCTCCCAAAACATAAACACCTCTGCGGAAGAGGGGGCAGGTTAGTTTGCGGGACTGCTTTTTATAAAGGATTTCACATAATTTTTTATTCATTTTATGTGTAAAGGTAATGAAAAAGTTTTAATTTATGATCATATGAAATTTATAATTTTTGTTTGTACAATTGAGGGCTTTGTTAAGAAGTCAGTAAAATCAATCTGTAATCCACGTTTTAATGTCAGATTGCATTATTGCTATGAAAAATTTCCTTGTTGTTAAACAAAAAGTAGAACTTTGTTTTAAACAGTGTACATAGTTCTGTCCTTGTCCGATCATTCTTAAAAAAAGAAGTTAAATAAAGTTATGTATTTGGGACTGGTGAATGTGCAATCTGTCCTAGGTCTTGCGGCCCAATGTCTTGACTCTGCTTAGGAAGTGGCTATAAGGTTGAATACACATTAATCGTATAAAAATACTGTTTGTAAAAACGTTCAAAACAGTCTGAGTAATTTGGCTTTAGAAAATTGTTTTTCCCCATGCGATATAGATAGAGGGAGAAGACTTTGGTTTGGAAAGCAAGTAATATCTTTCATTTGCCTTATCTAAGGAAGTGTCCTTAAAATTCATAATTTGGTTTTGTCCAACCCAGACCCCTTGTCATATATTGTGATATTTGTATGAAAACCACCCCACTCATGTTAGATTTTTCAAAATTGTTATTTGAACTTGGAAAGTTTGAATGTATATTAAAAACATAATTTTCTTTATTAATTTTTATTGATGTAAATCGTTAGTCGCCTTTGCAAAGATTAGTTTTTGAGATTGAATAGACCATAGTCTACATTCACAGTAATAATGTTGAACAATAAAATACTGAAATAGGAGCTGCAAAATTATTGTTAAATATTGTGACAGATTTTGCCACATTTAAGTCAAGAATTTTTTTTTCTTGAATGAATCTTTTTTTTTCTCCCAATTTTACACTGCTTTTGTGAAAGGAAATTTCGTGAAATGTGACAAGACTCCCCCTCTCCAATGTTAGATTATGGGATATTCGCCCCCCCCCCCTAAATATATTGTGTAATTTATGGACGCACCTTATTTTTTTTACTGCTTATCTTTGTTCAACACGGCTAGTTTATATTCACAAGTTGTGTTGAACTGGGGGACTGGAGAACCCAGTCGGTTTAGATATTTGCCTAGCTTGAAAGGCCCTAGGTCAGAGAGCAGTATATCTTATTGCATTAATTTTTTTACAGCACTACGAAGCACTTCATCTACAACACAATTTTGTTCAACTGAATTGAAGACAACTGGTAGATTTGGGTTTATGTTTAAACTCAAAGAAAGAACTTGGGACTGCAAAAGTTGCTATGTTCGTAATAGTGCCGATATGGCCAAATGTGTGTCATGTGACACAAAAAATGATAGGTCTTCCACTACAAAGCCAGCAACTTTTTTTAGGCGGTCAACAGTTTTAAGCAAAGCCAACGAAGCCACAATGAATTTTTTTCAATTGGCTTCCAGATTATCTACTGATAGTAGCCCAGAAGACTTTAGACCAACATCTAAGTTCAAAAAAGTTATACCTTTGCCTGCTCTGGTTTACATAAAGACAGGAGAAGAAGAGGATGAAATGGTGTTTAAAGAAAGAGCAAAACTCTTTAGATATGACCCAAAACAAAACTCTTTAGATACTGAAGAATGGAAGGAAAGAGGTACAGGGGTATTGAAGATTCTTTACTTGAAACACACTCACAAATATCGAATCCTTATGCGGAGAGATCAGGTTTTTAAGGTCTGTGCAAATCATTATATCCTCCCCGAAATGAAACTTGAAGCTAAAACCGATAAGTCATGGGTATGGTTTTGTCAAGACTTTTCAGGAGAAGAATTGGAACATCAACAGTTTGCTGTAAGATTTAAAACCGTAGACATAGCAAAAAAATTTCAAACTGTCTTTTTAGATTGCCAAGCAAAACTAAAGAAAACTAAGTCCAAGGATACGGTTAGTGACGATAAATGCAAAGGTAACAGTGCAGCTTTTGAGAAGTTAGTTGGGGATTTAAAAATTAATGTTTCAGAGAAAATCACTGAACCTTAGAAAGAAAAACCCTTGTCTGAGATCTTTAAACCTGATGCTGGAAGTTGGGAATGCAACGTTTGTTATGTTACAAATAAGTGTGGCGGCAGTAAATGTGTGTCTTGTGAGCGTCCGAATCCTTGCTCTACAGCAGCACAACAGAACACCCCAGACTCAATTCATCAACCCAAAGAAGGAGCTTGGAAATGCAGAAGTTGCTATGTTGTAATAATGCTGATCAGGCTAAATGTGTTTCTTGTGACACATAAAATGGTGCATCTTCAGCTACAAAGTTAAAATTTGATTTCTCGTAAGATTAAATTTATGTTCATATTTTACACTATTACATATATGCAGTTTCAAAATTTATGCAAACTATTTTATTGAAAAAGTTGGCAAATAGTTATATTATTTTTTAAATATGTTGTTAACTGCATAAAATACTTTGAAGAACATTTTTATAATGCAAATTTTTGTAGAAAAAGGGTGGATACTAAAGCTTGGAATATTTTTTATAAAATAGGAATCTATATATAATTTGTTATATATCTATCTGTTAGAAACGCTAATAATCTTTATATATGATAACATATTGATGTCATAAGAGATCGCTATTTTTCTTAACAAATGATTTCATACACTTTTGATTCTTACAGGCTTAAGCTTCCAAATAACCATGTGATATGTCATCTGTAATGTTATTTAGTCCCCCCCCCCCCCCCTTGAGGGATATATACTTTGTTGGCTAAAATGTGAACTTGTCTTCATTACATCATTTTTATACTAAATTTTCAATATATAAATTAAATTTTAATTTTAAAACTTTTATTTGTTTGCTAACTAGTTTTAAATGACTGGAAACTCTGAAGTTTATTAAAATTATAAAATTACTGTTTCAAAATTGGTCAGTTGATGGGTTTTTATATTCTGTATCTCCCAATTGGTTGAATCAACATACAATGTTAACATTAATCTTAAATTAACATAACTGTAACATTTGAAAGGAAAGTTTCTAAAAAATTATATATGAATATAGTTTATTTTTTGTATAAGCAGCATTTGCTTTTACATTTTCATCTCATGACATTTAAAAAAATTGACATCTGTTTTTCATGAATTTTGTATGGTAATTCTCTTTACTAACATATTGTTTGAAATAAACCTTAGCAATAAATATTTTAAAAGTCAGGTGGTTTATTTGTAAATTGCAAACATTCATCAAGAAGTAAGCACACACATTAAAACTGTACATATTTTTAATGCTTTTCCTAGGGTAGTTTTCTAAAGGACTACTTACGGTACTTACAAAGCTCTTTTTTATAAGTACATCGTGAATGGCAATTGAATAGATTGATATAAAAACTTGCTTTCTCTGAAGACTAATTTGCTGAAAACAACAGAAAAGTCACAATTGTGCACTTCTTTCAGTTGGAATCACTTATTTTGAGAAAGCAACTGAAAGAAATTTTTTACTTAGCATATTTATTATACTAACCTATTGAGTTAATTAGTACTATTTTGTTAGAGTACTATTTTGCGACACCATTCATCTCTGTCATCTCTGAAATTCTATAATATGGTACTTAATAAACAGTTAGTTAAGGAACTCAAGCAAATCATGTTTTCAAAATGTATCATATTTAATTTTTCTTATATAATTTATTATCTTGTTAGAATATTATGAAAAAATAACCGATAGGCTATGAATTAAAGTAACTAAAAGAACAGCCTATATTGTACAACAGCCTCCCACTTTTTAATGAAATTCAAACATTTGTGCTCACACTCCATTCCTCCCAGGTAGCACAACAATGTTGGCCGACATTCTACCGACATCGTTCAACATTGCGAAGGTCGTGGAATGTTGAACGTTGTAATCACGACATCTGTCAATATTGCGCAGATATTGTATTTTTTTAAAAATTATTATGACTTTATATTCGTTTTATTTTGATATTGTAAGAATGAAACAATAATGCGGACAAGTTTTAGTCATTATTTTTAAAAAATATCAAATTTTGAAAACATTCGAATATTGTGGGGACATTCTGGCGACATTGTGGAAACAACGTCGATAAAACAACATTGGCCGATATTGATCGATGTTTACTAGGTATAGAAGTATTGCAATCGAGTGCTTTAGGGATGTGAGGTTTTTTAAAAACCTGACGTCTTGTGTGTGACGTCACGAAGCAAAACAATATGGCGGTGATTCGACGACAAACAGTGTAGAATAATAAGGTTAGTTTCTTTAAAAATGCATTAAATTACAGTATATTCATAGGTTCTTCTTTCGATGTAGTATTTTAATGATCATAAATGTTGTTGTTTTTCTTAGTCAATTTACTGTGAAGGCACGGACTAGTCTTGAGTAAACAACGTGTAAACCTTTCTAAATCTATGGTATAAACCACAAATCTTTATGAATAACCACAGCAAAACCGAAGATTTCTCTCACTATGTGGCAAAAGATTTTCTTAAATTTGCATATCATAATCTTGATGTGGGTTTAATCATAAAATATAATCAGTTGTTTACTTAGAATTATAAGTTGTGTGTTTACAAACAGATCATTGATAGTATTCATTGATTTACATATTAATGTTAAAAGCAAATCAGGTCAAAGCAAGTATTATTAATTTATAGTATGTAGTAAGTATTGAATTGAGCAGTTGCTCTCTCCTAAGTTTAGACACAAGTTGTCAGCATATGAAGTTGTTGCTGTTCTGTTGTAAAAAAGAGTTGCAGTTGTTCTATTGTAAAAAAGAATTCCCTGTCATTTCTCAAGTTTAACTCATTCAATTGTGTTGCCTCATTTTAGTGCATTGACAAATAAATAATCGAACACCATATTTTTTTATACAACCGATGCAGTTTTTTCATTTTTAGTAAGTATTAACATACTAATTTTCTATAGTTTATCAGTACCAACTTTTGAGGTAAAATCCTAGTATCTGGCCTGACCACAAATTAAAAAAATTTTGTGAGTTGTTAAAGAACAATGAATAAATAACTTTTTCTAGAAATCGTTGCTTGCATTCAGAAGCTGATCGAGACCAGTTTTACAGTTACCAAAGGAATCTCAAGCAAAGAGCTATCAGAAAATATGATTTTTAAAATTAGGCTTCTAATTTTTAAGTTTTCCAGTGTTTAATTTATAAGTGTTTAATACCTATATTCTAGAATTTCTATGCAGTTGAAGTTTCTTTGTATAAACTAATAAATGCCTCATCTTTCCAGCTGCTGAGTCATCTCTCAAGGAGCGAGGAACTATGGATCGACTGTGTGACCTACCTGCACACTTGGAAGTCTGCACTCTGAGCTGAGATCTAAGGAGCTCCTCCTCGTAAGATTTTTCAATCCTTATGAACCGATTTCTCACTAAGTTAACTTCGGGGGTTGATGGCTACTTTTTTAAACAATCATTGCATTTTTGCAACCAGGGTTCGATTTATCGCATCATCGATAAATAATTGAACACAATTTTTTATTGTTGCAATGCAGTTTTTTTTATTCTAAGTAAATATTTATATACTAATATTCTTTACTTATCAGAACCAACTTTTGAGGAAGGGACAAATTACAAAATGTTAAAAGGCAATAAATTTCTCTAGCAACCGTGTAAACTAATCAAAAGAAGGGGGTATTAAACTTGCATTGCATGCATACTGAAGCTGATCGTGACCTCAGTTTTACTGTTACCGAAAAAATCTCAAGCAAAGAGTGTTCAGAAAACGAGATTTTCGAGATAATGCCAAGCTTGAAAACTTGACGGGCCAGCAATTAGAATTAACCCTACTTTAGAATCGTTCAATAGTATATAATATTCGATATAAATAGATGTAATTTATTGTTAACTGTTGTTTGCTGTTAACTGCTAACATAGTTTCTGGAAATTAGATGAAATTATGCGGCAGAAAACACAATTGAATGAAAATGAGTTTTTTTATGCCGATACTAAATATCCGTCTTCTTTCCAGGTACTGAGTTATCTTTAATGTCATGCCCTCATAAAAGTAAATATTTACATACTAATTTTCTTAATATATTCCTATCAACTTATGATACATTTACAATGCAACAAGTTGAATGCTGCTCTACTTTGCATAACAGTTTCTTATAACCATTATCACTCAAAGACACCAGTTAAGTAGTTAATACAGTGGATGAAAGTTAAGGAATAAATCAATATGGTGTAAAATAGCCTAATTTTTATATTTCATACATTGATACACAACAGCTTTTAAATTCTGTGTTAAAGATCTGTAAGTGTTTAAGGGGATTCCCCGTCCTACCTCGATCGGGCTAGCTAATGCTAAGTCTATGCGGAAAAAATGGTTTTGTTAAAAAAAAAGCAAAGAAATTATAGGAATATTTTGATGCAGTTTTTTTTAAAATTCATAAAACTCCAATAAAGGTGTGCTTTTAGAGGTTATTTTTTTTAAAACGCTAATTTACTTTTTTTTATCTAAATTTTTTTCGATTAAAAAAAAGTAAATAACGTTTTTAAAAAAATAACCTCTAAAAGCACAACTTTATTGGAGTTTTATGAATTTAAAAAAAAGAAACACATCAAAATATTCCTATAATTTATTTGCTTTTTTTGGAACAAAAACCATTCTTTTTTGTGAAATTATGTCTTTGTCAGTATTCAAAGTATAATAATATTGCTTCTAAATACAAGTAAATTGTTCTGAAAAAATAATTATAGTTCAAGAGGGTAATTTAAAAATATTTATAGTATTTTCCTAGTCATTCTTTCCAAATTTAGAATTTTGTTGTTGGTTTTTGCCATATGGCAAAAATTGAAATTATTTAAATTCCAATGCAGTTAAAAAAAAATCAGTATTTTTCCCATAATGTATGAGTATTAAAGATACAAATGAGTATTAAAGATACAAGATATTTTTCGGGATAAAAAAAATCATGCATTGTGGGTTAATAAAAAACATAGCTCTATAGTTGATGTTAAACTAATTTCACCAAAGATAATGTAATTACAATTTTTTAAATTGAAAGGTTATACTGTATCGATATTTTTCTAATAGGAAATTTTTTTCCTCATAATTTAAACAAGTTAACGGAATATTTGTTACATTTAATTATTAATGCCCCTATATGCATACTTTTCTTTGAAAACTTGCGAACTTTTCCAATGTTTATTCTATTCTATAAATGTGTTTGATAGGATATGAGGTTTCCTTGAAAATATACTTCAGCAAACACAATTTAATTATTTTGTGTCTGAAAGGTTCTTTGTATACACTAAAAATCTTTTCTTTCCAGGTACTGAATTACTGAACTACTATCGGTTTGTCTTCAGAATCTTTGTGGGCTTAACTTCCAGGTGGCTTTACTTCCTCCCCCCTCTACTTGGAATGGTCATCATTTACAGCAGAGACTGTTTAATTATAATTTTGAATGATTTTTTTTGTAAAAGTCTAAGTATATTCAATAAAGAAAAATTATCTTTTAGTCCTGTATGTTCTGTTTCAATAAATTTCCATCTGACAATTACAGAATTTAATGTGTGTGTGGTTGTTGTTTTTACAAATGTTTACGAGAGAGAAGAGAAACTGTTGTGTTATGTTTTAATTATTAAAATCTATTTTATAAATATATATTGTAACTTACAGTAAAAAAATATAGGCACTTACAAACAGAAATTTTTTTTTTTCTGTTTTGTAAATACCTATTGTAACTTATGGCAAAAAAAATTAACATTGTACAAAAGTTAGTACAATTTAGCATTGTCTTAAATGATTTTTAAAACAAAGTATTCAATAATCTGTTCTTGAACTTTAAAAATTAAATGTTTAGTAATTAAAAATTGATTTTTACAATTTTCAGTATGTTTATCATATTATTAAATTGTTTTATCTTTATAATTTTCTAATATTCTTTCTACAACTTAAATAACTTACTATATAAGCTATAAAAAAGTTGCACAAATGATATAATTTCTTTAAAATATCAAATAATAATTTTGTGTGCATATTATTTTTATTGCAGTAATATCTATATATTACTATTCGCATTAAAAATTATATAAGCAAAATTATATTCTTTGTGCTACTTATTATAACTTTCAGTGTAAGTTATTCAAATGTTTTAAAAAGAATATTAGAAAACAATAAAGATAAAGCAATTCAGCAAAATTCACGAGGGGGGGATCAATTTTCATATCAAAATTTGATATAGTACAACATTGAGAAAAATATTGTCCAATGTCATAAATCGACGTCGTGGCAATATTCCCGAGGGGGTCCATTTTTACATTGGCCAATATTGCAATCAATATTGTACCATGTCGTGAATCGACGTCGTGGCAATATTCCCAAGACAGTCCATTTTTACATTGTACAATATTGCAAACAATATTGTACAATGTTTTTTTTCAACATTGGCCAATATTTCTGTGCTACCTGGGCTTTTGCATTAATATATTTGATACCCTCAATTATGAGCTTATTGTGAACAATAAAACAAAGACTACTTATATCACAATTCTACTTGGCAATACTTTTTGCCAACACACCTATCACAAGAACAGCTAAACCAGCTGATAACATGCAATTTTTTTTTCTCGGGAAAGAGGAATACACTGCCATTGAAAGGTAAACGGCTGTAGTCACAACAATGAGTTGGACCATTTTGGCCCAAAAATAACCAGTTTTTATACCAAAACACACCTTAAGTTTGCAGCATTCAAATGTTGTAGGCGGAGGAAACGGCGTAAACAACGCTGCTGGTGCCGAAATTTTGCCTGCTCTGATTGGTCGCTCCTTTGCGATACGTTCACCCTGATATTCGTGCGCCCTGTTACGTCGAAATCGAAGGAAAAAATAATTAATATTTCATTCTAACTGAAGCTGAAACTAATAAAAATATGTCTTGAAATAACGAATCAATTAGTTTATTGAATGAATGTGAAATACATTTTTTATTCGATTCTCTCACTCGAAAATGAGAACTATTTACCCATTTTCTCGTAGAACATATCTATACTGCAAACTTAATATGAGTTTTACTTTTTTTTTTGTAGTATGTTTTCTTTTAGATTAGAGTTATTGGTTGCTTACAACAATGGTTCAAGTCATTAGTCTAGATGCTGCTGTTAACCTGCCTGCAGCAGTACATTCAAACCTCGTTAACGTGGTAACTCTAAAGGAATACCAAAATTATATTAGCCGAACCTTGTTTTTTTTGTTAAACTCCTTTTACATGTTGATGTTTAATTATTAAATGTTTTCAATGTAAAAAAATAATACTAATATTAGGTAAGTCTATGGTGTTTACTTAGACAAACAACAATGCTAATGTTTCAGATGATATGTAACGCTCTTGTTTTCATTTTTCCGTGTCCTGCGATTTTAATCGTTACGGTTTTATACAAAAGATGACCGTCATGGATGAAAAGAAACTTTTATTTCTGTGCAAGCTGTATTTAACAAATGATTTGAACAACCAACAACACAGCAAGAAAGTTGAATACTAAATATTTAATAAGTAAAATATTCTTAAAAAAATATTCGATTACCAAAACAAAAAAATGAAAACAAGTTCGCTGGAGCTGTGCCATTCACGAAGTGGAACAACCCTACTGAAAACAGCTTATAAAAATACAAATAAGAAAAGAATAAAAGCTATTTCATATTTTTTCAAACATTCATCACAGATTTGATTTGAAAAATTGTAAATGCTTTCGTTTCATCTTAAACGAAAGTTCATGCTAAGCTTGTTCATGTTAATGGGGTTTGACTGTAACAGCAAACTTCATACAACTGTGCTAACACTTGTGTCTGAAGTTGGGATACTTTTATGCATTTTCAATCTCTGAAGGGGAACTGAAACACAGAATTTTATATATATAAATTTCAATTTCGACTAATGTAATTGGAACATGTTGAAAATTTGAATTGTTTACCTCTGTCACTTTTCCGGAACAGTTCTTCAAATTGGGATATTACTATCACTGTTGCATATATCTATCAATTTATAAAACATGTTTTCTATATAAAATATTTGTGATACGTATTAAAAAATTTAGAGTTAATAAGCTTACATATATATTTAAAAAATACTTACTAGCAATGGTAAAAGAAAGGCAGTTAGAATAATTCCAACTAATATGAATTCATCTTGATTGTGCTGTATCTGAAACAAGTTTATGCCTATGTATATTAAAAAAACTCATCATAAAGTTTAGAAACTGTGTATTATGTATTAACTCATTGAGAGTTATTTGCATTACTAAATTAATCAAAATAAACAAAATATACACAAAATGTATGGCAAATAAGGACAAAAGTGAACTAACACTTTAATGGGTTAAAAACTTTTAAAATATTGTTTAATTTAAAGAGATTAAGAGCAATGGGTTTCCAAAAGTAAAAAAAAAATTAAGTTAATCAACTATGTTATTTACTGACTATGTATTGATTGGACATCTTGAAAGAAATATATTTTGAATATTAACAGAGTGGTTCTATCTTATTTTCGAAATCATGTCATCGTTTTTCACAAATGAATTAATCATTAAAAAATTGTGCATACCATCCATCATGTATTTTTCAGATATTTTTTATATTATAAGCAAATGTATGGTTATAAATATTTTTGTGTTGCAGAAATTTCTCTATCGATTAACCTTATACATTTTAGTTTAATTAAGCATTTAACAAGTCTTTAAAAAATACAGTTTATTTAGAGATGTTAAGGATTCTAACTTATCCCTTAATAACTGTGAAACATTTATGTACATTATGCATTCCTTATAGTTTTTATTAATATATTAGTAAAAATAAGAATTGAACTTACTAACATCATTCCCAAGACAATAATAGCTGTGCAATCCAATATAACGTCAATAAAAAGCATAACTAGGGTTGGTACTACAAACATTCCTTGTCCCTTTTGGTGTACAAAAAACATTCATTTATTTTTCTATGCAACTCTGTATTATTAGAAAACTAAAAAAAGATAATCTTTTAGTTCCTTATTATTTGAATTTAAAAATATTACATTTTTAGATTGATTGATATATTTGTAAGTTAGTAAACGGCACGTGTCCTATATGTCATATCCGACATCATATTTTTCTTTCCTACTGGTAGATATATTTGTTAAAGAGTTTGTAGAGAGAGTTTGTGTGTAAAGTAACCAGGTGCTTGCACAACATTGTTGTAGTAAAAACTTTCTTCTTCATTTTACTTCTCTAAAAACATTTTAAAACTGGTGCACACATAAAAATTTGCAGGTCAGAATCATACTTGGAAGGTTGTTACAAAAATATGTGCTGATAATAACGGATTAATTTCAATACAATGTCTTATTCTATTTATCTATATAAAATTAACACAGTGAAAATTATTGCTACTTGTGCCACTTTTTCAGGCTTTAATCCGATGAAAATGGATTAAAGCCTGAAAAGGTGAATGAATGAATTACATATTTTCAAGTAACAGTTTTAAGAATTTTTCAAAGTAAATAAAAATAAGTTTTTAAACACTTACTTCTTTCGTGGCAGGAACTAACGAAAAAGAAGTGACTGAATGGAAGCCGAAAAACATGGCACTGAACACAAAAAATAGGGGATTGACTGAAATGTAGAATAATAAATTATTAATTTTTTTAATTATGTTAAAAAAACGGTTAAATTCAATTTCGGTTAAAATTTTGGTGCATGTATAAATATTTTATGGTTTTTATAACAGTTAAAATAATCTTTATTTGCTCTGTTTAATTTTAATTTATTTTATTCTAAGGTCAACTTTTAGTACATATTAAAAAATCTAGATGGCAGCACCAAAAATGTTGGAACTAAATTCATAATGTAAGTTTTGTTCTAATTATCCTAGATGTCGCCACCATTAATTTTGTATTTTACAATGAAGTAATTTTTGTTTTCTAGTTAGTTGAATGAGATAAATGTAACATGGAAAGACGTTTTTCACTTTTACTAAAGCTTCAAATATGTTGCGAAATTAGATAAAAAAAATTTGCTGGATGGAAAAAATAACTGCATTTGAAGTAATTGATAGATATTAGAAAGTAATCAATCTTCTTTTGTAAGCCTATGTGCCTTTTATCTAGGAACAAAATATTTTCAAGGAGTCGTCGATAAAGAGGAAAATGTTTAAGGTGCTATAAAAATTGGCATGTTTCTAGAATGTACTACTGCACAAGGAACATGCCAATTGATTTGATGCTAATTAAAGTTTAATTTTATGAAATTAATAATTTTATACATACACGGAAACTCTCCTTGGAAGTCATCGTTTTGTAGTATCAAGGGAAATCCTAAGAAAAGTCGAAGAACTGAACCAACGCAACACAAGATACTAAGTGCCTATCAGAAAATATAAGTTATAAGGCAGTTTTGGAGTATCAATAGTTTTGGATTAATATTAGGTATAACTTTATGGTATTGTTCAATGGGGGCGGGGGGTGAAAATTAAGAAGCAAACAAATTTAGAATAATAAGTAAAAAAATAATTTATAAATAATAATAATTATCATTATTAATAAATAATAAAAATTAGTAATAGTGAAGATAATAAACATTTTAATTTTTGTACAGATGTATATGAGTGATTGGTATACGAAAATGCTCAAAAAGTATTTAGATAGAAGATAATTGTCAATTTTAAGACCATAAATTAAAATAAACTAATCGTCTTAACTATAAACGTGTCAAAAAATAGGAAGATTTTTTTTTTTTTTTTTTGCATTTACATTAGGATTTGAGAAGAGAAACAAGAATAGCAACTTCATTATTTTATCAATTTAAGAGACTTTAATTAATTTTAATATCTAGCGCTCAAATATCGAAATTTTTATTGAATTAATGTTCGAATTTAAAAACGGTGTGTTAAGATAGTATTGTTTTTTTAACAACTTTTTATGTAAATCAGTTTGAAATAAAAAAAAAGTTTGGAGGTAATCTATAAGTTTTATAATTTGGTATTTAACGAAATTATGTGTCATAAATATTTAAAAAAAAATGAACTGTTTATGTTTCATGTCACATTTTTTGAAAACATAACACTGTCTGAAATATAACTTCTAAATAGCGTTCCAACTTCTCTAGACGTTTATTTAAAATAAAAGGAAAAACTGATAAGCATAAGAGGTAAGGCGAAATTATTGTCTTCCTTTATTTTATCGTGAATACGTAAATCCGTTACGCAATATGAGTGCAAGAGTACTTGTTTTCTTTTAGAAAAAGTTTACATTTTTTGTAAAACTTAAATTGGAATATTTTTTTTACCTTTCTTGAACATTTTCTTCTATGATAACTTTTCAAATGTCTTCATACATACATGCATTAGCGGGGGGGGGGGGGGGGGTATTGTAGAATACTAGATTTGAATCTTGTCAAAATTTTAAAGCTTTGCATAGACAAAAAAAACCTTATATATGCCCTATGCCCCATTCTCTCAGTGTTTTCTGTTCACTTAAATAAAAATTGTAATATATAATATATTCAAATTAATTTGCAGCAATTAAAAATGATAATATTCATATAATATTTACGTAAAACTTCATACTCAAAAAATATAATCCATTCATCAGAATATATAATGTTTAGAGGAAATGTTTTGTTATCATTAGATTTGAAATATATATTTAAACCAATACCAAGTTATTTTTTATTAGTTAGAATTATAAATTTCTAAAAATCATCGTTTCCCCTCTTCCTATAAGTGAAACGCTTTATATATTCGACTTTTCGACACAGGTTTACCACTTAATAGCCGCCCCGGTGGCTGAATGGTTAGTGTTCTAGCCTTTGGAGCAGCTGGGGTCGAGTTCAAATCCCGGTCAGGCATGGATGTTTGTGACAGTCAATAAATGTTGTTATTTGTCTATGCGTTATTCATTTCTTTGTGTCTGTAAAAATTCTTTCTGTGTCTGTCCCACTTGACGAAAGCTTATAAGCGGTTCTCTGAACAAGCACACAAGCTGGAATATATATGTATCATACCATACCATACCACTTAATAACGGTGACTTGCAGATTATGTCAGCAACTTATATTTTAATAGCTTATAAACGTGGCGTTGAAAGGGTCGTTCCTTTAATAATGGTGACTTATTATATTTTTACTTTATGCCAATCGATCTCCTTCCTCACCCCATTTGGATATTATAAGAACACTTCCCCTGCTGAAGTCCGATTATTATTTTTTTATTTAGATGTCTGACTAGATCCTATGATTTATTTTTGTGAAGTACTAACTTCACATTTGTTGATAAATATTCCTCAATATTTCCTTTCAAATTAAACAACGATATCTATTTACAAACAAATTCGGAAATATTATTGGAATCGATAGAGTAAATTTGAGCAAGCAATAAAAATTTACTAAATATTTAAATAATTAGAAAAAAATCAATGTTCAAATTGCAATCTTGGAAATATCGGCTCACGTTTTGCCCTACTTTACCCGTTTGGGTATTCGAATTTCGAAAAATAGCTTGAGAAATAAGTTCCTTAAATGGTGAAATGTGTACCTCAAATAGTTATGACTGGACGTTTTTTCGTAGGTCATTCCCCCCTTCACTGGTCAGAGATCTCCCCCCCCCCCCCCCCCCCCCCCAATCCTATTGTCAGCATTAATTTTTTTATTTACCTATATTTTCTAGATATTAAGACTTATAAGACTTCAGCGTCTTACACGTCAATTTAATAATAATTCGAAGTTTGATAAAACAATTTTAATAAATAAATTAAGATTCCTTACCCCAGTCAAGTAACCGATCACAATACATCCCATACGTGTATCCCAGAAACAACAAAATGTTTTGAGGTGGATCATGTTCCAGATGACTATGACCCGATTCCCAATCTTAAAGTGAATACTTTCCTCACTTTGGCGTTTTCAAAAAAACTTATGTGTTGGCGAAAAAGATAAGTAGGCTCAACTCCTTAATTCCATAAAAGATCTCCATAGAAGTTTGTGTACATAAAGAGGATCTTCTGGATTTAGATAAAAGTAACCTGGCTTGGTTAGCCGGGCACAATTCACTTTATCACACGCTTCTGTGTGTTTAGTATAGATATGCGGCTTCCATGCCCGTAAATTCGAGGTTTAACTAATAAATACCTTGGAATCATTAACTATAACGGAACATACTATGTTAAGAAATATGGTTAAGTACTAAGTTTAATTAGCAGAGATCGGAGAGATGCCTGTAAGGCGTAAGATGATGTTATAACAGTCGTAAACTTCAAAATTGGGTCGTGTAGTCGAAAAAATCTGTCAAATGACATCATAGTTATTGAATGGCGTGTTATAAGATCAATAGAAAAAAAATTTGAACCATCAATTGTAATCAATATTTCTAGTTAAACTGACGTCTTTAAGCAAGTCATATTGAGGTGCTTTAAAAGATGCTTTAATTTTGTCCAAAACAATTCTTCACAGTTTTATTTAATGCTATCAAGCTTATTATAAATTACATAGAATTTTGTAACAGAAAATTGGATTAGTTTCTAGTCGAACTTCTACATAAGAAAACTCAACAATGCTTACATTAGAAATCTCGGGCAATGGTCATCTTTTTTTGGGAGAGAATTTGCGATACCCAATCAGTAAAGCTCAGGCATGGAATAACAGCGAGCCTTTAATCCAAATAATCCGTACTATCTTATTATTTGGCTACTTTAGCAAAGATCTATATTATATTTAATTAAAAAAAATCTAAAAATATGCAATGTATATGTATTAAAAATATATTATGTTTTTATGTATTTGAAAATATATTATGTTTTATGCATTTAAAAATATATTATGTATGCATCTTTATCTGCTACCACCAGCAGCAGCTTTATCAAGAAGAACCATCATTCTGCGGTTTTTGCTATAATGGATATATCTTTGGTAAGGAAAATCTTCAACATCAGAACCATCTTTCTGCATATTCTTTTGGATGTACCTTTGTTATGTACAGGACGTTTGTAAGAATAACCCAAAGGACAATGAGATTTTTCTAACCTAATTTTAAAAAATTCAATTGATTTAATTTAAATAAAGAATGTTTTTATAGAGTACAGTTTAAAAAAGTTCTTTCAGCATTACTATGGCAAATGCAACCATTGTTGTATCTTAATTAATTTTAACTTAATATGGTGTAGTGAATTCTGCAAATGTATTGAGCATTTAAATATTTTAAGTAATTAAAACTAGTATCTTAATAAGTTTACAGTATAATACATTAATCAAGTTCGGTCATGAATTTAAATTTTTATTTGTAGTGCACCAATTACTTTGCTTAAAGAGAAGAAATTTAAAAACAAACAAGAAAGTTTGAAACATACAATTTATTACTTATTACAATAGTAATTATTAAATTATGTGTAACAGACAATATAAATCCATATAATATATTCTTACATTACAATATCACATTAAATAATGGCAGCATATCCAGATTTCAACAAAGAAACATCCTAAAAAGAAAATTTTAACAAGCATGAGTTTACTGAAAATCTTTGGATAAAAATAATTATACTCAATTACTAACTTAATTGTTTTCTTCAACTATTGATAATTATTTCTTTACATTAGCATCAATAATTGAGACGAAATTTTTTTTGACCTGATGCTACAACTCATGAATTTTAAAAATCTTAAACCTCGTGTTTATTAACTTAGTAATTTTTAAAAATACGAATCCAACCCGTCATAAGGATGATCAATAAAAAGGTATGCGTGAACATCAAGCAAAATAAAAGTGTCTTGGTTTAATACAAATTAAATATTAAGAAAGGAAAAATTGAAAGTGTATTAAATTTGTGGGAGCTTTATTACATGCACCCATGACCTGATCTAGGATAACATGGACTATAGGCACATAAAATTTTTGCTTTGTTTCCCAGCTTTAAAAATAACGCAAGACCAAAGAAATCACTGAATTTCAATAGGAAGCAAAATTTAAAAGAAAATTACTAAAATTTAGGGCCTCTAAGATTTAGAGGCCTGGACCTAAAAGGCTTCATCAAAGATCAGGCTCTGCATGCATCAATTAGCCCGACTTTATTCCCCTTTTTACTGAATTTGAGCAGGTTTTTTTTTTACAAAATTGTTTTACCAACATTAGTTTTACTTATGACATTTGAAGGGAGGCTAAATAAGCCTAGCACTGCGACCAGAGGTCTATTGTACTATCTCCTGGAAATAAGAATAAATCCCTGCCACTTTATGAAAAGAGGCCTGTAGCTGAAGCAAGTACAGCAAGTACTGAATTGGAATGTCTTGAAGCTTCCGGGGTTCAAGTAAATGACGACCGAGGTGTTCAAATCTATACGCAAAGAAGTTTTCACACTTCAAAGAATATGAGCAGCAGTTTCTTCCTTGAAACTGCAGCCCCAGCATAAAGGATCATCAGAAACCCTCATAATAGAAAGATGCCTTCTGAGAGTACAATGGCCCGTAAGAAGACCAAAAGCTCTACGAATACCATTGCGATTAAGCCCAAGAAGCTCCTTATGGCAAGAGCTTGGACAGCCATAATTGAGCTCTCTTGCCTGTCATTGATTAGTCGAACATTAGTTTAGATTATTATATATTTAAAAACCAACATAACATTTCTGTGCACAAAAATTAACGACTGTTTTGGACCATTTTTTAGTAAAGGCTATTTAAGAGAAACAAATATTACAAAAATGAAAGAAACTTAGTACATTTTACATTAGTGCAACTGATAATGTTAATAAAAGTATGTTTATAATAAATTATAGATGCATTTAAAAAAAATACATTTGTCCAATACCAAATGTCATAAAAAAAATTACTTTTAGGAAACTAAATTAAAACTAAGATTTTTTTAAAGGATTTATTAAAAAAAATAGAAAAGAACTAAAAGCAGGAGATTTGTGCCAGATCATAGAGAGCAAAGGCCTGTTGTGCCCATTTCAGTTTACAAAATAAGGCACTTCAATCGATGTTATTGGGTCAGATTGCTTCCTTCCCCCATTGTTTAATTTGCAAGATAGCTTGGTCAATTTATACAACTTATTGATACTATAACAAACACAGTAAAAATGCATACTAAATTATTTTTAAATGCTGATGACAACTGCTCCAAAATCTTGGACTTGTGCTTGCTGAATTCAGAGGGATTGCTGAGACCACTTCTCAGTAAGTCGAATGCAGTGGGCCCAGTTGACTGTTGGGCAGCTTTAATGTACCTCGAAGGGTTGTTCGAAATATTCAACAGATCAGTATGCACCTACAAGAAAACCAAATAGCCTGATTTCAAATTATAAAAAATATATAAAAAAAAAACTTAAGGAAACCTACAGAAAACAAAACAGAGCCTTAGTTAACTAATACAACACTATAAAAGAAGAAGTAACCCATCTCTACCAATGGGATCTTTTTGGCAGACAATGGGTTGAAAAAGGCTAATGACAAAACTTTGAATAAAAAAGTTCAATATGTAATAATTTCGTAAGTTTGAGAAAAATACTAGTAGCAGAATTTGGAAGCTAAGGCAACAAAAAGATGTTTGAAAATTCATGTAACTACAACACCCTGGTATGGTTAAAAGAAAATATTTTGATAGCAATTAACGTATGTGAAAAACACATATATGCTTTTCAAAGCATTCTAGTTTATAAACTTGTTGTAGTGAAAGAAAAGTTTAATAAAGGACAAAAAAAGACAAAATTTTAATGGATTAAACTTGGATTAATTATTCAAGTAGAAATAGAAAACAGTTTTAGATACTTTAAATAAAGAAACAACTTAACTTACTTAAGTTTATATAAAATTGTAATTTTGTGCTTGTTAAAAAGCACAATAATTTAACAATTCCTATTAATTTACTACAATGAGTTGCTGAGTATAATTTCTCTAACACACTAATTTTTTTAATATATACTAAAATTATTTCTTCTACATTACACAATAACATGTAATAATGACACAAAAAAATAAAATTTACATTGAGTTTAGACATACTAATACTAAACTATCTGTAGAATAAAATTTTCACTTACTGGTAGAGGGGGACATTCACTGTTAGTAAAGTGTCCATCCCATATTGATACTTCAATGCTTGCAGCTTCCTAAACCAAAATTTGTTTAACTTAACAGAATATAGACAGAATTTTTAGCAAGATTGAACTGAAGAAAAAATTTTATAACCCTAAAATTTTAGAAATAAACTTTTTTTTCGTATATAATAAATTAAAAGTTTTCTACTAAATAAAGAGTTTTTTTTAAAAATCATTATATAATATTTAGATTTGTAAAATCTGAATTTTCTTTAATTTACTATACATAAAAGGCATGAATTTTGAGAAAGGCTAACTAAAAAATTTAATCAAAAAATAAAAATTGTGAATTTTTAATACGACTCTCCTATTAATAAGTTAATAAGATACTTAAGTAGAATAAAATTCTTAAGTTTTACACAATTTACTTAGATAATCTAAAGTACTTAGTGACTTAGTGTTAAACCGAAAATACGATTTTAATAAGTGTAGCATGTATTGTAGTCTAATGTGTAAGTCTAAACGTGAATGTGCACAATAATATAACTTGGCTGAGTAAAAGTTGAACTAATTCATAGTAAGCTTAAAAATTTGCTACACATATGCTTAGGATGAACTAAAAAGTCTGCAGTTTTTTTGTATACAATCTATCTTGTAGATATAGTTAATGACATTAGTGATGAAAGTTTGAAACAATAAATTAACTTTTGAAAAAATTATTTAAATTAACTTTTCTTATTTGTTTTGTATACTGTTTTTAATAGTTGTTCCAATAATTGAACAATATAAATGTCATTTAACATTCGAACTAAAATACATAAGTATCTTTGAAATATCTTAAGCATTCACTAATTTAAAGTCCAAATTTTCCTGATCGTTAACATGAACCATTTTGGGGTGCTCTCTTCAAGTTTACTTTATTAACGTAATACTTTGTTAGGATTTCAATTTATTATGATAAGAATATCTCTACTTACAAATATTTTAACCTGAGTCTTAAATTTTTGACATAAATAATCCAAAGGAAGGTAGCTCAGTTTTTCAATGATATCATCAGTTGGTCTACCTTTCAAAAGTGGAATTTGATGAATACCAGCATACACAGAATCTCTGAAAAAATTTGAGAAAATAATATTTTTAAAAAATACTAAAATCGATTGGTTGCTTTGTATACCAATCCGGGCAATACTATATTTTACATGGAATAATAAATATTAACCAATATCCATTAAGAAATATTATCAATGAATTAAAATTTTATTAGCTTTATATAAAGATTAATCTAAAAAATTCAACTCCACAACTACTCTGTGAAAATGTTTTCAATATATTAAGTACAAAAATAAGAAAAATATAAACGTATTTTGTCACGTTGAATAAACCTTAACTGCTATCCGGTAAAATAGCAGATCAAAGAATACCTGTTTTGTCTAAACAGCTTTTTTCTGCATTGAAATAATGTTTTCTTGTTTTGGGAGTGATGTCGGAGATATTTTACATTTACAGAAAATAATTAACAGACACAATACAGTTTAATAAAAAGCTTAATTTTTTATTGATGTAAAATTTGATAATATATTTCAGCATTGTAAGACTACTAGCAACACGCCTTTAATACTTCGAACATTTAAAAGCTAAAATTTAAACTCCTACTAAATTAACATTGGAAGTTATGCAAACGATAATTAAAAATGAGTAATTTCCATGGAAAAGTAGCATGTCTGTAATAAAACAATATTCCTTAACTTTAAACAAAAAAGTTACAAACATGGGCATTAAAATAATCTAAACGTGATGTGGAGGATAAATTTTGTGCTTACTTATCAAAGCAGCGCACAGCTGACCATGCAATAGCTTGCTGTATGTTGAATTTTGGCTCCTTGCCTTCCTTATCAAGTAACTTTTGATTGGATGCATCAAAACGAGGCCTCAATCCATACAAAGATAGCAGAATAAAGGCATGACTGTCATAATCAGGCGAAACTCTCTGTGAATGACAAATTAGTTACAATTAGTTAATTGACATCTTGCACGCAAAAAAGACATACACTACATGCCAACCTAACTTGGGTAAAAACAAATAGTAAAAAGGCAGGGGGGAAAGTGCGATTAGTCCGTTAGTTGGAAATTCTTGTAAGGTAATATTTACGTACAAAATGATCTTAATACAATTTAACCAAAACACACTTTTCATTCTAATAAAATTGCGAAATATTCTCAAATAATATTCAAATCTGCTAGACCTTAAATGAAATTAATGTTTTAAACATGTTTTCTGGATAGATTCACGAATAATTTATGGAACTCTTTACATCTGCGGAAGGATCTTCTCCATAGCCATATTTCTATTTACCCAACTTAGGTTGGCAAAGAATATAGACAAAAAGCTAGTTTTTTTAGGAAAATCACCAGAAGTTTATTTTCCCATTGCATTTCATTATCGGGAAATAAAAGGATCTGCTAACTGTACCCCAACTAATCTACCAATCAGTTTGCAATTTCATTTATATATTAAAATTTTGAATGTTAGAGCATTTATAACTTGAAAGTTATTTGTTTGATGCCTCACTTTTCTGCACACTCTTTTTCTGTGTGATATATTACTGCACATAAATCAAACGTAATAAAACATGTTACAAATGAACAGAAATAAAAGTCAGAAAAGCGATACAAAACTTTAATACAAGGTTAAATTTCTAGAAAGGCCCAGTGCTTTAGTGGTAGTGCTTCACATTGCTCCGCCACATCTTCGGGGATCAAGTCCCTGATTTCTAGACGTTGACCCATTTTTTCATCCCTGAAGCGAGTTGATAAAATGAGGGCCAAGCATGCTTGGAAACTACACTGTGGGTTTCATGTGAGGTTGACCACCTTACTGGGACATAGGCCTAGCACCCCAGAGCCTTTGGTCATGTAAGCTGAAATGGGCATGGCAGGCCTTCGCCCACTAACAAGAACTCATACACATGAGTTTAGTTTCTTTTTAATTTTTAAAATGTATAAATAATCTTTCTTTTTTAATGGTGCAGCTAAAAGAAAATTTAGAAAGCTCCATAAGCTAAATTTAAGACCTTCTCACCCATCAAATAAGTTAATGAAATTTTAAGGCCGGATAGAAAAACATTTTTTCTTACAGTAGGTTGATCAGACCAGTCTGGTGCTCTCTGTGGGCTGTCCAACTCCAAATCATTGGTTAGGAAACTGGTAACTTGTGATTTTCCATTTCCAATTTTTGAATCTTCTCCCGGAAATATTTGGACTAGGCATTGCAAATAACGACCCTCCAAGAACACTGAAATGTAGAACTTGATTAGACAAAATGTGAACAATATATTATAAGATTTAAGCATACTGCCACACGCAAGGTGCGATATGTTTACGCTTATTTAATTTGTCATTCACAGAGGGATTTGCCGAATTATGATCTAGATTTTTATGTCACTTTTTTTATCACATGAATGCTTTTATCATTGCAAAACAAATTTAATGCTACACATATTATTTTGGTTTATTTGTTTGAACAAATGCTTCACTAGAGTGTGCTAATTACCTTAAAACAATCACATAATTAAAAACGACAAATTTTTATTCAAAATCTTTTGAAAATATTTCATAAACCAAAAGAAAATAAGTGTCTTACATCCTCACTTTTCCATAAAAAGTACCAAGCATACGACTATTTTGCCTATAAAAATATACTAACGTGGTAAACCGGCAGCTTTATCAACAAGAACCATCATTCCGTGGCTTTTGTTATAATGGACATATCTTTGGTAAGGAAAATCTTCGACATCAGAACCCTCTTTTTGCATATCCTTCTGGATAGTCTGGGACAAAGTGATATTGTTGGCAGATGCTACAAGAAGGAAGGAAATATAGTTTTACATTTTGTACAGAATAAAAGCCCAAAATCTTATGACATGAATGAAATCTCATGACATAATTTACACTTTTTTTAGACAAATGAATAGCAGCAAATTTAGAACAGTCAAACCCTATTATCATGAACTTGCTTACTACGCCAATCCATCTTAAAATTAAATTAAGGTAATTTTCTGTCCTATTTATCATTGATCTTAAATTTTTTTAAAAAAAATTAGATCATGCACATTTTCTGAACATGAAATGAAAATTATGTAAATACGCTTTGATAATTTTTGATCTCCGTCAATGATCAGTTTTTTTCATCTAAAATTTCTTCCAAACTTGGAAATCAACAGAACAATTGCATTTTCTCTCTTAAGTTTTAAAATAACCCCATTAGATTGTACAGTAATCTGTAACCATACAAGCCTTAATATTTTAAAAAGAATTTAAACCCTTCTCAGTATGTGGTGATGTTTGAAATTTATTATCAAAAGATTAATAACTTCAAAACCTTTAATGGTAAAAAAATTTAATTTAACTTTTTAAAGCATAAACTTAAAGAAAATAAGAAGCAAAGTATATATTTTACAAGTCAAGGCTTTCCAAAGATTAATTTTTAAAAAAATTAACCAAATACTATTTTTCTTTAATTCTTTTCATCATTTTATCGATGTATTATTTTTAAAAATTTACTTATAATTTCAGTCGTATCAATTTTTTTTAAAAAAATCACTTAACTGCTTAGATATTTTTGAATAACTAAGAATCTAATTATTTATAAAAAATTAAGATTTCTATGCCAGTGCATTAAAAAATTTAACAAAAATACTCGCTTACAGTATCAACAATTTTAATATTTATACAAAACTAAATAGGTACCTTGTCCTATTAATAAGAGAGCAACATCTCGGACAGCCATTGATATATCTTTGGAATCTTGATAATGCTTGTAAAGTTTCTTTTCAGACTCATTAGGTTTTGCAAGTTCAGATCTATACATATTTTTTTCATACTCTGAAGGTGAAACATATTCCTATGAAAAATATTACATTTAAATTACTCAGAAGTAAAAGTTAGTAGCAATGACAAGTTCTAACATGGTATAGCATATTTAATATTTTTACTGCAATGAAACACTTTATTAAACAAATTAACAATTAAAAGTACAAACCATAAACACTATTTTGAAATATTTTTTAAAATTGGGCAAATAATATTTCTGTAAATAGTATTTATCTATAAATTGTGGCCTCGATAATACTATATTGCAATTAAGTTCAAAATTGAACGAAAAATATTACAACATATGTTTGGTTTTAGGCATCAAATAATAAGATCTGAAAAGCCATAAGCTCTAAAGTTATCCCTGCAGAAGCCCAAAGGTTTACTCAAATAATTAATATTGAAGTATTTAACTAAACATGAACGAAAACGCTCTTTCCCCCAGTTATTTTGACCAACTTTAAAGCAATAGTTTAAAATCAATTTATTAAATAAATGCTTAGAACTTCATAGAGATTTGTTCTACATGGTATGATTCCCCGATTATCAAACCTTCATTATTTATCTTAATATTTTTTATAAAATATTGAATTAAACTTAATTCTACAACCATATTAGAGTTTTACTTGAATTTGTCCCTCAATAGGACCAAGATAATGTAATAGCATAATTTTTTTTATTTGTGGTAACTTGCATTAAAATCGCTAGTTCATCATTAAAAATATACATAAAAACTTATAAAAGTTGAGAACAATATCAGCTGAAATTTTTTTTTTGTTTTAAAATCTTTTTATAAAAAAATAGTAAAATGTGTAATAAATCCAAGCAATTTGTATCAACTCCAATCTTCCCACCTGAGAATGTGGTAGAACTCTCAAAAGTATTGTCATTCCTGGAATTAGTGGGTTGTTATCCATATGAGAAGCTAACATGTGTTCCACGTTGAAGTCAGGGTCAGGTATTCCATGACGAATTCTAAGTTGATGACCACCCACTCGTAATGAGGCTTGCTAATGGGAAGAGAAGATTGAAATATTTTATAAAATCAACGACTCCAACATTAATATAAGAAAACACAATTATTGAAAGGTTGGACCAAATGTCTTAGGCAGTACCCCAAATTTTGAATGAAGGGGGAGATAAAGTGTTTTTGTTATTGATTGTAGAAAATTACAAAATTATCACAATATTTACAAAAAAATATAATAAAGTTTATTAAGGATGACATGAAGAAAACTTCATTCTCCAAAACTCCAAACTGTATATACATAATTTTTTCTATTTATATCCATTCTGAGTAATATTCATGTTTCCTCTTTAAGTTTATTTTTCTCAGAAACAATAATTTTTTTTGGAATTTTTGATAAGTTTAAAATGTCAAGGTTTTGAGAAAAACTCACTTGGAATTAAAGTATTTATATTTTCAAAATGTTGAATTATATTTGTTTTATAAATCTAAGGAAAGTGATTTAATTTTTTTTATAATTTAAGAAACATAAAAAAATGATTGTAAAATGTTGATTTACTCAACAAAGTTGTTTTAAGTAAATAAATTTTGGAATATTATGTGTCCATAATATTCCTAAATTTATTTCCTTAAAGCAATTCTCTTGAATATACAACCCAACATACAATAGTTATGCATTGCATTTTCTTTTTAATTAGTTAACTACATGCTAAACTTTGACTGAAGATACATGAAATTACATTTATTACATTTAATTTAAATAATAAAGAAATAACTAAATGTTGAAAAAAAACCTCACTTTTCCATGTTTATTTGAAAAAGGTCCGAATAAACAAGATCCTAAGACACAAGTTTTCTTTGAATGATGTTCAATGGTATAAACTCTGAGCATGATCACAGTATCAGGATTCATTGGGATACTTTCCAAATTTATGGCTTGCTTGAATTTGAACTTAGGATAACGCCAGCATGATTCCATTTCAGGAAATATTTGGAACTTAATGGACTTCCCCTTCTGACTTAAATACATGTTGAGTACTTTGCCAGTGACCTGTCAAAAGATAAACTAACTAAATTCCAAAAATTTAAGATCAAATATTATGAAGTTTTATTCATAGGAATAACAATGAATTGGCTCAATATTTTAAAATTGTTTGCACAAAAATACACCAAGATAAAAATCTATTAATATGTTTAATATTAGTGACTCTATAATGAATTGTAATACAAATAAAAAATAAAAACTGATACTACCCTACACTAAAGTATGTTAAAATCAGAAGGTTATATTGGATAATTAAATATTCACTTATGGTCACTAATTCTAATAAAGATGACAATATCCTCACATTTATCAACCTTACTCTAATAGAAATAATACATTTCTTTACTATCTAATATCAGCTTAGAATCATACTAAACTCCTACTTATTAGTTTTAAACCGGTTATATAATCAGACATAACTGCACTCGACTCACTTTAACAACTGTGGCATTATCTGGAACAAACCGAACCGAGTCCACATACAAATCAAAGGGAAGATCAACTTTAGATTTGGCTGTGCCAACTTCTTTCATCTTATCTTTATTATAAGGAACCCAAGGAATAAGCGGAGGCGGTGGTAAAACTGGTTTAGGTATAGGAACCACTGGTTTTGGAGGAGGAGGTGTAGGTATTCTAACTGGTGGAGGTGGGGGTGTTGGTATCTTAACCGGTGAAGGTGGTTTAGGTGGTGGAGGTTCAACAAGGCCCTGTTTGATGTTTCTGTTCATTGGCGGAATTTCGTTGAATGGCTTTCTTTTTTGGATGTGGGATAGAGCACTGCGGAGATCAAGCAGATATAGGAAGCTTGGTTCTTCTTTAAAAACCTAAATATCAAAAATAATTAAAGGGTATATTTTACTTTTTGAAGGAATTCACTTTTCGGCTGTTAATATAATTTTACCAAAATCACCCAACAAAATAGTGCTGATCAATGTCAAGGAATTACTAAAAGTATAATTTTTATAAATTTTTCATTAATATTGGATTCGTAAAGAATTCATTGGTAAAAATTATGCATTTTAGTATTAAAAATGGGTTTTAATTCCTAAGCGCATGTAGTTATTCTTTCTTATTTATGTTTTAAAATTCAAATATAAAAAACGTTACCTTTTGAACAGCATCATTGTTTCTTGCATTCATAAACCATGGCTTCAGTAATCCAAGCAGAGCCATGCAGATGTCTTGAAAAATCTTATTTTCCCATTTGTTTAAGAAAAGTTGATCCCAAATAAAAAATAATAAATTTGGTTTCAAAATGGAGGTGAATCCCTGCAATGTAAAAAAAAATAGTTTATAAACACTTTAAATACAAAAGAAAAAAAATAGATTATTTAAGTAACGGTAACCATAACATAAAAAAGTGTTTTTGTTTAAGTATTGTCAAAATGGACGAGATTTTGTTTGTAAATTCCAAAACTCTAACAAAATTTATGTGTCAATTTTAAGGTAATGGATACATACGTACCAAAATGTGTGGAAATTTTGAATAAAGTTATTTGCATAATTACCCAAGTAAAATTATTATTAAAACTTACATTTGAAATCCACTTGTTGAGATAATATAAAATATCTCTCTTAGATGACAAATCTTTAGACAGTATGGTATCATCATTTTGAATCTCTCTGAGCTAAAAAAAAATGCTTAATTTTTTAATTTTTTCAAAACTGTGTACCACAATAACTTATTGTTTGAGAGGTTTTTTTTATTTCATTAGCTAAATAGATAATCTGATTCTCCAAAAATCAAAATTGCATTCTTCAATCAGAAGTCTTCTAAAGCAATGTTATTTTTTAGCTGTTTACAGCACATGTGCCAAAAACATTACTTAGGATATTTTCAATTATATAATGACAATCAAAGTGTTTTTACATTAATTTTACTAAAACTAAACATAAATTCAAAAATCTATACTTAAACCAATATTATTATTGAAAACTTAGAGAATGAAAATATATAAAAAAATGTATTAAAAAAAGTTATCTTGGTTTTCAATATTTATACTTCCATTTAAATAACCTGTTTAAGGGTCGCTTGGTTTCACAAATTCACAAAAACACCTTTTGTTGAGATAAAGTTTAAATTTATTACAAAACAAATCATTATTGCGAAGTTCAATACGAGTGGTCGCAATGACCGTTTTACGAATACGAAATTTTAAATCAATTCTTCTTCACTCGATACGATACATTTTTTGAATTACAACTACAATAATAAGAACAAAAAATGCACCTGCCGGGGTTGCCGGCTTTCTCCTTGAGAATTTGGCGAGCTCCCAAGAGTGAAAGCGCCAATGAGGTAAAAAGCAATCAGGCGAGTCCCGAACATACCGCCCGCCTTGCCATGCCAATATTACAAGCAGGCATGCAATAAATATTCAATAAATGTGCAGTACATATTAACAAATGAAAACAAATATTCAAAATTAAATGTTAACAATTATCAAAAAAATAAATTATTAAACAAAATTAATCATCGATAATTAGAGGACTGTAAAAAGGGTACAAAGTAAATTCAAAGGAATTCTAAGCAATTTTAGGAATTCAAAATTAATTAAAGTAACATACTTTACAATAAAGAAAATTTACGAAATACAAATTTCCCTGCAATAAAGATAATACGAAAACACAAAATTTCTTTGCAATAAAGAAAATACGAAAATACAAAATTTCTTTGCAATAAAGAAAATTAACGAAATTCAAACTTCTTAGCAATTAAGAAAGTTATTAAAAAAAATTGTTTCTTAGCAATTAAGAAAACAAACGAAATACAAAATTTCTTTACAATAAAGAAAATACGAAATGTCAAAACTTCTTAGCAATTAAGAAAGTTATGCAAATAAATATTTCTTAGCAATTAAGAAAATAAACGAAATACAAACTTCTTAGCAATTAAGAAAGTTATCAAATAATATTTCTTAGCAATTAAGAAAATAAACGAAATACAAAAATTTCTTTACAATAAAGAAAATACGAATAACGAAATATCAAATTTCTTTTAGAGAAAATTATTAAAACAATATTTCCAATACCAATTAAAGCAATAACAATATAAAATTTCCAATAGCAATATCAAATTTCTAAAATAATTTTCAATATCAATTAAATATACCAGCAATTAAGAAATAAAAATAAATTCTACAATTATTAACAATATGAATACAATAAAGTTATTTATATAAAATAATTAATTGAAGCATTATACGTAAATCCACACAATAGCACAATACGAATCCACTAAGCACTAAATTTCTTTACAATAAAGAAAACTACAAAACACAAGTTTGGATGAAATAAATAAAAACAATAAATTTTAATTTCTTTGCAATAAAGAAAATTATGCAAACAATATTTTTTACAATTAAGAATTTAAGCAGTAAAAATTTGTTAGCAATAAAGAAATTGAGCAGTTCAGTTCACTTTGCAATAAAGACAAATGAAATAATATATAGCTATAATTATCAGCAATACAAATTCGATAGTTAATTATGTAAGACAATGTTTAAATATATCAGTGCATTTTTTACAACATAAACGCCAATTCAAAAATACCAGTCAATTTAATTAGTGTTTTCAAATGTTGAACACAGCAATTTTTTTTTTTTTTTACTACACAAAAAAAATACATATATTAAGTATTCCTTTTTTTTTTATAATTAACAAAGTTTTTTTTTTTTTTAATTATTATTTAATAGCCAAAACTAATTTATTTTTAAACTTATTTATGAGTCCACAAGCAAATTTAGTTGATAATAATTAACAATTAGGGTGGTAAGCTTACCATTAGAGAATATGGCCATTTAATATTTCTTATTGAAATTTAAATTAGAATTTAGCAAACCATCATTGTCAATGAAATGATGGAGAGATTGTTGTTTACTCCTTCTGTCAACAGTTCTTTTCACCTCAAGGTCCCTCGTCTCCTTTTGGAAGTCTTGCTTCTGGAACTGGGGAGCAAGCATTCTTTCAGCCGACCGAAGTTTCGATGCAAGTAGAGGATCAGTTCCCTTGCCTTGAGGGTGCCTGGAATTCTGAGTAAACCTGGAAATATAACTCGAAATACGAATTGTAGAGTTAGTCTTATTGAGCAATTGTTGAGCATAGGAACGATCAGGGCGGAGTACACTGCGACGACGGTCACGAGATTCACTTAGAAGGTCATTTCTTTGAAGACCACAATAAGCTTCATTTTCATTGGAGCAGTTGTTAACCGAGCCATTAGCGATATATCCAAATACGGTATCTTGGAAATTTAATTCCGAATTTTGCACAGTTATTCTGTTTAGTTTCAAAAGTTCGAAGAAGATTTCAGCCCCTAGAAGAACGTCAATTTTGGAAGGTTCAAACCATTGTGGATCGGCCAAATCTATTTGGGTGGGGATTTTCAAATTGGAAATGTTCAAGCAACGTGCAGGGCAGAGTTCAGTAATTTTAGGAACAACTAAGAATTCGAGAGATCTTTGGTAGTCACCAGCACTATTAGAAATGGATGCGGTTGCCTTAGATTTCACAACTGATTTGGCTCCATTCAGAGTTGAAATCGATATATTAGTTTTCTGAGTCGATAAGCGCAGCATTTGCGCACAAGATGTTGTTAAGTAATGACTTTGCGAACCATTATCAATTAGTGCACGACATGGTATTTTTACACCTCTCGAGTCCTTTATGTTAACTATAGCTGTAGCAAGAAGTACAGTTTTCGAGTTAGATGTCAGAAAACTTGACGCTGTCACCACCGATTGGACATTATCCAAACTGTCCTGGTGTACTTCTTGCACTTCACTGCTAGGAACAGGGGATGAGTTACGACTGCCTGGTCGATTATTGAAGTGTAGCAAAGTGTTATGATTTTTCTTACAAATATCGCAGCACAAACGAGACTTGCAAGTGTATACTCTATGCGACGGATCGAAACATAAAATGCAAAGCTTGAGAGATTTTACAGTGTCAAACCTGGTTTTGGAATCCATCCTTTTGAACGTGTAGCAATCAATAAAATTATGTGAAGACTTTTCACATAAATTGCAGAACTGTTCGTTATTGGGGCGAGTTACAAATGTACGTTGATTATTTTGCTGGGGTTTGTTGTTGCGCAATGTTGCGTTTAATGTTTCTTGAATCTGACATTTTTTCGATAAAAAGTCCAGAAATTGCGTTAAAGTTGGCGCATCAGTATCATTAAGGCTCTTTTCAAACTCTTTCCTGGTCTCATAGTCAAGTTTTTCTTCAATTAAATGAATCAGAATTATTTCCGTTAATTTATTAGGAACCAGTTCAAGAAGTTTCAATGATCTCAAATGTTTTAATGTATTATCAATTAAATGTCTTAAGTCCTTTGGAGAATCTTGTTTTACTCTTTCTTTGGTAAGCAAAGCATTAATATGCGAGTTAATAATTAATCTTTTATTTTCGAACCTATCGATTAAAGCTTTCATGAGAGACTCGTACGTATCATCTTGGGTTTGGATTTGCTTAGATATTCCAAGTAACGAGCTCTGTAAATAAAACAACTTTTCTTGGTCTCCTAATTGATTATTACTGTCTATTAAAGACACGAATTGATTTTTAAATGCAAACCAATCTTCAAAATGACCAGAAAATTTCGGCAATGCAATTTCAGGAAGTTTATAATGAGTAGTTTGAGATTTGGTTTCAACTGTTTTATTAGAGGCAGAATTATTAACATGCAAAAAAGCTTTAAGGCCTACCTCTATCGAGTCCAATTCGGTGTCAATAGCACTCAGCGCCGATTCAATGGCGTCGAATTCTTCATCCTTTGCCACGGAATAATAGTCCGTTTTCAATTGTTCGAATTTAGCTTGCAGTCTCTCAAATTGTTCGAGTTTTGTTGATACTGTATTGATGCAGTAGTCACTATTTTCATCCTTCAAATATGAAATAAATTTCGTCACTTGGCCTTTCACATTCGAACGTTTGCGATTTAACGCGGAAATATCCATGTCCGACATGTTTAAGTCAAAACGAATCTAGCAGTAGTTCAAAACGAATATTTAAATCAACAAAAAGTCACAAATCCGGTGGAGTAGGACCATGTTTAAGGGTCGCTTGGTTTCACAAATTCACAAAAACACCTTTTGTTGAGATAAAGTTTAAATTTATTACAAAACAAATCATTATTGCGAAGTTCAATACGAGTGGTCGCAATGACCGTTTTACGAATACGAAATTTTAAATCAATTCTTCTTCACTCGATACGATACATTTTTTGAATTACAACTACAATAATAAGAACAAAAAATGCACCTGCCGGGGTTGCCGGCTTTCTCCTTGAGAATTTGGCGAGCTCCCAAGAGTGAAAGCGCCAATGAGGTAAAAAGCAATCAGGCGAGTCCCGAACATAACCCTTTCAGTCGCAGTGATGCCATTTGTAATTAGGGCTGACATCTATTGACATTAATAAAATATAAATTCCAATAGAAAAAAGTTTGAAGACTCGAATGATGTGCTTTTTGATATCATAAATGGCAATAGATGATCAGAATTTTTTTTTAAAAAAAGTGATAAAAATGCCAAATTGTCATTGGGACTGAAAGGGTTAAAGTACTTTTAAAATATATTTAAAAGGAATACTTGGACTTTTTACAACACCAATATTACAAGTGTTTTGAGGGTGTCTAAAAATTACATGACGATTTGAGAGGAACGAGCCGAATCTCAACCAATTTCATGGGGTCAAAACCAACTTGCATAATTATAGATACCCAATTTCTGCCTCATTTAATTTGTCTTCTTTGTCTTCACTTAACAAATAGATAACTGGCTGTAATTTGCTGGTAGCATTAATAAATATTTTAAAAAAAACTTAAGAATTTGAACAAACACCAATTAAGGAAACACCACAATTTTGTTAGTACTTTTAATTTCAGATTTAAACCAATTTGGCATATTGCAGAATTCATAGAACTTCATCGAGTTGAGTTGAATTATCAATGCACTAGAGCTACACAAGGGCTATTGGCCATGGGCATAGTAAATTAGAACCACAGTCAACTGAGGAGCTAATACCTGAGTAGACACCCAAAGCAACTTTTTAGAAGTGACATCGTACACAGTGTCAGAACTTTGAAGCATATTTAATGTACACTCCCTCTACACGAGGTATTATTCGTCAGACTTTTTGGCTACTGATACTGTTAATCGGCCACTAATTTGGGCAATGCCTATGCCCCATCCTAGGACCTATCACATACAAGACAAGTGCCTTACTTACCAACTGGGCTCCACAGTCCTAGAATTTTATCAAAATGCAATTAAATAAGTCAATATTTTTTAAAAACAGTTCATTTAAATAAAACCTTAAAAAAAGTTACCTCTGATGGTTCTTTAGATAACATCTCCTTTAGGTGATTATCTAATTGCTTATCTACTTCAGATAATGTTTCGCAAACTTTTTTAGCAATCTTTACAGTTCTATTGCTATTGGGGGCTCCAACTCTCAGGACTTGTTCCAATAGAAAAGCAGCATTTATAAATTGGTCATCTGTAAAATAATGTTTTTCATTTGTAACAAACATTCATTAACAAGTAACTTTAATATAGACGGTTTAATGTTTAGCAACAAACTGAATATTACTTTTCAAGTTACATAATAAATATCCCTTAACCCTTTGGTCCTAACTGTATTTGACAGAATGGCAAAATATCTTCTCTATTTATATAATAAGCAAAAATTGAAACATTCTACCCCTTATTGTTTTACCAGAAGATATTTAAAGTTAAAATTCTTAAAATTAGACATGTTTTTGATTATAAAGACGTGTCAAATAGGACCTCATGGATTAAATGAAGATTAAAATTTAACTGTTCAATAAGTAATTTGTAGACTTAAAAAAAACTAACCATGTGAATGCTGACTATCCTTTAAGTACACTTGTTGAATTACAATTGCATAATAAACAAATTGCAGCTGAAATTTTCTACCATATGCCTCACACAGCTTTAGTAACTTTGCAGAAGATTTAGCATTTTCTTCTGAATCAAACGACTGAATGCATTTGGTTTCCTTATAAACCTAAAATAATAAAATAAAATGCAAATTTAAGGACAGAAAAAATAAAATTTGGGTGAAAAAATGATTATTTTTTACTTCCTGTTTGACCAATGATGCATATTTATCACTCTCAAAAATTTTTATGAAATAAGTTGACCCTAAATTCTTTACAATTGCATTTTTAGATGTTTGAAAATTTATTTTTTTAAAACTTATTTTAACAAATAAAGTTTTGAAAAAATTATTGTTATAGTTTATTCAAAGTTATGATTTCAATTTTTCCGCCTTAAATTTTAGTTAAAAAATTAAGACTTTCCATAGTTTTTTTTTTTTTTTTTTTACCATTTCATTCTGAATGCTAAATGAATCTATTTTACAAATAGTAGAATAAAAAAAATATAAAGTTAGAACTGAAAGGGTTAACAAAAGTTTCTTTTGTTGTCCCTAATTGTTTTGAGCAGTGTATAATATTGCACAAACCAACTATCCAATATGCATAAATAAATCAAATAATTGTATTGATGTAATTTTTTTTCCAAGTAACACAATGAATGGTAGTAAATTTTACCTTCTTAACTGCAGGAAAAATATGGTTTGAATCCTCATCAGTATCAGATGAATACTGAAACTTACTATACAGTTGAGAAAATTTATCTTTAGTTTTCTCAGAATTTCTGAAATTTAAATAACAGATTTACTTGCTGGAAGCTGTTTTATTTTTATTAAATGTACCAAACATTTCATAAATACCTTAAAAGCTATTTAAATTTCAACGAAAAACAATAAGAATAACTTACTTTTTGGATTTAGATTTTTCTTTAGAAGCAAAACTGGCTGGCCAAATGTTCATTCTAAGATTATCAGATAGCACAATAACCTGGGCACTCAACTTAGGAAACATATCTTCGATAAGGGCAGGATCATTTTGGAATATTTCTGACAAGTACTTTTCATGGAGGCTTGTCTTTGATTTCTTTTTCGATTTGTTCTGGTAAAATCACATTAAATTAACTTTTTGAAAACTTAAGTATAAAAAGTATAATAAAAATCATTTCAAATAAATGTATCTTCTAAAATTCTATTTAATTTAAATCAATATTTTCATTTAAATAATTTTTATAATTTTAAAAATATAGGTTAAAAATTTTATAAAGATAACAACATATTTTTCAGGACTTGCATAGTTTAAAATAAAAGATAAGACGACATTATAGTCTAGAGTAAGAAAAAAAATACATTGAAAACTTTTAAAACAAAGTTTACAATATTTAGCAGGAGTAATAACATTAAGTCAAATAAAAAATTTAAGCCACTTATAAGGTTATTGATATCACAACACAAACCCTATTCATGTATGTGGTTAAACCAAAGGAGCATAATAGTTAATAATAAAGACTAAAATTTAGTTCTTTTTCTGAAAGGAATCAACAATATATGAAAAATTATACAATTAGAACTTATGACTAGGCAAATTACAATAAGAGATCCGACATAAATAAATTTTCATACTTCAGATAACTGATCTTGCAAGTCCAATTCCACTGTATTCTCAATATCGCGACTGAAAACTGAAAGGTCAGACTGAACTTTGCTATCACTCTTCAGGCCATTCGTCTGCAGTGCACTATCCATCACTGAAGCAACAAATCCCTTCATTTCAGTAAATTTACGTTCTTTCTCTTCCACTCGGATGTTTTCCTGTAAAATGAAAACCCATTTTTAAATTTCAAATTAAAATGTATGGTATGATTAGTTGGATAATTTTCATTTTACAGCCCACCATAATTTACATTAGGTAAGAATTAAAAGTTAAGGTATCAACTCAAATCAACTGCTGAATCTAATTTTGTAGACACAATTAAGTAAAATATAATGTAAATAAGAATGCACCAGTAACCCCCACACAATAGGTAGGGGGTGTAGATGACATCAAAGTTAAATCTTAATTAAAAAATAAATTAACAAATGTCATGCATATATTTTTATCTGTTGTAGGCTGTCTTTTTCCTTGCCCATATACTTTTTTAGTTCTCTTATGCAAAAATACCAATAAATCTACAACTGACATAAAATACTGTACTTGTAATTTTAGAAAGATGGTCAAGTGTCTTGACGGCAATTAACGATTTTTAAGGATAATACCTAATTGCATCGAACACAGCCTAAGAACGACTCTATGCATATTCATAATACCGAAACATAGCTTCAACCTGCAACCTGGATAGCAACCCTGCATAGAATTTTTATTTTATTTTTAACCTACACAATCTATTTATTGGCTGGTAGTATTGAAGAAAACATTCAATTCACGAACCTAAAAGTCTCAGACCAATAGGACCTTACCAAGAGATTTTAGGTTTCAATAACTGAAAATAAAACTTTTTTGCCATTAAGGTGATAATTGATCTCCAGTATATAAAGGTTAAGTTTATGAAACTTACAAGAACAGCTGGACTGTTGGTGTAGCTGGAGAAATACTTATTGACGAAATCAGTTCCTAGGATTTGAAACAGAATTTGTCTATTTACTGGATCCATCAATTTCTTTTCAGTATTTTGTTTCAGAATTTGGCACATCTTTGATTCAACCTATAATAAATAAACTTTCATGAATAGAAATTAATTCTATAACAATGATTTAGATATGCATGCAGACAAATATCAATTAAACAATAATGTGTATCTAATCAAACATCATTGACTAAAAATAAGTTTGCGATTTGTGCCTTTTAGTAATACAAATTTATATTGCAAAGAGATAAATAAAATGTACCTTGGCTATGTTAATGCGCAATTTTAATAACGGAATAAATGCTTAAAAAAGAAAGCAAAAATTCTTGATAGAATCTTGTTTACAAAAAAAAAACAGTGATTACTAAAGAACTGTACAAATCCTAACAATTTACAGCAAAGTGAACAAAAAAATTAGGTATAATTAATACAAATACAATGAGGTAAAGAAGCTATCTAAGCATATCTAACGAGTTAAAAATATATACATGCATGCACACAACAATATAAAATTTGGGAAACAACTATCTACCCACTTGGCCAAGTTAATTTTTTAAAAACATTTTAATAAAGTAGAAGGTAATAAATACTGTTTTTTTTTCAATACACAACTAATAAAAAATAAATTAAACAGCTCTAATTTTTTTAATTACCTTTCTCCATGACGTAAATGTAACAGATTGATCCACATATCCATTAAACCAATCCAAGCTACCCCCTTTGCTTTCCGTCATAATGAAAATGATACTATGATCAAATACTTAGAGAAAAACACATAACTTTCTTAAAAGTCAGGGTTTTTGAAAAGCAGGATATTTTTAATCTCAAAGACAACCTATTATATCCATAAAAGTCTCCGAAATAGTCATAAACTAGGTGTTCCTAACTGCGTCCATTGTAGATATCATTTGTAACAATGCTTGGATTTGGGGCAAGTGTAGGATTTCTAAAGCTCCATACTCTGAAAACATAACATTTAGTAATGTTATTATCAAAGTGTATAATTTGTATCAAACAAAATATCTGCATATTTATTCAAAGCTATCTAACAAAATCAAAGATAATATACATAGTAGAGCAATTTACTCAATAAATGCAATTTTTACAACAAGCTGGGTTTTTTTTTAAAGCATGTTGCTACAGTTGGCTTATTTTTTTATAATCTAATTTATATATGTTAGCTTGTAAAAGACCTATTTTCAAAAAATTAATAGATTCACTCTTCAATTAAATTAATGACTATATTGCATTTATTATTCTGTATTTAGCAAAATTTAACATGCAACTAAAATACTAAGCAGCATTACTGACAGTGTTGAAAGGCTATGAAATAGAATATATATTAAATACTATTAATAAAATTTTAAATATCTTCAAAACATTGTATAGGCATGCAAATGAAAAAATAATATAAATTAAAATATGGTAGGATCAAAAATATAGTAAGATATATTTATGCAGAACTTCAATTGAGCAGTGCAAAAAAAAAATTAAATTCAAATAAAAAGCTTTAAATAAAGACATACATACTAATATTTTTAAACGAACAAATGTTCAAATATTTTTTTTAGAAAAGCTCTAGATAAGTTTCCCATACTTTTTCAGGCAGTATGCAACAAGACATGCAATGATTGTATTACTACAACTGCCAAAATTGTACCAAGAGTCACAACTGCATCAGCTAGTAGTGGGTGAATCTGAACTGCAGCAACCATTTGACAAGACATCATATATATCTGAAACAGACAAAAACTCTAAAAAAATACCCTTATAAATTTAATGTACAATTTTATGCAAATATAGTATTGCAAGTAGGTCTATATTTTAATTAAGAAAATATTTTTAAATATAAAGTACAACCAAGCATTAAAAAAAATTATGGTTGTAAAGAAAAATAACCTTATAACAGGATTTAAAATGAGTTGATGTTGAAATTGCTTAGCAGAGCTACTGTATCTATGATGCAGCATAAACATGGGATTTTGAGGTCTAAGGAAATTTAAACATAGAAAATCAATAATGACTTGGTTACCAACTGCACAGAATGAATTGCAAATAAAGAATTATCATAGATTATGAATAAACAAATGAAAAATCTCTATAGTAACATGTTTAGAGTGAAATAGATACAAATAATACAAAAACAATTTTGTTAGAAGCTCTAGGCGAAGGGAACTTTACTGGGGGGAAATATAGGTGAGGGCATAATAGGAAGGTTTGTCTCTCTCTCAAAAAAAAAAAGTGACAAGTAAACCTTTATTATTTATTATAGCAATGTTTGCTTTCAGCTAAAGGGGAGAATATTTATGGATGCTTGAATAGATTTCATCTAATTTAGAGCCGAGTAATGAAAAACTTCAGTCAGGCAAAGTAGTATTGATATCAACTTTACATATCATGGTGCTTATTTCCTTTACTAAAAAAATCAACACTTTTTCAGCAATATTTATTAGCATTAAAAAAAAAACTATTTTTCAAACACTAAGTGATTTTCGCGGCAAATCTACATAAACTTTTTAACACTTTTTTTTTTAGAAAAACAGCTTTTTAACGTGTCTAAAATGAAAATTTTATAACTAATAAAAATTATTTTTGAATTAAAATAGGTCAAAATGAAGACTAATATGTTAATTTTTTCAAACTAGCAATGACAAGCATGTATTAATGTAATAACAATGCACTGTTGGGCCATTTTGCCTCTACCAATATCGAAAATCACCCCTGGAATAATCCAAAACAGGTTTAGCATCACATTGTAACTAAATTTAGAAGTAATAAGGGAGCTCTTAGCATTACATAGAAAATAATTACAATAGTGCATTACATGATAAGAAAAGTTTTTAAATCTTAGTCTGGATGTTACAATAATTCCATAAAAAAGTATTAAAGATACAATAAAATTTATTCCAAAATATATTTTCAAAGGCTTTTTTTTATTTTTGATTAATAGGGTAAGATATTTTGGTGACCTCACACTAAATTATAAATTAAAAGCAAATAAAGACAGTGAAGGCATATTCTTTCTTTTTCAAGACAAGGGAAAAATTATCACTTAATTTTAGTTTAAAATTTATCCAATAAATAAAATATTCCAAATGGTCGTACAGTGATATCAATGATTGATGTAATTTGGGGATGCGTAAAATTTTTATTTTAATTACAAAAAAAATTAAACTGCTAATTTATGAATATATTATCAAGTCACAAGCGGTTACTTAAATCATATTAAATTTAAAATTTCATTTTCAAGAGTAAGTTTTATTTTAACATTATCCGGTGATAATTTCGAACACTTTCTACTTGCTAAATGAGGACTCAATCATTAAAATTTAATATTATTTAGAATTACAAAAAAAAAGCTTACTTTCTTTTAATATAAAGAGATTTATCATTATTTTTTAAAAATATATATTTCAGAATTTTATAACATCAAAGTGGACTTTTTTACTATCACCACTAGTAAAAGCTAAATTGTAACACTAGTTATTTTTGAGCACATATTTTGTAGAGTTTTATTAAACACCACAGTGCTCACAAATAAAAACTTAATTAAGTGTTTAATAGTTTAAATAAGAATTATGAAAATTTAATTGTAAAATAAGGAGTAAATATTTTAAAGGATATAGAAACCAACAATTTGATAATCTTAAAATAAGTTTTATTTTAATCATGTAAGAAATTGATGCTTCATACACATAACAGTAAAATATACATTACATAATTTATGATTTTAAGTAAAAAATAAATACAATATAACGTTTAATACATAAAAGAAAGAACTTGTATCTACAGGTAATATGAAAAACTACAAACATCAGTTATCAAAGATATTGGTCTTTTTTTTTTTAAATTGAACTTTAAAAATTATCTTTGCTTTTATAGTCTTATCAAGTAGAAGAATGTATTATATATATTTACTTTATAATTATGATTAAAATGTTTTATTACAGCAAAAAATAAGAAATTTACAAATAACTATTTTAGGCAATATATAATACTCCTACAAATCAAATACATTAAAATAATAAAAATAAAGTGTTTACTGCTTATTATTTTGCATACCAGAAATTATAATTAGTCAATAAATATTTCTAAGAAAATAAAAACTATAAATTACTAAAAAAGAGAGTGAAGCTTATATGGTAGAATTTCATTCAAGGTTAGTAAATAGGCTTGGAAAGTTTCAAGATCCCTGTTCCTCCAGAACCATTCCTTTCATAAATATCAACTAATTAAACAGATTAAAAAGGATAGGTACAAGAGTATTTTTTTTAACTTACAAAAATATAGGTTAAAAATATACTGTGATAAAATCATTCTATTAAAATTAGAGTGGGATTATCTGTTACAGCAAAAAAAATACATTTTTTTTAAATCAATCAAAATTCTATATACCTATGTTTGATTTTCAAAAAAATTTACAAAATCTTTTCTACAATACCTAAAGAGTAATATATACATCTATATCAGACAAGGAGAACAAGCAACAACAACATTCATAATTTTAAAGAAATTTTATGAGATTCAATTTGATAAAAAAATGTTCGAATGAAAGCGCTGTATATCATGCATCCCTCCTCTGTTCACTTCAAAGCTACAACCGGATCTTTATTAGGAAAAGCTTTAATCAACTTAGTGCTCTGCTGCAATTGTTCTTTTAGCTTTTTGTTTTCTTCAGTTAAGGTAAAGATTTTTCAACTAGCAGAAAGAAGTTCCTCATCCATCCTCTTCTTCAAAACTGCAAAGTCTTGATTTGTAGAGAGTAGCTTTGCTTCCAAATAAGATATTCTATAGTTGGCGGAAACCAGCTGCAACTGCAATTCTGATGAAAATGCTTCACATTTTGGTTCCAGACGCCTATATATTGTTTTCTCCTCCGGAAGTTTCTCCTTTAAGTTTTTTTTCTTCTCTGAAAGTTTCTCCTTTAAGTTTTTTTTCTTCCCCGGAAGTTTCTCCTGTAAGTTTTTTGTATTGTATTGGAAAATGGTAGGGATAGCATCCGGCTTCAATTTCTTAAGGTCTCTGTCCTCCCATTGATCATCCGCGAAATGTACCTTTATTAAAAAAAAGTAATGAAAACATTGTTAAAGATACTGATTCTAAATGAGGGACAATTTTAAAAGAAGTGTGCTAATTATACCCTTAAGAAAAAAGATAAATGTAATAAACTAAATAAGTCAAGTATTTTACAGTAAATTTAACTTACTAAAGGGACTTGCGTTAAAATTTCTTCCAACTCCCTAATTTTCTCAACAGGGTGTCCAGCAGAAGTGTTGGTATAAATTCAAGCATATTTCAAAGCCCACTTCCAGATTTTTCAAGGACACTCCCATAACAGATTGTAACACTTTCAAATATGTGTAATTACCAGCTAACAGAAATATTAGGCAAGAAAAAGAGATGGGCGCATTCTGAATAGTTTTTTTTTTGTCGTAACCTTCTAAACGGCCAAGAAATTTGTAAATATGTATGGTTGTTTTTACTGCATAAATAATAATATTAAATTTAATTTATTTCAAACAGAATATTTTTACATAAAATTTGAATCTGGTTTATTTTGAAAGAGATGATCTGAAAAATATTTCCAGTTTAAAAAAGTACGTTATGAATAAAAATTCATACACTACAAAATTATTGTAAGAAAAACTGATGCACAAAATAAGGAAAAGCCAGTCTGAGGATTGGAGGGTTAAATTTGATTCGATGAGTTGCACAGACCAGGAATGTGTACAACCATTTTTACTATGGTTAAGTTAGTCAATAACTTAAGTCACAATCTTCAATTTTGGTGAACCAACCCCACGTAATACAGGATTCCAATTTATATGAGATTGATTTTAAATTATCAAAAGTTAATTAAAAAAATATTTCTTTTATTATAATTTTTAACAATACTAACATCAATTTGATACTTACATATTTAGCTTACTATAAGTTGAATTTTTTACCCTAAAAAGGTAGAGTTGTACATTTTGATCGATCAAGAACTTTTCAGAATTGATAAATAGAAAAATATTGAAAATTAAAAAAAAATTATTCACAAAATCTCAAAAGTAGTAAATTTATGAATTTCAGAAAGTCTAGACACTGCCATTAACGACTACTGAAAAATCCATAAATTCTGAAAATAATAAAAATAAAAACAATCACTGAATCGCAAGTTTTTAGAAATCGGCTAATAATCTAACACTTTAAAGTCTATAAATCGCCGAATTTCATAAGCTGGCAAATCAAATTATGACAAAAAGTCAAAGATTGTGGCATTGTGAAAACTTGAGTAATGGCAAACTAAAAAAATTGCCATAATGCAAAAGCGAAGTATATGTTTTAAATTCCAAAAACGCATGTAAATTGCACATCTTTAAAAATGAGAAAATTGAATATCCTTGAAAATAAATAAACTGGAAACTTGAACTATAAAATTTAGCATATCATATAATTTTAGTTCAAAACCAATTGTAAACCTAGACCAATCATAAAAAAAATTGGGTATCCTTGAACGGGCTCAGAAAACCTGAATATTTTAAATAGGAGCAAATTTTAAAGAGAACAAGTCTTGAAAAAGAAATCGGTACAAAAAGTTTATCGTTGGAAATCTTTAGAATTCGGAATACTGAAGCAAACACCAAAATTTACTGGCAAACACCAGAAATTTTAACACAAAACTGAAAAGTTGTAAATCGAGCATTTTTAAAAATAAGTTGAATCAAAGAACCCCAGTTATAAACGATTTGCGAAAAAAAAAGTTCTGCATAATACAGTAGCCGCCGCTTAAATGAATCACATCCGTCCCAGTACGTTTTGAACCAATAAAGCGGCTGAACCATTTAACCGAAAGTCATGAAATTATAAAGAAAAAGTTGTCATCATGAGACATATGATTTTTTTTTAATACTTGTTACTGAGTAATACTAGTACTACATATTATTAAGAAAAACACGTTATGTTATGTTTAATAAAATCCAGAGTTATACAAATTAACAGGTAATATACGAATACCTACAAAAATTTAATAATTTGAACAATATTATGTATAATTTTAAAATAAAATTTAAAAGCATAAACAACAATGTTTACTATAGTACTAAAATTTAGTTAAATTTTGCTTACTCGAATGAATACTTCGTTGTTTTCGCCTGCGTTGTCGTATAACTGATAAGTTCGTTTACCTTTCTTTCAATGTCATAAGAGGAATTGTAATCATCACACATAACACCCCGTTGCTCTAAAGTTCTTAATATTTGAAGAGCCCGGCATATTTTTACTCGGCCTTACCTATCGGCCTTAAACCATTCTAATAAAGCGTTTTCTACGTCTTCTGCTTTGCCAACTCGCTGACATTTCCGATTTATGTTGGGCTCTGTTTCGCAACTTTCTATAATTTCATTTCTTCTCTTCAAAATCCTACATAAAGTTGCTTGAGAAAGTCCTAATTTAATTGCAGCTTCTCTTTGGCTGCATTTTTCCAGATTATAAATATTTTTTAGGAGTTCATATTTTTTGGCTAAGCTAAAATCTTCCCGTTTAAACATCGCAATAACACTCCGAAAAACACGTACTTAATTTAATCGATCAAAAATCAAAATGAATCTACTGTCTACACCTTCATGCACACGTGTCGATTGCAAATTCCTTCCCCTCTACCCCCTCCCCCCACTATAGATCTCTCTCTCCCTCCTTGCCTTGATAATACATTTTCTGCGATTTACCTTTTTTTGAAGATGGATTCGTCGGCGCCTCTTTGGTTCGCATTTGTAGTTAGAGGTCATCTGGGGTAAAAAAAATACCACGAATCGTAGAAAAAAGGAACTTTTATAGAATTTTTGAGTCCTTAAAACGGCGGTAAAAAGGTGATTTGATTCCGATAAGCGGCGAATTTTCAATGTAAAAAGTGATTCCGTTCTGTTCTACGAAATTTATTCCAATTATGCGGTTCATTCAATTAACCAGTGATTCCAAAAAGCGGCGGCCACTGTACCTTAAAATTCAGTCCAAACCATTAATCGGTAAAAAAAAAAAAAAACTAAAAGAAAATCATCGAGAATTCTCTGTTTAAAAGTCGGGAAAATAGAAAAAAAACAGTTACATTTTCTGATCCATACCAAAATTGTCCTACAATTTCACACATAATTTCTCATTTTTCCCTTCAAGAAAAATTCAGTAAAGTTCCTGACAACTGGAAACCATGCCTACATAAATTGTTAAAGTTGTATTTTGTTTTATATTGTCCTGCGTGGCAACAGCCTCCAAGAAGAGGTTTTGTAGAAAAAAGGGAAAAATGGCTTTTGAATAAAGTTTTTCCCAATTTCTCTGTAGATGTTATTTCATACTCAAGAACTGTGCAAGTAAGGATATTTAGAATATATATATTAAGTTATACTTTGTAAGTTTTATCCTAGAAGTGGGCGATTTGTGTTATCAAGGGGGCAAAAAATAGATGAGGGGCGATCAGGGGGTGATGAGTATTCAAAGGGTGGAAATCAAAATAATGTTGTACCTTTGTACAGTAAAACCATTCTCCAATCATAACCAAATCAGCTATTTTTTTTCCTTCAACTCTCTTGAATTTTGTAGAAACTAGTAAAAATTTCTTAGTTAATTATTTCACATTGTTCTTTAAAAATATGTGTTTTATGTTTTTTCTATTTTATTTAAAAGTGACCGAATGAAGCTTCTTTTTTTTATAAACAGTAGTGTTATAAAACTGTTTTAAAGTTACACTTAAACTCAAATTATGATTAGACATAACATGAAAATTAAAAGAGAACATGGATATTAATCAACCTAAAGAACGAGGGGATAGTCCAAAAAAGGTTCGGAACCACTGTCCTAGAAGCTATAGAGAATACAGATTTAAGAAAAACTGGAAGAAAGCTATGTATAGTGAAATGACTTCTTTAGAAGAAAATCCGACATGGGAATTGACTAAATTACCCAAATTAGTAAAGGCCATATCATGCAGATGGGTTAACAGAATAAAAAGAAATCCAGATGGAAGTATCAACAAGTATAAGGCTAGGCTTGCAATAAAAGGTTTTGCCCAACATAAAGGGATCTCTTACGATCAAACTTATGATGCGGTGGCAAGAGCAAGTATGTACCATAAGATCTCTAATTAGTATTGCAGCAAGTGAAAATATAAGTCTAACACAATTTGATGCTTCTACAGCCTTCTCGTATACGGCATTTTAGAGGAAGATTTCTACATATGCCAACCAGAAGGATACAGCGACAGCACTGACAGGGTATGTCACTGGAAGAAGAGTCTCTACGGATTGAAACAAGCCCCAAGGTTCTGGAGAAAGTGTTTCGGAGACAATTTACATAATGTTGGTTTCTCAAAAAGTGAAGCAGATCCCTGTCTATTCATCAGAAGAAACAAGTCCGAATTGTTATTGCTAGTTCTCTACGTGGATGATGGATTGGTTGCATCTACGAGTAAAGAACAGTTAGAAGAGTTTCTTGAAGATTTAAAGAAATACTTTAAGATTACGACTAAGACTGCAGATTACTACCTAGGATTAGAGATTCATCGCCAAGAAGACGATTCTATGAAAATTAGCCAAACAGTCTACATCAAGAAGATACTTGAAAAATTCGGTATGGATGAGTGCAAACCTGTGTATATACCTATCAAAGAAGATTTTCAATTAGGGAAAGTTAGTGGACTTTCAATCTTGTGCGAAAAGATGGGATCAACATAGAGCTGGCAGGACTAAATATCTTAGACAAAACAAATGAAGGGTAGGGAAAGTGTTAAAGTTGTATTTATTTTGTTTTATATTGTCCTGCGTGGCAGACAGCTAGGGAGACGAAGTTTTGTAAGGGAAAAAAAGGAAAATGGTATTTGAATAAAGTTTTTCAGTTTGTTTAAATTTTTTCTGTGGATGTTATATCATATTCAAGAACTTTGCAAGTAAGGATATTTAGAAAAAGAATGTATATATTAAGTTATACTTTGTAAGTTTTATCCATATAGACTGTGAGAACATAAATTATGATAAACTGGAAAGTTTATATAAATAACTGAATTTGTAAAAACTATTTACATTTTTAAATCTTCCAAAACAAAAATTATTTAAGTTGATTAGGTGTCAACATCAAGATTCAAAATCCCAAAAACAATTCAATGTATTGGAATAACCTTAAGCAGGAGTTTTTAACTATTGTATTAAATACTGTAGTAAAATTATTTTGTGTGGAAATATTTAACAAGAGTATTTGTTTTTTATTTTCTCTCAACTCAATTACTTGTCCAACGTCTTGCACAGTTCTATCTTTTTTTGAAATTCAGTTTGTCTTTTTGCTTTTTGAAAGTTAGTAAGGTTTTGGCTCTATAGAATTTAATACAAGGTCATATCGTCTTAGTTCTGTCATTTATGTCCACGCTATAATACTATATATACTGAAAGACTGCAATTCATAACTGCAATTCAAATTCGAGATACATTCACTTGTTGCGTTGACTAATTTTAGCAGTTTAAAATTGTGGTAAATAATGGATTTAAAAATTCATATTCAAAAGGTTTCTATTTTATAACAGATTTGAAAGACTCCTTTAGTTCATTTTAAAAAATCCTAGCCTCTTTCTTTAAAGTTGATAAGCAAATGATTTACCAATTTTTTGCCATGGTACAACTTTTTTCTTGCAAGCTTGCTTTGTAACTTAAAATTGGTATTAAGACTTTTTACTATTTAAAGCAATTAGATTAGCAATTTGAAATATAAAAGTCACTGCATAGGTTTTGGAATTAAAAAAAACTTCATTGTGTTACAAAAGGTATTTACCTCACATACAAATGATCTAGGGGATGGAGTCCAAACTTGATTTTTCTCATTCACCCTCCTAATTTTTAAAATCCAGAGCTTTCTTCGCACAGGGTCTTTTGGTATGATCTTCATAGCGAAACCTTTTTCAGATCGGTTCTTACAACCAACTGCACAACACCCAGGCATTTTCTAAAAAGATTAGAATAAGTTTAACATATTTTAGTTTTACTGGTACAGCTATGATATAACGGCCGGTCTGTTCGCTGACAAATTTTGGCGATCTTGAAAACTGAACGGAAGATTGCTACTAGTTGCATGAAATGTGAAGTGGAATGTTTATACCCAGGCCCTGATCATTGCCTAGGCCAGGGGTTCCCAACAAAATTTTCTCGCGGACCCCTTATCAAGCTGTTATTGTGACAAGGACCCCTATTAATTCCTAATAGAATCCTACAATCAAAAAGTGAGCCAAATTAAGAGTTTTTATATTTTATACATTTTTTACAGTTACAACAGAGTACTCCGTCATAAACAGTTAGTTTAAATTTTCAGTTTTATTTCTGTCCTATGGTAGCATTACTTCTGAAATATTCGGTTCCAAACTTGAAACTTTCACTTTGAAATCCAACCGCATGTCGAGACGATTTTTATATTTGTTTTTCATGAAACACATATAAGAAAATGCTTGCTCATACCGATATGTGGTTGCAAATGGAAGGATCTTTTTCATTGCTTTATCTCCAAGTTTCTTGTAGTCCTTGCATGCTGATTCCAAGAAGTCTGTAATTTCATTACCGTTGAAAATAATTTCCATCGTACTGCAGCTGGACAGATCCACAAGTTGATCTTGCTCTTCTTCAGTGAGACCTTGGATTTTGTGTGTTTCTTCACAGCTTAAGGGATTTCGAATATTTGTCATCAGGGTAAGGTTCAGGGAAATACTTCCTAAAACTGGTGGCTAGGATACATTGATCTTAATCTGGTCAGGCAAATTCTCACCTGATGACACCAAGAATTGTTTTAAAGTTGAAAGTAATATAGTTAGTAACTTGTTTTCTATCCTTGAAGCCCAGACCTGACACTTTTTGACCATAGCACTAATCTTATCCTCAACTTTGAACATGTCTGCATTTTTTCCTTGTAAACTCAAGTTTAACACATTAAAGTGTTCAAACACATGAGCTAAGTACGCAACTAAGTAAAGCCAAGAGAAGTTAGTAAGAAAATGTTGAAAGATACACTCTTAAAACAAACACTCCTAATTTAACTCAGTCTGAGTGGATTTCACTCCTCCAGACTGGAAAGTGCACTTCTCCTTTTGGAGTGGATCCTTTGTGTGTTAAACCTCCGACAGGATCACTCCAAACGAGTGATTTTAACTCAGTCTGAGTAAATATGCATGCCTTTACGGTGTCGAAACTGCACTTCTCCAACTGGAGTGGATTTCACTCTTTTGTTTTAAGAGTGTAGTTTTGGGCTAGACTCTGCTCATGCAGGAAGCGTCGAAAAAAAAACTCTGTTATCATACGAAATATATTTCATATTTTTTTTATTCTAATAACATCTTGCGGACCCCTCTGGCATAGCTCGCGGACCCCTGGGGGTCCGCGGACCACCTGTTGGGAACCACTGGCCTAGGCCAACAAGGCCCGGGCCTTGGGCCCCTGATTTTTCGGGGCCCCCAAAATTGGCTGTAAACCTATGCATTTTGTTTTACAAAAGTTATGAAAATATATTTTTTACATAAAAGTAATTTTAAATCATAGTTTTGAATTGTTAGTACCATTTTTAGAACCCTTAGCCTTTCGTTGGCCATGCATATACATTCGGCAAGGGGCCCCTGAAAGTATCTGGGCCTTGGGCCCCAACTGGTCATGGTCGGGCCCTGTTTATACCACCATTGGGCAATATCGTTGCTTGGCAACGCAACGCAAATTGAAAAATCGAGACCGGACATTAAATCCTAGCTATTCAGTTTCATTCAAATGAACAGTAATATCATGATATTAAACAAGGACAATATACAGTTAGATTTATAATCAGTTAATATCCTAAAGAAATATCACAAATAAAACTAAGACGAAAATACTAAACTATGTCCCCAATAAACTATTTTAGAATTAAAAGTAACTGTTTGCATTTTTTAAAGTCATACATAGAATAACACATAACAGATTCTTATAACTTCTGGGAACTTTTCAATTTCGCGGGTAAAGCCGCGAAAAGGAAAAGTACTAAAATCTGTATAACACTTAAAAGACCAAAAGAGATTTACATACAACTTTAAAGTTTCTCAGATATTTTGTAACAGTTATAAACCTCTAATGTACAATAAAATACATCAAATAAGCTTTTAAAAAAGGAAATACGAAATTCAAGACTTGTTTGTTTTGGTTGATGGTCAAAGTAGCTGGTTTAATGCTTCTTAGAAGCCTGCTTATACCAGTCACATTCATTGCTTTCGAATTCATGGATTGAAGAGCAAACTCGGCAATTTTTCCTTCTTGGGGATTTTCTCCCAGTCAGAACCGGAATTGCAGGGTTCATTGGGGGGTTTCGCAAGCTCTCCTATGAAGGAGGGTTTGATGTTTCATACCATGGATTAGTCTGATTAGTCCACAGACTGTTATTTGGGTTAGAAATCCCGCACGACCTCTTTTTCCCCTAATGGGGATTTTTGCATTCCATGGCTCATGTAAACGCTTCATAATGTTTTTTTTTTACTAGAAAGAACCCATGGATATGTTTCAAGTCAAGAGTGGCAATGTTAAATTTTAAATAAATTCTTTTTCGAGCCACGATAGTTGAATTCATAGGACTTTGGTAGTGGTGGTTTTAAATGTCGACACACTAGAACTTCACAAGGGAGGGACTTGGGTGAAGCATATTTAACACGCACTCTCACTACACGGGAAATTAAAACTTATCGAACTTTTTTGGCTGCACTATACGTTTATAGGACAGCAGTTATTTTTGACAATGCTTGGACCAAACCTGTGACTTTTCAGTTTACGCTTATTTATAAGAGCGCCAACACTTGAAACCAAGCCAAATGTGGCCAAATACTGTTCGCAACATTTCTGCCAAAAATGTTCAATTTTTACTAAAAATAACTTTCTAGTATTTACTAAATGCATAGTCATAACTTTCAGGTTTTGAGAGGCGACAGTGAGAGAGGCGTGAGAGAGGGTTTTGAGAGGCGTATGATAGAATTTTTTTTTCCTTCAAGGAACAAAAATTACCTTTTCACCAAGTGCAACTAGAAAACGTTTTCGTTAAAAGCGTCACTTTAGGTAGAATAATTAATTTAAAAAAAATTTCTCATTGTTATTAAATAGTTACTAATTCTGAAAAAGAAAAATTAAAATAAAACAATAAAAATCAGCTAAATATAAACCAACATTAAATTTTATGCAAAAGTACTTGGTTGTACTAGTGAATAAATTTTGTAACACGATTTCATAAAATATTTTATAAAAATTAAAATTATGAATTTAAATGAGTTATTTTTTTTTTGCCTTATTATTGAGAAATTTATAAAATATACTAAATTTTTTGTTTCTTTGTTGAAGCATTTATTACCTTCAACTTATTTTTGTAATAAATGAGCAATCTAGGTTTTACTTATTTTTCATCTTATTTTACATATATTTATCATCTTAGAAAAAAAAATCCGTGAGTCGAAGTCAGAGACATTAAGTAGAATGGACTGCGCCAGATTACGCATTGGCAAACCTAAAGTGTCGTCATCTAAATGTCACAGTCACATGACTGCGATTTTTTCCACAACGACCTGAACATATGAAGCCGACAATCTAATGGTATGAAAAAAGAAGTAGAGAAAGGAACAAGATGAATCGCTAGGTTCCTTTACTTTTTAACCAAAATTATTATACTTCTAAGCTGTCAATGTTCAGACCATTAATTTAATTGACTTGGCCCAAAAGATTAATTATAATTAGAATTCTAACAACGTTGACTTAATCATGAAGATGATTCTTCAGTATAAAAGAACTTTTAGAATAAATTCACTCCACTCGATAAAAAGTATATTTTATAAAGAATACAATTACTAAAAGCATGCAGAACTAAATAAATTTTACCTGTGAAGTGAAGCATCCTTTTTACCTCTCTTTACAATTAGGAATTGTACAAGCATTTGGCATCTTTCACAAAATATTACTGAATTAAGGGGACACATTACATAAAAATTTAAATCCAGTATTTTTATCGCCAGCGTTCAAATTAAACTATTTTTTTATAAAGAACTAATATTCAATAAGCATATACCAAAAAATTATTAATATTGAAACGTTAGTTTTTTCAAAATATTAAAAATATTAAAAATAATAAAAATTATTATTTTTAATATTTAAATATTAAAAATAATAATAAATTTCAAAATACTACTCCTCCTACAATTTAAGGAATTTTTTAATTGATTTTTTTTTCAAAATGTTCCCACAACATCCGTTAATAAAAGTTGGTATGGATATTGAGCTACCAGTTAAACAAAAATAGTTATGCAGATTTATGTATAAAGATAGCCAAAAAATAAGATTTTTTTCTAAATTTTCAACTTCATCACTATTTAAAAAAATTCTAATCACACTAGACCTTATCCCATACCAACTTTTGTTTATGGTATACGCCTTAATACAGGAAAAAAAATTTGGAGCTCTACATTTATTAACTTAAAAGCCTTAGGCTTTTAACCATTCATAAGCTAAAAAAATTTATATTTAAAAATTCAACAGAAAATTTCAATTTTTTTTTGCAAAACCACCATATTATTTTCTATAAACCTCTATCATTATAAATGATACCTTCTTTTTTTGCAATATATTTATATCACCGAATTCTAGCATGTTTAATCATTTTCTGGGCAGCCCTAAATTTTAGGTAATGTGTCCCCTTAAGAAGAGTATAACATTCACGAATGTTAACAAGCTCAGATATTAAAAGAATGTAATTAAATATTTATCATTAAAGCCAGTAGAGAAAAATAAGAACTATGTGCAAAAAAATAAAAAAATCGTCTGCAAAAACATTAAGCGGCTGTGATTGGTAGAAACCCACGTGACTTGGAAATAGATGCCAGTCACCACTTCGACTTGCCAGCAGATATTCAGGTCTGGCGACAATTTGGAATAGTTCTTAGCTATAAGTTGCCATGTAGCAACCTTTTTCCTCTCGATGATTTGTGATGTTGAGGGCATAATGGTAAACTGTTTTACGATTGAATGCGCAGTCCATTCTATTTAATGTCTCTGGTCCAAGTCCGTCAATTCAAATATATTAACAATAACATTATCTTAATTAATGAGTTCTTTTGTAGAATAAAATGGCTTCATTGTGGGAAAAAAGATTATTAGTAATTCTAATGTGGTGTGATGATAGTGAGCTTGTGTATTTGTGGGGAGGGGGGATTTTGCGACAATTTTGATCATTAGAATAGAATATAGAAAATGCAATGGTACATCGATAGAATTGTAATAGGACAGCAAAATGTGATTATAATGTCACTTCTTTTTGGTCATCGGGACCAAACAAATGCAGATGAAGTTAGGTTAAAATAGAAAAACTTAAGCAAACTTAAAAACTTATCTAAAATTTTGCAGTGACACTTTTTCATTCAATATTTACCCAAAATATGAAAACATCCCTAGTAGCACAGGAAGATTTAAGATATCTTCTCGATATTACAATGTCAGAGTGATATCGGAATAATTTATGTGATACTTCTTGCTACTTGTGATATTTTAAATTAGAAGGAATATTCAATTTTAATGTTTTACTATGGAAAATAGGGTAAGATAACAAATTGAAATTTGTCCTCAATAGGACACGCTAGAAAATTAGCAATAACATTTTTAGCCTACTTTTCTTTTTTTTTTAAATCGAAGAATTAAAAAAAATGAATAAGTAGGTATTGACATGCTGCCGATGTCCGTCCGCCCGTACACCCTTTCCAAAATCGGTTCTATCAATCCGATTTTAAAAATTCTTTTTTTATTAGAAAGTTATAACCTCAGACACCCAACTTTCATACTTTTTGTCCATTTGTCTGTACGATTGGACCGACATAAATCTACTATTTGTCGACGAATTTCCCATTGCATTTACATTGAAATTCAATTTCGAGTCATTTAAATCGCTGTTGCAAACCACAAATACTACGGACAAGTGAAATACGTCAAAAAATTCAGCGCTTCGAAATGAGAATTCATTGAAAGTTTCAGCAAAGAATTCTAAGTACTTCAATTATTTAAAAAACTTCAAAATGAAATGCTCATTTAAAAAGTATAGGAAGCAATTTTTAGCAGAACTAAATCACCATTGTCATCGCAACAATTGCTCGAGAAACTTTAATTCTTTTAGACAATAAATTAAAATAAATTTATTTTTGCGACATCGATTAGTTTAAAATGACGTCAAGTACGAGATTCTTTATATGTTGGTATGGAATGTTTTCATTCCATTTAAAAGCGATAAATATCAAATATTTATTCTTTGAAATATAAATTTTAGCAAACGATTAATTTATTAATTTTCGAGATAAAATAAATGAAACTAGCCGAATTTAGCGGGTAAATGTTTAATATAGAATTAATGCTGTGTTGTTTGGCGCCTTTTTTACCTGTTAAACACAACTGTTGTGTGGAAGCGGGTTAAGTGACAGATTCCGTAAAATTATTTGTTATTCGTGTTCGTATTATTTATCTAGAAAGAGGCACAAGGCGTTGTATTTAATTTTGAAAAACAAGTCATTTTTCATTTATATTAAAGCATTATTAATGTATCATAAAATTTTCTTACTAATAATTCCTTTTGGCAAGGGGGTTTTCATGGTCGTTTGTTTTCAAAGGGAATTTAAAAACCATTTTTCGAAATACAAAAAAAAATTTAGAAAATAGCAAGTCATAATAATTGAATTTGATGAAAAATAGTTTTAGTTCTGATGTTTAAAAAATTAATATAGAATTAAATGGTGTTTTGGGCTCCGTTTTTTGGATGAATAAGCAACTCAAAGTGACAGTTTCTGCAACAAATCTACTTAAAAAAAATTTAAATAGCTAATGCCTAAACATTTTTCATTCTGCTTTCCTATGTGAATAGTTCTTATGATGTCAAGCTCTCCGAACTGCGAGTTCATTGGTTGTTTAGTTTTCTTTGACAAAGTGTTGAAACAAACCCATTGGCTTAGTCGATATCTATAGACAATGGCTTTTGAACAGAACAACAGTTTCTACTTACAGCATTTTGCTAGTCCAAATTTTACTTTTACTGCATTTTGCCTGTCGAATCTTAAGGATTTTTTTTTCACCTACTGAATTCACCGTTACCATTTTAAATTTTTTTTTAAAGAAAATCTAAAAAAATTTCAGAACTTGAAAATATAAATTAAATCAATGCCAAAATTGCAAAAAAAGACAATCTTTAAATTACTGCAGTTTACTTATACCTACCAACGGCAACCTATCCCACCTTTCGAGGAAAAGTGACATATATCCCATTTAATAAACATGACAAACGCATCACTTTACTTGTACAGTATGCGATATAAAATCCTCGCTATCAATCCGAACGGTGATAAAGCCTTCGATATGAAATTTCTTTCGAGAGAGAGAGAACAGCGGAAAGAAGGACTGGCTTAGAAACCAACTCGGCGTGACGTCAAAAACACTCTTCAAGAGAGCATCTGTCAAAAGATGCGGAGTTCTTTCTAATGAAAAGGGGGTCTTGCCTGTTGCATACGGAGGTGGCCGACATCAACCAGCGTTCTTTTCTTGTGTTCGTAAGTTATTATAATCTTTTTAAGATTTCAGGATGAAAACTGTTATCAACTTTTTAATTAAAAAAGAACGAGATTACGAATTTTAAAATATATACTTGGGCATTATTTTTTTGAACGTTCATGAATTGAGTGGTTTTTTTAAAAAAAAACTTATCTATACAAAAAGAACTTTCAAAATAAGAGATCTTCAACTCCGAGTTTGGTTATCTTTGTATTTTTTGCGACCTTTGTACGAACGATTTTATTCATAGGATTTCATTTTAGAATGTATGGAATTAAATGAGAGGATAAAGTTTTTTTTAAAATTAAAAATAAGTTTTATTGCAGTTCTAATGTAAAAAGTTTAAAGAATCTAAAGTCTCCTACAACTTTTCCCCTTTTTTTTCATTTTGTTTTTCTTTTATAACAAAATCGTTAGCTTTTTACAAAGATATTTGTTGTGAAACTTGATTCTAAAAATAAGTTAATTTTCCTTTATTAAAATTGAAGTTAACATTTTTTTTCTTTTAAGAGGAGAACAATAATGTTATTCATAGTTTAATGTTATGGTGCAGTGCCATGTAAATATTAAGTTATGAAACATTTTTGAGGAATTTTTATAGGGATGTCCGAATCAAACAATATTCGTTGAAAGTTCTCAATTATGGAAAAAGTTTTCAACCTTGAAGGAAAAAAAATTATATAAATTTTAACATTTATAAAGAATTTAGTTATAAACACACCATTGGCTTATTTGCGTATAAAACTAGAAAAACTATTTTTGTACCTTCTTTCTACTGCAGACTGAACTATTAACCTTTCCGCCTGTGGTGATTACTTTACTATTGCCAAAACACCTGGCAAAAAAAAAACAAAAAAAAAAAAAACAACTGCTCCTGACTTGGAGCCAGCAGCTTTTTGCTTTCTCGAAATCTTGGTAATTATTACCCAAAACAAAAAGCCTTTTAGATTAATCCAAAGGTTTCTTGGCCACGAAGATGCGACAAGATTTCCTTTGGTGCTATGCCGGAAAGATAATAAAAAAGGGGGCGAATGAGCTTGGCAAAACGATCTTGATATGACGAACTAAAGAAAAGTATTATGTATTTGAACCAATTTTTTTACAATATGTTTTAATTTTTATATCAATATTCGCAATGAAATTTTTTTTAATGGGCATGTTTCAAGCCACGAGTGGCAACAGTTCCAGTGATATTGTTTTAATTTTTGGTCCATTTGGAATTACATTTGTTTGGCGATAATTTAATGGAACAATTTCAATTTAATCTTACAAAATACTTGCCCCTTTCTTAGTAAACAGATAAACAAAACACATTGTGCGACATTGTATGACGACATTCTAAGTACTTAGTCATGGGAGGGGGGGGGGGGGGGGAATGTTTCAAAATATTAATTTTAAATAAAAAAAATCCGTGGCAACAGCGATAATGATAGGTCTCTAATGTCATACCTTCCAAAACAAAAACAAAAAAGATCCGATGGTAGTACCAATTTTGGAAGAGGAGTACGGACGGACAGACAATGTCAATACCTAATTTTCCATTAAAAAAGGAAAGTACACTAAAAATAGATTATAGGGACATGAATTGGTTTACAATTTCATTTTTAGTCTGGTTTTTTTAAATTTAAAATAATTAAAAAATGGTATGTAGGTATTAAAACATCGTAGAAAATTTCGTCTATCCGTCTGTACAGCCTTCCAAATCCACTCTAATTGCACTTTTCAAAATCTTACCTACTTGTTTAAATTCTTTTTTTTGTATGATAATAAGAAACCTATTTTTCATACTATTTCGACCGTCTGTTAACTTTTTTTTGTTCGTCTGTCCTAAGACGCTACGAAATAATTTCAGTTTTAACCATCCGATTTTAAATATTCTTTTTTTTTTGTTAGAAAGGAAGGATGTCATATTCATGTACTTTTTTTCGTCTATCTTTCAGTGCGGTACTATAGAGAATTTCAATTAGAATTAAAGTAGCAGGAAAGGGAAAAAGAAAATGTTATTCCATCTCCCAGAAATGTTCTTGTTTATTTAGTATTAAAAATAATAATGAACGTGTGCAATGTTGTACTTTTTAAGTCCAAATTATCCTCCGAAAAGATTAAAACTTTTGAGTAGATGATCCAATTTTGTTATGAAAGTGAAACAAAGTTTTTTTTTAAAGACTAAGTTTAAAAACAAGAGTTTTAAGTTTTTGCTCACGGATTTACTTTTTTCATGCAGACTATTACCATAGGTAAAAAATGTTTTTATTTTAGATAGATCATAGTGTTGGTGCAAAACTAAAGCTTAACAATAAATTGAGCATTTTTAACAACTTTGTCAAATCAACAAAATAAATGCAAACATGAGCTTTTGTTTAAACATTTTTTAACCTTGAATGATAAACAAGAAGTTTTGTAGCCTGAACTGTCACATAGAACAACTTCACAATGTTTCAATGACTCACTAAACAAAATTTTCAACATGTGATAATTTCTAATTGATGCCGTATACCAAATTGGCTATTTATTTAATTAATGCCTTTTGCGATTTTTAATTTGACATACATGTCAGTGACACGTAGTTTGGGTTGTAGATGTGGTTGGGTGACTTTTTTACAGAAAACTAAAGCTATTTTAATACTTTTCACAATTTCAACCCCTCAGAACCAAAGTATAGTGGATTCGAGTCCCCTATCAGTTATGGATGTCCGTAATTTTTCAGCTTCAATCCGTAGGAACAAGTCTAATTAGCCCTCATGCAAAAAAAAAAAAAAAAACTATCCCAATTTTACGGCTTAAGTGTTTTGTTTAAGCTAAAAATGAGTTTTAATGTAATATTTTAATAAAGGAAAACCATTGATTTGTTTAGAAATGATATTGAAAAACTTTTCTATAGAAAAGTGCAACACAGATAAGCAATTTTCTTCTGATATAAAGTGCGTTCGACATCCATTATCTGAGAAAGCGCACCTGAAAGAGGATTTAATACTTTGATAAATATAGGTCGGGTGTTTTATTTTCTTTTATTGTTTTATGAATGTGCTTTTTTTAAAAAAAATCTGCACGTGAACATTTCCCTCTAAAGATACAACGCAAGATAAGGTAACGTAATACACAACGGAAAATTTAACTTATATGAATCAAAAGAGAAAAAATTAAAATGTGTACTTTCTTTTAGTTACATGAACGTTATTTTCATAGAAATTTATTAAATCATATGCTTTGGTAAGCCTTTTGGTTGTGTAGTGAAAGATAATATATTATACACTAAGAATCGTGGGGGGAAAACTACACAAACACAATAAGTACATCTACTTTGATAATGAATAATTTAATTGATAAAAAAAATTTAGATTTTTTTTGTTGTAAAGATTACTATATTTACGTACAATAACTTAATTTAAAGTTACTTCTAACATTTTAAAAATATTCTTTTTTTTTATTCGAGAATTATAGAATTTATAATATTTAAAAATTCCAATAAATCAACTCACATTAAATTTATCAATGTTGTGTTTCTTCATCATAATCAGCAGGTGATGATAAAACATCCTTATTTAATCAATGTTTAAGGTACCAATGATCAAAGAATTTAGAAGGCTTGCGTTTAAAAAACATTGCTAGCTTTTTTTTTGTCAGACCGGGACCACTGATTTAGAACCCACATACTATTAACAAGCATAAGGTATTGCTCGGCTATATCTATTAATAATCAAGTCCATTCGTTACAATTTAATTTCGATAATTTAATAATTCGACCTACTTGTTCGCTAGTTGCTCGATTTCAATGGAGCCATAAACTGTCCCATTTGGTCTCCGTTTCCATAACAACAGCAATCTCGCGGAAGATAGACGACAGAAGCAAAGAGCTAAAAAGCGAGGGTTAAGGGACGTATCTCCGGGATTCTGGCGCCAGACTAATATAATACGGAGGAAAAATTCATCTTCATTCTCCCCAACAGAAATTAGTTTCCAAGATCTTCCTAAGCATATAGTGGGAGAAATTATAGGATAAGATAAACAATAAGCCTCCTTAATTGTGTTTGTTAATTTTTAAACGAAAGGTGGGCAATAAAAGTCTCCCGACATATATTGCCACATTGTGTTAAAAATACGTAAAATGGGGAACATAAATTAATTACATTAATTTATTACACAAACTAATTATATCGAGTTTGTGTTTAATTTTTATTGGAAAATTAAAATTAATTTCATCAATTGATATATAGTTTTTAATTTATTCAATTTATTTTTAAAAACTAGGCACAATAATACGTTAATGTAATTACTTAAAATAATTATGCTGATATTATCAATTAACTAATATAAATAAAATTCGTTGAACTTGTAGTTTCGGCTACTAATTTTAAAGTTATTAGCAGTGTAGAAATTCGAGAAGAAAGTCCCGACTTCAGACTTGCACTTTTTTTTCGGTACCGTTCAGTTCCTACAAATAGAAACTATAAAAAGCAACATGTGTTGATCCTAAGTAATGGCTGAATATGATTTTACCAACAAATAAAGTAATATTAATGGATAAAATATTTTGGGAAAAGCTGATTATTTTAATTTTATAAATAATTACTTATATTGGTTTCTTTATCCCTTTAAGACCTGAAGACCTGAAAAATTTTCATCCTTATATGTGACTTTTTTTCTAGTGTTTCTCTCTATTCTAGTCTTAATGATCCTGAAAAAAAATATTTAAAAAAATTGAGGACCCCTCTAAAGCGTAGGGAGTACCCGCACGATCGTGCGGGTTAGGTCTTTACTTATCCCCACGATTGTACGGTTAAGCCTTTTCCTGTGAAAACATCACTTGTAAAATTTTATAATTCTATCTATAAATAAAATTATATAAATTTAACTGATATCGTTACAAATAATTGATGATTAATTATCATTTAATTGATAATTAAATATTATTTATAGTTAACAATAATATTTATTATTTGATTATTTACAATACGATACTTGACATAGAATTTATTTTTTGTCTTAGCAATTAAGTAACACTTTGACAAAATCCAATGCTAAAAGTATTTAATGTACCACTGTAAAAAAATTTCACACCAATATGTCCTTTAGATTTTCAGAAAAACCATTCTAAAAAAAAAAAAGACTAACTTAACATTACAGTCTATGGGAATCAATCGTAACCAATAACGCCGAAGTAGCACGATCGTGCGGGTAAAGAGATTTTACGTTCTAAAAGTAAAATAATTTATGTATAATTAAGATTTCTTATTATTTTTTATTTATTGAGACTTAAAAGCAACTATTTGTATCTAAGCAATTTAAAATAGTGTGATATTTACCTTTTTGCGATAGATAAATTATTTAGCTGTTTCCTGCTTACATGTAAACAACGCTAAGATTGCCGACTGAAACTAAAATTAAAACAACTACTGCAATCTGTTGATCAAAAGTGAAAGTTCATGTTCTCCAGAAACCCACACGATCGATCGAATCCGACTTATTTTACAAACGACAACACAATAAATAAATAAAATAGTATATATGCAAGACGCACGATCGTGCTAGCTCGGTCGGAAAGGGATATAATAAATACAATATTGATTTTTTTTATCAACTTAAAATCATTTATAATCTTATTATAAAATAATAAATTCTAACTACTAATTATAGGCTATTGCGATATAATAGTATATTAATAGTTAACCATGATTTTCCATAGCGCTTTAACCATAAATAAGTTGGTTTGTTATTTTATCTGTGATACATACTAATTTTATGCACGATCTATCAAAAGATAACCCGAAAGCAATAAAACAACTCCCACGCGGTCTCCAAAGATGACGAAAATAGATACGTAATTTAAGCAAATATTAGGTTGACCTCGTCACCTCCGTTTGATGGTAATTGCTATATCTGACTACACTTAAACCAATGTAATTGCATTTATTAATGTTATTATTGTTAGTCGTATAAGATACTAAATGCTTCAATGGTTGATAATACATTCGATGGAATTTTGACAAGTACTGTAAAAAAAATCATGAACGTTCTCGGGAAATCTTGGAACACTAATGTTTTTAGAATCCAGTCGTGTTCCTGGAATATCATTAAGCTTTTATAAGCTATCATATAAACAATTTTGCAAAAATATTAAATACAGCAGGAGAAATCTGACTTACAACCCCCCCTCCTCCATTGGATTAACACAGATGCACATTTGGTTTGGAAGTCGTCATTCAGTCTTATTCGAGGTTAACCTAAAGCATTGTTTTATTATTTACATTATTAAACATTACTTTATTATTTTATTTAGTATTTAAAATAATTACTATTACTGCCTAGTATATCACCAAACGTAGCTCAATATTTTTGCTGATTTCGAGCAGCAAGTAGGGGTAGCAGGGTAGCTGAAAGATCACTAAAACTAAAACATTGCCAAGAACCGTGATTTTTTTTATCTAATCGAAAGGGCTTTAGGGTTATTAAGCCTACATGGCTATAATTACAGGATGATAGTAATTAAGATTGAATTTAGTGATGGAGTAAGGATAGAGTGTCAAGTGCTTAATTTGAATCGTGTCCTTCGAAATCTCTTGCATTTTTAGCACTGCTTAAAAATATAAATTTATGCCTTATGCAATAAACTATATTACTAATTAATACTTTTTTTTATCATTTTATTATTAATTTTACAACTAACTTTGATTGAAAGGGCCCTGTGGTTTATGAAATATATCTACACTACTACACTATCTTCGTAAAATGGAATTATGCATGGAAAACGTAAACGTTTGTGTCGTGCGCAGAAAAATGACATTTCTCCTATTGAGTTAACAAAAGGGATGCCAATTTTCCTCCACGGACGATGAGAATTCAACAAGCCTATAGGGTTTTTTACTGTACGAATACTATTATAAAGGAAAAACAAGTTTTACAGAACATTTGCTTTTATTTCGAGTGAAATTTGACAAAACGAATACAAATTCCAATAGTAAGAAAACTCAACTTCATTAAGTGGAATTTATTTGATAGCCCAGATAGTTACCAGCAATTACAAATTCGGAGTATGTGTTATTTTAAGAATTTCGTTTCCCAATCAAATGTACTCGTGAAAAAAAAGCGAGCCTAAATTTGGTAGTATACTAGCAAGGTCCTAGTATAAGAAATTACACAATTATGAGTTAGTTGAACTGTCATTTTGTGCAGGACAAGGGCGTGCCTTAGTAGTGACGTCAAGAAGGACACCTGCTGACACTTCTGACAGGTCACGAACATATGTTCCTCTCTTAATATTTATAGAGATAACGTCGAAAGAGGTTTTGACTTTAAATAAAATACTTAATAATCTTTCCTATTACCTTATTATTTCCCTTTCTTAATGTATTAAGTTCAATTAATATATCCACACGTTAGCACTTAGGAGTACAGGCTATATTGATCACATTCATATATCTCTCTGAATTTTTCCCTTTTTTATTATTTTATATATATTCGTAAAATAATATTTTAAAGAACATAAACTGCAAAATATTTTTTTCATTCTTTATGAATAAATTAAATGTGCTATCAAATAAGTTATTGAAAGATCAGTTAATGATTTTTAATTGCGGTTCAAAATGATTTTTTGTAATTTGAAATTTTGTAAATGTTACAAATGTGATCAACATAGTGCTGATATTTAAATTTAGTTTCTGTAAAGTAACTGTTTCACACAAACCGTATATTTCTATTAAAGGAATGTATACTACACTGCTCAAAACAATTAGAGGAGCACTTTTAGTACTTTTGTTTACCCTTTCATTTTCAACTTCTTATTTTTTTTATTATAAAATTCTAAGTTTTGTGAAATAGATTCATTGTACATCCTGAATGAAAAGGTAAAAAAAATACAGGGGAAAAATAAATTTTTTATCTAAAATTTAAGGGGGGAATATTGGAATAATAAATTTTGAATAAATTATAAGAATAATTTTTCCAAAACTTTATTTGGAAAAAAGAGGTTAAATCAATTTTTAAACATCTAAGAATGCAAGAGTGAAGAATTTAGAGTCAATTTATTTCCTAATTTTTTTTTTTTTGGGGGGGGGGGGGATTTTATTTTCCCATGTTTTTCATATTTTCATTTAATTAAAACAAGCATTATTTAATTCTTCAAAAGGCATTATTCTTCCATCTAATGATAAATAAGTGCGAACTCAACTTAGTGAGAGAAAAAAATCGGAAGCTGATGATACGAAATGGAATCATTAGGGGTAAAAGAGTTTAAACCATGCGTTTCCCTAATTGTTGTGAGCAGTGTATAACATGTATTCCTTTTCATGACTTAACTACAAGTATTTTCTTAGACGGCTATGAGGCAAACTTTTATTGCACTACGAGACCGATTAAAGGTGTCCTGTTAAAACACTACATTGAATTTTGTTTTGTTATTAAATATAATACAATGGCTACTTCTAAAATGTGTACTTACTTTTTCAGAATGTAGAGACGAAATTCCAATGATATGTTTCTTCCTGCAACATGGCGAAGGAGCATCTTATGGGCCATAGCTGGAACATCTTTAATTACTTTAGTGTTTCTGCACCAGATAACACAGAATATGAGACCCATAGTGATTGGAAACAACGAATTTATTTATTACGATTTGGAAAAAGAGGAACCGGTTCGACCAGAGCAGAAGTGCCAATTTCCTAGAATCCATCCATTCGATAAATCCATTTTGAACTATTTATCTGAGCCTAAAGTGATCAACTGCAAAGAGCGCATTGCTCCCCTCACTTACATTGACAAAAACGGTTGGCTACAATACAATTTAACAGCCATCGAATCACAAGGATATGTGGCTAGCAAATTAAATTGTGACTACAGTGACATAATACGGAAAAATGACTTTGAAGTGGAATATGCTCCACCTGTACCTCTGTCAGAAAATGGTACTTTGGTGAAGTCCGATTTTATATACGTTTCGTGTTACAACTTCGCTGGAATCGCCTTTTACACGAACGTCCACTGTCATGTATTTCCACACAAAGGAATTATAAATACATGGAAGAACATAGACAAAAATCATTCCAGATACAATGCCTTGATAATAGGAATTGATTCGTTATCCAGGTTGAGTTTTATACGGAACTTGCCAAAAACATACAAGTTTTTGATCAAGAACTTAGAAGCTTTTGTGTTTAGAGGAATGACAAAAGTGGGAGACAACACTTTTCCAAATTTAGGTGCTATTTTAACGGGCAAGTCAGTTTTCGGAAATGAATTACCTCATATTGAGAATCCGACGGGAACTTACGATTCGTGGCCTTGTATTTGGAAAAATTTTAGTGCGGCCAGGTACGCCACACTTTATGCTGAAGATCGTCCCGATATAAGCCTCTTCAACTACCTGAGAGGTGGTCTGCGTGATCCTCCCACTGACCACTACATGAGGCCGTTCTGGCTGGCAGTCCAGAACTCCAAGCTGCACCGCCTCAGTTCGAACTTGTGCTTCGGAAGCGTACCAAAGCATCTACTGCAGCTTCAGTACGTCACGAGCTTTGTGAAAAAGTACAGTGAGAAAAATTGCCCATACTTTGGATTCTCTTTTATGGTGGAACTCAGTCACGATTACGCCAGCCAGGTCGCTTCAGCAGACGAAGACCTGGTATTGTGGCTGAAAGACTTGCTTGATTCAGGGCATCTGAATAGGACGTTCCTAATATTTTTATCTGATCACGGACATCGATTTGACCCGATGAGAGCAACTCTTGTTGGGAGGATTGAGGAACGGATGCCATTCTTAGCAATGGTTGTGCCAAAATCTATCCTAAATTCACAAGCCCATGTAGCCAATAATTTAAAAATAAATCAGGGACGATTAACTACACCTTACGATACTTATTTCACACTTTTAGATATACTGAGCTTTAGTGAGAATAATACCGAACTTGGATCCATGACTTCATCAAGGGGAACATCACTATTGGGATCTATTTCACCAAACCGCACATGCTCCAGTTCTGGCATACCCGATCACTACTGCACTTGTGAAACTGAGAAAGAACTTCCAATTTCTGGTAAGTAGGGATTCCTTGATGTCCAGTGCTAGTAATAATCGTTTTTAATTTTAAGCTATTTTACAATCTTCAATTTTCTTCAGTACCTATGATATCTTAAAAAGCACAACCATAAAAAAAATAAAGCCAATAGAACGATTGCTCCAGAGACAGTTTCATTTTAGAGTTTTAAGCATAATCATTTGATGATAATGCCTCGCTAGGGAATAGGTCTTGATTCTTTTTTTCTGTTGAACATAATAATAATTAAATTACAAGAGTTTATCACCAAGATTCAAATGCAATAGCTAAATATAAATTAAGAGAAAAATCTATTCAAACGAAGCACCTTCTTTGTAATTTAAATGCAGATAGATCCACCACAAAAACCATTGCCAGACTAAGAACCAATCACCATAGAGGCATGAAAATAGACAAAGAAGGCAGGAAAGTGTATAGAAACTGTGACAACTGCCCAGATACGCAGCTTACACCAAAACACATTTTTGAATGTCCGGCAATGAGTGCCAATTTGAGAGACATTGGAGTTCTGCCATCACATCACTAATAGATCTTTATGGCAGTAATATCCAAAAAATTGCAGACGCGGATATCAAAATACATTGTTTCCTTTAGCTTAACATTCACAGTTCGGCAACGTAACAGACACGATAAAAAAAAACCCTGTTCTCTCGTTCCTGTCATGCTTTAAAAATATAAAACTGGTGCCATAACCACTAAACATTCCTTTGCAGATCCCCGATCTCAAACGGCAGCGTCCACTCTCATCTACACCATCAATAAGCTCCTAAAGTACCATGCCAACTTCTGCTCGGACCTGAGCCTGTCCGAAATCATCCGAGCCGACATGATCGTGGCCAGTCGGGAGGTCATCGTCAACTCTCGGGTGTACTTCGGGAAACTGGTGGAGGACGGAGCTGCAACGAGAGGCATGTTCAATAAGCTTCGGGTCATCGTGAGAACCGAACCCGGACTTGCTCTGTTCGAAGGCACTGTACTGTTTCGGGAGGATGACCACAGTGTATCAGTGCTAGGGGACATAAGCAGGATCAATCAGTATGGGACGCAATCTTCGTGTATAGACGACGCTGTTTTGAGGAAATACTGCTACTGTAAGAATTTGCTGCAATAAACAATTATGATATTGATGTAATTATTTAAGATGTTTATTTAATTTTGAAGAAAAAATCTAATTTTAGTATTGGTGATTAAAACAGCCATACCTCATGACTACCCTGACGTCACAGCTATGACAAACGTTGTCTTTCATACCACAAACTACTCGAAGGTTAGTTCATCCTTGTTTAAGTCGTCCATTCTTTACAAAACAGGGTATAGTTTTTGTTGAAAACGTCGTACTAGAGCTATACGATTGCTTTGTGACGGCAAAGGAGAGGATACCTGAAATCTGTCGTCCGGCTATTACTGGGGTAAGATGTATGCACGTCTAAACCCGGTTTTACCTAACTCCGACAATGAATTAACCTTAGTAGAATCGAATAAAATGACAGCATTTTTGTTATCAAGATTAAATGCAGAAAAATTTATGCAATAAAGTTATAGGAAGATTGCTATTGTGATAATAAAAGTAGGGGTGTGTAACACTTCCTTCAATTACAGATCAATAAATAAATTCGCACATTTAAAAGTTACATACCTTATAAAGCAATTTTAATAATTTTAAAACCTAAAAAGTTCTATGGCAGGTACGCTTTGCGAGTTTGCAATTTTTTTTTGAAAACCTTATTAGGACGTTCAACAGCTACTGAAACTCTTATAACAAATTTGAAGTCCATAACTCTTATTTCTAACTCGAGTGGTTTCAGACAGACGGACCAATGCTCAAAAACAACTTTTTTAGAATCAGCACCCTTCATAATCTCCATTTCCAAACTTCCACTCGTATTTACATTATCCTATATTTCACATTAGGTAATTGAAAGTAAAAGAAGTGTATCATACTGTAATATTTATTGTTTTTGTAAGAAACTATATACTGGACTGAACCAAATAAACGGCCTGATTTTGGAAATATTTGTGACAGTAAAAACTACAACAGTTAATTTACAAATTTCCAACCGAATCGTTAGCTAAAATTGTAACAACGGCAATAGTTCGAAAGTAAGACTTAGAAATGGTCTATAAATAAAATTTACTACCATATTATTTATTGAATCTTAGAAAAATACAAATAAAAAAAATTCTCAGCTAGACAAACTATGGATACAATAAGAACTAAGAGTTAATTTTATCTTACCACAAGTGTTTGCGAGCTGGCTAGAGATATGAAAGCCATTGTCTTTATCAGTGCAATATCAAATAAAAGGCAACTTTTGGAAAGAGGCGTTTGCTTATCTTTTTCGATAGAGACGAACTTAGTGGCCTTGCACGGAGCACTGAAATAGTTAATGTTAATTGAATTTCATGTTATCAGGACTTTTTTTACCTACAAGAGAATTGTTAAATATTTCAAAAATATGAATTTTATAGTAAAAAATTTAAGTTATAATTTATAGTGTTTAGAAAGAGGAACAATAATTGGAAACAATCTATACAAAATGCAATTTGTGAGAAAAAGCTAAATTTCGTATTTTTTTTTTTTTTTTTTTTTGGAAGTTCCTGATCGATTGCTAAAAGAAAATGTAAAATTAACATTTTAAGTTTATTTGCAAAAAAAAAGTTGTGCGTCATTTCATGTTAAGTGCTTCATGTCAAATGTTAAGGGGTGCAAAGAATTTTGGAAAATATTTGACAGAGTTCAGGTTAACAAGGTACTACTTTTCCACGTATCTGTTAAATAGTCGCACTAGTGAAATTGTAAATTTTATTGTGTGTATCAAGCAATTGGAAAAAGAAAAGTTAGTTTCAAAACTTTATTTTTTTTAAGAAATGCAAGGTATTTTACACTATATTTACAACTTTTGAATGAAGATAGTTGTAATGTGCGGTGTAATAAAAAATAATAGTTCTATATATCAATGTGTATTTAGCGACCATAACTTGATTGCCTGTGATACATTAAAAATAAGTTTGACAACACATACATATAAATATGAAATATATAAAGCCACATAGAATATACAATAGTCAGAATAAATTATACAGTTATAAGAAATTTTTTAGTGCCTTCAGTATTAAACATTACAGTGATAGTTTTAAAATGAAATATTAAATTTTAAAACTGTCTGATGAACACACAAATTCTTAAAAAATTATTCAATACATCAATTTTTATCCATAATATTGATTAGAATATATTATTTTAAAAAAGATATTGGGCGTGAAAAACTATTTTTTCTTTAAATTTAAGAATATAGTTGAATACCATTTGCATTAAATATCAATATGGCAATTTGCGATAAATCTTTTGAAAATACTTTTAGATAATAATAAAGTACACTATATATGCCAACTTAAAAGGAACTTAGCTAGAATGAATAATGTAAGAGCTTAGTAGAAGAAAGTGCTAAGTGATAAAAAGCACTAAAAACAGCACTTCACAAAAGACGAAAAATATACTTAAGATTAAGTTAAAGTTTATGAAAAGGGGGAATCTTGTTATCTTTAAAGGAGGGAATATCATGCTCATTGATACAAAAATCTTATTTTTTTTTTACAAATGTTACTTAGCAAGTTCTTCCACTAAGCTCGTCAATTGTAATTACGCGAAATATCTACAAATAGAGTTCAAAATATTTTAACAATTTAATTACTTTGACAAATTTTATAATTTATTATTAGTCTATTAAGATAGAAAAAACAAAGGCTTAAATACCTTTGATGAAAGTATTTGAAAATTAAGTTATTAGAAGGTACAGCTGGGTCAGGCAAACCTGCCTCAAAAATGACATGGACCCTTTTTCCCTGAAACAATTATTAGTATGCATTCTGGGTTATAGTTTTGAGTGTTAAAAACAAGGGCTGCAACTCATTTTCACAGATAAGGAAATTTTATCTTCTCCGGCAGGTTTAGCAGTTGATTGATTTGTATAAATGGAATTTTTCTTAATAAGTAAATTACAAAAGAAAATCAATGATTTGTCACTAGAATCATCAAACAAAATGAATCAATGTTTTTGATGATTTCGTTTGCAAAATGCATTTTAAAAAATATTTAACATTTAAAATATATATATATATATATATATATATATATATATATATATATATATATATAAAATATATATAAATATAGTATATATATATAAAAAATATATATATATATATATAAAATATAATATAATAAATATATATTTTAAATAAATAAAGTCGTATGTTGAAATTAATAATTCAATTAACATCCATGTTAGTAAACAGTAATAAAAAGATAATTACAATAAAAGTTAGTCTAAAATACACAACAAAGCGATAACACAATTTTATGGATTCACAACATACAAATACATAAAACTTAAATACATAAGTACACAAAGCACAAAATTGACAATAAAGTGACAATTGTCTATATACAATATAAATATAATCTTGCACAGTGTATAATTACTGACAAATAGAATGATTGTCTAGATATACTAATGAAAAAAAGTTTTGCACCTCAACGATAAAGTTATTTTCCAAACAAAAGAGTTTTAATTAAACTATTATCTTATGCTTTTATAAAATGGATTTGTATAAATGTTTAATACATATAGTTTCTGGCTAAAAGTTCATTGAAACTTAAACATAGTGTGTGCATAAAAATGTACAGTGCATAGACAAAATTTATTTCTAGGGATCTTGCTAAATAATTATTAAAATACTTATTTATAAAATTTGCTATTGCAGTGAATAATAATTTAGGATGAATGTTTCACTAGAGTTGTGAGGGATTAAACAAGAAAACACCCTTTAAAATATTTGAGAAAATGCAATAATATAAGAGAAATATAATACAAACTCGGAGAGAATATTCCAATATTGAAGAAGCCAATAAGAAATAACTAAAATTCTTTATTGAATAACAACATTTGTATTGACCAAGATTGGGTACAGTTAAAAAAAACTAAGTTATGCAAGACTTTTCTTTCATTTTTTCAATGATGTTTTTTAAAATTTCAGTATAACTATGGAACCTAATTTTAAGTTAAATACTTTCTGGCACAAGATGCAATATAATTAAGACAGTGTATGAAATAGTGAAAGGTAGCACCAATTGCGAGTTGTTACAATATAATAAAAAGAAAATCATAAATACGTACTTAAAAATAATTTAAGAAGGTAAGGCAAAATAGGTAGTTGCATGATTAATACTTACTTGCCGGATCTTATGCATGTTAATTGTGTACAATTTGTATTGTAATCTAAATCTAAACAAATATAAACTTAAATGACAGAAAAGAAACTAGGAAACAGTTATTGAACTCTATTTAAGCATTTTCTAAAAAATCAATAACTAAAAATGTAGAATAAGAATAGAACGAATAGAAAATATATTAAACTTTTGTAAAGATAGTAACAACACAATATTACAGGGTAGTTTAAGTTGAACTATAATACGATCTAAATTTATCAAATACTAATCAATCTACATTTTTTTCTAAAAGAGTATTTTAAATAACTGCAAAAATACCACTTTATACACATCCCCAATTAGAATAAAGATTCAAACTCGAGCGAATCATCCAAAAAGTACTTGAATTCAAATTTATAAAAGTTTTTTTTTAATATCAAAGAAAATATAATTGTAAATAAAAGAGATAAAAATTTAAATGTATAATAGTTTGTTATAATTTTTTAAAAACATTTTCAAATTAAAATGTTTAAAAAAATTAGAAATCATGTTTTGTTTATCGTGCTCAGTTCTGCAAGACTTAAAGAATAACATGGAAACATTCAAGGCAAAAATGCAGTTTACCTGTGCAATAGCTTGGCATAAGTAACTAAGTTTGTATACGCAGACAGTGTGCAGGATATATATTAAAATTTCAAGCACCTAAATCACATGTATATGGCGAAGCTCGTTTCAGCCCCAAAACTGGAATGCATCGGTAGAAATATTAGGATACACTGAATGCAGGAGATATGTTTTATAATGGAAGAAATTTCAGCTGATACTGAATATAGATTACTCTAAGTTAGCAAAATATACCTTATGCTAGAGTTGCACCTGCCATTTAAAGTGTAAAAAAGAGTCATAGTATCAATAAGTTAGAAAACAAATAATTGAATAAAAATAACACAATGTACACCAAAGCTTAAAGTTCTTGATAAATATAAACCGACAGACATGGTGATGATAGTCAAAAATGCTAATAAAGAATACTTTTTTGAATAAAAGCTTAAATTTATTATTAAGTGCAGAGCATTTTATTGTTCGACAACCACCATTTTCTTTTAGCAGCAAACTACTGAAAATACCAGGTTCTTATTGCACATAGTACAAAATAGTTTATTTAAACATACAATTGAAATATTTTGGAATGACTTGGATCCCCTCGTAAAGATCTATAATTTCTCTAAAATGCAACTATTAACTCATTATATACTTAAATACAAAAACTAACTGAGCAAAATATTCTATTTAACAACCTCTAATCTTCTTCCAAAGCCTAATAGTCTGAATTTCTATTAAAGTTGATCATTTGGCTTTCATAATACATCTCGTTCATGACAAAATATAACTAAGGAAAATTCTTTAAATTGTTTTCTACAGCATAATATATACAATAAGGTTTAGATTACTTTTAAATATTCAAACAAATTTCCTCTTTTACAACTAATATTTTAATAATTCTATGTGCACTACTAAAGTTAATTCATTTACTGGGTAAGTGGGCTATTCCTCTTATGATTGCAGTATAAATTTCCAATACCAAAAATATGGTTTCGATTGCAGTAGGCACTAATACCTGGTGAACTAAATCTGCATTAGATTAGAGCTACACTACTCAAGTGATTATCTCGATAGTTAAAAGTTCGGCAACTAAAGCATTACGAGTGCTTAAGTACAAAAAGCAGAAAGCTCAAGGGTTTCTCCATTGATTAAATGATAAAATACAACTGCCGGGTTCGTACACATATTTAATGAAAATTAAGAATTTTTCAAATACTTGCACAAATAACACTGTGTGCGAAGAAGTGGAACATCTCCCATTGAGTTAAAAACAGGTGATCCATTACTTTTTTTTTTCGCACACAGTGTAGTATTTTGTACTAGATGTTTTTGGTGAATCTAAGCAGAAGTACTATAAAAACTATTTATGAATAACATTAAGAATTTAGAAAGATACATGAAACAAGTTTTTTTTTAAAGAAGATTATCAACTGACTTGACTTTTTAACATTCTTTTATGCAGATGGACAAAAAAAAATTTGGGCTCAGCATAAGTACAAGAGAGCACATACTATTTGCTTAATACAACTTGTCAGAAAAGAGGAAAGCATTTTTTTAAAGATTCTTTAAAAAGTTTTTAATTACTTCTGAGGTATGTACGAACCCTGCATTTCAACACGCATACATTTATTGAATTATTCTAAAGTGACAGCATATATATACTTCTTAAGAAACACATAAACCGGAAATCAATCGTACTATTTAAGTAACAATTTCTTATGACACTTTGTTATGAGAAAGAGTACAAAGCTAATTTGCAATGAAATGTCATGGTAGTAGAAAGGTGGGCAAGGTTCATGTAAATGTTCACGGGTATATTTCAAGAAATACTGTATAATGGAAATTGGAATGCTGCTTGTTTAAGAATAAGAATGATTTAACTATGCAAAAAACACAGGTGCATATAGTTGAGAAACACATCATAATGATGCTAATTTCCTCCCGATTGATTGTGCTGTAATGTCCTTGACAGCTTGAAGAATTCGCTTAATGTGACCAACCTTTGTCACTCCCAATTCCTGAATGAGTACAAAAATACAAAATTAGATAAAAATGTGAAAATAAATTACAATATATACCTTTAGTACCAATAACAGGGTGGTTACAAAATCCTAGAAAAAAAGTTCCCTGATATTTCCATGATTTCCCTGATACTTTCACAAAAATTTCCCTGATTTTACAATTACCTAGAAAACATGCATTACACACAATTCAAAGCAGCACTGAATATTTAATCCAGACATCACGGGAATTAAGACTTTCCGGATTATGGGTTAGCCTACCTAACTTTTCTATATTCCCAAAAATCTGAATAAGTTTATAGAGGAATCGTGTAATCAGAAAATCATTTTATAACATGTGATTCGTGCGAGAGATTGATCCTTTCTCCAAGATTAGTCCTTCAGGCAAATCGGATCAACAAGAAATTTTTTTTTGATCAAGTGTCTATTAGTAGTGATCACAAGAATCTAAACCTGCTGTTTAAATAATCAAAGTGGAAAAAATTCCCTGATATTTTGCAAAATTTGAAAAATTCCATGAGAATTCCCTGATATTTCCAGAATTAAAAAGTTCCCTGAGTATTCCCTGATTTCCAGGTTCTGTTACCACCCTGAATAATATAGATATTGATAGGGTCACGTCAGCAACTGCTACAATTGAATTCAAAAGAGAAATGAGTGGATGGAATAGCATACTACAGAGGGGAAAAAGTAAAAAGGATAGAAAGGTATGACATCAGCTACCTAATACAAAGTCATTTTTAAAATCAGAGAGTCAAATGATATTCGATAAATAAGGAAATTATATAGAAATGCATTGAATAATTATTCGTTTTGAAAATGACTACTACTGATTTACATTTAAACCACCAAACTATAAGCTTAGTAGACATTTTGGACCAAATTTTCTTTGCTAGCGTGAACTCTATATATTGATCCGATTTAGAAATGCTGTTTCATAGATATATCATAGAAACATAACACAATTTATATATTTTCCAATTTTAAAACTATCAATGCTTCAAATCAAAAACAAATATTGAATTTTTTGCAAGCATAAATAATGTAAGAGTATAAAAACAATGATGTTAGATCAAAAAGAATGTAAATACAACCTAATATTTGAGGAAAATACCAATAAAAATATGCAATGCATATACCACTCCTTTAACCTTTAAATAAATTCAATGATAGTTTTTTAATGAATAACTGAGATTTATAAATTTATGAAGAACAATTTTAAATGCAGGTAATTTTGAAAAAGCATTCAACAGACCACTAAAACCCGACCTCTAATAAATTCCACTTTTTTTATTATTTCTTGCAATCCTAGTTAGTAAACAATTCTACGACACCATTATGATATTTCAGAAGAAATCCTTAAGAATGATGGCGAAAAAAAAAAAAAAACTATCTGTCTTTTATAGTTATTTCTATAACCACATCCTTACATGAAGCAAGATTTTTAATGCAGTGATCACATAAAGATCACTAAAAAAGAAGTTTGGAATATAGGACAAACCAATTAATAAATAATTCAGAAAAAACAAGGTGTCCCTTAAGGTAGGGGTTCCCAACCTTTTTGCATATGCGTGCCACCAGACCTTAATATTTCAATAAACGTATAATATTTATTCTTTTAAAAGTGTTCAAAGGCTTTTTGAATTTAATTCCTGAGAAAACCTTATATTTAATGGTTATATTTGCTTATTTATAACATGCTTATAATAAAGGAGAAATAAAAAGATTAAAATGGTGTTAATTTACAGCTTTATTTATTACCTATAGGTCTAAAAACATACAAATAAAAAAAATAGTTTAATTTCAGCAAAAAATTAATCAATAAACAAAATATACTTTTTAAGCCTTTAATGCAAAACTTGTTTGCCAACGATTAAAATATCAACATTAGGAGTAATAGAACTTATATTCATCTCTTCAACACTTATTCTGCACATCTATGTTTTTTTATGTACAAGAGTTCAGAAAATCTACTCTCACACAAGTAACTCGTATCAAAAATAGCAGAGCTTGCTCGAAGAACAAAGGGTACTAGGTTTTACATCCTATCCGGAAGTTAATTAAATATTTCTCTTTAAAATAATGTTAATGTTTAAATTAATGAGATATATTTGCGTGCTCACTCACTGCTCATGCGCACAGAAGCTATTAATAGCATCATGTTGCTCACATCACTCACGCATACCACCTGTTAATTTTCTGCGTACTACCGCTCGGGAACCCCTACCTTAAGGGACTGGAAAGGGGAAACTGATAGTGTAATCGTCCAGAACTGGGATATTCCTCTCCAAACAAGGGTTTTATATCCCAACGCTAAATACAAGGGGCTTGGCAATGGAACCGAAGTCAAGAGGGGCAGGAACACTTGAACAAGTACCCAACATGACGTAATACTGATGGTTATAGGATTGATTTTTGCTTAGCTAGTTAGTCTATAAATGTACAGATGAAGGGTCTAGTTGTAAAACTATCATTTTTCAAAATGTAAACTAAGAGATACAAAGTCTAAACCATATATTGGTGACTTTTGACCATGGTAAGTTCAATTGAACAAAGTCACCAATGAACAAACCAGAACCTATATCTTACTTTCACATTGGAGAACATGTTTTACAACAAGACGATTCATTAGTTGTACCTAGAGCTCGCTGAACATCATCTGTCAAAAACAAGGGCTATTGGTGATGTGTCTACACTCTTTGCCAACCTAAGTTTGGAAAATAGAAATATGCTATGGAGAAGATCCTTCCAAAGCATGTAAAGAGTTCCATAACTTATTTGTGAATCCATTCAGAAAACATGTTTAAAACATTAATTTCGTTTAAGGTCCAACAGATTTGAATATTAGAGAAAATTTGGCAATTTTATCAAAATGAAAAGTGTATTTTTGTTAAACTGTATTCAGATAATTTTGTATGTAAATATTACCTTACAAGAGTTTCCAACTAACCGACCAATCCCGCTTTTCCCTCTGCTTTTTTTACTCTTTGTTTTTACCCAAGTTAGGGTGGCACGGAGTGTAATCATTGTGAGACGATGTTAAGACACAAGAACAGCAAGCTGTCCATTTTACTAGACTATAAGTACACATATGCTGTACCTTGAGGTCTCTCCTCTCCAAGTGCAGCAGTTCGGGTCCCTGCACATCATGGCTGACGAAATTCTCCCTGTACTCGCCCATCTGTATGGAGTCCAGCCAGGTTGCAACTTCCGCAGTGCCCCAGGCCAGCACAGGGGGCGAGTCGTCTCCAAACAGGGGTGCCAAATCGTGGGTAGGGGTGCCACAACCAAACGACCCCTCGCATGCTGTGCCACTGGATGAATCCTCTTGGGTTGTTCTGCTGCTGCTGCTCTTGGGCTGCTTGCCGAGGAACTTCAGCTTGAAGAGGCCCTTGTAGTGTCTCTTCTGTTCGGGGTTGGTGGGCTGTGGGTGTTTATGGGGGGGTTGTTACAGTGGTGGTCCGGTACAAAAGGGGTGTAAGAGTGGGGAGGTTTGTGATGGGCCCCATGCAGAAGATGCAGGTGCTTGTGCTCCCCCATGCGAGGGCTAAGGCTACCCGAAAAAAAAATAAAGACCACACTAGGCACCCGAGAGAATGATTCATGCCAGTTTTGATTTGGGCTCATATTTTACAAAAAAAAGTGCACTTAAAACTAGATATTTTAACTGATAATGTGTAAGATTCAAACTTAACAAATAGTCACTAGAACATTTCTAATAAGAAATGAATTTATAAATATTAAAAAGCTACATACTAAAAAAATATCAAAATGTACATTTCTAAATGATGCACTAAAATATGTTACAATTAAAAGTGAATTTCCTACACATGCTCTAATATTGAGTTTATTCTTATTAACAAAATTCAAATTTAAACACTATACAGGCAAAAAGTACAACATGCAGTATTTATAAAAAATATATGCTTAAGTAACAAATTTATAATAATCTTTAAAAATGTGTTATAAAACTGTACAATATAAAATAACATCACAAATTTGAGCTTCTTGGTAAGTTTGACATTAAAAATTAGAAAAAAAGGTAAGCTAGTTTTTACAAAAATTACACCATTTTAAATTTGGTAGTGAAAGTGATAATTTATTTACTTCTTCTTCACAATGGAAATAGATCCATCCTTGATTTTCATAGCAGTTCCGTAATTCTTTTTCTAGCTGATTGCATGAAGACGATATTTTATCTTCCAATTCATTGTCAGCTTGCTAAAATGGATATTACATAAAGTTTCTTGCAAAAATGAAGAGTCTCAAATTCATGACTTTAAATGAATTATGTGAACAATATTTCATGATTCCAAAAGATGCATTTCAAAATAAGACAATATGAAATTTAGCGGTTCGGCCGTAATTCCGACAAGCCAGAATATTGACAGAACATAATCTTGACAAGGACAAAACCCTGACAGGTTCAAAAACCCTGATAAATTAATGCAGTCATGCTTAATTAAGGGCAATTTAAATACAAATATTTTGCAGTTTTTGCAACGGCCTGTAGGGATTTTGGCTCATCAGTATTTCTGCTGTATAGATTATATCCCAGACCCGAAATTTAGTAACATAAACAAAGTAAATTAATGAATATATTTGTGGATATTTTTCGCATTGGCTTAATTTGATTTGCAAGTTCTTATTGCTCCAGAAAATGATTTTACAAGCTTTTATATTAATGAAGTGAAGAAATCTTAATTTATGTAAAAATAATTATGTATACATTTTTTTAATTGATTAATTATTTAAAGTTTTTTCTTGTTCTCTTAACCTGCAGTACTATTATTTGTTTTCAATAGCCTGCTAGGGGCATTTGCATTTTTAAAAGCAAAGTTTAAAAAAAAAAAATGTTGCAATATTCTTTCTTAAGTGTATTAAAAACAATTAAGTCAAAATTACACTTTAATTTGGAATGCAAGTCTCCCTGTAATAGGGAGACTTGCATTCAAGGCAATGCACACAAAAAACATGTTTGAACAATAGCTTAAAATTAAAGCAATAGCTCCACAATTTTGGGCTATCTTACAACAGTGAAACTACCATAGTTCTAACTTCTAACACCAGAATTTTAAGAGCCACTAAATAAATGGGAAAATCTTATGTCAGCATTTTATGATGTCAAATTACTTGATTTTGCTTGAGATGCTTTAAAAACCAAACATTTCAAGTTTCTTACTAATTTTAAAAAATATAAAGTACTAGAAAATTTGAATCAAATAAATAAACTTTAATCATTGATTCAAAATCTAAATAAATGTATAAAAAAATTACTTACGAACACATCACTTTTATCTTTTAAAAATGTAACTACATCATGTAACAAATGACGAACAGCAATGACAAATTCTGTTATAAGTTGCCTAGTAACATTCTGAAAAAGTAATAATATCTCTCAAGATTTGAATTCCTAAGTAAAATATCAAATAAAAAAAATGGCATTTATTAATCATGCATTGATTTATATATCGTCAGTTAAGTTCCCACTTGTGCTATCTGACTTTGCAAAACGCTAGAAATTTACTAAAGAGTACCCCTTGGCGAACTTTCCGAAATTGCGCCAAAAGTCGGCCAAAAACCCATCCCAAATGATAGGATAGGTTTGAAATATCGTCGCATTAGAGCTACACGATGGAGAGCCGAAAATCTTGTTAGTCCATTTAAGGGATCATAGGAGTCTTAAAAATGTGCAAAGAAGGTACTACAAAGTATAGTTTGATCTTTCATGTAATTTTTTAACTACTCAATATATAAGTATAATTTTTTTATATGTAATTCTACGCGATTTATTTAATATAAAACTAATTTTAAAATTTATGAAACTTTAACCAAAACTAAAATAAATGATATTAAACATAAAGCTGTTTTAACACATTGGGATTAGACTTGCGTGGCAAATTTTGAGGTCAAAATTGAAAAAATGACCAAGAAAATGACTTTATATTGTACAAATATGTACAAACAAAGACTTATACCTAAATTCTCATCTCAATTTTAATTAGAATTTTTTTTTTTTAAATTAAAATTAAAATTTAAACAATTTTATAAATTTTTTTTAGAAAAAAGTTCTTAAAATAATTTCTAATTAAAATTGAGCTGAGAATTTAGGTATAAGTCCTAGTTTGTACATATTTGTGCAATATAAAGTCATTTTCTTGGTCATTTTTTCAATTTTGACCTCAAAATTTGCCACGCAAGTCTAATCCCAATGTGTTAAAACAGCTTTATGTTTAATATCATTTATTTTAGTTTTGGTTAAAGTTTCATAAATTTTAAAATTAGTTTTATATTAAATAAATCGCGTAGAATTACATATAAAAAAATTATACTTATATATTGAGTAGTTAAAAAATTACATGAAAGATCAAATTATGCTTTGTAGTTCCTTCTTTGCACATTTTTAAGACTCCTATGACCCCTTAAAGAATTCGAATCAGTCGAAGTCAGACGGTTGCCACACAAAATTATTTATCGCCGAATCCGAAAAAATCGCGCCAAGGGTTACCTTATAGTGAATACGATCCTTTCACAACAGTTAGATAGCACAAGTTTGAACTTAAGCGACGATATGTTACCGTGAAAACCCGGAATCCACTAAAACTAGAATTAACTAGTGAGAACTAGTTTTAACTGAAACCATTAGTGAAAACTAGTTTCCTCTATCTAAAACTAGATCTCTCTAGTTAATACTGGGTTTGACCAATTACATCGGTTAAAACTAGTTGTAATTAGTCAAAACTAGAATTATCTAACACATTTTAGATAAAACTAGAATTAACTGGGAATGCTTGACTTTTTATTTATTATGAACCTTAATTTTGTAATCTTATTACGACAATGGAGTCCTTAAAAAAATCAATTTTACGGTTCTTAATGGAGTATCTTCCAATATCCAATCGCTTTCATTGCATTTCAGCCCAATAATTAACTAAACTAATCCAAACCTATTATCCTAAACGTGCTATTTTCCATTAATTCTAGTTTTATCTAATGTAATTGTGCTATAATTAAAATTAGATCGAACCAATCTATTTTATCCAAACTAGTATTAACTGGCAATAACTGGTGGAAACTAGTTTTAACGAACGGCATCAGTTAAAACTAGTTTTCACTAGTTAATTCTAGTTCTTGCTGATTTCTGGTTTTAACGGCAACATATACATAAAAAATATATACAACAATTCACAATTTTCTTCTTACCCCTTCTATTAGTTTATCACTAGGATATAACCTTTCTATGTAATTGGTAACTTGAGCTGCTACTGGCAATAGATCTTCCTCCACTTTTGAATAGGATGTTGCAGCTAATTTGATACTAGATTGAAATAAATTTAATAAATTCAAATGAAATGACAATGTTAAAACAGACTAGAAAGAATATTTGCAATATATTTTGGTAAACATGACATATTATAACTGTTGTCTCTTCACTGGACATTTTTAAATAAAGTTTGTCACACTGAAGCTGGAAATAACAAATTGTAAAAAACACAAAATTTTAGAAATATTTTAATAACGGGAAAACTATTGAAAAACAAACAGTTCACAGATTCAATGAATAATGGCAAATTTTTTTTAATAGTTCTTTTAAAAAAATGCGATTAAATTGGTTTAATTTTTTAATCAAAATATTGTATATTTTATGCAGTAAGCAATTAATGAATTGAATGCACCAAGAATTGTAATGAAGGCAAGGATTAACTTACTAAGCAACCAAAAAAACAACAACACATCACATAATTTTTAATAAGAAATAAATACCTTCTTATAAGATTAAGTGTTGTGTCTGCAAAATTTCCTATAAGCTGTGTTTCCTCTTCTGTTAAAGGACTTAATGGCAGTGAGCGAGTTGAATATTTTTTATCATGCTGAGACTTAGAGGATGATTCAGATTGCTGTATTAAAATACGAAAATTAATTTTAATAGATAATAACAAACATGCATGAATTATCCAAGTACAGATTCTACCATCATAAAAGATTTTTTTTTAAATGCTTTTATATATAATTTTTGAAATATATTCACAAAAAAAGCTCAATACAAATCGAAGTTAAAAGTTGTTAGAACGACTAATACCTCGTCTTACTTTTAAAATAACCTTAAATATCTTAATTTCAGCAGAAATATAATGTTCTATTTCAATTTTTTATAATTTTTAAAAGTTAACAGGATTCAAGATGTTTATAAAAACTTAACCAGAGTAAATGTATTTTGAGTTTTAAGAAAAAGGAGATTTTAAAGTTCATATAATACAAGATAAAATAAAGTTGTCTTTTTTTAAGAACATATTTAGCATTTTTTTTAAAGAAATAAATGGTGCTTACCTTATTTCTACAAAGCACACGGGTTTGATTTTTGTGAATGATGCATATATAACCGGGTGGTTGAATCCAAGCTTCGCCATCAACTTGAACTGGTACGCCTTCATCTCCTTTTATGATTATTTTAACTGATCTACACTGTTAAGAAAAGATATTTTGATAAATGAAATTTTAAAAACATTTAAATGAATTATAATATGAATCAATATAAAAAATACATTAAAAAAGTGGGACCTTAAAATTGTGCTTATAAGAAATGACAAACTAAAGAATAGCTGCTGAACTAGAGAAAAAACTGAAAAAAAATAGCTAGACTACAGTTTAAAAGAACTGAGATTCCTACATTTATTTCTAAAACAAGCTAAAGGGGTTGGCTGAATAAAGATAAACATTCGAGATCTATTAAAAATGTCCTCAATGACCAAAATTATTGCAGATATTAACAAATTCAATTAATAAATACCATTTTATCAAAAGGTAACTGCATAATGCCTTTAGCTCGAAACTTTAAAAATCAATTTACAAGAGACATAGGAACCCTGTTACTCAGAAAATAATAAACTTTACTTAAAAAGTTTATTCAACTTTAACCCAATTATAGAAAATATGTTTACTTTCTCAGTACACCAGTGCTCATATGGTTTTATAAGTTTTACTGATTAGGAAAGCAAAAGTAGTTAAGCCAAACTTAGATATTTTCAGTTTTACTTGTCAACTCAAACATAATAAAGAATTTGGGGAAAATTGTGGTTATTGCATTCAAAATTTTAACTACTTTTAACGAATAGTAACCTTATAAAATTCTTAATTGCAAGAAATTTCCACAGTCCACTTACCTGAGCAATACGATGGTGCTGCAAATTAATAACTCTAGAAGCAGCCATTTGAACAGTTCCATAAACTGCAACAACTTCCAATATTTTATCATCAAAAGCTGGAGCAACAAATACCTGCAATTATAAAGTAATGTCAAAGAACATAAGTTTTTTTTAAGGATCATTCAAATTTTATTAAAAAAAGACCTAATTTATATAATTAAATTAAAACTGGCAATGGTAATGCAAAGTTAGAAAAGTATGGCACATTTTTTAGAATGAAAGATGACTGGCGAAAAGCTTTTTATTCCAAAATGTTAAACTGAATTGAAACAGCTAAACGAATTAGGGATAAAATTGTTTTGTGTTAATAATTAGATTAATACTTACATCATCTTCTTTAGTTCCACCCCAAAAGTTTGAGCCTCCACCATAGCTAAAAATGTTTAAAATTGTTAGTATTTAGGTTCAATATGGCAAGACAGGAAAAAAAATTGAAATTACTTGAAAAGATGATTGAACAATAATAAATTATACATACACACACAAGAAAGTTATAATGCAACCAAGCCGATATGTATGATTTTTGTTTTAAATACAAGTTACTTGAAAAGTTTAAATTATAATTTAGTTACTCTCGTATTAAAAGTTAAAACTTATTACAAGGTTAGTAAAATTGATGAAAATGGAAACAAGATGTAAATTAGTTTGAAATTTTGCTTAAGTAATTAAGCTATATTACTCTAGCAAATGCTAACTAAGATAATAGGTAGGTGCTAAACGCTGCGCTTTAATAACTTACAATACATATTTTAAATGAGGATAATACGAATAAAATCTTTTAGCCCATGATTTGGTATGGTATTTCAAAATACATATATTTTTAGCACAATAAAAAATATACCTGTTAATGTTCAACACAACAATGCCTTGTAGGGAGGGTAAAGGTATTCGTTTACCATCGCATTCTAGCTGAACTCGCTGTTCTAAGTTCTTGAAGGTTTGATGTAAAAGTTCTTTTCCACCAAGAACTCCATACCACATTAAATTCCGTGTTCGTGATCTGTTAATGAATTAGAGCAATATAGCAGATTATGATATAAATAAAAATGCATAAATGTAATGTGCATGATCTTTTTTAAACAAATATCATTTATTTTTGAGATACAAATCAATCTTTCATACCTGCATTTTTCAGGATGTTCTTCTCTTTTATTGTGAAACTCAAGTGTAATTTTAGCATCTACTCCAATACCAAAGTAATTATTCATCACGCATCTTTCGTCAAACCCTTCCCTATTTGAAAAATAATTAATTTAAATCTAGTGGACAAAAATACAAATCTCTTACAAAACAAGACATTTTAAAAATAGTTACTTCAATAATTTTATTTAAAATGTACTGTTTTATTAACATACAAAAATCAACAAAACTGAATAAATAGTAAGTTTTGAAACTTGGGAAACAATTTTACCAGTAATATAATATTAAGCACATAACAATTAAGAGATGCAAAAGAAATTTTTAAATATGTACTAATAATATTGTATCCAAGAATCATAGATGCACAAGTTTTTAAAATCTAAAATAAAGGCTTCAGTGCATTCAATAGCTTAAACAAGGCTAACACTTCTTGGGGATCAGACCCAATAGCAAAATAAAGTTTGTTGTTGGTGCTGATCCCTGTTGCCCAGCAGAGCTAGCTAGACCAGGTCTATGATGTTGCACACTCTCAAGAATACAATGACCAATAATGGTCGCTCCAGAAATAAAGTTTACTCGCACTTTATATCTGGCCACAATATATACAAATGTTGTCCTCTAGGCAAAATGCAATGTTAATTTGAAATCCAATTTATTTGAAACCAATTTTTCAGCTGCCAGATTTGTGTGACTTAGTTATAATTTTCTCCTCATACTTTACATGGAATGAGATTGATATGATATACATCTCCGGTTTTTATTTTTGTGCTTTCTGCAATTTCATCATTTGTTTAGATTTCCCTTTCAAAATGAGCATTTTTATCGTGTGCTGTGTTTCTATTTAAGAGTTCTTAAAGTGCAACTTCTTTTTTATTTCTGCGATTTATTTAACATTATTGGTTTTAATTCAATTAAATTTCATGTAAAGCATTATCAAGAGTTCATGTTGTTGGTTTTAATTCAATTAAATTTCATGTAAAGCATTATCAAGAGTTCATGTTGTTAGAACGCTTCAGCTAAGATATTTTGTCTCATGTGGCAAAATTAAGCAAAGGGACAGCAATTTAATGTTATTCACAAACAGAAAAAAAACTTTAGTTCTACTGAAAGATAAGTTTGTACACACAGTAAGGTGAAAAACAATGTATCTTTCAAAACAAATACAATTCCAGAAGGACCTAAGATGAAAATACTGCTGGAACTGTTGCCAAATGCAAAGTGAAACTGGTTCCAGACACAATCCTGACAGCTGAAATCCCAACAAGCCAGAATCCAGAGAGCCAAATCCCAACAAGGAAATAATATCATCAGGAACAAAATGATGACAAATCAGTAAATTAATGTGGTTATGCTTAGTTAAGAGCAATTTAATTACTAGTTTTTGCATTTTTTTTATGCCGGGATTATGTTCTAGGTTAGGTTTAGTAAGTAAAAATGTTTGCACTAGAGCTTTACGAGGGCTAGGAATATGCCCCAAACCAATGTAAAACATGACCATTAAATGCAATGCAAAGGTAAAACGACATTTTCACTTACAAAGATATTTCTTCTACATCCATGAGAGGGGACGCAGCAGCACATAGGGCATCAGTACAAGGCAAGAGGGCTTTTTCAATGGAAATATCCTTGTTAGAGTCTGACCAGTGGGGAATGGCAGTTGAGGGGTTGATGATGGGGAACTCCCTGGTCTCCAACGGATTGGTTTCTGGTGGGCCTCGCTCTAGGGTTTGGCCTGGGTTGTCTACTATGCCATAGCTACTTTGGACGTTGGAAGAACCAGATGACTTGAGGATGGCGCCACTACTGATCCGGCGTGAAGCGGTGGGGGATTGAGCAGCTTCACCTGGATGGAGAGTAATGGGTGTGGTTGATTGCTCTTTTTCATAGAATCCAACTCGAATAGAATGCTAAGTAGGATCAAGTAGGGAAGACTAACCAGTGAATGAACGTTTAAGGCGCTGCGTTCGCCAGTGAATAAACACCAGGGCATAATGACCAGGACAACCAACCATAAGTCAGATAGCTTCCTACTAGATGGGAGGAAGCCAGTGTTGCAAATCCATCTAGTGGAATGATTTTCAATCCTTATTTTTGAATTATATTTACCAAATGTTCACTCACTGGTAAGTCTATCCTACCTGAATAATTCGTCAAGTATGCCAAGATATACAATTTTTTCTAAATATAAAAAAAAGTTGATTCATAGTAAAAAGGGAGAACCTACCAGATGCTGCGAGATTCTACTCCTTAAGTCAAATCGTTTCTTACACAAATAAAACAAATGGTAGTATGTATGCACTTACACTTATAGAAATACCACTCCAGAAATCAGAGGTAATAAACTTGTAGCAACATAAAACCAGCTTAATATGATTTACTGAAAAAATTCTGCCACACATACCATAGTAAAAACAAAATATTTAGATAATGTGTTTTATATATATCGACCCAGACAAAAACCTCTTAAATTCTGTCTATTCTATAGGTGCATCAATTGTGTTTGCTGATTACATTGACATCATTGTGCCCACTCCCGAGTCGCTTAGAGTAGCTTTCACATATCTAGGGTCCGCAGCCAGCAAAGCATTTAGCAATTAAAGCATTCAAAATCGCAGCCAGCATTTAAAAATCAACCAAAATAAAACTAAGTACGTGTCTTGTGGCATTCATGACAGCTCTATTTCAAAATTAGGTATTACAAATTTGAAATTGTAAGCAACTTCAGATACTTAGGATCAGAAGTTAATATTCTTCGTGATAATGCCCAAGATACGCAGTAGAGTTACAGCTGCTAACCGATGCTTTTTCAGCCTTAAAAGGTACCCAAGTTTGACTTCAATAGCAGAAAAATTAATTTATAGTCTACAAAAAGCATAATCGTGCCCATTCTTACCTTCTCTGTTGAAACTTGGACAATGACAGAAAAAGTTAAAGACAATATCTCTGAACAAACTCTGAACTTTATAAATCTTTTAAAGAACCAGATGTAGTAAAATACATCACAATTCAGAGAATAAAATGGGTAGAGCGCCTGTGCAGGACAAAGGAAAGCAGTGCAACAAAACAGATCTTGGCCAGACCATTCGGTAACAGAAAAAGAGAAAGACTCAGATGGGTTTTTTAAAACTTTAAATTGCGAACTGGAGGTTTCTGGCCGAGGATTGGATATCCTAAAATTATACTGCGGAAGGCAAGTGCCAGAAGCACTGACTTATCAAGCATAAAAAAATATTGGGGTCCCATAACGGGGATCTTGTCCTGGAAAAATTCCTAAATTTTAGAAGAAAAATAGAGAGTTTTAAAGTATTTTTAAGCATTTCAGAGTCATATGCTGAACATTCCTTAGCACCTCGAAAAGTCGACACTCCGAGAAACTCGACAAGCCTTACTGGTGGAAGAGAAAAGATGAGATAGCCACCAGCAATTTACAGGAAACAATTCCCGTGAGTTTGATGATAAGGTACGGCAACAGAAAGATGGAAATTACCTGTAACGGCAGCGCCGTAGACTAACAAAAATAAAAGAATGGCGAAAACGCTTAAGTTCTACAAAGTGAGATTAATAATATCACAGTAAATATTGTCAAACAATGGAAATAAAAAAAATACCAAGTTATAATTTTGTGATTTCACAGTGCATAATATAACTTATTATTTTCTTAAATAATTGGGAGGCTCTGAACCAACAATTTTTGAGGGGCTTGGGCCCCCTCAGGTGCTATGGAGTCGGCATTTATGGCAAGGGCCCAATCCTGGGCTGATAGGCCATTAAAGAAGAAGAATGTACAATTATGGTACTAGATTAGCTATATAAAAACATGGTAAAAACTGTTTAAAAAAAGATAAAGAAAACTCACTACTTTTGGTCCCGGTTGTGCAAGCTGTCGAAGAGCCATCCTCTCCAGATTGTTCCGCGGTAGAAAAATGTGATATGTCAGCTGAGGGCGACAGCTCTAGCGAGAGTCTGTCTTTGGGCTTGTCTTTCTTGGGCGAAGAGAAGGCGGACATCATGGGGGATGTACTGGGATGGGGTGACGGGCATGGGGAACTGTCTGCACTTGCCCCACCTTGGATGGTGGGCAAAGTCACTTGTAAAGTGTCCTTCAGGGATGCACCGATGCTTTGGCCCATAGACGAGCCCCAAGGGTTCCATAGTGTATCCGGCCTAGTGAGCTTCTCTTCATCTTGGTTGCTAGGTGTTGTGGATTCAGAAGAGGCGTCAGGGTTGCTCAGCTTTTCGGATTCGGGAGATCTTTTGTTGTTGGCTGCCCTGTCCCTTGTTTCGGCATTTTGTTCATCTACCACTGGAATTGTAATACTATATAAAGGATGAGTTAAAAAAGGTGACGAAGAACCGTCACATCATTGCTAAATGTACTTTATACAGTCGAACCCCGCTATAGTGAACCCTCTACAGAACCAACAATTGGTTCCCTATATCTGAGGGTTCACTATATCCAATTTTTCTGGAACAAAGTATTATACAATATATTTATATATCGCTATATTTTTATACACTTTTATAAGAATAATAATGGTTTTGCATACCTTGAATTAATTGAATAAATAATTTAATTATATAATAAATTTTCAAAAAATATTTATGTATTAATTTTTGAAATTTTCTCAAAATAATTATTGGTACAAAAAGAATGTAAATACATATAATTAAGTAATAATGAGTTTGATTTGTTACCTTCATATGCCTACATTCTGTGACAAAAAGTTGGTAATTTTGGATTGTTTACGATTAGAGTTCATAAGGAAATAAGAGTAACAGATAAGGGGATGTGAATTGGAAGATTGGACAGTTCCACTTAACCCCAGTTTTCAAAGGGTAGTTGAAAAGCAAGAATGTGTAGCTGGGAAGAAGAATGGCTTCATTTAAATCCGGAGAAGGAGAAGTTGCAACACCAATGCGTATTGTCGTACAAGCTGTGACAAATCCTCCAGGAAAGGGTATTGGCGTATTATGGAGACAAGCCTTCCAAGAAAGTGTGGATGGGTGGAATGTGGAATATGAATAATGGTTTGAAAAGAAAGGGTGGTTCCTGAAAGCCAGAAGGGGTGGGGTGGGGGATTAGAAAAGGTATGTTTACTTTTAAACAGGTCCAGTTTGAGCACAATAAGAGGGGAAGGACAGGTTGAAATATGACACATTGTTAAAGATTGCTATCCCGCTGCCATTTGCCATTTATAGTGTATCTTAAAATATGGAAAACTGAACCAAAAAATAATAAGGAAAGGAAATTTAAGTTCACTAAAAGCGAACTCCCATTTTCTAAGTAGTTCACTATATCCATATAAAATAACATTAAATAGGAGTTCGGAAGAGACCACTAAAAAGGTTCATTATAAGCGAGGGTTCACTATATCCCGGGTTCACTATAGCAGGGTTTGACTGTATTTACAAACAACTTAAAAATTAAAAAAATTAATACTGGTATCACAGTTACCGATTAAAAATAGAATATATGATACCAAACACAAAAAGTACCATCAGTGCGTATTTGGTATAAAACTCAGTAGAAATTATATAAGCTGCAAAATAAAACCCTGAAACTTGTTATGTAACACTTGCTTTTAATTGAAATTAAGAACTTTGGTCCAAAATCTTAGATTTTTTTTTTACAGAAGAAGAATTTTACCAAACTAATTTGAACACTTAAAATCATTATGCATTCTATGTATTGCACTTTTAGGAGCAATTTCCTAGCATTTTTGTTAAATTTTATAAATTATGAAAAAAAAATGGTGTTGGTTTAAAAAAATTAGGACCCGGTAAGGATTTGCGATGGTAACTTTGGTCCATGCATGAAATACACAAGAATACTTTTTATTATTTTTTAACATCCTCAAAGGATGTGTTACCAAATAATTATATGCTATATAATTTAACTTTTACATTGCAGAGTATCATAGAATAACATTAACCTATGAATACCAGCATTGATTGTGGCTTAAAAGAAAAGTAAACTTCTATTTTAATAAGGGAAAATAACTTAATTTTAGAAGCAAAATTTAATAACAAATATTTTTATAAAAATAAAAATATATTCGTAATTAGGAATTTGAAAATGTTAGCATTTCAACATTTGCAAGTTTGATTGCAGTATATTTCTTGCATTTTATCTTTATCTTTTTAATTTTTAAAAACTCTTAATTTAAAATAAAAAATTATCTCAAAAAGGTAAAAATTAAAGTAATACTTTGGCAAAAATGCTTTGACAGAATACACTTTTACATGCATTTTTTAAAAGTGCAAAGTTCCATAAAAAATTCTTACATCTTGGATAAAGTTACTCGCATTCATCAGCAAAAGTTTGCCAGTGACCAATATTTCAATAGAACATAAGTACTCAACTTAGATTAAAGCAAATGGTGTAATTTTCATCCCCATAAATAAAAGAATAGTATAGAGTGTTTTATTTAGCTGTTTTCGATTTTTTTTTTAGGTGTTCCAGACAAAAGTTGGAAGAAATAGATTTTTTGTCATTAAATGCAATCAAGAATGAAAACGTCATTTGTAGTATTGCCATAATTAGAATGAGAATTTTTTTACTAGAAATGAAAGGCAATGTTTTCACCTTTCCAAAAATGTAAACAAATTTAAGATGGGACCATTTTATTTCATGAAGAGATTTTAAGAAGCAAATATTTTTCCGACATGTGGACTTAAGTTAAATTCCATGGCCAAAAATATCCGCTTTTAGAAAACTAGACTTGTTACAATGTTATCGTCGAACGACGATAACATTGTAACAAGTCTAGTTTTCTTTAAAATAGTTGTTTTACATTTTTGCATTTCTACAGTAGAAAGTCATAGATTTTGATGCAGCCAAAAGGTTAGTCAAACCTATTTAATATTCATGGATAGATCTATTTTTGAATATTTTAGTTATTCAATTGAAAAGTCAATTTTTATAGTTAAAACATAAGATAATCTACAATTAAAATTACATTAGTACTTTTTTCCTTAGCTATATTAAATTATTTAACAAAATATTCAATTTTAAATCAAAGAGATGCAACCCCCAAAAACATTTTATTTAGCTACTACAGCCCAATATTAAAATCAATCAGGCTCTACAAAACCTACGTTTTTAAAAGAGATAAATAAAACAAAGGCACATCACTTACAATAAGTAATACATACCTGTTTCTATACAGTCAAATATTTGCCATACTGCTTTCTTTAAACTATTGGTCCTTGACATTAATGCTTCTCTCTCAACAAAAGGAACCTAAAATATTTTTATGTATTAGCAGCTTTATATACGTGACATTGCATGGACATAACTCTTAATAACGGTGAATTATATATTATGTTAACTTTTTTTTTTATGTCAAGTGATCCCTTCACGACGATCAGCACCCATCACAATATTATAAACATTGTACATAAATAAACATTGAAGTTTATTAAAATTGGGAAATCAAATTAGATTTGAGGTAAACTAATCAAGCATTAAAAATCGAGTAATAAAGTTCAAAATGACATTTTGCAAATAAAACCCACATAGACTTTTGCTTATACTTACTTTTTGATTAAACTGAAACTTCTTTTAAATTGAAAATAAAAGGTTGTCATAAATCCTATGCTTTCAACAATGCACAATGTTGTTCCTATGGATAAATCGACATGCTTTGACCTCCTAATGCGAATTTCAAAAAATTGTTTTTTTTTTTTAAATCAAACTTTCAGTGCAAAAGGAATAAGCTCCTAAAATTCAATATCTATACCTAAAAAAATTTGTCTGGGCATACATATACAAGTAAATCAACTCCTTCCTTTATATATAAAATAATCCACACATAAAACTAAAAAAATTATGGGCATACTCCAAAAATAAAAAATCTAAATTAGTGAAAGAATTCAGTATTGATTACATTTTATAAATTGTTTCTTTTTACAAATAATAAAAAAAAAAGGTTTATTAATGTTAAGAGTTTTTCACACCTTTTGTGATTGACCTTGAGGCACTTCTGCTGTAGGCTCCACAATTGACACTGGAGTTTCAGCCGCTTTTTCTTCCATTTTTTGTTCATGCAGCAGTTTGGATGCAATCTCATCGGCCGTCATTGTTATTAACATTTTGCCTAGCTTTTCCATGATTAATTGGAACTGTAACAGATTAGTTGTTGGTATATAAACAATTTTATTCATTTAAAAATAATGGTAAATTATTTAAATTTATTAATTAAGGAAAAACTTGATAAAATTTTAAATACCATTACAAAACAAACTGACCTTTTTATAGCAAATATCTTCATCTACATTGCCCGATTTTTCTTTCATTTTAGCAGTAACTCTAGCTAAAAGTTTATTGCCATTTTTTAATAGGAAACTGAAAAGAAATTGTTTTGAATAACTTTGAGTGGAATTAATCAATTATGTTTACATGTTTAATTTAAAGATTTCTTTTAGATACGCTTGATTATTTTTCAAAAATTCCAAGCATTATGTTAAAGTTTATTTAGACAATAAAGCCCATCTTGGCATACCCCAGTATTGTAAAGTTTTCCCCTCTAAGTTTTATTATTTTAACTGACATGCTACAATTAAAAATCTTAAAGCAGCACCTATCTAAAATAACTTTTTGAAAAGAAATATAGCACTAAAAAGTTATAAATAAAATAACTACATATTTTTTTGTATAAATCTGAACTTACTTAATGGAAGAAATAACTAAGTAGGGTTGATCAGACTTGAACACAGTGGCTATGAAGCGATCAACAGAATCATCATCACTAGATGATGATGGAGATAGGTCATCAACTTTCTAAAAATAACTTTTTTAAATTAATAAAAACTAAACTTATAATACAAAAAACTATAATGCTACAAGTATTTTTTGGTAAAAACTCAGTAAAGTAGAAATGATTTACTAGTTGCAAAATAAAACCATGAAACTTGTTATCTAACATTTGCTTTCAATTGAAATTAAGACATTATCTGCATACCGGTATTGAACTTTTCCTGGGAGCAAAAGTAGACTTTTCGTAAGTCATTATACACCACCTAAAAATAAAATATTAAAACATTGTACTGCTAGGCATGGCTGAAAGGTCAACTATAAACCATACATGAAATTTATGTCTTTATAATTTCACTTTAAAATCCTATGTTTTACATAAAACCAGAAAGATCTGTATCAATATATATAATTGCTTTTTTTAATCAAGTTCAAGAGACATTAATATAACATTTACTTAATACCATAAATAAAAATCCAATACTCAACAATATTTTTTTTATGAGGTGTAATTTGATATATAAACCTTGACCAGATTTTTAAATATTTGAATAATATTTTTTAAAAAAAGCAAATTGTAATAAATTGTACTAGTCAAGTTCTAATACAATTGTAATAAATTGTACTAGTCACTAGTTTAAGTGAGTTAAGTTCCATACATTAAAAACTTATTTAATGTGCTGCAATAAATCATGATATGTTTACCTGTCAAGACTTTTAACATTAGCTTTTTCATAATTCTCCAATAATTGAGGCAGTTGAGCATCATCATTGCAGGAGGAACCCCACCCTAGCACTCTGGCCAGATCATTGCCCGTACCAAGAGGTAAAACGCCCACTTGGCACTAAAAATACAATCCTACTTATGAAAATATGAAATTTAATTAAATGTTTTTGAAACATGCCTTTGATAAATTTTTTTTAAGATTAAAAAAAACTATTAAAATTATTGTATTTTTTCTAGTTCTAACTTATTTAATATTATACAAAAAAAAAAGTTGCAACCAGTGATTATTTCAGTCGTTATTCATCTTAGGGAAATGACCCTTATTGATTTTAATTGATCCACAACATTTTGAGTTGATTACACAACACAAAATTTGGATACAGGGCTGCCCTATAATGCCAACTGTGTTTAACAAGTTGAGAAATGTTGAGCATCCTAGCATTTTTTAAAAAGTGCTTAATATTTCTAAGACATTAAAGTTGTCTGTTGTCATTGGAAATTTGGAAAGTTAGTAACACTTTTAATACGAAGAAAGCCCATAATGTAAATTCCTTATGCCGCAATACACTCAGAATGTTTCAGATCAACTAAAAAATAAATGATCTTATTTTCTAAAAGGACAAAAAGTTTAAAAAATAATTATTGGTGGTATTTTATTCTGTGGTGCTGTACATGTAACTAACATATTTTGAAGATTATTCATTGAGCAGTTTATCGTAGTTTACTATAAGAGAAACATCAATATAAAACATACCCTTTTTTAGAAAGAAAGTAACATAAATAATAATTAAACTTATAATTGCACTATGTATGCAATAATAATAAGTTTGTATTATTATTTGCAATTCAATATATTTGGATGATTGATATAAGAATAACAAGTGTCATTAACTTAAGTAGAACTACTAATGATTTCAATGTAGTTAAAATCAAACAAAAAAAACTCACCTGCTTGTTCATACTAAGTTTCTCAATTTCTGTCAAAACCCAGCTGACACTACCATCACCTCCACAAACTAAAACTCTAAGTGGATTGAAAGTCCTGAACATTTGTAGCCTAACAAAAAAAAAAAAGAGAAATCATTAAAAGTAAAATAAAAATGTCAAATCATACAAATAGGAGCAATATACCTGTAATTGCAGAATATAAATACATCAAACAAGGATAAAGAAAGTATTTTCTAAAAAAAGTGCATAGTTTAAAATTGAAGCAGCTTCGACAGATGTAAAGAATTATTAAAACTTTTTTTTAAAATTTATGTTTTAACAAGTTGTTTTAATCACTTTAAAATAAACTGTTCTAAATAGTCTTTTAAACTAATATGCTATCACCAGAGAAAAATGCCAAACACAATTGACATTACAAGACCAAGGAAAATATTGTAATACATTTTGTTAGGCTAAAAAACTAAGTATTTAAGCATAAATTAAGTCTGGACCCACAGAAATTATTACAAATAAGTTTATCAATAAAACCAGTAAAACCCTATAGTTTATAGTTTTAATATACACCTTGTTATAAATATGTCTTAATTAAATTTTAAGCTTTAACCTACTAAAAAATCGTTTTAACTGCATAAAAAGTTTACAGGGTGTCGGTAAAAGAATGTCCTAGTTTCAAATTGTAATAGCTGTAATCGTTTGACAGTTGTGGTTGAAGGTGATGAATAAAGAATAACTTCAATAGTTTCAAAAAAGCGCATGTAATGCTACATCGTTTTCACAGTTGCAGTGTCATCAATACCATTACCCCGTACTTGCTGCAGACAGTATGGGAAGAATTGCATTTTCGTTTGGATGTATGCCATATCACTAAAGGGGCACGCATTAAGCACTTATAGGATAAACTATGTTAGTTTTTCTTCAATTTCATGTATGATTTGTTATATTTAGTATAAAATAAACTCCTGTAATATACCATTAAAACTGACATTCTTTTACAGACACCCTGTATAATCAAAACCACATGATGAAAAAAAAAACGAAAACGGTCAAAATGCCTACCCACCCTAACCGGGGACCTCCATTCATGAGATCAAACACTTGCGCAGGATTGAGTAGCTGTTTGAATCGCCTGAGAAACATGACTCCCTGGTTGTCGCCTGATTTGGAGTTCACAAAGACTAGGAGTGGACTGCAACCAAGGGGGCAGGTCGCTTCCCAGGATTCATCATTGCTGATGCTAGAAGATGCAACAGAGTTTAAAGTCGTGTGCATGGGTGTTACTGTTAGCTGTGACAAGACATTTGGGTTTTTTGGTAATTCAAGAAAATAGCTTATTCCACCTATGAATTTAAGTTAAAATTATCAATGGCAAAAAGATCTAACTTAACCTAATCAAGTACCTTTAACTAAGAAAAATGCAAACTAGGAATTTTATACCCAAAGGCTTTTTTTAGAACTAATTAAGTTAATGTAATGTAACTAATGTACCCGATTTTTTACAAATTGTAAAAAATATTTAGATTTGATTAGAACTTAATTGATCAACTTAAGTCCTGAATGTGTCTATAGCAGAGATATTTAAAACATAAAAATATGTCTTCAATAGACTGCACTACCTGCTGCTAGGCTGAAAAGACATATTTTGTTCTGTGCACCTTAAAGCAATTAAAAGTGTAATTTGATGCAAAATCATTTGTAGATAATTTTGTCTCTAAATGTGTCCCAGACATAAAAAATAGTTTCAGAACAAAATTCTTAAATGATAAAAATGGCTATTTTTAGTTTGTAATTAACTAACTTAACTACTTAAAACTTGCGAATTCAATGCTTTATTTCAGGACATAAAATAAATACAATGTAATTATTCGAAATGAACAAGATCACATGCTTTGGAATTGATAATTAGAAAAAATAATAATCAAAGTACCTATGGAGGGAAGTGGGAGGAACAATTGATGCACGACAAACACCTTGGGGGCACTTAACAGGGTATTGAGCCTTACACGCCACATGATGAACCTGCAAAAAGATTACAATATAGAGAGTTAATTAACAAAACTTAAAATTGACAATGCAATAACAAAATTGAGCAAACTATTATAAAACTAATTATTAAAAAACAATGTTAAGCTAGACAGCTTAATATATTATATTTCTCCTTAAATATGGTGTTAATAGTAAAATATTCTAACGCAATTAAACAAATTATTTCACATTTACAATAAAAATAACTACTTTACTTACAAGATAGAAATATTTAGAAAGTGATGATTAGTCAAAAAGAAGTATTTCAATGTATTGAAAATTTGTATTTACCAAAGCTCGACACCATAGGCACTTCCAATCTTGTAATTTTAATACACTTCCACAAGTTTTATCACAGAGACTACATTTTGCACTGACTGGCAAATTTCCTTCTAACCATTGGTGAGGCATGGCGAGATTCTAAAAGTAATAAGCTTAAGATGCAAATTTCTTCAAAGAGTCAAAAATTTAGAGTTTACTGCATGAACACATTAATTGCACGACAAAAATTTTAAAAACATTAAGTCTAATTTTTGAAATTGAAAGGTTTAGAAGAGATCAAAAAAGTTTTAATAGTACATATTTTAATATAAACTATTGGTACTCAAATAATAAGATACTCACTATATCTTCGTCCTCAATAATATCTTTACCAACAGAAGATAAAGTGGTCCATTTACAATTGCTAGGCGCTTTTATGGCACAACGTTTATGGGCTTTGAATTTGCAAACTAATAAAAGAGGAGAAAAACTTTAAATAAATCCCTCATGATTCTGAATAAATTGCAATTTAGGTATCTAAAAATTTGAAGATAATAAATAATAATAAGAAAATATTTCTTAACTTTGTCATTTTTAATGTAAAATTTAGCTATTTTTTAGTTTTAAAACTAAGACTTGACATAAAAAAATTTTAATATATGAAATGAAAATTTAGATACCAAAATAATAAAAATACCATGTGGTAATGCTATTCAAGGAAATCAAAAGAACTTTTTTAAATATTTAATTACTGTTCACGTTCATTTTCAGGGGTGAAACTGCCCTCCACTAAAAAATCCTGAAAAAACTAAAAACGAGTCTTGTGGAGGGGGGGGGGGGGGAGATAACTAAGTCGAGGTAAAAGGGTGAAAAATTAATATATTTGATTTTGTTGAAAAACATAGGGGTTTTTTAAATCATCAAATAACTGCATACTGTTAAACAGGGGTGCAGAATTTTTTTTTACTCCAAACATTTCCCCCAATACGTTTGAAAATTTCCCTTAAAATTTTACCATATGTTATAGACTTACATAAATTCTGTCTTGCATTAGGTATGGAAAATTTTACGATATCAGGGATGTTAGTGCTTGTTGAACAAAAAAAAGCTGAAATCCAAACCAAATGCTTGGTTTGAAAAACCAAAAAAGCTATCACGACAATATAAATTTTAATAATTATATAATACTAAACTACTAAATGCACTTTTAATATATTTATATACACTTTAAAATAAGTACATTTTCTTTTATTTATTATGCTAGGGGGTTATATTCATCAGAGTTATCTATGAACTTGTTTGTTTTGTGGTCATTCATTTGGTGTATTACTTTTAAGTTTTAGCTGTTTGGCAGTTTTATCAGGCTAGAAATTTAGGCATCAGGTTTTGAAAAAAAAAAAACCTTGACTGCCTTTTTGGGATTGAAATCCTCAACTTTTGGTCTTTTTTGTTAAGAAAAAAAATTCAAGTACTTTTCCAGAAAAATTCCACTAGAAATGTACCCAACATAAAAATCTAAATATATAAAGCGTGTACGCCGACACTCCATTAAAAAAAAGCTAAAAATTATCTAAAACCAGAAACTCCAGCAAATGCCGAAGTAGAAAAAAAGGTCCAAATGTAAAACAAAAAGTATTTTAACATTCAAGCAGTTTTTGTGATCACCACTCAAGGACGCTGCGAGTACGACACTATCAAAAAAAATATCTTGGTCGTCTGACTGAGCTTGAACCGGAGCTACAAACTCAAGGAAGCAGCGAGTATTACACTTGATCAGAAAAAAATATCCTGGTCGTCTGACTTGGCCTGAACCTGAGCTACAGGCAGTGAAAACGAAAGAACTTTTTTCCTTTCTTCACCGGTTGCTATGGTGATTGTCGTCTTTTGTAGGTAGGTTTGAATTATCGTCGCACTAGAGCTACACGATTGTCGTCTTTGGATTAGAGTAGTAATAGCGAGATATTGGCGATTAACGATTGCTTGGTGCGAAATGTCACCTAAGGAATTTTTCCCTGATTTTTAAAAGACATAACGAATTTCCTTGACTTCTCCAGACTTTTCCTTAGCATCCCGATTCTTTCGACACACTGTATGACGTCACAAAGTCACGTACTCTTGTCCGATCTCCGTGAAAAGTGCAGCGCTAATGCGATTTGATGCCAATGGGATTTAAAAAGTACAAACTTAATTTTTTTTTAAACAGTTAACAAAATTTTTGGTCAAAAATAAAACCCGGAGTTCCGGGGGAAGAATATTAAAAAAAATCCGGAATTCCGGGGTACCCCCGGAAAAGTTTCACCCCTGCATTTTGTAAGTTTATTTAACACAAGAAAAAAAAATGAATAAGTTTCAAAAAGGAAAAATGCCTTACACATTATTTTCATAATAGCAAAAGATTAAAAAATAAGTCATATGAATGCTAGTTTTTTAATTAAAATTTTAAAGAATGGTTAGGGACTCTTATTTATTTTAATACAGCTATTTCAAAAATCGGATCCAACTTTTCTGTATATATACACACTACCCCTTTCATATTAATACATTCATTTTTTTAATATTATTTATTAGAGATCACAATAGTCTTTCTTGCTACCAAGAGGGTTAATACACCATACTTAACTTAGGTTAATATCAATGCTAGAAGCAGGATTTGAACTCGTATACTTTGATTATAAAATCTCATTTACCTTCACATGATAGGCCTGTCGACCTAACACCCGGAAGAGCATCACGGCAAACATTACAAAAGGTTGGTCGGGCATGGTTTGTTATGCACCAGTTATGTTGTCCTGATAAAAATTCCTGGTTATCGATTCCCTGTGAAAATAAAAGCAATTTTAATGAAAAATACATTAAAAAAAGCAAAGCAAAATATTTAAAGCTTGAAGCATTGAATTGCCATATTGAGTGTAGACTTTAGTGTTTCATTATTTTGCTATGATATGCATTAACATCAAATTTGATAAAATTCACATTTTCTAGACCAATCTGAGATTTTTAAACTTAGAATAATTAAGTATTTTCCAATACATTTTACTTCCCACACAAGCTTTTTTTGCACAATAAATGAGCATAATTTCAGTACTTTATATAAAAAACAAGAAGGTTTCTGATATCTCAAAAGCTTGATGACTTTAACTTAGACAAACAAATTCATTCATCACATTAAAATTATGAAACAATAATTGATAAATTTGCGTTTTAATAAAATACGCCTAATTTGACTAGGCAAATCAGATAAATATATACAAATTTAATAATGACTATTCAAAATATAAATAAAGAGTTTTTTTTTAAAAAAAAACAACCTCATAAAAGTCTTTGTTGCCAACATTTTTAAAAGCAGTGATCCAATCTTCCATTTCCCGACGGGACTCGGCACAGAGAATTAATTTTTGGAATGGTGTAATCACCTAAAGAAAACAAAATTTAACATTTATAAACACAAAACAAATTATGAAATTTAATCGATGCTCTACAAATACAGCATAAACAAGAGTCTTCAATACATTCAAAAAGACATAGTTATATATTAAAAAGTAAGAAATCATTTACAATAACCAAAATATAGCACAAATTACAACACCAGGGGTAAAATTAGCAGTTAATATAGATTAGCAATAAAAAGAAAAGTTTTCATACCTCAAAACTATGATTTACATTTTTGATGCTACATTCTGCAATGCTTAAGTCAGTAAGGTCTACCTCTTCAAAAATGCCAGACTGAAACAAATTCCAGCAGGAAATGTGAATCAATTATTCTTGCAATATGTTAAATAAAAAAAGCCTTAAAACTAATAGTAGCAGTCTAAAATTCTCAACAATAAACATTTATTTAAAAAAAATTACAACTTTTAATGCATAGTATTTCCTTTTAAAATGTATAATTTTATCAAAACTTTAAATTTTTATGCAAGCAAAACTAAATTTTTTCCTCATAGAAGTTTTAAAAATAAAACAAAGTAATATTTAATCATTATAAAATTTATTTTAAAAAATTACAACTTTTAATGCATAGTATTTCCTTTTAAAATTTATAATTTTATCAAAACTTTAAATTTTCATGCAAGCAAAACTAAACTTTTTCTCATAGAAGTTTAAAAATAAAAAAAAAGATATTTAAAAATCAAAAAGGAAAATATAAATAAAATACTTACTTTACTATCTTTTGCAAAGTACAATTTTCTAGGTTTGATTTTGAAATATCTCCTTTTCCATCTCTGAAAAAAATATTTTACGCAGTTATATCAAACTATTCTGTCAACTACTAATTAAAATAGTATAAGATTTAATAATTTTATTCGCAATTACACATGTTTGAACAAATTTGTATTTTCTAATGTATTAAAATAGATAAATTAATGCCCAGAAAATAAGTTAAATAAAAAAAATTGATTAATCTCAAATAAAATTTTTGTTATAATTGAACTTAAACTGTTTTACCAATAATTAAAAATATGAATTTAAACTTTGTTATGTACATTTTAAAAAATATTTTGATAAAATAATTTAATACACTAAAATAAATCACAGTTAGTGTTCATGAAAATTATACATAACAATTGAACTACACAAAAAGGAAACAACCCACTTCTTACAAAATTCTAGTTTAAATGAAATTTAACCTATCGATTTATTAGCTGTGCTTTGCTCTAAATTGCATAAGGCTACCTAAAATCCAAAATTATAAAATATGTTTCAAGCTACTTGAAGCTATTATGTACTATTTTTTTTAATAGAGAAAGAAGGTATTTTAGTAAGATTAAAATTTTAATTAATTGTATTTTTATGTGTCATAAGGGTTACTGTATGAATTTCATATTTTTAAAGTATATTTGCATTTAAATAAAAACCTTTATCATCAACTCTAACTTTACAGAGTTTTCTAATACATAGTGAGTGGACGAAAAGAGCCGATTTTTTAGGAAAAGAGGTACGTATCAGTTATTACGAATGAACATGCAGTAAAGGAACAGATCACAAACCAAGAACATGTATTTGCAGTCTTACCTGAAACGAACCGATTTGTTTCAAAAGATAACCCTCTTTGATACAAACCTAGAAAAGAAAATATTGTTTTAAAGATATTACGACAATTTTATTTTAGTAATTTTACTTTGCAATAAAATCCCGCGGTAAGCGCATCTGAGCAATAGAGGCAGACGTACAGTTCAAGATATATATATATATAAAAAAATATTATGCTTTTTGCCGTCTCAGTAAGCAATTTGTTTTTAAAGAAAGAGAAGCAGATTTAACGTGCAATGATTTTTACACACTTGTATAGTAGGATTAAATCAATAGCATTCAGACTCTCAAACGCGGTTGGGGATTCAAGATATAAATTTGATCATACAAATATGATTTATTAATTTAACGGTGCATTTGTTATTGATGACAGTTTTCTTTTAAATAAAGGAAAGTGCCTCGTAATCTATAATTTGTTGGAGCTGAAATAACGTCTCATTAGAGCTACACAAAAGTTATTAAATTTTCAAAAAGGTGATTCAATTTTCATGGGAATAAAAAGTTAACCGGACAAAAATCGCAAAAGCGCATAAGAAAAATTAAGCTCATATGAACCAATTTTTTATTAAAATAGTCTAATAGTATAATATTTTTACTTAAAAATAATAATTGTCAAACGAGTCAAAGAACCACCGGTTCCTTTGTAAGATTTTTCCCTTCCTCCTTAGCTGTGCATAAAATTACGAAGGTCATTTCTTACGATAGAAACCTGAATAACCACCAAATCACACACTGCTATTTAAGAGGCGCAATTTTAATAGAATAACCTTGACTAGCGGGATCTTTTAACTTTAACTGAACGTACTTTTAGCAATTACTATGCATTTGTTTTTCTTAAGTTTCAAATGATCTTATGTAAAAAAAATCGAATTTTAAAATTTAATAAATTTTATAAGGCAAATTTCTAGCGTTCTTCTTTCAATTACAAAAAATATAGAACCGATCTTCAGAAACTATTAGTTTCTAACACTCAGGCATCGTGTACGAAATTATACGCGATTCATTTAAAAAAATAAAATAAAATGCTATCTGATAGTATTCTAAATAAACAATTTGTTAAGATATTAAATCTTTATCTAAATATTTACAATACTCCGTTATCATCCGATCGTTTTCTAAAACAAACAACAAATATATAACATTTCTGTTAAACGCTGTGATGCACAAATCAGCAAATAACTGTGTTTACAAACTTATCAAAAGAAGGCAAATCAATAAAAGAATATTAAAACCTGCTATTACTTATTACATACAAAGACGAAAATCAAAAGTTTAATTAAGTTAGTTTAACACGCTTTGGAAGTTTTTTGAGGTACACAAATTTCAATTCGAAATTGTAAGTTATATTGATTGATGCAAGTTCGAACAACATTTAGTCTACAATAAGCAGATTCTTTTACCTTTCCACTAACGAAATGTAATGGAAATTCTAACTTCAGATAATTTTATTGAAAAATCACCTTTTTGTTGCTGATCCGACACTTTCGTGGATGGTGCAATCAATCTTTGATATATGTTTGAGGAAATAGATGTTACTATTGAACCTCAGTCTCAAAGGTATTTAAACCTCAGTCTCCAAATCCAATATGTGAATTCGAAAGCTTTTTGTACAAACTCCTCGATTCGCGATTTTTTAAAAATGAAGTTGACTTACCGATTTGCTTAATGTCTCACTCTTAACGAAGCAACAATACATTATATATTCAGTAATCCAACTTGAACCTCTCACAGCACATATGTAGAATTCTGATCATTATATTCCAGAAAAAAAGTTACCAAACGTTTAAATATAAACACAAACTCTTCGATCAATTCCCAACAGTTAAATCTTGCAAATCCGGTTGTGAAGTAGAAACACACAAGTATAAAAACCGAAAGCACAGTAGTCTATAAGCAAGCGAGCGAAGTGTCCTGAGCCTCGCATACACGTCGACTGCTTGCTGTCATAGCATTGTTGTTATCAATCAAGAGAGCTAAAGAGGAAAAAAAACTATGACAAAATAACTTTCTTCCAAGAGTTACGATTTTTATCAGGGAAAAAGTACAAAGGTGGCGCGAAACGCGATGATCCAACTTGCTATACGATAATCCCGCCTTGTAACACGTACGGAGACAGTTGTGAACACAAGCACAGCGAGAATGAATGAAACTTTAAGATAGAAAAAAAATAAATAATAATAAACACCAAACAAAGTGTGTACATTCCGAAATCCGTCATGCGTAGGATTTTAGTGGCTCTCTCTTCTGCGAGGTAATTGGCGCCCTTCAGATGAAAGGAACGCATTATGATATCTCTCAATTGCCTCCGGAGCGCATTATGGGAGAGCATGGCATCGAGTTTCCTGCATGAGGGGCTCGGAAGCAGAGTGAAGTTAATACACAAGGGTAAACACACCACTTTGATCCGAAGAATCTCAATCCTTTTATTGATTGAAAGGTAAGAAAGCTTAGAAGCCGAGTGGTGCAACCTTATTCAGTGGATTCCACCACAAGTTTGCTTATGTAAGCTCCTCATTTGGTGGTCCTGGAGAAAATTGCGGCAAATGACGTCAATAATAAGAGCCGATCGTAAGAGCATCGATCACACTTTAAATTAAAGTAATTTTCAGCATATAATGTTAAAATATAATGATTAAAAATACGAGGTATACGTAGTTCTAGGGTCCTTTAGGGATAACCTCGAGCCATTGACATTAGCTCAAGTGCAGCATAGCCTGCCGATCACACGACCAATCGATAAAGTTTCGTAATAACTATCATTTGTGAGGATTTTAAAAAGTGCAAATAAAAGCAAATAAAAAAAAGATATTTTGAGTGAAGTGCGATTCATTCTATCAATATTGATGAGTTAATCATAGGCATAAAGCAGTTAATCTACTACACTTTTTACTGCAAGAATTTTTCCATCGAACGAAAAAATTTCCAAGAGGCCAATATTGAGCAAGTAAGCAAGTTGTATTATTTTAAAACTATTTTTTTTTCGCAAAGAAATATTTGAATAATTGTACAATGCAAAAGGCATCTCATATTCAACAAATCGCAACCCTATAAAAGTACAGTCATGTCTAAAATTATCTTGACATGAATTTTTTCTGATTTTTTTGACATTTCTTAAAAACTACTTTAAAATACGTAATTTACTTTGGATGACTTATAGCACTCAGATTTGAATCATATTAAAAACACGTCTTGGACTAGCCTAATCTCTGTAAAAAGGTAAGAATTTTAAGGCCTTTTCTGATATGTCACTTCTTTCACAGAAATTTTGCTAATAATTAGATTTTTTTTAAAAAATCTTAAATGGAATAATCTCTTTACGCAGAGATCAGGGGGAACCAAAATTTGTTTTAATTTGGTCCCATTCTGCGTACTGCATAGTAGCAATCGAGAAGTTTATATGTATGCATGAGAATACGTGTTGTAGTGCGAATTAAAAGTCATCAGAAGCAAATTATGTGCATGCACAAGTTTCAAAGTAGTTTTCAAGAAATATAAAAAAAATCTCGGAAAGATAATTTTGGACATGAGTGCATATCAAACCAAAGATCACTGTTCAAATTTAATTTATTGAAATATTTAAATTGTTGAAAATTACATGTTCTACAAAAGTTGAATGATGGAACCCCGATTATTCATTAAAGTATGAATAATAAATTTAAGGATATGCACTTATTTTTAAAATTCTTCAGGCATACATAATTTATTTTCCCATGTAATTTCTTTCCTTTCACTTTTAAGTCACGAAATGGGAGGAAAACAGACGTGATTAATAGGACAAAATTGTCAAGCAAAGCTTGATTTTTATTGAAATAATTTTTCGTTATTAAATTAAACATATTTAATGAAACCACGTACAAAAAATTAATATAATCTTGTTTATCAGCGTCAGGGGGTGTCTCACCATCATGATACTTCACTTACATCAAAGAAAATACACTTTTATCAGTTACAAAGCTCTTTCTTAGTTCATTACGCCAAGTAAAGATACAAGAACAAGATTGATCATCGTATAAAACACACATAGTCCAAATCAGAATGAGCTATTTAAGCCACCCTCGTAAAAGTACCATTAAGGAAACTATTCCAGAAGAACTTTGATGGCATGACGACACGCAAACTGTAGCTTACTAAACTTTTTTTTCGCGTTATAAGCTTTGAACATCAGCAAAACATTTGTATTCTTTTGCTAACCAGCTGTTCTATGTCAACCCTTTTTTTATTAGTACTTATATCTATCCGACAACTAATCAATGTATATTTAAATACAGAATTTCTTTCGATCAATGAAAACATTGTAAATTTAGACCTAATTGACCCAAAACGTCTTATAAGGAGAGTGTGATGAGCCACAGCACTTATACAAAAACTCTGATGACTTTAAATTATATTCGTCAGAGCTACATTTGAATTAGTACTAGCAGCATCTATTTTCGACACTGCATCTAAAGAAGGAAGCCATCATTTAGTCAATTACGAAGTAAGAAAATGCGAAATGTAAATTAAGCAGAGATGCCTTGGCAGTGATCTTTGCTGTAGTATCTAATTTCACCAACACAAGGTTAAATAATAGACAAACTTATAAAGGATATACAAACTTAAAAAGAGATGCTGATATATCTGGATAATTCAGAATATAAATTGGAATGATTTTTTTTATGGGGGGAGGTAAAATAACGTCGCACTACTACACCTTAGAACACTGGGTCTTAGCAACGGATCCAGTAATTTTTAAAAGTGGTTATAAGGAACACAATTTATTGGTTGAAAACACTCGTTTTTTTTTAAGCAGGTAGAATGACACCAATTAATCACGGAATATTTGGAAACTGGAAACTTTAAACAATATGATTGACAAAAGCGCCACAGTATCAGCCATGTTGAAGAATTTTTATTACCGACATGGTTCATACGCATGTTCGATGTATTTCCGGCCAATAATTCTTTTGTAGTCTGAAATGCCAAAGTACTAGAGATCGCATCGGGATTTATCCGACAGCTCTTCAGAGATTTAGGAAAACAGCATGCATCAATTCAAGTATATATGAACTGTTGCTAATTCTCTTTTACGCAATTCCGAACAGTACTCTTCCTAGACGCATTTAAGATGAAACTCAATATTAACTTAAGTTCAGAACACAAGCACACAGGATTGCAAACGCAAGCTAGAAACACTGAATTATGGTTAAAGTTTTCTTTCCGCAATAAGCCTCCTATTACAGAAAAGCAAGTTTTACAGAAACTATGAAAGTCTAAACTGATAATCAGAAAAGAACTAAACAACAAAAATGTTTGAGTTGGTAAATGCTTGTTGCTGTTACGATTAACAAAATGCTTTTAAAGAAATATAGTTGTATTTTTTACATGTTTAGAAAATAAGAGAAAGCGTTATTAAAAAAAATATTTTAGTCATTAAAAAATACACTATTAGTCTCATATCGAGGATATTAGTTTCCATAAGTTTAAACATAAAAAGTAGAAGGTCAATCGATGTCAAAGGAATGAAAATCGGGTTGTCCGTTCATCATCAACTTTCACATCAGATTTAAAAGACGATTTATAGAATAGAATCTAATGGCGGAAACAGCATTCATATCAATTTTCAGCCAAAAATTCTAAATACATTCGTTAAAAATTCAAAAAAACTAATTGAATTTAAATAGGGTAAAGATTTTGCAAAGACTTTTCTAGTTTTGTATCCATTTAACTTTATTCCTTTGCAATTTATATCAGGATCGTATATCAAGACCAATTTTTAATTAAAATCATTCTAATAAATTAAATATCTACTGTTGAATAATGAAACAAAAATATTATAAATTGCAAATTTTTTATAAAGAAATGCAAAAAAAAAAAAAAAAGAGTTTCCCTTTTACAAAGAAGAAACAAAAAGAAACCATTTTACATTAACTACGTCTTTGTATTTGCGTGTAAAATAATGGATTGCATCAAACATTTAATGTAATATAGATCATTTTTTATTTGCAAGTTTACTTACTAAATGATTTTAATTGTAAGAATTAGGTTAGGTTAGAATTATCGTCGCACTAGAGCTACACTAGGGCTATTGGCGACGGGCGTCGTATTTTAGAACCACAGTCAAGTGACGAGCCAACACCTGAATAGGCACCCAACGCAACCTTAAGAATTATCCAGAGAGAAATCAATAAAATAACAAACATGGTGAGTAATATGTCTTTGTTAAAAATTAAATGTTCTTTCCAATAACTTTTTTTTAATGTTGAAATAAATATTGTTTTTAATGCGTTCTAAATAAAGCACCTTACTGACTTTTGTTTTAAAACGATTAACCAAATTTGCATCCGGAGTTCACAAATCATTCCTTCCTAATTTAAGAAAAGCTTCCTTTATTTCAAGTGAAATATGACTTACGACATTTATTATGGTAAAATTACGATAGAGCGGGAGCGTGTTGTGTAACCAATCAATAAATTATTCGAGGGAACTGACAACAGTTGTGTAAAACGATACTTTTCTCTTCTCAATCATCATTAAATAGCTCTAGGAACGTCGAATATATGGTATCAGAGAGGATGAACCTAAAAATACCATGGTAAAGAATAAGCATATTTTCTACGCTTTGCAGGAACATCAAGACAAGGGTTTGGATTATAACTATTATGAATTAAAAGCCTAGACACAGTTATAGAATACCTTTTAAATTATTTATGTACTTGTTTCCATTTGGTTTATTGGTCAATTGTATACAGGGTGGCGCAAATAAAAGTGGCCGCGGAAAGGAGCCACAAATGCAGGGAAATGCTTGGCGAGAAAAACTATTTTAGCAGCCTGAAAGTCTTCTAGTCGAATTCATAAATAAGTCAGGCTTTCATTGGTTTCACTTGACAAACCTATTTTTCATTGATTTGTTTGGTTGTTACTAGACTAGAGCTGCACATGGACTATTGATGAGTTCAGAACTTGGTGAGAGATGTGTAAGGTTTGCTTTGATCAGATCAGTGCATATGTCGTTGTGTGTTTTCTAAAACCCATACAACTTGTTCAATAACCAAAATTTAATTGTTTAAAAAAACATGTTTTAAACAAAATACTACCCAAAAATTCATTGATTTAAACACTAAAATACCACGCGGTCGTTTTAATTAGGCCAGATCTGGTTAGGTAATTTTGAAAGAACACGACACGTTGTAAATTTTGCTGTCATGGTCATTTTACTGTCATGGCCATTTTACTGTCAATGACCATTTTCAGTTTGAGTGCAATATTTACAAATTTCAATCATAAACTTCATTTCTATTAACATGTGGTGGAAAGGAAACTTGGAAAATGTTTTTTAATTAAATGTAGAGAATACATGCAAGAGAAAATAATTAACCACCTGTTAAAAAAGACGAGCTTTAAATAGATTTTAATATAATAGAACGTTCACTTCACATTAAATATTTTCTAAAGCTAGTTTCAAAAACACCTGTACACAAAGGATTTAGTGAATAAAGACGAAAATCGATGGCGGTTACGTGAATAGACGAAAATAATGTGTAGGAGCATATTCTTGTGAACTGAAGTTTAAAATGTCTAGATACTTTCGATGCGTTATTTTTTTGTTGCTACGTAACATGCCATAGAAAAAGCATAATCAAATCCTTAGTTCTTGATGACTTAAGGCATCACCCACAGCTAAAGAGAAAAACAACTAAACAATTGATAAATACTATTTCATAGAATTTTGCAGATTTTGAGTACAAAACAGTTGTTTTCCGAATGTTTGGATTGGATGTTTCAATGTTGCACTGGGTAAACTGGGTTCGTAGCACTTTTACGTCCAACCTCGTGAAATCGTTGGGATGACACGTAGATGTCATACATTTTCTTGTAAGCAAATTTATTTATCTAAAATAATTTGATTATAAATTAGCACTGCTAGCAGAGTAGAAGTGTCGTACGTTTTCTGTGCAAATGAAACAGCATCAGCACAAATATTATTATTAAGAAAAACTCCTAATCTTTAAGGGGGAAAAAACGGAAAAATCATGCAATAAAAAAACTAAATAAATATTTCCTTTAGGTAATTAAAGTACCAAAACCTCTTAATTAGTAAATACTTTTTGGAAGCTTTAAAATTATTTGTACAAAAATATTTAAGTACTCATGTCAAACCTTTAGTAAACATGCTTCATTTATCCAATAATCCAATTTTCGACAATATATTAGAAGGTTAAATTATACGACATTGCAGTCAACACGGAAATAGGAAAGAAAAATAATTTCCGTCGAATGACGTTGACTGACAAGAATTCAATATTTGTCGAAAAATCATACGACCAAATGCATGCCAAACCTGAAGCATACAACAGAATATGAAACATAAGTTTAAGATCGTCTGTAATTGAAAAAATAAAAATCGCAAAACGCAAGTATTTACCAGCAATTTAAACTGTTAAAAGTCATTTTTTTTTTTTTTTTGCAAATTTGCTTTTAGTTATTTGGGTTTGCCGTAAAAAATATTAACTTAAGAGAAATAGAACCATCTAAGAAAAAAAAAACCTCCTGGTTCAAAAGTAAAAAAGTAAGTTTAGTCTTCAAAAAGCTAAAAATTCAAACAGCTACTAGCATTTTTTTTAAAACTTTTTTTATTCTACACAACTTTTAGATGGGGTAAATTTCAGCTTTGAAAAGTTTAAATTACGACTAAAAAGCTGTGATTAATGTTTTTTCCCCCTAAGGTCTAAATCGTTTACTGAAGCGGTTCTAGGAGGCAGTTGCTGTTATAAAGTGCAAACCTACTTGTTTTTCTATAAGAGTTTCAGTAAGTATTGAAGTAACAAGAAGGCGATTTTAGTTTATTTGGAGCTTCTTGTTTTTTTAAAAATCAAATGAAATTAAAAATGAATACAAATGGCTAATTATTTTAGAACTTACTACTTGGCTATTTGGCTAAATTCTGAGCAAATGCTAAAAAAATCAAGACAAATTTTAAAAAACAGATTAGTCCTAATTTTAACCCATTAATGACGAATTTATGAATAAACACCTCTATTTTCAGGGGAAAAGAAGTTTTTTAAATTCGCGTAATTTAATTTGTCCAACATAAATTTTGTAGTCTTCATTTGTCTTCAACTTCGTTAAATTTTCTTTACAATCGTTGTTAATGGGGAATGGCATAAGTATTAAAGAATTCTCTGCCACATTTTTCCGGATGTATTGAATATTTTTACAAACAGTTTTTTTTATGTGACAAATGTAGCTGACTCACAGGTCCCGACAATCACACTTTTTTTTAATTGATTCGAATATATTTTTTAAATTTTCAATACGTAATTTCACAAAAAGTATTCGAACCTTTTTCAAAAAGTGGGACTATAGAGACCTGTAACTTATCTACATTTATTATTTTTAAAAACCGTTTGTAAAAATACTCAATACAACCTGAGAAATATGGCAGAGAAAATAGTTTTTCCCCATTGGATGATTAGTCCAGGAACAAATGGAATCCGCTACAATCTGAACCTACTAATTATGGAATCTCTCATCACGGAATATAATTTAACTCATAAAACAAAATTATTTTAATGCAAGAAACTGCCATAAATAAAAAAGGACTACCCTTCCATGGAAGTGGATAGAGCGAAGCGGCGGATACTGACATCTAACGTGTCTTTATTTCTGAATAGGGTTCGAAATTAAAAGGAATAGTCGAAAAATGCAACTGAATCCTTTAATAATGCTTAAACAAAATAAATTGAAACGAAGTTTTTGCAACGACAAAATCATCAATGCCATTTTTTTAAATACTGGTTTCCAGAAATCTCACCGAAAATAAACTTCTTGAAATCTCAAATCTCCACCAATCTTAAATTTGTTCACCGCTCTATAGTGAGCCTAAAAACGAAAAAATTCGAATGGCGATTCGATAATCGCGAAACTCAACAAGAAATTTCTCAGTTATGCGAGATGTACTTCGGAATTTGTGAATAAAAAATAATCTAAATTTAATTTAAAAAAATATGTTTATTAAAATGCTTCTATATAATGTGCATTTACTCTTTTTTTAGTCAATAGTATCGAATGCTTCTAAATTTCTTTATCCAATTAACTTGTTTATCTTAGTACGGAAAGAAAACAAGACAACCAATAAAATCACAATATGGAGAAAGTGACATCATAAGAAACATTCCCATTTTTAACACTGTTTCTGATACTTCCTTAATCTCTAATAAGTTTATTAAGTTATTATTGCAAAAGTTATTTTTGCATTAAAGGCCAAATTATATAAAATAAGTAAAAGTCAACTAATTAAAAATGAAAAAAAAAATCATTAAGAGAATTCATGGGTGGTTTTCATTCATTCAAAAGATAAGTGGTGAGGGAATTTGATTCGTAAAAGTGTTTTTTTCGAGAAAAAGCATAATTCTCAATATTTTCCAGTTTTCATGACTTTAACTTCTTATTCCATTAATCAGCGATGTCATTAAATGGTAGACATTTTTATATTGATCGACTTAAAAGTCATATTTCTTTATCTATTTTAATCATAATTCATCACTAAAAAAACAATTAATTTAAATGAAGGACTTTTTTTTAAAAAAAATATACTAAATATTTCAAGATAAATTAGGAGTTTAACACACAGGTTTAGAGTTATAGATCTGAGAGTTGTAATTAAAGGTATATATTGGCTCAATACCCCCCCCCCCCCCCCCCCAAGAAAAAAACAACACTGTCATGACTGACTCTTTAAAACACTTTTTGGCTATGAAAAATTATTATCTCAAACAAAGGGTTAGATATCTTCTGAAAAATTTGATGGATATTATTTACATACAGAATACTGTAAAATTGAACTTGTGTATGATAGGTGTGGTTAATTGAATATAATTTTTAAAAATGTTAATTTAATTGTGTATAATATTCATATGGTTGAACTTATGTGTTTGGACTTCTTTAGAACCATAGCTAAACACTAATTGGGAATTCATAATTCAAATCTTTTGAAACTCGAAAAATAAATTATTCGTTTAATTAAGCAATTATACAATTCTTATAATTACAACATAAAATAATGTTTTAATGTATTATATTTAACTACAAGAATAAGTAAAATCATTAAAAATCTATTTTAAGTAACTAATATAAACTTAATGTGCCCTACTAGCAATTATGCTGTTTAAGTTAAAAACATAAAAATATATTTTAAAAAAAATATTACATAAGCCATAATTGACATATTCAGAGATAAAGGTAATTTTTAAGCGTCCACATTTACAAGGATTTATAATTTTATTTTAAATTTCTCTAACAATTTTCCGTTTGGTTTTCAAATAAAAAAATTTAACCAGAATTCTGATAAAGCAAAATAAATTTATTCAGCGATTATAACAGTGATTATCTAGTTTATCAGACTATCAGTTGTAAACTACAAATCTAGTTAATTAGAGCCTACTAAACATCTTCATGAACAGGGGAGGGGGCGGGGCCCATTCATGAATTCATATACAATGCATCCGGTTTAAACAGCTTGATACTTATGTAGGTCAATTTGATTCATGGATATATTAGTAACTTCTTCATATGCTATATCTTAAAATTACAATTACTGAGTCATATTATGACCATGTTATAGGTTTAAGAGACAACAGAAAATACGCAGCAGAGCACCTATGTTTTGCAAAGTTATTATCACTCCTCTGTTTAATGATAACTCATAAATGTAAACTTATGCTTTTGAAAAATTATAAACAAGTTCCTATTTTGTCTAGTTTTAAATTAGATGCTAATTTGAATATTTATATTTTATATTTAGAAATATTAACATACAGTAGAATATCCGAAATCCGGAACCCTAAAATCCGGAAATACCTAAAATCCGGACTTTTTTCATTTTTCTCAATTTAAAAAAAATCGATTTTCTTGAAAGGGAATTTAAAACAAAAATATTCCGATTTCCCAATTTTTTTTATCTCTTATCTTATTTTCGTTCTCTACTTTTTTATTTCTTTCCATAAGCCTTTCCATGCCGACCACGACCCTCAAGAATGCTTGGCACAATTTGTGGCCGGCGACGATATTTTCAGATGAAGGCGACGACGACAAAGAAAATGATTTCGAAGGATTTCGAATTAGTAACGAGAAAAGGGAAATCATGGTTCTCCTCGAATATGTGAAAACATCGGCCAAGCTAATAGCTGAAGAAGATATTTTGGAAGTTTTCCATTGCGACGATGAAGCCCCAACTGTGTGCCAATTAACAGATGAGGAAATCAGCGATATGGTGTTGAAGCCCGGAAGTTCGGCTGTTTCATCGGATAGCGAAGAAGGTGAAATCGAAGTGGAAGAAAAGATTCCTATGGACACCTTGATAGAAGTGCTAAACACTGCAATTAAAGGACTAGAACAGCGCAATTTTATTTCGGAATCAGAAGTAATGGCAGTGCATAAAATTCGAGAAAAATTAATTGCCCAAAAACCTAAATTACTAAAACAATTAACCTTAAGTAAGATGTATTTTAAAAGAAAATAAACTAATATTTAGTCCTATTTCCTTGGTTTATTCTGTTTACATTGTATTTTTGTCATTATTTTTAAAGAATAATTAAATTTTATCTGGAATCCGGAATTTTCCGAAATCCGGAATCGCCGAAGTCCCGGCGATTCCGGATTTGAGATATTCTACTGTAGTTACAAAACCACCCATATCTAATGATGTTTATTTTTTCCTAAAAAATAAGTGATTCAAATAAATATTAAATAGATTACAAAATGTTATCAATTTTGAAATGTTAAGTCGCAACATGAAGATTGAAGATGATATATACTCTCGTGATGCTTAAGATGCAGTTAATTACTCTTGCCAAGTAATAACAATAGTATGCAATAAAAATGCTTAACTACCCTTACTGAAACTTTTTGAAGTATAATTACATTATTTTCAACAAAGAACATAGTTTAACATCAGGAAAAAAATAAACAGTAGATCCCCGCTATAGTGAATCCTTACGGAATAAACAATTGGTTCACTATATCCAATTTTTCTGGCATAAAGCCTTATACGATATAAAGTTTTTACAAGAATAATAATGGTTTTATATATCTTGAATTAATTAAATAAATAATCCAATTAAAAATTAATTATTTAATAAATTTAAAAAAATACTAATTACTTAATTTTTGAAATTTTTTTAAATTAATTATTAAAATAAATGCAAATACATTCAGTTAAATAATAACTAATATTTAAATTTTCATGTAACACATTTGCATTGTAGAAAAGAAATTGGCATTTTTAGGCTTTTCCCTTTACAGAAGCCACCATTTTTCAGACGGTCTCCTTCTCAAAATGTGTCTAAAATCATTCATAAGCAAATAAGAGAGTAACAGAGAAGTACAGGTTAGGTTAAATGGTCAATTGGACAGCTCCACTTATGCCCAATTTTCAAGGGGTGGTTGAAAATAAAGAATAGGTAGCTGGGAAGTTAAAAAGTTTCATTTAATCCCAGGCAGGAGGGGGGGGGGGGGGGGGGGGCAAGTTGCAACGAAAGAGGTATTGCTGTTTGACCAGACAAGCCTTCCAGATAAAGTGAGTATGAGTGGGAGGGGGGATATGAATAATGGTTCGAAAAGAAAGGGTGGTTCCTGGAACTCGGAAGGGGGAGAGGTATCTTTACTTTGAAACAGGTCCAGTTTGAGTACAATAAGAAGGGAAGGACAGGTTGAAATATGACACATTGTCAAAGATTGTTATCTCCCTGCCACTTGCCACTTATAATGTAACATAAAACATGGAGAACTGAAAAAATTACTTAAGTAAAGGAAATTTAAGTTCACAATAAGCGAATTCCCATTTTCTAAGTAGTTCACTATATCCATATAAAATAACATTAGTTAAATAGGAGTTTGGAAGGGACCATTAAAAAGGTTCACTTTAAGCAAGGGTTCAGTATATCCCAGATTCACTATAGCGGGGTTCGACTGTACTTCTAAAAAATCAAAATTAACACTGATTACTTGGATAAATAAGCATGAAATTCTTTTTTTTAAGTATGAGTATCCGATCGAAGCAAGCAATTTTAAGTGTTTCAATCTAGCAAATAACTATCCAGCCTTAATAAAAATGAAGGGAACTTCGACAGAAGTTAGTTTTTTCGTAAGAATGGTTCAACTAATATTCGCATAATTTGCATTTAAATGTAAGACAAGGATTATACGTTTTGTTTAGTTAACATGTTTACTTTTGGGATAAAAATGTGTGTCATTCCTAAATGCAAATTACAATGATATCCAAACATGACTGTAAATATGATTTGCGTGGATAATAATATAAAGGCATGTATATACCCCAAATCATTTTACATAGGAACTAGATGGATTTATTTAAATGCAATAGGTGCAATACCATGCCTCAACAATAAAGTGATTTTTAAATGTGTAGAATTCAGTAATAGCATGTAGTGAAAAATAAAACAAGCAATTAGAATTCTCTATAGAAAAAGTAAATATATACAAGTGGACTCGCCCACATTTAACAGAGATAAGGACGGTTATTTTAATTCCTGTAGATTTTTATAATAGATAAAAAGGCTTTTTCAATTTTAACAATTATGAAAAACTACTCAATCGTGAAAAATAACTTATATTTGATAGATTTAAACCAAAAGGATTACAAGTAGAAAATGATAAATGTATTTTGACACTTCCGCTTAATTAATCCAGTCTTTAATTGCACTAATGTTCTCGCATCAAGTAGTTTATATTTTAAGGTTCATCATCATAGTACATATATATTCCTATATTTTTTTTTAAATAAGTTAAGTGAAAACTAAGTAAATAAACAAAAAACTGAAACTATTCAATCCAGCCCATTGACCCATAGAAGTCATTCCAAAATAAATGTACTTACTCCACTTTTAATAGCTTTAGAGGTAGATATTCTTCTTTGGAATGGTTTGGTTGAAGTTGGTTCTCCATCACTTTCAGATGATTCGTCAGTAACCGCATCGGAACTTACTTTTTCGGATAAAATTGCCGAGCAGGCCGATCCCGTCGCCATCTTCCATCCCTACTAAATAATTTTATTATTATCTTGTCAATAGATGGCACTGCTTTTTTTTCGATATCATCGTCTATTTAATCGTCTAGTGACATGAACAATTCTATTCTTCCATTGGTCAAATTAATGGTTACCTTAGATGGAGATATTTTGGTAGCCAAATAAAGCCTAATTTATTGCTAGATCCGTTTTCGAGTCTAGAGTCTAGACAATCGGTTCTGCATTTTATTCTGTATTTAATATATTTTTTTGTTTTACCCTGGAAGCTATAAGATAATCAGCTTCACGATGTATAAACCGAATTCATATTTTGAATAAAATTTCCGATGTTGAACAGACAAATCACCAATATTAAATAACTTAAAAATTATATTTGCATACGTCGTTTTGTATAAAAAAAAAGCTGAAAGCAACTGATTTTTTTAAAATCTTCAATTAAAAGTGTATTTAAAGTATATACAGCAATTTAAATTATTATATTTTTAATGGGGTTTTTTTTTATAATTTTTTTTATTTATTTACATAGTCGTTTGCGAAGAAAAAAGAATTATTTTTATTTCTCTCTCCATTTTTTTAATCGAACTGCTTTTTAACTTTTTATGGGCACCTGGCACCTATTCAATGCAGAAGTTTTGCCCTCATCCCCATTTGCATCGGATCGGAGGTTATCTTATTCTAGCTTAAATTGCCAAATTAGCGATATTTAAAAAAATCTGGTAGTATATTTTAAGGTGTGATCACATGTCAATTTTCACCAATGAGAAAACCCAATCGATCAAGCCGATAACCAATATCTAAAGTTTGGAATATGCTTAATTATTTCATTAAATACTCCTAGTGTAACTGTTTTTAAACATTAAATCATTTCTAGTGTCCTTGAAAAAAGATTCTTTTTTCTAATGAACCCTACAACCTAAATGAAATTGATTAAATTTATTTCTATTATGGGTACACCACCACACACACTACATATAATCTCAAAATTGACGCATATATTATTTAATCGTAATCGAAAACTACGTGTTCTATGTTTACTGAAATACTTTATGATTTTTCAAAAGTAATTGATGTTATTTCCTTTAATTAAGTAAGTACAATATTTTTTTTATAAATTTTTGAGTATATAAGTAAAATTACAACTTCCAATTTTTCGTCAATGATTTTTTTGCAATTTTACCCTCGACTTCGTTTTAAAAAATTGGCATTCATTTTCCCATTTATTGTGTCCAGAAATCACGAAAAAACGGACATTTAATTAACTTTGCGTTAATTATTTTTTGCAGAAAGTGAATATTTCGAAGGGACTAAGTTTTTGCTGCCCTCAATCCGTATTGCGTATTTGTTGTTATGTGTCATGCGATGGTAGTGTGAGCGCAGAGTTACGCGGCGGACATCTTGTTTGGTGGAAGCAGTTGTCATCGCTTCTTCACGTAGGGTGATTGCCTTCGTGAACTGAAACTGTTAATTTCGTCTTATGGAATTAGGCATGATGTCGGAAGAAATGCCTATAATGGCTCCCCCTTCTACGACGTGTTTATACGGAAATTATAAAGAATCTTCACCCGATTATGTGCGAGAACGGGATCTATGTATGCAGTGTTTCGAAAAGTGGAGCGAGTCCGAACAGACTGAATTTGTGGAAATGCTTTTGAGTAAAATGTTGCATCATCAACATAGCCATGTGAGTTCATTTTTGAGACCCATGCTTCGAAGAGACTTTATATCCCTTTTACCTAAAAAAGGGTTAGATCACGTAGCTGAAAATATATTGTCCTACTTAGATGCGAAATCGCTATGCGCGGCCGAACTTGTTTGCAAGGAGTGGTACCAAGTTATTTCCGAGGGTATGCTTTGGAAGAAATTGATTGAAAGATGTGTGCGAACCGATTCACTATGGAGAGGCCTGATGGAACGGCGGTGCTGGATTAAGTATTTGTTCAAGCCTTTGCCTGGCGAACCCCATCCCGATCACATGTTCTACCGAAGGCTCTATCCCAAAATCATCCAGGATATCGAAAATATCGAAACCAACTGGCGATGTGGGCGCCACACATTGAAGAGAATCAATTGCCAAAGTGAAAACAGCAAAGGTGTTTACTGTGTCCAGTATGATGATAATAAGATAGTCAGTGGCCTGCGTGACAACACCATCAAAATCTGGGACCGTAGCACTCTGGAATGCATTCAAGTCTTGACCGGCCACACCGGATCCGTCTTGTGTCTCCAGTATGACGACCGAGTCATCATCAGCGGCTCCAGCGATTCCACCGTCCGTGTGTGGGACGTGAAAACCGGAGAACTGATAAACACCCTGATTCACCACTGCGAGGCTGTGCTGCATCTACGTTTTAACAACGGCATGATGGTAACTTGTTCTAAGGATCGCTCTATTACAGTCTGGAACATGGTTTCCCCGAACGAAATAACGATCCAACGAGTACTTGTTGGTCACCGTGCTGCTGTAAATGTCGTAGATTTCGACGAGAAATACATAGTCTCCGCGTCCGGTGACAGAACTATCAAGGTGTGGAACACCTCCACTTGCGAATTCGTCCGTACCCTCAACGGACACAAGCGGGGCATCGCCTGTCTCCAGTACAGAGACCGGCTGGTCGTCAGCGGCAGTTCGGACAATACCATCCGGCTGTGGGACATTGAGAGCGGTGCTTGTCTGCGGACTCTGGAGGGCCATAAGGAACTCGTACGGTGCATACAGTTCGACAACAAGAGAATAGTCAGCGGGGCCTATGATGGGAAGATTAAAGTGTGGGACTTGGCGGCCGCCCTTGACCCGCGGGCTCCAGCCGGGTCCCTGTGTCTCCGTACGTCTGTGGAGCACTCTGGCCGCGTTTTCCGTCTCCAGTTCGACGACTTCCAGATTGTGAGCAGTTCCCATGACGACACCATCCTCATCTGGGACTTCCTCAACGGCACCCCTCCCGAGACGCCTGCCCTGACTCTCCGCTCGCCTTCGCGTACCTACACCTATGTCCCGAAATAAAGATCTGTGTGCGGGCCTGCTCGAGGCTCTGGAAAAATAAGGTTGTGCATGCATTTGTGCATATATATGGTGATTCAGCATCATGTTATCTATGGTGAAAGTATATGTGTGGTGAGAGTGTGAAATCAGAGCATGATGTGATTCCAAAAGAATCAAGAGATATCGCCTTTATCTCTTATTTATACTTTTGATCAATAGTTCCTTTTCATCATTATTAGAGGCAGCACTTTACGAGAATGTCCACTTATTTAGAACAGACAAATGCTTATGGTATGTTAGGCTTTCATTTTAAATGCTGCTCTTAAGTAACTCTACAATGTCCGACCGTGTTTAATTACAGTTGTGGATGGTTTGCCAGATATAAAAGTATTTTCACTTAGTAGAACTTTTATTGTTGTAATTGAATAGTATCTTGTTATATGAATGGAATATTATCCAGGAAGTGTATTTGCAGGGAAACTGGTATTATATGATATTGCACATAAAAAGTTCTGGATCAACTGTAATTCTTTACCAGTCATTGAAAGTAGAAAGATTATACTGGAATGCATGTAGTTTTTTTATTTATCCAATTTAAATTGTTGACTGTTTAAATGCAGAACAGTTGTTCATTTACAAATATTCCATTTAGATACTGTTTTATCTTTTGTTAGTTTAAAAGGTTACTCTTATAGTTCTAAATATAAAACTTAAAGAAAAAAAAATTATATTATTTTGTGTTAAATGTGTATGTTCTTTACTTTCTTCTGCCATTCTTTTTAATGATTTTAAAATTTCATCATTATTTATAGGTGTACTTCTTGAAATGTTTGTGATTTTATTTATTTTGAAAGTTAAAAGAGTGTGATATACTTCATACTTTTTAAACTAGCTGACATTAGAAAGAATTGCACTAGTTCACTTATCTTACTTATAATTTGTTCCATTTAAAAAAATACAAAATTATTTTTAAAAATGTAAAAAGAAATATTGAAACAGGTAACATATTGTAATATAAATATGTATATTAAACATAAATACTAATTTATTGTTCTAAAAAAATCTATCTCATGCTTAATAACTTCTCATAGTTTTAGTGCAATGTGCTATAAATTAACCTTTGTGCTAACAAGTTTCTAGTAAAAGCCTCTTTATCTGCCCTTCCCCTCCTAGAAAAGATTGACTTCTGTTACAGTAATTTTTTCACAAAGTGGTGATTTGGTGCTAAATATAGTAGTATTGCCAGTTTATCTTGGAAAGTTTCTTTAGTTATGGGCAATACTGTAAGTTGCAAGTACATTTTAATCCCTATTTAACTCATTAGAATTAAACAAAAATTCCTCATGCATATTACCGTGGGCACAGTTTAACAGAATTAAAAATTTGTGCTAAAATATTCCCAAGCTTGAATTAAAAAATGCGGAACTATTCTGCACTTAAGTATAAAAAGGTCAATATCCTTTGTTGCACTTATAAAATTCTGGCTTTTTCCTACTAATGATAAATATAGTCCATTTAGAAACGTAATTGTTTACTATTCCAGATAAACATGCTTTTACTAGTTTGATTTAATGTACTTTAGTAGAAAATTATTACTATGTTCTATGGAGGGGTTGTACATGAATTTCCATAGACATTTCTGCCCAAAAGAATACATGTTTTGTTTGAAGTTATCTAAGGAAATTATCCTATTTTACTCAGGCATTGGCCCTTTTCCTACTAAGGTAAAATTTAAAGTTATTTATGTACCAACATTCAGAACAAATCTTAATTTTTCTTGATTTTATAAATGTTTGTCGAGTGACAAGAATTCCAGATGTAAATGGTTAGTATTTTGTGTCCACTGTGTATTTTTAATTTTATTAGGCCATGTAATATTTTGACACATGTTTTTTTATTTATAAAATCATTTTTAAATTTAGGAGAAGACACAAGGCATAAGACTTAGCTCGTTCTTGTACCTACTTTATGTCATCTTTGATGTTTTATGAATGTCTATACCCGTGATATAAATAAATCAGTACCACAGTAAAAAAAAATGTATTGTCCGAAATGTTATTATAGGACAATTGGACTTTTTCTACTGTGGTACGGAAATTGAAGTTTTTTCTCTCTCTTTTCAATGCAATGTCATTTGTAACTTGTATACGAGACTCGAAGAAGATGCTATCAGAGAACCTTGCTGTTCATTAAAATATTAATAATAATGTTAACGATTATGTAAACTTCAATATAATTTTACTTGTCAGAGTTTTGATTCCTTTATTACTTAACACATGTTAGCAGCAATTTTAAGCAAATCTTAATCTTATTTCAAGTAAGGTAATTGAATAATTTAATTTGGTTATTATATTCAAGTTAAATTTGAATTGTTTTAACCTATAATATGTCTAAAAAATAATAGCCTCAATATGTCTTCAAATTCTGACAGTACAGGTTTTTGATTAGCATCCATATTTCTTTGAAACTAGTTATTAAATGTCATTTGTGTATACCTAAATGAAATTTTAAATTATTAGCTTGGTTTTATGCTTGTCTCTCATACATTTGCTGTTGCAATCACCAATATTTTCTGTATTTAAATAACTGTAATAAAAATTTATTATTTTGTGTGAATGGTATATGCTTTATTTCTTTATGATTCTCAATTTCTTTTCATACACTGAAATAGTGCATACAACTTGGTTTTTTAGCAAGTATTTTCCAGAGATTGGAGTTACACATTATTTGTAACATCGTTATTGTAGCAGTTACTATTTTTAGGTAATAACGTTAGGTTTTTCAGAAAGTAACTGTGACTTGGTTACTTTTCGAAATGTATCGGTTTCGATGAATAAGTTCTAACTCCTGCTTATGTTTCTTTAAACTTGGTTCTCTCTGATTAACAGTAAGGTGGTTAAATTCCAATTTTAAACTTGACTTATAGCCTGAAGTTTCTTAAACTAACATTAACTTGTTACTATATGTTGAGTAACTGTAACAGTTACTTTTTTTAAGTAATTTTCCAATCCCTGGTAGGGTAGACTGACCAGTGAGTGAAAAGGCCCCAGTGAATGAACATTTGCTAAATGTAATTAAAAAAATATTGAAATCATTCCACTAGATGGATTGGCAACACTGACTTCCTCCCATATACTTGGAAGCTATCTGGCATATGGTTGGTTGTCCTGGTGTGTATTATTCACTGGCAAACACAGCACCTTAAACGTTCATTCACTGGTTAGTTTACCCTAATTTCTTTTTCACACTGATCATTGTGCTATATAAATATAATAGTTTCACTCTGCAGACCAAAAAGTTCCTCTACATAAGATAGTGATAGAGTAACTTTTTTAAAAGTGTTTTTGGATTTGGGGCACTTTCTCAAACACAATATTTTCATATTACACTTTACAATCCAATGTATCATACTTTAAAAAATAAGTTACATGTACATTCAGGATTGGTACACTGCATTTGTGTTATAAATTAAGTTTGTACAACATTTGTCAGGGAAATCAATATTTACTTATATTTTTTTTTGTGTGTGCTAAACACTGGGAATTATTTTGCACACTATTCAGATAAGTTAAACTGAATTTCTAGATTTGGCTATATTAATCAGTAACTTCAAAATTTATATTAAAGTACTCATAATTTTCAATGCCTTGCAAATAGACAGATAGCTTTAAAATGATATGAAAATCACACTATTTATACACATTTGAATCAATACCTTTTTTCTTGAGTTAGTCGAAACACTAAGAAAAATTTCTATATATATTTTAAAACAAATGAAACTGCATTTTATATGAAAATATGTTGCAATTTTGAACTGTTTAGGAGCTAATTACAAGAAAAAGTCTGCCTTGGAAACAAATTTTATTTACACATATTTTAAAAGGAGTAATATTTAAAATTGTCCAATATTAATGTAAAGAAGTTATCAAATTTTATTAAACTAAATTTAATGTTGGTGAACTCTAAACAATTTATCAAAACAATTTATTTTTATTAATTTGCAGTACAGAAATTTCTGAACGCAAAATTTAATTTTTTTTCTTCTCAAATAATGTAAATGAAATTAGTGTTCCATAAAAGGTAAATAAAAATAATAACCACCATAGTCTTACAAAACAAAGCCGAGGCACTGCTAAACCATTGATTAAAATTTATAGCCATGACTAAAATAACAGGTCACGTTTTTCACGTTTGGGTCATTTATTTTATAAAATGAAACCCTTAATAATCAGTATTTGGTCATTTTTATTTTATAAAATCAAATGTGATATTTTGTAAGGCAATAGGTCTTAAAGAAAACAAAGATTTAATTAATAATTAAGAAATACCTAAGTTTTAAAATAACAATTGAATATGGAATCCTTTTTTCCCCCTTCTAGATAACAATGGCAAGTGTGTCTTCTGATGCACCCACTGAAAATGAAGATACGAAAAAGAAAACGCTTGTATGTCTAAAACTTATTATTAAAATGAATATTAAAAGCAATTTTTTTTACCTAACTATAAAACATTAATATCTTAGATTGCAGCTGAATACAAAATTTTGGTTGATATGCATATGATTGTTAAAATAAAAGTTCAATTTTTTCTCCATGTCGTATCTGCACAGTTTAATTTTTTATGTAAAAAAACTTATATTACAATGAATTTGACTTATACTTCAAATTTTTGTTTCCTTTTTGTCAATTTTATTTTCATATATTTAAACTGTATAAAAAAAGGTTTCAGTAATTTTCAATCAAATCCTAATTTCTCCATTTTATCCTTAAAAATATTAGGATAAAAAAAAATGTGTTCAATATTTATTTATTTTTTTCAAAGACATCATTATCTTACTTTTTTTTTCTTGATTAATTTATGTCATGATTATTTTGTTGTAGCTGGAAGAAAAGAGCAAAGAAGAGCTCGTAAAAATTGTAAAAAAGCAATTGATTCTCTTGCAGAAAGCTAAAGGAAAGACAGATGGTATGAATCTTTTTTTTACTAAGTAAATCTGCTTGTCTTATGCGTTTAATAAATGTTAATAAATAAAATAAAAAAAAACTTTATTACTAATTTATTATTTTTTCCATTTTGATCTGTGAGCTTCAAAATTTATATACATACACCATCTACTGTATTTTACAAAGATCTTACTATAAGGGCAAACAAGTTAATATTTTAATTAAAATGAAATTAGGGTAGACTGACCAGTGAGTGAACAGGCCCCAGTGAATGAGCATTTGGTAAATATAATAAAAAAAAAAGGATTGAAAATCATTCCACTATATGGATAGGCAACACTGTTTTCCTCCCATGTAGTAGGAAGCTATCTGACAATGGTTGGTTGTCCTGGTCATTATATCCTGGTGTTCATTCACTGGTGAATGTGACATCTTAAACGTTCATTCACTGGTTACTCTACCCTATTTTTGAAAGAAGCTTATTTTTATTTAACTAATTTAACTTTTATTTACTACAATAGTTTCATCCTCAAGAATTTCCTTTTTTTTTAAAAACAATTTTTTAAAAACAGCTAAATTTATAGATTATATCCAAATCTAAGTACTATTTCTTTTATTAATTGTGAGAAATATACATAAGTTAATATGTATTAATTTATCAAATTAAATATGTAAAAATTCCTCAAACAATACCTTTATCAATAGTTTTATCTAGTACTACTCAATTATGTTGTACTCTTATTTAAATTGTGACTGAATTTTTAATTGTTAAAAAAAAGGCACAACGTAATGTAAAATAATTGGCATATTAATCAAAAATAATTGCATATTTATTTTTAATATTAAACTTATTAAAACTTACTTATATTGGATATTTTCATATTTCTTTATTAAAGGTCAAGGTAATTAAAAATGTCTTTGATTTTGTTTATTTCAAGATATTTTATTATTTCTTTAGTTGAATTTAAATCGTAATCATTATATTATTACAATAAAGAAAGCCATATATATTGTATAATGTATTTATTTTCAACAATATTCACAATCATAAAATGATGTGTGCAGTACTTGCTGGTATGAGCTATCTTTAAAATGTTATATTTATAAATAGAACTTAATCAAAAATGTGCTGTGTGGGAAGAAGAAAAGAAGCTTTTCCAAGAAAGACAATCATCTTCAACAATAGAATTGCAACAGCAAATAGAAAATCTGGAAGTAAGGGTATCTGATCTGACTGAAGAAAATGTAAGGTTCCTTTATTTTTAACTTCAAATTTATAAGAAATTTATTTGTATCAGTAAAACCTTTCTCTCTCATCGTCATCTGGGGTCTACGATCATCAGGGTAACTAAACTTGAATAAGATTTTATAATAAATGCAAAGAGGAATATGAAATGTAATTTTTGTTCAGTAATGAAATAACAAAAACGAATCTATAATAATAAAAGAAAGAGTCTGTCTGTCTGTCTGTCTGTCAGTCTGTGTGTATGTCTGTGGATCGCAAAAGACCTACTTAGACTGCTCTAAAAAATTCGAAATTTTTAATATAGATTCCTTTTAATGCCTACGTGTGCACCTGAGGCTTAGTTTTTTCATACTTCATTGTGATTTTTAATTAATATAATTAGTTTAAAAAAAACATCATCCACGTGGGATTGCGGGACCATAACAGGGCTTGAAAATACATGGACCGGGCCGAAACGGGGGCTTGACGTCATCCTTTATTAGTTTGATTGATTGAGTTTGGTTGAGATATGCGCTCGCCCTAAGACTGCTTCATCCTCTATTAGTGTTTGCTTTTTTAAGTGCCCATGCGCCAACACGAATTTAATATTGTTTTGATTTTGAGTGTATTTTCACAAGTAAGCATGCCTCTAAAAGGAAGAAATGCGAATTTAACGGGTTCCCAGTAAGGCGGGACCATACTGCTAGTTATTTATAAAAACTAAATAATTAAATTTATAATCTACAGTAATTGTACACTGATGCATTTCTTGATATAGCTCAAGTAAACATTATTTTACTTTAAATCTAAACTATAAAGCATGAAGTTTGCATATATGTCTCACCAGCGACTGTTGAATCTTGCTTGTTTGATAGTTTGCAGTTGTTCTACTTTTTTGAAAGTAGCTTTTATCTATGAAGAGTAGGTACACGGGAAAAACCGATTGATTTATTAGGCGGACGCCCACAATTGTCTGCTTGGCAGCAGAAAACTGGTTTCTCTCTTTCTTCTTCGCTTGGTCCAAGCGCCGGGATCGTCAATCGCCTGAATCTTGGTAGCTAGGAACCACAGAGATTGTAGTTATAAAGTATTAGAGTGGTAGATAACATGACCTACAACACTGGCTTCATTCAAGCTCTTCTGGGAGCTCCTTGCACGTCCAGTCGTTAGTATTGGAGGTCACGTGATCTGCCACTCTATTACTTTAGCTATGATCTCTGTGGTAGGAACTGGTTTCCTTACACAAGTTTAGGCGATCACTCGCTATCATCGCCAAAGTGGCCTGCTAAGGAAACTTCTCTACAAAATCAATCGGTTTTTCCCGTGTACTCTTCATATGGGACTGTTTTGTTTAATGGTAAACGTTTGGTGATCATGAAAAATTAACGTAGTCTTTAAATATCTATTGAAATGAATTCAGGGGGAATGTTTATCAGATTTGCTCGATTTCATTGCTTGGCAACATAGAGTTCCTCTTTACGTCTGGTGCTTTTATTAAGATTAATCATGTTGGGAACTTGGTTATGTCATTTGATAAATTTTAATTTAGAGAAGTATACAATGACCAGTGGCAAAATATTAAATCTAGTAACTAGTTGGAAGAGTATTTCAAGAGACAGAAACCCAGCAAAGCAGATTCTTTTATCTAGTTACTATTATAAATAATGTATTGTGTATGCCATAATTATAGTACTACGCTGTGTAAATGAAATGTGAAGGCTATTTTCAAATTCTATGTGAATGTATTTTGATATAAATTGATTTAGTTGGAATTATTATTATAATTTATTAAATTATCATCTGTGCTTATTATGAATTCCTTTAGGAAAATCTGCATTATGTTTTTATTGATTGTGGAAAAGTTCAGTATTTTTAAAAATGTGAATTACATTTGAACTCATTCATATTTTTTTAAAGGAAAATATTGTGAATGATAAAATTGTCTATCTTTAATTGTCCTATTTGTGTCCTAGAAAAAAGTTAAAGAAGAAAATAATTATGAAATACAACAGCTGGAAGAAAAGTTAAAAGTTCTTGAATCTGAAAAAACTAAATACATTTCATCTTTAAATGAAAATGATGAGAGATTACAATGTCTATCAATGCAGTTAAATACAATGAAAGAAACCTGTGTTTGTTACCAAGATGAACTGTCGAAAATACAAAAGATTAAACTGGTATTTGTTTACTAAATCATTTATGCATATTAATAAATTGAATTAATATCCTTTTTAACCTGATATTAAATAATTATGGCTTTTTCAAACATAATTACACAGTAATTATTATTTTTATTTAACTGTGCACTGCTGCTCTTAAATTAGTTGTTAACATAATTTGAAACTTTAAATTATGGTTGTTATTATTATTATGATTCCTGATATGTTTCAACTCGAAAAAAAAACTTACTATGTAATATTTAATAAAAAATGTATTGAGTCCATGTAACAATATTTAGTGTAACTTTATTTTTTAATGGTTAGGGCTTTTTTTTTTAATTCTTTGTCAGTTTTAAGTTCATGTAGTTGACCTGTATGTTTATTTATTCAGGAATTAGATGCTGAAATAATTGTTTTAAAAGAAGCAAGAGATTCAACTCTTAAATCCCTAAAATCCCAAAACTTACTTCTTGATTCAAAAAGTGCAGAATTTGAAGATTTAAAAAAGAAGTATTTCATTTGTATTGAAGAAAATTGCTCATTAACTTCTGCTATTGAAAACTTAAAAACCGACTTAAAAAACCTTGAAGTCGAGAATTCAAATTTGTGTACTAAGGTTGAAAATTTAAGTTCCTCAAAAGAAACATCAGATGGAGTTTTTCCTACACATACCGATGACTTATCTTTCCTAATTGCTGATAACCAAAAATTGCAGGCTGAATTAAACATGCTAAAAGAAGAGAATAATTTACTAAAACAAAATAAAGGTTCTTTTGAAACTCCCACTGCTTCTGATAAGTCCCCTGATACAAAAGAACTGATGTACACTCAAAAAGAATACGATGAATTGCAGATGAATTTCATTGATGCAGAAAGCAAAAATTCCAAGTTGAAGAGTGCCTTGGAGGATATTGAAATTGAAAATAAAAACTTAACACAAAAACTTCATTATTTGCTTGATGAAAAATCAAAAAGGGGCCTAGAGTTAAATTCAGCCTTAAAAGAGAATTCTGAGCTGAAGAGAGAAATTGAACGATTATCTTCGTTGGGAGATTGTAAAACGGATTACGAGTTTGCCCTTCTACAGGGTGGTACAACTGAAAGTATAAAAGTAACTGATGAAGAAAACAAAATTGTGAAAACAGAGAAAATTGCGTCAGAGCTTCCAACTGAAATAAAGAAAGAGGAACATCCTTATTTTGAAACAGGCTTTCCTGAGGACGGGGGTGGTTTTGAATTTGGTCTACTTGCTGGAGGTGACATAACTGGAATGTCTCAGAATGAAGACAAAGGTGATACAGAATCAGAAAAACAGAAAATCAGTAATGACAATGAAAAGTGTGCGAAATGTAATGAAACGTGTGAATTGCTTGAGAAATTGAAGATAGAAAATGAGTCTCTTTCTAAAGAAATTGAAAATAAGGAAGCAACTTGTAAAGAGTATGCAACTTTAATTGAAGAAACCGTCGTTGAAAATGAGTCACTTAAGACAGAGATTGCTATGCTTAAAAATGAGAAAGGCATTGAACTTCATCTGGCCGGTGTAAAATGTCCAACTGTTGATAGCAGTACTAACACTTTGGTGGAAATGGTGGAAAAGAGTTATCATGATAAAAAGGTATCTGAAGTAGAAAGAGAATTCAGAATATTTTTATCAGACCTAGAAAATAAGAAAAAGGATTTAAGTGTGAAACTTTTGTGTCTTGAAAATGAAAAGTGTGAATGTATCAATAAATGTACGTCTCTAGTTGAAGAGATGGAACTGTTGAAGACTGAAATCCAAGCAGGGAAAAATGAGCTTGCAAAGAAGGAAGAAACATGCCATGAGTATGCAGCTCTGGTAGAAGAAACCCTTTCTGAAAATGAATCTCTAAAACTCAAGATTGAGAGGTACGAGAACGAAAAATCGATGCCGTCAAACAACTCGGAACTGGAATCTGATGTTACTGATGGCAGCACAAGTACTGCAAATGAAGTTGATGATAAAAGTTATATGGATGAAATAACTCAATTAAAAATGGAATTTAAAATATTAATATCCAGTTTAGAAGAAAAAAACAGGATCTTGAGTGACCAAGTTTCTTGTTTAGAAAAAGAAAATTCTGAAAGTAATGGTAAGTGTGGTTCCTTAACTGAAGAAATCGAGCAGTTAAAAGGAGAAATTCAGAATTTCAAAGCAATCATCGAAAATTTAGAACTTTTAAACGAAAACTTCCAGCAAAATTCTGATGCTCTAGAAAAGCAGAATTATGAATTGAGTGAAAAACTTGAAAGTCGGTGTAAAGAGCTAGATGATGTCAATTTTCAAATTGAGTTATTGACTATAGGTATTAAACAAGGTGTCAGGCAAAAGACAGTTAATCCTAATAAAGCTGAAAAAACATTAACTGAAAATATTAGTACGCTTAAAACACTTGTAGATGATTTAGTCATCCTTTCTAATTCTAATGCAATAAAATCTAAAGAAGTTGAAACCGATATGGAGGACTTGTTTGTCCAAAAGCAAGCACTTGAAGATGAACTGTTTCAAATGAGAGAACTTAACCAGTTCTTGGAAGATGAAATTAAAGAACTTCGTTCCGAAGTAGAACACTTGAAAAGTCCACAAAGCTCTGTCAATGTGTATCATCATGTAAAGAGTGCTGAATTGTATAGTATTGAAGAAATTGATGAAAAATCTATTCCTGCAGATGTGGTTGAGGGAATGTCGTCAGATGAAGCAATTTCTGCTCAGCAATCTTTTGATAATGAGAAAGCTTCAAGTGAAGTTTTAAGTTCGAAAGAAACACAAACCAAAGATCATTCCTCTGCTGTTACTTCAGAAAGTGAAACTACTGAAGCTACTATTGATTATCAGTTACTTCTAGAACAGTTAAAGGCAGAAAACTTGGATCTTAAATCTACATTAAAAGACAAATCTAAATTAGTTGATGGAATACACTGTCAGATGGATTCATTGTTAGAAAAAATTGAAACTGCAAACTTGGAATTGAAAAATAAAACTGATGATCTTGAAAATAGTCAAGCTTTGGTAAGCAGTCTTAGAGAAAAGTTACACAAACTTGACCATGCCTTTATTGCTAAGCAAGATATTGTTACTCATATGAGGAATGTATTAAATGAATTAAACAAAGAAAAAGATAGTCTTAAATTAGACATTTCTTCTTTTAGTGAATATTCAATGAATATAGTTAGTTCAATTTCTAGTAGCACTGCTGAAACTGTAAGTGAAATTGGCAGTATCTATGAAAACTTAAAAAATAAAAATGAACATCTTGAAAATATCATTAGTCATGTCAATTCTTATATGAATAACTTTACAAAAAACATGGACTTGTGGCTGTTAACTTTGAAAGAATCTCATAAGGCTGAATTGGAAAGTACAGCAAACGAGGCTGAAAATATTTATAAGTATGAACTTACATACAATAGCTTACCACATACTGATTGTAACAATGATTGTTGCTCCTTAGAGAGAGATTTCGCACATTTGCATACAACTGCACAACAATTTTCCGATGCAATAAATATCCTCAATCATGGTTACGGTTCAAATTCAAAAGAACTCGATGTATACAAAACCAACATTGTTCCAAATCTAGAAACAAAAATAAAAAGTTTAGAACGAAAGTTAGATGAACATTTGGATAAGAAGGATGTAGATGGAGCTGCACAAGAAAATCTGGTTGAAAAGGGTGATAAAGAAGCAGCTGATACAGACTTGAAGAGTCAGTTGGCAGATACTGAAGTCAAAATGAATAAATTTAAACAAATTGCACTGAAAATGAAAAAAGAATTGGTGGAAACTAAGAAACAGGTAATTATTTATTTTTATATATACAATGAAGCTGTACATATTTATGGAGCATTTTAAATATATTTTACTTAATTTATCCATAGATTCATGAGATCACAAATGAAAAAGAAAAGTATGCATTAAAACTGACTGAAGTACAAAAAGAATTGGAGAAGATTTCTTCGGAACAAATTGTCAGTGTGCAGAATTATCAGGTATTATTATCATCATTCAATCTTTCATAGTCCATTAGTATTAAATCAAGAGAACTTCATTACTAAAATTTAATTTGAAAGTACAGCTTCCATTTCATTTACCTCTTTTAATAATTTCTGAATACAATATTTTGAATAACAATTGTTTGAAGTACCATTTTTAAGATATTACTATTTTTTGTTATTAATTATTAGTTCATTTTGTGATTAATATAGTTGTCAAAATACATATAAAAATAGTTAAAATGTAATAAGTGAGGATTTCAATGAGCATTAATTAGTTTTATTTTATTATAACTGTCTATAATTCTAATTAATTGACAGAGCTTGCAAAATGAATATGATAAACTTCAAGATGAGTTGGATATCCAGAAAGAAAAGCAGAAGGGCCTAGAATTTGACTTCTCAACAACTCTCTTAGACCTTAATTCTCATAAAGAAAGGCTTTCAGACTTGGAAAGTCAGTTATCAAGAGCAAAGACTACAATTGAAACCATTACAATTGCTAAACAGGTTAGTTCATCATATTTATTTTAAGCTCTTTAATTGGAATTTTTTTATTTACTTATGGAGGGGGGCGCCGTAAATGTTTATAATCAGGTAGTACTGTTGCATTTTATATATTTAAAGTTATAAATTGTATGAAGTATTATTCTTAAAAATATATTTGTTCAGTAAACTTTTCTATAAAAATCCGAGTTGTCTACATTTAATCTGTTCGCTGGTTAAGGCGGATGTTTGCAAAACCAAATTCTATATAGTGAACTATTTATTAGTTTGGGATTTAGGTATACCACTGAAACATTTGATAAGTATTAAAAACTTAAAATATTTTATTATTAATTGGTACCAAAACTGCTGTACATAGAACAATAAAAAATTATATAGTAATTTTTAACTATTTTATTTTTAAGAATTTAAGTGTGGTCACGTGAATAAATATTATGACTTTAAACTTTTATTCTTGATTTTATTATTCTAGGATAAAGATAAAGCATTCATTGACTTGGAAAGTAAACTTATAATAATTGAGAGCAAAAACAAGGAAAACCTGACAAAAATTGATGAGCTTGAAGCTTCTATTAAGCAGAAAGTAGAAAACATAAATATTCTTAGTGGAGAAAATAATAAGCTAAAAGGGCGATTGGATCATGTGTTAAAGGTAAGTACATTTCTGTACTGTTTATAGAAATAGTAAGTCATATTTTTTTGGTAATTCATTTATTTTGCGCACGAAAATTCTTCAAATTTTATTTTATCGATTAAACTTATATGGGAAAACCAGAAAAAAAGAAAAATGTGATTATATATTTCTGTCACACAATTCTATATTGGTTTAAATATGTTTTAACTTAGTTTCAAAATGTGCACCTCTTGTGCGGAGCTGTGATTCCATCAACCAGAAATGGTAGGACACCAAGTTCAAGATGAATGAAGATGCATTTTCTGTTATCACTTTTTTGTTTTTACGAGTTTCTTTATATTTCTCAAAAGTATTTTCTACAAAATATGAGCATGGATAATATGAGCGTGTTCAGTCATATGACTGAACATCCTCATATCATCCCTGAGAGATTATTTTCTCTTGTTTTGAAGTTTGGTCTATTTTGTTAAAGTTTTTAGTTCAAATTCTTGACTTAAATGTTTTAAAAAGAAAATTGGGGAGGTTTTTTTTTAAATTGTACAAAGACTCTTGTGAAAACTGTAATGAAAAAGAGTTCTTTATAATCATAAATACATAGCTGTGCAATGCATGCTTTTTGAGGGATGTCCTAGGACTTTCTTAATTCTCATCCCTTTATATTTATCCTCAAAAATGGGCAAGTTTGTAGATATGCAAAACAAAAACCTTAACCTAGAAGTTAGAACCTTAATTTCTTAAAACTATTTTTCCATAATATAGGAAGGAGAAAAGAAAAACTTAATGGATTTGGAAATGGCTGATTATGAGAAAAGTATACAAGAACTGAATAATAAAATTTTGAAAAAAGATGAAGAAATTGAAGAATTACATGAAAAATTTAAATCTCAAGTTGAGAAAAATAACAGCTTAGTTGAAGAAATAAGTAAATAAGTTTTTTTTATAGCTGTTTATTATTTAAGTATGTGAACTTTTAAAAGAAATGGCTTTATAGTATTTGTCACCTAGCTATTGTATAAGAGAAAAATATTTAATCTAATCTAGTTGTTTCCTAAGATTAGACCATAACAATATTAGAATTTTTAACTATTTATTTTTGGCTTATAATAGTATTCACTTTGTCTGCCTGTAAAACTGAATAGAGTAAGTTATTTTTTAAATAAAATATTGCTTGTCTTGTTTAAAATAAAATATACTATGTGAGTAAACAAAAACCCATCTATAACTACATCAATGCATTATAAATTAATTTCTTAAAATAAATATTTTTCACCCATTATAAAATATTCATTTAACTAAAAAGTTTTTTTTTATCAAATGAATTTTGTTCCATGTAGATATTTTGTTTTTTAGAATATACTGAAACCATAAAATGCACTGAGGAAAATAGAGCAGTATGTCTCAAAGAAGCTTTAGAAAAAGCCAAATCTGAGCTCATTTCAGTAAAAGAAAGGAAGGAAGAGTTAATGCAAACTGTCTCAAGTCTCCAAATGCAGTTAGAAATAATTACTCAACAAGAAGAAAACTGCAAAGTATTTAATTTTATGTTTTCACTCCTTTTTTAAATTCTTAAAAATAGGAGCTTATTCTCAATTCTTAAAACTAAAATTTCTGTCTTTTTATTTAAGATCCTTAAAAGTCTTTTTACTTGTTTGTTTTAATAAGTATGAATGTTTCACATTAACACGATGAGTGGTCAATGAATTATGAAACAAGCAAATATATAACTATCCTGCAAAGTTAACCACTCAAATCTCCTTTTAAAATGACCGAGAATATAATATCTTTCTTTAATAACATTGTAAATTTTTTTTCGTTGTAAGCTCAATTTCAAATACTTCAGTCAGTTCTTCAGTCCAAAATTTCTTTATAATGTTCTTTTATTTCTATCAATGCTTACTCAATCCTTTTTTTTTTATTTCTACTACACGTAAACTTATTTTATTTAAATTCTTATTATCATTTCAGTTACAATTATCAGAAACATCTTCTGAAGTGCAGCACTTAAAAGAAATGCTCAAAACCTCTTCGGAAAATCAGCAGAGAATAGTCCGATCATTGGAATCTAAAATCTCTAGTCAAAAACAGGAAATTGCCTTTGCTCACAAAGAAGTTGAAGATATAAAGCAAGAATTCGAAAACTATAAAGTAAAGATTTATGTACTATGTTCATGTAATTTCTATACTTATAATTGTAGATTACTGAAATATTACATTGAATATTTTTTTAGGTTCGAGTTCATAGTGTCCTTAAACAGCAAAAGTCATCAACCCCTACCATTGAATCTGGTGAAGAGGATTTTAAAGATAAATTAGAAACAGTTATAAATAAACTTAAATTACAAGTGCATGATTTGAGGTAGGTTGATACATTTAAGTTAATTTTTTTATTCTAAAAATTTTGACTGTCAAAATAAAATTGCTCTTGTTTTATATTCACCTAGCTGCCTTTGTCAACACATCAGTTCGCTTAAAAACTAATTATTCATTACTTAAATGATTTTTTTATTTATAAATAGTCGCTACAAACAGTGTTAGAATTGAATGAAAATATTTGGGAACTACTAACTTAAAAACTAGGAGCAAATACATATTATCTTTGAGCATTTTTGAGAAACATATTAATTGACAAATGCTTTTGTAGGTAATTGTATGTATTTGCCACTAGAGTTTTGCAATTTAAAGATCACAGAAGAAAATTTTGTCTGTTTCAAGATCAGCAAAAATTAGTGAATATAAGATAATAATTTCCCTCAATATCTTTGGAAACCAACTTAAAAAATATGATAGCAAGATTTAAGAGAGAAAAAAGCTTCGATAAGTGCAGCTAAATTTAATTTGAAGTCGCAAAATTGCAGGTTTTAGTTGCTCTTTGCAACTAGTTAGCCTTTGATTTCAAACCCTGACTACAAACATTGTAAGGGTTGATGAAAAAAAATTTACTTATCATAAATTTTAGTTGTTTTTTTCGTGGTTAAGTTCCAAATATCAATAAAAACGGTGAGTTCTCTGATTGCATATAGGTTTTATTGCTTATTTTTTTTTAATGTTCGAATTTTCAGTGAAAAGCTCAAAGCATTAACGATGGAGTATGAAGCACTCCAAGATGAACATGATATTTTGTTAAAGAGGCATTCCAAATCTATTGAAGATAGAGAAAAGAAGGATGTAGAATGGTTGGCAAGGTAATTATAAGCTGTCATTTACTTACTACTTACTTATACCTCTTTCACTCCAACATGGAGAATAGGGCCTCCGTCATGGTCCGCCACCTCACCTTGTTGGTTGCAATGGTCTTAATCTCTCCCCATGACTTGTTAAGTTCTTTCACTTTGTTGTTAATTGTTCGATGCCATGTTGTTTTTGGCCATTTTTTTTAACCAACTCCTTAAGAATAGTTCACTATTTGTTTGGAATTTAGCTTTAGAACATGGAATCTTAATTGAAAGTTTTTGTTAGTTACATCTTTATAAATCTCATATTTCATTTCTTTGGACTTACATTAACTATTTTTAGTCAAACATAAATGGGCAGACATCCTGTTTTTCTTAGGCCAGTTAAGCTTTTTGTCTCACTGTCCTTGGTACAGTATGTTCCGCCAAAACAAACAGGAAACATATAAATGAAATATAGATTTTACAACAATATATTTTTTTTCTGAATAATCTTTGTTTAAATTGTTAAAAGATTGCTATATACTTTAAACTATTTCTTGATTTTCTTTATATTTGATTACTACAATATTAATGCTAACTAGATTGTATTAGTTATTTCTCAGTTATAAGTTGTTTATTAACAGTTATACTGTTTGCTGAAATTTGGGAGAGAAGAGAGTATTATATTAAATATTGTTGGGGGTTGGGTAGAAATAGATGCCCTGATATTCATATTCCGTAATCTGTTTGCATTAAGTATACAGTAGTTATATTCTGTAATTTTCTTTATTGTAAATATCTAGATAAATTTTTGGGGGGATGAACATTGAACATCTTTATATTTCCAGAGAAATAGAGAGAGATTTAAGCTTTAAGAGACTAGAAGTAATATTCAATATAATTCAGTTTTCTTAGCATGTTCATTAAATAAAAGTTTTATGGTCATTAAATATATTTAACTTAAATAATTATTAAACACTCTCAGATTTAAAAACTTTTTTCTAATAACAATTTGGTGTATAGGGGTAAGTGGTGTACCTTGAACATATGTGTACCTCGAACCTATGCTGATTCTAGCTCGATTTGCTTAGATATTGAAAGAACACCACATGCAATTAAAGTATTTGTTACCAGGGGTCTCAGTGAAGTTCTATCTGTTTGTTTAAAAGGTCAATTTATTAAAGAGGTTTCGAAAAACTGATTTCGCAGTTCAAAAGTAAATTTTTGTCAGATTCTTTAATGTATTTTTATACTCAAACATGTAGTGTTCATTCAGAAACGATGGTTATGCAATATAAAGTAAAGTTTTAGCTATAAAACTGTGTGCTTGAAATTAATTTAATTCTAACCTTAACATGGTGATTAACTATTTTGTTTTTAATATCCAAGTGGTGTACCTCGAACCTAATACAAGTGGTGTACCTTGGACTGGTCCAAGGTACACTACTTTAGGCCTTATATGCTTCAGATTGTTGAAAACCCTTTTTAAAATTCAAGTAAAATTTTTCCTTTTGAAAAATTAAGTATTTTAAGCTATTAATATGCAACCCTGATTTGTAAATCTAGAAGAATGGAAATTTGTAAGAATTTTTTTTATGGTGTGATAAATATTTTTTCTGTAGTTAATTATTTAGATTTATGGAAGTCTATAAAACTTTAACCGTATTGATATAATCTAGAAAATAATTATTGCATACGCATCTAAAAAGATGATTTTTATAATAAATATCTTTGCAGAACATCCTTTTTACGTTTAAGCCTAGTTGTATAAACATAGGGGAAAATATTTGAGTTTCTTTTCAAATTTATGACAGAAAGATAGCCAAATGTTTTCCTATGGCATGAAATGACGGTTTAATTTTATGCTGCATTTCATGAGAAAGATCATATTGCAGCTGAAAAAGCCAAAAGGGCACATAAAAAACTAAGGCAATAAAACCCCTTACTAAGCCAATTGACCTAAAATAACCAATTACTACAATCTTGGCTAGAAATAAGAGTAGGTTGTAAAATGTATTTTTAAATTTTATGCGTCTAATATATATTGGTTTTTGGACTGTAAAGCGAGTCTCTCCACCTGTTAATAATTGGTCCAAGGTACACTACCGGTTGGACCAAGGTACACCGCTGGTGGTGTACCTAGGTCCTAATTACAATTTTCTGTATTTATTTTTTTAATAGTTGAAATCATTTAAATAACATGATAAAATAAATATATGTTGTATATAACAACATAAAGTATTTAGTAGAAATATTTTTATTCACTTTTTGCAAGTAATTAAGAAATTAAAAATTAAAAAGTCAAAATAGGTCCAAGGGAACCCACCTTCCCCTATATTCTTAATTCATGTCATTTCAATATATTTTAACAGATTAGAACAAATTAATGCTGAAAAGAACAAGCTTCGTGCTGCACAAGAGGAGCAGTCCTCCCAACATATGCTTCAAAATGAGATGTTGGTTGCAACATATAAAGTAAGAACTCATTTTATTTCTATTAATTTATTGGGATCTTAAATTAAGAAGTGCTTTTATTTGGAATCCAAAATAAGAAGTGAAGTTTGGTTATACTAATACGAGGTTAATCGTGCTACCATAATTAAGGTTCAAATAATTTTAACTTTTGTTTCAGTTAATTTGTTATACCAGAAATTAATATATGGTAGTTTAGAACATATGAATAATTTTACAAACAAAATCTCTTTATTCTTAAAATCAATATATAATATTTTAATGCTTTTAATTTTTGAGTTTATTGAAATCATAGCCATAGTTAATAACTTTGATATTTAAAAAATATTTTATAAAGAAAGGCTACCTTGTTATTCTTTCTAGTGTACAAGTTTTAAAAAATTATTTTTCACAATTTACATATGAAAACAATGGTTTTGCTGCACATAATTGGGAAATATTTTATTATCAAAAACCTTTAATATTTCTTTTCTATATTTGTAGAAACAAATAAAGATAATGAGTGACGAGCACAAGCGAGCAGTAAACGAGTTACAGAAGCAATTAGAGTCAGCTGATATGGAAATTGCTCGCCTCCAAAGAGACCAACAAAAATCCCAAGGTTTGCCTCCAACGCCAACATTTCAAGATAATCCACTGCCATTTGATATTCTTTCACAAGAAAGACAGGAAGGAGAGGTAACACAACTTGCAACTTAACCCATAAACAAGGACATAGGTGGTGTCTATAAATTGTGTGACTTTGAGAAGGGAGATTGCAAGAGAGTGGTTTTTTTTTTAAGTATCACCTCATCAGGGGGGTGTAAAAATCATCAAAATCGCGTAATGTTGTTTATGGACGGTCCCATACCTTACGATTAACCCACACCTTCATTGCCAATTAGAACTGCAAGTGTCTTTTAATTCATTTTTGGTGTAACATAATTTGTTCGGCATAAATTTCTCAGACTATGGTCTTCAATTATCTACTTTACTTAAGAAGAGAGCTTCATTTTCAGGTGGCAAGTTTTTTTTGTCAATCTTTGTTAATATTACCATGCCAAAAGAAATAATTCAATACGTTTTAAAGTTATTGATCTTTACTTTTTTTATTTTTTTATATCATTGTATATATTTTTTATATCACACAGATTTTTTTTACTTAACACAAATGCTAAATAGTTAACATTTAGAAAATTCATTTATTTGTAAGCCGCCTTATATTGCTTTGTGTATTTGAGGGTTTTAAGATGAAAAAGAGATACTTCAGAGTAAGACTTATGTTTGTGTTGTTTCACAAACAGTTTTCAGTTTTTCCCTTCTTAATATGCCATTTATGCACTATTTTAATAAATATACTAATTTTAATAAAATATCGATATTTTTTTGTTGTAAACTTTATTTTAATATTATTTTTTTTATTAAGTGTATTATAGACAACTGCCAATGTAGGTTTTGTTGTCTAAAAATTTACTCGAAAAAAATCCTGTATTATTATTATTATAAGTTTATCAAATATTCTTGTATTTTTGCTTATATTAGATGGTTTTTAACCGAAAAATTTCTTTATCAAGTCAAATAGAAAAGTAATACTATATTTTTTTCTAGGGATCAGAGAGCATTGATGATTTGGATACTCCTATTAGAGTAAGTATGCTCAAATACTACGAACTTTGAAACTACAGTAAACTCCCGATTATCCGCGAAATTGGGTGGCGCGGCTTCCGCGGATAAGCGAATTCGCGGACAATCCGCAAAAATGAAGAACATGCCAATGAACAAAATTTCTTCTGGATTTTATTAAAGTAAATTACAGTAATCGTATTTAGCATGTAAATATTGACTTACTTCAAAATGTCATTAATGTCGTTTATCCTATGCCATACTGCAAGCACTTTTGATTTTTAGAGGATCCGTTTTCCATCTATTTAATGAGTTGTAGTTCGTCTTGAACTGTCAAAACAACTTTTTTTTTAGTTTCCAACGCATTTCGATAGTATCGAAACCCTATAATGCAATTCAATAAAAATAGCGGGCAGTTTTACAAGTGACGCTTTTTGACAAAAACCTGTTCGTGATGTGCACCTGGCTGAACAGAACACCATAGGTTTCCTATAGTCATTCTTATGTTAATGCATTAGTTGTTCTTGTTAAATGTATTCGTCATTCTTTGAATGTGTTCGTTGTTCTTGGGATGCATTCTTCCCAAAAGTTTTGAAACAAATAAAATTCCTTTATATCGCATTTTTTTTTAAAAATTTGAGCTGAAAAATGGGAGGGTTAGGAGGGGTGGATATTGGCCCGCGGATAATCGGGAGTTTACTGTACTTGAAATGCCATTTTACAAATCACAAATATTTTCTAAAAAATTTTCATTTTGAACTTTTGTAGCAATTATCACTCTCTACTATACCAACTTCAGGATTCCTACCGTTTGAAAAACTCTTGCAGTCACCAGCTGAGAGTGAAAGTAATTGTTTCTTGATATTTCTTTCTTTTTAAATTTTTACATAGTATTTTATTCATATGTTGTAAAAAGTTAATTCAAAAGTAAGGGAATGGTAGTACAATTTGTTTTAATAAAGAAATATGTCTAAAATTTTACTTAAGAAATTATCGAAATTAGTTATGAAAATGCAATAATCTAATAAAATTTTTTATCATAGCTTCAACAAATTATATCCAGTATCAAGATTCGGAAAAGATGCTTGGTGATTTAAACACAGCCAATAAACAAATCGAACATTTGAGTGAGGTAAGTTGTCTAATTCAAATATTGAATCAACAGTCATTATAAACTCAATAATTATTAAAATATTAGAGTATATTTAATATTTATTTATTCAAACAAAATTTTTAAAAAATCCATTAAAAGCACTTTTATTTAGAACGACTTATCATTTTTTTATTAAAAGGAGTCCATTTACCCTCTGAGGGATAGGCAAATTAGCTGGAGTGTAAGCTTGTTTTCACATGAGTTTAAAATTTGTACTTAAAATTGAATTCCTTAAAATTTCATAAAACTTAATTTCCATAACAGAGGATAATAAGTACCCTTGTTCAAAAGTACTCTCCCATACTTTAAATTTTAAAATTTAGTTAAATTTTCAATTTTTTTTAAGTATTCAAAAATCATGTATTTTACTGGAAAACCTGGCTTTCTGGTGACAAGTTTATTCGTCTGTATCAATCAACTTACGAACCTTAGGAGTAGGGGAGAGTGTTGTACCTTGGGACAATTTTTACATTTAAATTTTTTTCTTCAATAATTATAGTCAAAATAAAAATTTATAAGCAGCATTTCAACACACCAATATATTCCTCTATAATATATATTTTTTAAATTCTGGCAGCTTGAAATTAAAAAATTGCCACTTATTTAAAGTAGAGAGGATAAACTGTCCCAAGGTACAATATGATGTTGTACCTTGGGACATACTTTATAATTCAGTCAATAGTCATACACTTGAACTAATTTGTGTCAGGAAACAAACTTAATTGTTTTTTCAAGGAAATACACAAATAAAACTTCATAATTCAAGAATAATTTAAATTATACAGCAAAATTGCAAGTCCAAATTATTTAACATTATATGATGATACAATATGCTTTACTGTCCCAAGGTACAACACACTACGTGGTTTAAATAAAAGCAAGATAATGGCCAATCTAAATGCATTATCATTATTTTCTCATAACCAAAATATTTTAAAATCTTCTCTTTTATGAAGAAAATAAAATGCAGTTGACTTTTTGTAAAAGTACAAAGGTAAAAAATTATATTAGAATGAGAAAAATATTTACTTTGAGGTAATGAAATATTATTTTTTGTCACCAATTCATCAATTCAATGATGCTAGTGTTAAATTTTATTTTGATGATGTCTGCTGGTTAAGGCTACTATTCGAAATAAACAATGTATGGATATTGCCAATCGATTCTTAGAAATTGTCAGTGTCCCAAGGTACAACACTCTCCCCTAAACAACTGGAGAGCTGTGGCCCATAGTAGATCAGGATGACAAAAGCTCGTTGGGACGGCCCTGGCCTGCTCAAGGCTGTAGCGCCGTGGATGATGATGATCACTCAGCTATTAAATAATATTACTTATTTTTTTGTCATTTGTGCAAAAAAAAATATTTATCAATGATCCTGTATTTTAGTCAGTCTGCTATCCATTGTTATAACATGGGACATCGATGAAACATAATTTCGAACATGGATTGTGGTCTAAGCCTGATTTTTTTTTACATGTAACCTTAAGCACTGTTTCCAACACTTAAAAGTTGACTTTTTTTTTCAAGGTTTTGAATGACAGCGAGAGCACCAATTTACGAATGAGCGAACAAGTTCGAGTGCTGAAAGAAGAAATTAGGCGACTCGAAAGAAATCAAGAAAGAGAGAAACATGCTGAAAATTTAGAATACTTGAAAAACGTGATTATTAAGGTTGGCTTTGTTTTAATTTTTGACTGCACAACTTTTAAAAATTATTAAGTTTACTTTATAGTATTATTGGGTTAAGAGACAATATAACAAGCCTTTTCCTTTAAATTACTAAATATCCTACCTTTTCTTATAAGTCGTGTAAAAACAAAATGATAGAAATTGGTCAAGTATGCAAATTGTTTTTTTGTTGTAAATACTTATTCACATAATTTTTTTTGTAAAACTAAATTTCTTGACAGTTTAAAAAAAATATCAGTACTTAAAAAAATATTTTTTGGCAGTTTTCTACCTTGGGTGCTGGTAGTGAAAAAGCTATGCTTATACCAGTTTTAACAACTATGTTGAAGTTAAGCCCTGCCGAACAACAGCAATTGAAAAATCTAGCAGGAGGTATGTATTTCTATGTTAAAATTTTCATACTAGAGTTAGAAGTTTATAAAACAGTTAATTTTTTAATCACTTAGTGTTCAAAGACTAAAAACTCAGTTTATTTGTAGAATTAAAATTGTAATGAAATTTCGGGATCAAAGTTAAAGTACTATGCAGTTAAATCTGCTGTGTTAATCTTTTACATTCTTGGAAATATATTTAACTGTTTTTAAACATATATTTTTTAAAAAATTCCTAATTGTGTAATGATTTCATTTTTAAGTATTTTAATACATTATTTTATAAAGACTTAATATCAAAATAATAATTTAATATTTGAATTTTAATGTCGTAAATTAATTCTTTAAATGTATTTTTAGAAATCGATCCTAATGAAGCAAGTGGTTCTGGATGGGGGAGTTATCTGCACAGGTGGTCCGGTTTAGCATAAAATAAAATATATTTATTTTTACCTCTTCAGTATTTTTGTAGTCATTTACTGTTTGTGATGCAAAGGAGAATATATTATTTATTTGCACTTGTTTCCAATGCTTTGTATTGTGTTTTGTATAAGTAATTTATATGAATGTACAGGGTTCCCTCTTAACCAGACTCTGTTTAGCTGGATCTCTGCTTTCCCCAGACAAATTTTTCTGTCCTTAAAGCTTAAAAAATAACTGAAAATAACTTATTTCATTATCGATCCATCAATGGATGTGATGCTGAATTGGAAAAATGCATAACTGTGCAGCAAATGCTGAGCTTCTAAACTTAAACAAAAAAAAAGTTAGATATTTTGAAATTGTATGTAACTTGTACTGCTTTAATTAAGTAAATAAAATGATATCTTATTTGAATTATGTATGTATTTATAAGTGATGTATCTTCAATGTCCAAACGTGCAATCAAATGTACATCCAAACCTAATTTTTTTCCGGGCTTACATCTGTACCATTTAAGCTGGTTAAGAAGGTATTTACTGTACATTCTCCAAAAGATTTCTTTTCAGTGCATGCCACATGAAAACATTATTTTTTTATGTAAAATGCACTGGAGAATGTTTAATAGATTTTCTGTATGAAAAACATTTTCTTATATAATTCATTGTATAAACAATTAATTAGATTATTATATACACAATGCAGTAAAAATATATTGTATAACAAAGAATTATATTATAGTCAAAGTATAGTTAATTAGTTTTTAACTTATATAGTTTAAGAATTTCTTAGCATTACTGCTTCATACAAGCAAAGTGTATGAATTTTGCCATTACAATAGTTTTTACTAGAGTTTTATAGTTTTGCATTCCTTTTGTATTGCATTCCAATATTTGAATGGCTTTTTTTTACATTTATTTTGTACAAAATTATTGTGTTTTTTTTTAAAGGATAGCTTATGCACTTATATAAAATAATTATTATTGACCTGTTGAATATTTTTTATTTGTAATTTCATACAACTGTTTATATGTATTCAGTCACAAAGCAAATGAATTTAAATTTTATGGAAAAAAATTATTAAAAATAAAATTAAGGGTTAATAACCAGTATCACTTTTTGGAATTAAAACACATAAACAAAAACGCAACAACATTATATTTATAAAAACTTTTTTATTAGTTTGATTTCCTGGTTTTGTCTAAGGCTCACTTGCTGAATAAATTGATATTTGTGGGAAAATATATATATTAAGCTATACATTTTAAATTTATTCAAGGTTGTGCTACAAACCAATTAAGGGGAGTCAGATGGTTCTATTTCGCCCACGTTAATGACTAACTTTAGGAATATTTTTCTCGGGACTATGTGAGATATCATTATGAATTTATTTGCAGTTTTTTCCTTGCATATAGCTCTTTGATTTAAACTGAGGATATTTCACAGTGTAATAAAATACTTTTACTGTGATCTTTTTAAAATGCATTCCTTCTCCCCCCCCCCCCTTTTTTTTGTTCAAAATAGGACCAATATTGAAGGCTATAAATTCATTAAAGCAATACAAATAAACACAAATTCTTTGTTGACCTTTTATCTAGTCATATTATATTTCAATCTCAATATATAGAATAGCATAAAGAGTTTTTGTTACTTAATTTCATAATGTTTTCAGATCTTCTAAAGTTGGAAGAAATAACTTTTATCATTAAACGCTTGTAGAAAAGTAAACTATTTGCATGGTTATCAAAATCAGAAAAAAAAAACTTTTTAACATGAAATTAAAGCCAGTGTTGCCAACATTAAATAAAACTCCCTATGCTTGGTCCAAAGTTACGCTAAAGAACCGAAGTTGCAAAATTGACATTATGTGCTTTCTCTGTATATGAAGACTAGTATGCATGCTCTCGAAATTGAAAAATACACAATGCGTTGAATTTTTAATTATATTTATTGCTAACTTTTTTTCTTTTTACTCCAACAGTGTATAAAAATAAATATACAAAACTCATGAGAAACAAGTTAAAATTTTATCTAATGTGATGGGATCAAAATTTACAAACAAATGCTGCTAAATATTAAATTTACACTTCAATAAAAATAACACATCTTTACAGATTTTTCTAGAAACTTTCCTTTCAAATGTTACAGAATATAAATAACACCATGAACATATCACATAGTTACTTAGACGATTAAACCTGCAAGAAAAAAAACATATGAGAAAACATTGAACCTATTTGTTGAGAATAATAACTTTTTCAAAAATATATTTAACATATATTTAAGGACTGAGAGTGTTTTTTAACAGCTAACACATCAGAAAAGAATTAATGTAATAAAGGGAATAATCAATAAATAAAATGCAATTATGAGATGATGATTCAACAAAACAAGAGAATTAATGTCTGATATTGCTTGAAGATTATTGCATGAAATCAAAATATAAAAATGAAAATTCTAAAATTTGAAATGTCTTGAAATTATTTACTTGAGATACCATTGACTAGAAATGGTAGCACACTTCCACACTACGTTTATAATGTAAAAAGTGGAAAGTATTCGTTTATGTAATCGTTTTATTATATAATCGTTCAATACGTATATCTGTTACCCACTTTCATATGCAAAACTACAAATGTTACATGCAAATTTTAAACGTAAAAAAAATCAGCGCATCGAAATTAGAAGACATTGAAAATCTCAGAATTTTTTTTAATTCGAAGTACTTCAATAATTAAAAAAAAAACAGCAAAATTGGAAGCTCATTTAAAGAACACAAAAAGCCATTTTTATTAGAATTAAATCAGCATTGCCATTCACAACAATCACTTGAAAAACTTTAGTTCTTAATTTTAACTTTGCTAAGTACGCATATAATAACAACACAATTTATTAATCGAAATATAAATTTAATAATTTTACTAATAATCACAATCTAAGATAAATTAAAAATTAAATTGTAAGTTAAAAACTAAAATTTTAATCTCATTCCGTGAAGACAAATTTAGCCAATTTGCTTATCCCTCAAGAAGATAATATTACATATATTCTAAAATATCGATTTTTAAAGAATTTCCCTAAACCAACCTGGTTTTAAAATCATTTACGACAGACATAAAAAAACACACACCTTGCATTTGTTTTCTGCATCATCGAACGCTTCCAAAGTAATCCTTTTCTCAAATATCAGTTCTTCGGACTCTTCCTTCTCCTCCTCATCACTTTCATCCTCAGTCATTGACTCTTCCGCGGCAGAAGCCCCTCCACTGGCACTAACAGGCTCAGCATTTTGGGCTACAAGACACAACAGCTATTAATGCAATGCTCTCAGAGTAACTTGTTCTTATTATGTAAATCTTTATACTATTTAGGGAAGATATGGACAAAATACTTAATATAAACTAATTTTCCATTTTTGTTTGAAGGTATTTATGAATGGCAATTTTTTTTTTTAAATGTGTTACAAATGATATAAGTGAGACATTTTTTAGGTTTATCCATGATTAATAGGACAGTGAAACATACATTTATTTCGGGATATCTAAAACATTTTTATTTTAAGTACTTGTGGCGGTCCGGACCGACCTCAACACAGCCAAAATCACTAAGAAAAGCCGTAAAGAAGGCAAATTGATCTCTCGGATTCGGATTTAAGGGCCCTCATACGCCCTTCGATTTCGAGCGTGGCTTCTTCACTTTACTTCACCTAGCTGATAAGGGGGGGATGAAATACGACTTTCCTTTTGGAGTTCTTTGGCGAGCTTACTGGTTAGTGAAAACTAGCAACCCTAGGGGGGCGGGAGAACAACCTAGTGTTGGGGGGGGGGGGGAGGAGAGAGGGTTGGTGACAGTCGTAATTGTAATTGATGGACGCGGACGGTTCCAATGCTGCTTTGAAACTTCTATTTGAAAAGGGCCCTTTAGGGGTATTGCTGTGTCCCTCTTTTCATTGCCCAGTCCAACCAGACGAAGAAATGTCTACATCATATGGTTTTTCGATGATATTATTGTAGTTGTGAAGATTTTGTGGTTGCACGATATAGAAAAAAAAACTGTTCTGCATCAAATTATTTTACCATTGAATTTATATGATGCATGACTAATATTACTACTGTTTATTGTTACTAATATTTTTAAAGATTAGTATAAAAATACTTAGATTGGAAGTATATAAGAAGAAAAGCTAGTACCATATATCAACGGAGTGAATTAAGACAAATTTTAAATATATATATATTTTTTTAAAAGACAAATTATTCTAAAAATATGAATTGCTTGGCCTAATTCTACAATTGATTTAAAATTAAAATATATATCTATAAATATAAAAAAAACTGGCGTTTCAATTTCTCTTTTAAATCTAGGGCGAATTGCGTCAATGATTGGAAAATCTAAAAGTTTTTAAATAAAATTTCTAAATTGAAGAGCTTATAGTGGAGGAACGTGCTAAGTGACAAAAAGGTGAAAAAGAGATAAAATGAGCTTCAAAGCTTTTAGTTTGCAACTTCTCTCTCATTCACAAAATCATAGTTTTTTCCGCATGATATATTCGTATAGTTCGTCAAAATGATGGGTGGCTTTTGGCTTAACCGTAATTTACGTAATAACACGAAATTTACAATTTGGCAGTCGTTTAGTGGAAGTGGAAGAACGAGATAAGTGAAATTTTTTAGGTAATTTTGGTCCATAATTGTTTCATAATTCCTGTACTAAACTTCCGATTTTCAAAATTCTTTTTTTGTTTAGGAGATAGGATTTCATAGATCTCTTATTTAATACGGTTGCCTGTCCGTCCATCATTTTGTCCGTCCGTCCATATCCCTTTCAATTTCCGACCCAAAGTGCCTGAATTTGGATATTATTTTTTCGGTTCGAAAGTAAAAAATTAGATGACTACAATGTTTAGTGTTTGGCCACACCTGTCTGTACGTCTGTTATTTTGTTTCTATCCGTACGTCCTACTACCCCCCCCCCCCCCCCCAGTTTCCTTTGTACCCGTCCAATTTTTAAAGTTGTTATAAACTTTCAATTACCTAGAATAAAATATATGGTAATGAAACTATTTGTGCCTTTACACGTTATTGAGGGTGCTCATACTAAAAAAAAATAGGGGGGGGGGGGTTTGCATTGATCTGTCTGTCTGACTGAAACTACTTTACAATTCGAAATAAAAGAGCTACAGACTTCAAATTTAGTGCACGGGTTCCTAGTTCCTGTTGGACGTCATAATAAGGCTTTTGAGAAAATTACGTATGCGCAAGTAGAAGCTGCTATTACTATACACTTTTTTTGGTTGTAAAGGTATTGCTGAACAACGAAAACAGATACAGACTTCAAATGTGATACTTGGTTCCATGTATTGGTTGGACGTCAAAATAAAGTTTTCTATATATTATTTTGCATTTGCAAGGAGTAGCTGACCTGCCATAGAACTTTGAAGGTTTGAAAGTTATTGAAAATACTTTAAAATGTATATGATAACTTTTAAATGAGCGTATTGATATATTAATCGGTAATTATTGAAAGTCTTGTAGTATTTACTTTAATTTACATCATTTCTACAACAGTAGAACATGATCGTTTAAAAAATTTATTTTTACAATCGTAATGCATAGTCATTTTTGGAGTTTAGGACATAAATTGCACAAAATGCGTTCGATAGCTTTAGAGATGAAACGTAAAATGACTTTAAAACGATTTTTGTACCCCTAATTCATTTTTTTAACAATCCAGGTGCTTTGAATGTTCGGTGTAATGTTGTTTTAACGCGAAACTGCGATTTCCATAGAGCAGGTATAACTTTGTTTTAATTATACCATTTGTTCACTGCTAAAATATCTATGTTTATTACAGTAAAAATCAGACGACATCAAAATAGACTATATTTTATAAAATTTTAAAACCTTTAACTCCGTTTTTTAAAATGAAAATGCATATTTTTCCAATCTTGCTAATCACTTGACTGCATGTGGTTCTAAAATATGACGCCCGTCGCCAATAGTCCTCGTGTAGCTCTAGTGCGACGATAATTCAAACCTAACCTATCTTGCTAATACACTTTTAAGATAGATATCAGATAAGTTAATTTAATAACCTAAAACTTTTAATGGCAGCTCGACCTTAATGATCCTTGCTCAAGCGCAAGTTTCTCGGAAACCTTATTATGAAATTCGACAGGTACTGGGAACTCGTGCACCATTAAAAAATGCATAAATACCCTTAAATTTAAGTACTATACGAAATTATCAAATTGAAAAATAATGCATCAAACCACAGGGTCGTTTATTCCTCACTTCTAAGGCTTGGGCAGCTATTCGTTTGTATATTTGTCCTTTGGCCATGGATTCGATGGTTGATGCCTTTACCGTTTCGTAAATTTCTGTGATAAAACAAGAAGTTCTAAAAGAACTAAAATAGCCTACTTTCCTGTTACTTAAATTCTTATCGGGGAAAAACTAGGTTCATAACAGCAATTCATCCGTCGACAACTATTTCTACATTACATCTATATACATTAGAATAAATTTCACTAAACACAGCATCCAGCTATAATTTAAACTTCTTAAAGCCAAATAAATTATTTTCATTAATTTTCTATCTCAAATAAAATAAATATTACCTATCGTCTGCATGATTTACGGCGTCAAACACAGCATTAATTCTATATTAAACATTTACCCGCTAAATTCGGCTAGTTTCATTTATTTGATTTCGAAAATTAAATAATTATTACTTAAATCGTTTGCAAAATTTATATTACAAAGAATAAATGTGTAATATTTCTCGCTTTTAAATAAAATGAAAACATTTCATACCAACATACACAGAATCTCGTAGTGAAATATATTTGACGTCATTTCAAACTGATCGATGTCACAAAAATAAATTTATTTTTATTTATTGTATAAAAGGATTAAAGTTTCTCGAGCGATTGTTGCGATGACAATGGTGATTTAATTCTAATAAAAATGACTTCCTATGCTTTTTAAATGAGCATTAAATATATATATGTTTTAATAATTGAAGCACTTAGAATTCGAAGGCGCTGTTTGGCGATTTTCTTTCTGTGATGTATAAATTGATTGTTTCCTGTTTAGCACAAAATGTTGTGTGGAAGTGGTTTAAGTGACAGATTCTGTAACAAACCAACTTGTTTAATTCTCTCGAATTAAAAAAAAAAAAGAAAAAATAGGCTTAAAAAAGGGCACAGGATTTACTCCTTTAGGTACTCGGAAAAATATTCAAAAATAGATTTTTATTACTCTTGACAGAAAAAAAAATCAAAAATTAAATTTTAAAGGAGAAGACACTTCTAGTATATGCCGTAGCGTAGATGACAGAAAAAAAATAAAATCGTCTCGTCTCTTGAAGCAAAGCGAAAAAAAAAAGAATGACCAGTCCCTCTCACGATTCAGAAAATCAGCACCGTTTACGAAGCTTGTCCAAAAATAGTAAACGAAGAATACCTCTTATCTCACTTTCTAGTTATCTATACCTCTGCGATTTTCTCTTCCCCCTCTCCCCCCCACATGTGTCTCCTATTACCCCCTGCCTAGGAAGAACAACTACATTTGGCTACACCTCCCTTTTTTTTCTAATCACTATAGCCAACATCGCCAAACTGCTGGGAGGGGGGGGATTTGCAAAAGAATTGCCTTTTGTCAGGAACTGCTCTCAAGCTAATTAAAATTATGTTCCCAAATTTTTAGGTAGGCTTTATCACGATCGTAACTTACATGGGAAGAAATTACAATGTTTTCGGACGGTAATTTTCAAAATTGTGACCGACCAAAAAATTTAAATTTTTAGAGAAGTTTGATAATTTTTAATTAAAAATCTAATCATCAAATTTGTTTCGTTTTCTGTCCTATGTTAAGTGAACTTGTTCTGCGTATGAAAAAAATTACTTGAAGAAATTTGGCGTTTTTGGACATGTGTTATTCGTGACACAAAAAACGTCTTTTTTAAAGTTTAAAACCCTATATCTCTCTTATAAATTAAATTTCAAAGCCCAAATTTTGAGATTATTTTATTTTCAAAGTTAGGCATCGAATGGTGTATTTCTTAAAACTCAACTTTATGTTTTAATTTTTGAGATGAGGGCCCTTAAAAGGCTCTTGGTTCAAGAGAAACTCCGCATATCGTTTCCTGCGTTTGTTCCTGTGTCTCTTCGTATTCCTGCTGGCAGGCTATATGCCACTTTTATATTTAAGGCTGCTCATCACCCCCATTCCCCGTCCTCCTTCGGTCGGGCTTGCTAATGGTAAGTCTATGGAGGAAAAAATGGTTTTTGTTCAAAAAAAAAAAGCAAAGAAATTTAAGGAATATTTTGATGCGGTTTTTTTTATTCATAAAACTCCACTAAAGTTGTGCTTTATTTTAAAGGTTATTTTTTTAAAAACGCTATTTACTTTTTTAAATCTAAATTTTTTTCGATTAAAAAAAAGTTAATCACGTTTTTTTTTAAAAAATAACCTCTAATAAAGCACAACTTTATTGGAGTTTTATGAATTTAAAAAAAACCGCATCAAAATATTCCTATAATTTCTTTGCTTTTTTTTTTGGAACAAAAACCATTTTTTCCTCTTAGACTGACCATTAGCAAGCCCGATCGAAGAAGGACGGGATCGAATAGGGGTGATGAGCAGCCTTAAATGCCTGATTGAAGACGTCTAATCCAAGCGACAACCTCGCCAGGAGCCTCCTGTGACCTGACCATTCCGGAGTAGGCGTCAATGGTTCCGGTGTCCGAGCTATGGACATTCGGTGTCCGAGCTATGACCGCCTTGTCGCCTGCCTCCACCCATTCGACAGTGTCTCAAGTCATCGGCTCTAAATATTTTGTACATTTAAGACTTAGTTTGGACCATAATTTTTTAAACGTCAATTATTTATTTCTGAACAGTCTGGCACAGGTCTTAAAAGGTTAGAGCAGTCACAGATAATGGGGATTAACATTTTCTTTCACCAGAAAAATGGTGAAAGCAAGTTGTCACGATTCCATCAACGTTTTAAAAAGTGAAGTTTGCTTTGTCTAAGAAGTAAAAAAAAGGCGCGTCATTTACGGTCTAATTCAAAACTATAGAACACGTACAATAGGGTGATTGGCTTTTTTTATTGGCTTAAAATATTCTTATGCAAAAAAATATTAGACCCGTGTTTAGTAGCTGTTTCACTTGTTCAGTTCGAGCTGCAGAGTGGTTTCAGGCAGACTTGCCTGATAGATAGATCAAAAACCACTCTGGGGGCGTTCATAAAATACATAATGCATTTTGGGTCTCGTCAAATATTACGTAATTTATCCCCGCAAAAAGCAACAACGTAACTTTACGAAAAAATATAGTTAAATTCTAATACATTGTTTATAGACCTAAATTTGACAAACTCTTAAATAATGCTTATCGGGGATTTGCGAACCATACTTAAAACTTCCCGTTAGGGGACCAGAAAAAACGGTCTGTTCTTACATATATAGATTCGATTAGTGTTATTATTTGTTTTTGTTTCCTATAACAGTTTCATTTTTGGCAAGAAAAAAAATCACGAGTTTTGTATGTTCACACTTCACAACGAGAAAGTAGACCATTTGTGCAAAGTGCGTGATTTTTAGGTACTTTCTCACCATTATTAGATGATGCACTGGCTGTCGGTTCTAATTTGGGGTTGGACTTCGATTTCAATGAAGTTTTCCGGGGATAAAAAGTCGAAATCAAAACTCTCTATAAATATACGAATTTTGAAAAATGCCATTCATAGTAATCTGTGCGTCAAAATTGGTAGCGAGCGCTGAACTGAATCTCTGGAAGGAGCAAAGAAACGCTCGGAAATAAGGTCGGTGAAGCCTGCAACCCTGCAAGAGCAACCCATCTTTTGCAGCCAATCCGATACTCTATCTGTTAAAACACGCATTTTAAACCAACTTTTTCAACATTTTTAAAAACAGAAAATTTATATGTTATTGCTTTAAGAGGTTTTTTATATAATAAAGTTTCGGGAACATGTATACTTTAAAAAAACAATAGAAATGCAGGTACAATCTTTAAAACTTAAATTCCTTGGAGTACTATTCTTGGCCAGCGAGAGAAGGTTTGGGTTAGCGTTTGCTTTAAGGTTTACCGGTGCAGTACACCTGTACATGCAATTCCGCTGCTAACTTGAAAATCATAAAAAGTGGACTTGGTTCGCTTGCATTCTGAATCCTCCATATGTCAGGTAGCATTGTTGATATTTTATTTCCTCGGTAGACGGTAGAAGTTTATGGACAGTAGTTTTTATATGTTCTTCACAGTATTTAGACGTTCTACAGCACTGTCTATTTGGATAATTATTTAACCCCACATGGATTCTGTAAAAAATTTATATAACAGTAAAATCTAGAAAAAAAATTATCAAACATTTAAATTTCTTTATTTTCCAAGTTTAAACATTGCGTAGATGGTGTTTTCTAATTCCCACAAAATATATTAAATCATTAAATTTAAGCAGATTGCGATGCTGCTTGTCTTACTCAGTAGCATTTCCAACAATTCCCCTGCTTTGTCCAATAATTACCCCGTGACTAAACATGCATTATTCATAATACAATGATGTTTTTCAGCACAAACCAAGTTCATAAACATATCTAAGACTAATGAGCATTATAAAATTCAAGATCATGTAAAAGAAAACAAAATTATACACAATTTGGCATCTATTGAACAAAAGCTTAAACAAGGGCTTTTGGCTATTAATTTATTTTTTGAGAAATACTACTTATCTAATCCCAATAATAATTAATCAGAATATTGCTGGATATGCAATTAACTAATTGTGGTTTGTTAACCCTTTCAGTCCCAAAAATTTACTACACTACAGAAACATCTGATATTCACAAAATAAGCTTATTTTAGGTCAAATATACGAATTCCATAAGAAAAAAAACCCATTAAAATTTTTTTATATGGTTTTTGAAACAATGCCAAAATTCTTTAACTGTGGAAAACAACAAAATAAAAATATATATATTACCTAAAAAACACTTCCAGTTATATATTTTAAGGTGTCTGACCATATTATTAAAAAAAATTTAGTAATTATTTTAACCGAAATAGTTTAAATTGTGTTTTAAATATGTGGAACTGAAGTGAACTTATAAAAAATCAAGAGAAACGCTTGTTGACTATTTTCTAAATAAAAAAAATAGTAGTTCTGACTTCTATTGCGATTAAAGTAAAATTTTGTCTGATAGAACAAAGTGTGAAGAATCGAATGATGTGTGTTTGGATGTCATAGCGGGAAATAAACATTTTGAAAAAAATATTGAAAGTGATGATGCCAAATGGCATCACTGGGACTGAAAGGGTTAAAGACAATAAATTGTGATGCATTATAGTTTCCCTGTGTGTATTGATATGGAATGACAAACTGTACGAACCTAGACTGTCTTTGTCCGTCCTCGGTCTTTTGTCCGCCCTGATTGTGGCATCTGAGGACCTTTTCGTTATTTTGGGGGCGGACAGGGAGGCTGTCATGGCTGTGATAAAAATACATTGCTTTTTATTTAAATGGTTTTCATTGAAATACAATGCAAAAAAGTTATTTGTTTTTATAGGAAAGAAATGTCAGCTGGTGTGCTATAAAAATATTCTTCATAATTTGCAGTGAAAATATGTTTATTTTATACGAACAGTTGCAGTCATTGGTTAAAATAATCTGTTAACTACGAATAAGTCATACGGCCTTTTTGTTGCATTTATAGCACAAAAAATGTGTAATTATAGAGTTTAAGGCGTGTCCCTAGTATTTATTAAGCATAATTTTTATGAATTTCTTTGAATAACATACCTTTTAGCATATACTATGGTTTGAAAAGTATGTTTAGATTAAGAAGGTACGTGTAGGATTTTGCACAGGTCTTAAAAGGTTATAGCAATCACAGATAATGGGAATTCACCTTTTGTTTCACCAGAAAAATTGTGAAAGTAAGTTGTAACGATTTCATCTCAGTTTAAAAAGATATAATATGCGACGATCATAACACAAATGAAGAGTACACGGGAAGAAGCGATTGATTCATTAGGCGGACGCAATTGTCTGGTTGGCGACATAAAACCGGTTTCTCTCTTTCTTCTTCACTTGGTCCAAGCGTCGGGATCGCCAATCGCCTGAACTTGGTAGCTAGGAACCACAGAGGCAGTAGTTAAAGTAACTACAGTGGCTTGTGACCTGACTTCATTGGTGCTCTTCTGAGAGCTCCTTGCGCGTCCCGTCGTTAGCATTGGAGGTCACGTGATCTACCACTATATTACTTTAACTACGATATCTATGGTAGGAACTGGTTTCCTTACACAAGTGCAGGCGATCACTCGCTATCATCGCCAAAGTGGCCTGCTAAGGAAACTTCTCTGAAAAATCAATCGCTTTTTCCCGTGTACTCTTCAAATATTAACCCAAAATAATTTACAATAAGGACTTTGCTACATAAATTTCTACTAAATACTCGACCAATTTATACTTTTTTTATTTATATTTTTATTAATCAGGGTAAGGAGTTAACCAAAAATTAATATCTCAAGGGAGTAACACCAATAAATTAAACCAAATACTTACTAGATTCATCAAATAACTCAGAAGACAGAAGAATATCAGGGACAGGTAAATATTCCAACACAATGTCTTCTTTCTTGAAAAACTCGATGTGAAAGTTGTCCTCAAACAAATAATCACCTACTTCTAAAATAATTTTCATGAAATTTAATTTTGTATATACATTTGAACTTTTTAGTTATCAAATAGTATATAAATAGTTTTAATGCTTTAAAATCTAGCAATTTAGATGTGCCGTTTTATATTGCCATTTCTCAAAAGGGTGCGAGATATGGCACATATAAATGTCACTGAACATATTTTAATAAAAAAATAAAATAAACCTTACCTTCATATAATTTTGTAACGGGTACATCAGCATTAGTAGAAGGGTCAATATATCCCTCGTGATTAAAGTCAAATGGATTACCCTCTTCATCCAAGAATGCGTGGTCAGCCTCCCAATTGGGGAAATTCCGCACTGAGAGGTTAAATTTTTTATTAATGATTCTTATAGATTCGAGGGTGTAGATTACGAATATGGAAGGTACTTTTTGGTCAAAATGGTGTCACTGCCATCTTGAATTTTGTAATCTTAATATTTGATGATCTATTCGACAAAAGTTAATAGTTTTTATCATTATAGAGGCATTTAATAATAAAAATTCACAATTATCAAGGAAATTTAAAGAATAAAAAATTCAAAATGGTGGAATCTACCATATTGGATTTTTAACTTTTAATATTTTTTTTTGTTTTATTATAATTTCAATATTACATATGTAATTAATTAAAAAAAATCAGCACTACAAACCAGCTACACACAAAAAATTACCAATTTCAGCCCATTTCTCTTCATAAATGTCTGTTTTTGTGATTTCAGGTCCAACAGCTTTCTGTACCTAAGAGTAAAAACAAAAAGTACAAGTTTGTAAGGGCACTAACTTAATTAAATAAACTATGTGATTGGTCGTTAAGAAACTGGCATTAACAGTTATCTTCCATAAAATTGAAATATTACATCTTTCTGCCAATCTCAAGCTGCTTTCAGGGTTCTCTTCTCTTCGATGAGGACTTCTTACCCAGATCTTCTTCCAAGATTACTGTTTATTTATTTTTTTTGTATTTACTTTAAGATTTAAGTGAAATATTTGTTTTTACATAAATTTTGAATATGGACCAGTAAAAGTATTAGTCCCTTGTATGTAATTAAATTGTAATTTATTTTAGTATCAATTTAATAAGTATTGAATGTGGATCCCATTATTCACTGTTAAGTAATTCTGTTGAACATAAGTGCATATCGTCGGATAACAGCTAGTTTTAAAGTGCAGTGCAGTATACATTGGAAAGCAATGAGAGTGTCGTCCCTGGTTGAGAATATTGTGACAGGGCAATCGATCGCAGCCCACAGGCAACATACCTGCATGAATTTTTATTTTCATCCCAAAAAAATATATGTATCTTTAATACTCGCACATTATGGGAAAAATACTAAAATTTTTTAACTGCATTGGAATTTAAATCATTTAAATTTTTAAATGTTTTTCCATACGACAAAAACCAACTGCAAAATTCCTATTTTGATAATAATAACTATAAAACCACTAAAAATATTTCAAAATAACCCTTTTTAACTATGATTAATTTTTCAAAACAATTTATTAGTATTTAGTACTAATATTATTATTCTTTGAATACTGCCAAAAACGTAATTTCACAAAAGTTAATAACCTCACTCTTTAATTTTGAATACACTTTTACTACTGTCATCTATGAGGATTATTAGATACTAAAACTTTAAAATGAAATGTAATAGTTGGAAAAAAAACTTAGATTTGTCTAGGAGGAGCTCTAATTTAATAGAATAAAGTGGATTATGTTACTTGTTACAAAACGGTAACAGTATGCATTAGAGATTTAAATCCGGCCCTGGTTGGCAAGATTTAGATTTTAAGTTTATTTCATCAATTTTCCTATCAATGATTTCTAATGTATACGTAGGTATATATTTCCTGTGTTAAAAAAAGTTATTTTAAATCTGAACAGCTGGCTTATATCAGCAACTGAAGGCTAAATCCACAATTTTATGGCAATTATTAAATTGTAATTTCATAATAAATAGCATATAAATTGAAATACATCAATTTATTAATTATTTAAAACCGCTTCATCTTAACTTTCAAATATTTTTGACATTCAATTTTTTTATAACTGAAATTATTATTTTAATTATAATACTTAAAATATTACTTCAGCAACCATATTGCGAATTCTCCAAGATTTATCCTTATCAGCTTGTTTTAAAATTGGCATTATTATGTGTTTGATGTCATCTTGTGGTAGAAGCTTGGATATAGTAACACATTCTTCTAAGGCAATCAATCGAACAGAATCCTTAAAAAGAAAAGAAATGTCAAACTTCCAAGCTTAAAAATCCAACCGTGTCATGAATCTTAAATCAGATACAATAAAAGACAACAATCATTTAAAGGCATTATTACTTTAAGAGACATTCATCTAAAAATTGTATGGAAAAAATATTGTGAAAAAGAAAATACAAAACTAAGATTAAAAATATATTTATGACTGCATACAAAGCAGATATTTAAAAAGTTTTTTTTTTTTAAATATTAGTTCCTATTTTTAAATTAAAAATAACTAATACAGTAGACGCCGCTTAATGTGATCACATCGGGACGAACGTGATTTGATAACAATAACCGATTGATTACAATACCCGAAAAAAAAGTTAAAGCTAAAAATGTACTAAAAAATGATTTTTTTTACATACGTATTAAAATAAAAATAAATTTTAAATTACGAGTTGTTGCTGTAAAACTCGTTAGTATTTAATAGAAATTAATGCACACTAAAGGAAAAGAATTACTAGTGAGTTGAGTTTTTTTCCATATTTAATTATGAATTGCAGAAAACAATACAAAATGCAAAAGGTTAATTATTATTAACAGAAAAAGAAATCACCAATTGTCGATTGCTTAGCATTCTTTCGAAGCTAGTCATTTAAGAATAGCTTATAAACATAATGTTTATGAAAGTGTTCAACTTCGCTTTGTTTTGCACACCTAGATGTAAGATTCGAAGTACCTCCCTCATCTGAGCAGGAGTTGAAATTTTGTCCTCGATAGCACTTTTGGGTTCATCGTTGTCATCAGAATATCGTGACGAAGCTTGATCTTTGACACATATGGCTTTTCAAATGTCCTCATCAGTTAACGAATTAAGAAGTCACAACCTTCTCATCGATCTCCAACCATGCTTCAAAATAATCAGCAGTCACATCGGATTTTTCGGGAAATTGACATATAAGCTGATAACAATAAACGAACATTTGATTACAATAAACGATGATATTTCAATGTATTTTAATATAAGAGGACGGGACAAAGCGATTTTGATAACATTAACCGTGATCACATTAAGCGGCGTCTACTGTAATGCATTGAAACTGAATAAGCAAATGAAAAAAAAAGTCCTACTTGCTCATCTTGAGCCAGATTCGCCCACATGGGAATCAAATCGCATTTGACAAAATCCAACTCCACAACGTGAGCGAATTCACCCAACTTGCTGGCAGCGGCTTCGCGAACAACAGGTGTGCCATCTTGGCAGAGATTGCGGAAGTGACTGCAAATTTAAGAGTTATACATAAGGAAATAAAATAAAGTCATTTAGAGTAACGCTAAAAAGTTTTTTTTCAATTATTCATAAAAAATATATGTAAATATATATTTTTTTATTATGCCGAAACTAAGAAAGTATTTTATTAAAGAGATTCTATAATAACCTAATCATTGAAATAAAAATACAAAATACTACAGAAAAAAAATTTAATTCTAATTAATCAAATTTAATTCTAATTTATAAAATGTGATTTGGTTTATCCATAAAAAGTGAATAACCCATACTAAAAAAATAATAACTGAACGATTACCATAACTTTTACAAAACAGATTAAAATTGCACTTTTGTAAAATAAACTTACCTTCGAAGTTCATCTTTTAAAAGCTTAGATAACCTAGAGTAACATACACCAAACAATCCACATGCAGATGCTCGTGATGTGAAAAAGTCACCTATTAGGGTTAAATTTTAGTGAAATACAGTAGAAACTTCTTGGAAACAGTCGATATAGAATATAAATATTAAGTGTGAAAATGATACCACGATTTATTTAAAAGTGTTGAACTTGTAACCAAGTTTAACTTACTAGAAGCAAGTCGCTTTACTAAGGGAACAAAATACTGCTTAAAATCAGCTTCACCACATTGCTGAGATAGATTTCTTAAAGATTCAACAGCCTTGTCCCTAACAACTTTTCTTAAATTTGAAGCAAGACCTTCCAATGGAGGCTAAAATATAAAATACAGTTATTAAAATAGCATTTATAAGTTGGGGCAAATGCCCAGTTAAAATGACTTTGAATTTTTGATAAACATTGAATTATTTTCGTACGATTTTATTCTTTTTCATTTGTCAAACAAAAACTAATATAAAATATATACAAATCAAATAATATAAAATTTTATTTATACTTGTTTAAGAACCCATATCTAAGCTTCATATGCATGATTTATTCAAGTCAAATAGAATAAGTTCAATCATAAAATATTTATAAATGCAACTCCTCTTTCTTTTTAATTAAAAAAAAAACATACAATTACAACACTGTTTATAATTTATAAAAACTGCAGCATTTATTAAAATTTGTGTCAGAATGAAACTGAAACAATATCAATACACAAATGCCCTTATTTTGTAAACTAAAAAATGCTTTGGGCAAATACCCAGGCTATTGCCTTTTTTTAGATGTCTATTGAGAATTAGTCCAGTCCACATCTATAACAATTATAAAAGAAATCTTACATACCAACAGACAATGCACGTATTCAGGACCTCCTACGAGAGGAGTAAATGAGCCAAGTTGTTCAGCAAGAACCAGTATAAATTCAACTTCATCAGGAATTATTGAAAGATGGTTACAAAATCCTAGAAAAAAAGTTCTTTGAGATTTTCATGATTTTTTGATCCCTAAAAGTCCCTTTTTTTAAAGAAAAAAGTCAATTTTTTCCCTTGGGACAAAGCAAAACTTTGTTGCAAGGCCTGGTACTATTAAGTTTTCTAATATTTATGTATTTCTCTTATTATTATGTTAACAGAACCAGCTTTAACTAAGGTATTTATTATACTTTAGATCCATTTAGATTTCCATGTAACACTTCAACTTCACGTTTATCATATATTGTGTCGAGAAATTAAAACATGCACTTGGTTGGATACCACATTAAAAAATATATATATATCAACATTTAAATTAAACATAATATAATTTGTGAAAAAATTATTGTACACAAACCTGTTAAAAATGGTATTAATTCACTTCTTGTTCTTTCTTCTTCCAAACCTAAAGCTATTGCTGAAAGTTTTTTTATGCTGTTGAGTCGCAACTACAAAAAAATACATTGCAATACTGGTAATTCAATAGAAATAACTTTCGTCTAAGTTTGGTGTATCTTAAACTACAGATATTTATGTTTATCTAGAGCTCTTGAAAATCAGCAAATCTGAATTCAAAAATGGGGAACATTTTTTAAAATCAGTTGATTTATTACTTAACCTTGAAATAAACGGTACAACTAATTATCTTCATAAAACTCCAAAATTGCAGAAAGTGCCAAAATTCCCCGCCCACACACAGTAATTTTTAACAATTTCAAGTACAATTCAAGATTTTCCCGCACATTCATCGTGATCAAGTACCTTTTTTTGTCAATTTAATGCTCATTTGCTCACCAAGCGGATAAAGTTATAAATGTGTGAAATGTGTCGCCAATTAATAAACGGACTTTTAGGGGCTTTTAAAAAAATGACTTTTCGGGAAAAAAGGGACCATTTGCGAGGAGGCCTAAGTACTTTCAAAATATGCAACAATCGGTTTACATAACACAGTAAAAAACATTAACCATATCTAAAACTGCATCATGACCAAATGTTATCTACAATGAATTTTGAAATCATAGATGAAATGAAATTATAGATTAACTATCTCGATAAAAATAAATAGTTGTGATGCACTATAAAAAAATGTGTTAATGTCCTTGTTATTGGAAGCTACTATACATAAATGTTACACTACAGCATATTTTACTTATAATAAAAATAAACTCCATCCAAAAAAGCAAATTAACCTATTTTCAAATAAGTTTACCCTTTCTTGTTATAAACTTGTTTTTAGTAATACATTCACCACAAAATTAGATGTGATAGTTGATGTCCAGTTAAACAAATAGTGTCAAATTTATTTTTCGAATATAAGAACAACCTTTGAATTATAAACTTCTCTAGAACCTTCATGGGAACAAATAGTTAATACAAACACCTTTAGTATTTTGCTACTATAAGTATAATAAATTAAAACCCAGTTCTAATGACCTTGTAATCTTTCAATATTTCGTATATGAGATAGGTTAAAATTGTATTATCCCCATAGTTACTTTTAATTAGGTAATTCCTAAATATGATTTATGCTTTATGAAGCTACAAAAAGAGTTTTTTTTAAGAGATATTTCCGTAAAAAAGTTAAATACTTGTTTTATACGACGTTGGGAGTAACGCAAAAAATTCTCTAACAGTCATATTTAATTTACCAGAACATCTTCACTTCGAAGTTCGTCGATGAGAACAGCAATAGGGTAAAAAGAGTCATCTGTGTTTGAATCACTGGCAGCCATTCTGTACAAAAAAAAAACATATTTACTAGTCAAAAGTATGAGCAGAGCAGTTGTTACATCTACTTAATATTCGTTATTAACAAATAGGCCGAGGCCTAATCGTACGACAGAAATTCCACTAAAACAGTTACTAAATCAATTCGTGAATATGAAAACTTTATTATAACTTCTAGTTATAAACTCAAATCATTGACTCACACGTAATCCGGGAAATTTTAATCTATACTTTTTACAAAATTTTAACGACAAGGCCTACGAATTCATTCAGTCAGTTTTATTTAAGACAGAGAGGATTAATTTTAGGTATTACGGTAACAAGTACCTAATGATAGTATCTCCTATTTACAAGGATCTTCATCTTCAAAACTTTTAAAAATACAATACAAAATTAATATAAATAGTGATAGAAAACAAGGTAAACAATTCAAGGTATGAACAAAATGGAAGAAATAAAGTTTATCAATCTGTTTTAAACAAGCACAGAAAACTATTGTAGTTAATTCTGATAAAAAGGATGAACACAATAGTTATTTATGCAACTAGTGCGAAAAGTAACGCTTTTTAAAACTAGTGGATTTTATTTCAGGAGCGAGGTACAAGCGAGTAAAATAATGACAATAATAAAAGTTTACTTTTCGCACGTGTTTCATACACTATTTTTTATGTTTGTGGGAAAAAATATCATTGGTCCAAAAATATTCCACGCTCATTAATACCTTTAATTAAAAGCAGATCGAGAAATATATATGAATATTATGAAATAGAAATTTTAACTTAAAATGGGTTGGCATCTTATGAAAAGAGTGAAAAAAAAGTACTTTTTTTTCACTGTTTCAAAAAGTCTAACTTTTTTCGCACAATTATATAAAAAAAAATGATGTATAAAGTATAAATAAAATAGAAAAGGAAATTCACTATTATTAAGTCCAATAAAAATAAAACAAAGTTGTATGAATATATTTATGCCGATAATCCGTGCTACTCTAACTTGGGTAAACAACAAAGAGTAAAAAGGCTGTCGAAAGAGCGCGGGACGTCGTTAAATCATTCGTTCCGATGATTCGAACGAAACAAGAAAAAAAAAGTTTCAATCAATATTTATTACCTAACAAAGCTCCTTAATATGCATTAAGAATTTACAATAGGCCAAAAAACGATAAATAATTGTTACCAATAATAAAAAAATATTTAAATTGTTTAAATTCTTAATTCTAAAAAGGTTTAATCTTTGCATGTTTCTTCGAGTGAGTATTCATTTAATATTTTTTGCTAATTTACAATAATTTATAAATTAAATAGTAAAATAAATGATTTTTATGAGATATTTTGATTTCGTTAATAATATTACATTAAATTCTATCATTTTGCTTTGAATAAAATAGTTATTTTCATAATTGCCTGAAAAAAAATCTGACTTTTACACTATAATTTTAATATTAGACACGTGCGTAAAGTTATACTTTTTAGAAACGGTGATAAAAAATTACTTTTTTTCACCCAAAAGCAGTGAAAAAAAATCAAATCTCATTGGTTAAAAAATAATTCACGGGCTAATTTTTTTTCCCTTCGGCATCGATAAATCTCTGGAGCTACAAAATGCAAACTTATTTTTTAGTTTAAAGTAAAACATTTGAACATGGATACTGATACTAATTTTGAGCTTCCATAAAAGATAGAAATAGCAGCTAATGATGTAACATCCAATATACTCCCAGAAAAAATATAAAAAAAATTACGGTAAGGTAAAGGCGTATGAAAAGTTCTCTCCTCGAAGCTCAAAATTCGTATCAGTATCCATGTTCGAATATTTGATTTTGAACTAAAAAATAAGTTGCCTTTTGTAGTTCCAGAGATTTATCGATACCGATCTTCTTTACGTAAAAAAAATTAGCACGTGATTTTTTTTTTGAACCAATGAGATTTTATTTTTTTCACGCAATTATAAAAAATAGTGCATGAAACACATACGAAAAGTAAACTTTTTAAAACGCGTGTCATTATTTCACTCGCTCGTGAAATAAAATCCACTAGTTTTAAAAAGCGTTATTTTTCGCACTAGTTGCATCGCAAGTTTTACTTGAAATGTTGTTGTTACGCAAGTTTTACTTGAAATGTTGGCATCTTTTAAAACGAGTGAAAAAAAGTGGGTTTTTTTCACTGCTTTTGGGTGAAAAAAGTAATTTTGTATAACTGTTTCTAAAAAGTATAACTTTACGCACGCGTCTGATATTAAAATTATAGTGTAAAAGTCCGATTTTTTTCACAAAGTAGTTTTTTTCACTGCTTTTGGGAGAAAAAAAGTACTTTGTGTCACTGTTTCAAAAAGTTTGACTTTTTGCACGCGTTTGATATTGAAATAATAATGTAAAATTCGGCTTTTTTTCGCGCAATTATAAAATAGTTATTTATGCAACAAGTGTGCCAAGTAATACTTTTTAAAACTAGTGGATTTTATTACACGAGCGAGTGAAATAATGACACGTGTTTTAAAAAGTTTACTTTTCGCACGGGTTTCATACACTATTTTTTATAATTGCGTGAAAAAAATCAAATCTTATTGGTTAAAATAATTCACGTGCTAATTAGACTAAAATGAATTTTGAGCTTCCAGAAGAGATGTCAAAGAAACAACCAATGAACTCGAAGTTCGGAGCGCGTGACGTTATAAAAAACCAATAAGCGTGTTTCAACATTTTGTCAAAGAAAACAACCAATGAACTTGCAGTTCGAAGAACGTGACTTAAGAAATATTCCCATAGCGAGAAAAAAATTTTATTGATTCAAGAATAATTCACGTGCATAATATTTTTAAATAAAGCAAATCGATAAATCTTTGTTCTTCTATCGATAAATCTGTTTCAAAAAGTCTAACTTTTTGCACGCGTCTGATATTGAAATTATAATGTAAAAGTCTAATTTTTTTCACGCAATTATAAAATAGATATTTATGCAACTAGAGCGAAAAGTAATGCTTTTTAAAATAAGTGGATTTTATTTCACGAGCGAGGTACGAGCGAGTGAAATAAAGACACGTGTTTTAAAAAGTTTACTTTTCGCACGTGTTTCATACACTATTTTTTATAATTGCGTGAAAAAAAAATCAAATCTCATTGGTTCAAAAATAATTCACGTGCTAATTAGACTAAGAGATGTCAAGGAAAACAACCAATGAACTCGCAGTTCGGAGCGCGTGACGCTATAAAAAACCAATAAGCGTGTTTCAACATTTTGTCAAAGAAAGCAACCAATGAACTCGCAGTTCGAAGGGCGTGACTTAAGAAATATTCCCATCGCGAGAAAAAAAATTCATTGATTCAAAAATAATTCACGCGCATAATATTTTTAAATACAGCAGATCGATAAATCTTTGGATTTTATGAGTATTATCAAATCGAAATTTTACTTGAAATGTTGGCATCTTATAAAAAGAGTGCGACAAAGTCTTTTTTACACTGCTTTTGGGTGAAAAAAAGTACTTTTTTTTCACTGTTTCAAGAAGTCTAGCTTTGTGCACGCGTCTGATATTGAAATTATAATGTAAAAGTCGGCTTTTTTTCACGCAATTATAAAAAAGTACTTTGTGACACTGTTTCAAAAAGATTAACTTTTTGCACGCGTTTGATATTGAAATTATAATGTAAAAGTCGGATTTTTTTCTCGCAGTTATAAAATAGTTATTTTTATCACTGTTTCTAAAAAGTATAACTTTACGCACGCGTCTGATATTAAAATTATAGTGTAAAAGTCAGATTTTTTTCACTCAAATAAAAAAAAATATTGTCACTTGTCAGTGGGATGAATTTATTAAAATACACAATTTTGATTTATGAGTTCATAGAATAGTAGAATAATAGTTCAAATTTTGGTGAGAAATTATTTTTTTAAAAATTAATACTTAAAAACAATACATTTTTTATTGTAATTGTAAAATGATTAATAGTTTTAAGCTAAAAATAAGCACACATCTCTAAAATATAAAATAGATATGAGAATTTTTATCTTCAAAAGTTTAAGCGTCATTATGTCGTAAAACCACAAAAACTCCAAAATGTTTAAACTGTATCCGAACTTGTAAATTTAATGTATTTTATTTCCGACAATTAAAACCGAGGCAAAACTTTGAGAAACGATACTACATCAAATTGGCCAAAAAGTTTTTTTTTTTTAAATTGAATTAAAATGATATGACTCTTTTTCAAGATACTTTACAGGAAGCCACTCAAAATATTAATACAATGGCGTTTCAACTAATCATTATAATAGATTAAACTTACGTTTTTGCCGGCGTTGAGTTGGAAGTTGGTGTACAAAAAAGTGGAAAAAAAAAAAAGAATTACATCTAATTGATAGTTGAAGATTTTTTTTTTCTAGGCCTTTATAGAAAGCATGCAAAATATTTCTGAAAACCACGACACTTTAAAACTTAATTATATTAACAAAACTAAAAAAAATTGAATAATGCACATCACAAGTTTTCACTATTCCTAGAATGTACCCAACTTACGTTAGCACGGAGTATAGTAAGCCACGTGCATTATAAACGTGTAAAAAAACCTAACAATATAGAGTAATAACTTTTAATAAAAAAATAAAACAATTAAAGATGGTTCAAAATACAGCAAATTAATACGATCGTATGGAAGGATTTATTACAAATTAATTAATCACAACGTGTGGCGAAGTAGAGAAAACATTACGTTAGAACAAACGAAATAGAAAGAAGAAATCCATACCTTTGAATTTACGAAAAATAAATTATGCAATAAATATAAAGAATCAAATAAAATTAAATAGCTGATTAAATTTTTAAAAAACTGAATGATAAGAACTTACTGCAAAATTCAGCGTGATACCCATAGAATTTAGAAAGTAGCAGATATGCCCATCAATTGCGCAATCCCCTACAACGCAATACAAACACGCGATTGTGTGATGAATCCACATTTCGCCGTTTTTGCAATGCATCGTGGGATACTGGTTCACAAAAAAATGCTTCTGCCGAAGAGTTACATGCAATAAAAACTGCATTTTTAATATGCTTCCTTTACAAATATATACCTAATGACTGCCAGAAATTATCAATACATATCCAACTATAAAATTATGCTAACAAAACTGGTAAAAAGTTGTAATTGTTAATATTAAATATATATTTTTATTAGTCGAATTCTCTCATGGTGCCGTATAGTATGCCATGTGCAAGGGCTTTCGAACTGCCTTTATGGGATACTGGTTCACAAGTGGCTTTACCTTTCCGTGTTGTTTACTTAAAACCAAAACATAAGGGTGGAGCCTCTATGGGCGGAGCGTCACGAAACAAACCAATAGAGCTCAATGTTAACATGCTACGTCACATTCTACTTTTCCTGTGGAGAGTAAAATTCCAAAACTGGTAAAAAGTTGTAATTGTTAATATTAAATATATATTTTTATTAGTCGAATTCTCTCATGGTGCCGTATACTATGCCATGTGCAAGGGCTTTCGAACTGCCCTTATGGGATACTGGTTCACAAGTGGCTTTACCTTTCCGTGTTGTTTACTTAAAACCAAAACATAAGGGTGGAGCCTCTATGGGCGGAGCGTCACGAAACAAACCAATAGAGCTCAATGTTAACATGCTACGTCACATTCTACTTTTCCTGTGGAGAGTAAAATTCCAAAACTGCGCGTTTTTTCCAAAGTTTAGAGCATAGATTTCGAAAGTATTTAGTATAAGTAATTTAGTATATAGTTATTTCGAAAGAACTTTGACCCCCCAAAACTTTAATAATTTTTGTTTAGCAAAAACAAAAATATACGTGTCTAACAGTCCCCCCCCCCATAAAGAACATATTCTGTAAGTTTCAGCAAAATTAAAAATCTTTTCCATCCAAGCTGTCTCTTTTGTCCTGTTTAAAAAAAAAAATGGCTCTTAAAATGTAGTACCCCCCCCCCCCCCCATAAAAAATCTGATCTAAAGTTATCTAACTTTTATTTTTAGCAGAGATGTTTAAAATTCCTCAGTTTAAATCAAAGAACTATTAATGGGAAAGAATTAAAAAAAATGTTGATATCTATTATAGTTCCCAAGAAAATTTTTCCTAATTGCTGAAATCCTCATATTTTAGGAAACGCAAAAGAAAATTTAGGTATAGGTAAGAACTCATGTACAGAGTTACTAAAAAATGCTTATAAAAAAGAAAACCGAAATCGATAATCTTGGTTCTAAATTGAAGCTATAGATATGCAGATCAAAAATAAAGGAAAAACAGAAAATCAACATTTTTGACCCCAACACCTAGACGACTCCCCGTAAGACTTTTCCCAACTTTAGATGCATCACATTTCTATTTTTTTTTAGCTTTATGACAAAAAGCTACATTGACATAGATCATTCAAACACAATTACTTACCATTTTTTTAAAATCTTATACTGAAAAATTACAGTTCATTCAAGCAGAGTAAATAAAATATTGAACTGGGTTTTTTTATTACAAAAAACTTATATATACCCAAGCCTTTCTTATAATAATAATATATGAAGTCTTAGTGTTGTTAATTGCCGGCTAAAGCATTTAAGCCCAGGGCTAAGCCGCTACTTGTTTAAATGTAACTCGTTACCATTAAAATTACTGTTCATAAAAAGTAATTACATGTAAAATGACTAATATCCAAAAGCAACAAATTACAATTACTTTTTACAAAAAAAAATCATATTTAGAAATGTTTCGAAAAATAAAGTATGAATGACTAAATGATACTTTTTTAAAAAATCAACTTTATTATACAGTTATCAGAAAATCTATTTGATCTTGATGTAGCAAATTGTAATTATATAAATTTTATTGGGAATATTTTTTGTTATGCTCTTGCATTGTATACACATTTAGACTGTATAGCTACATTACAATTTTTTTTGTACAAATATTCATAAAAATGTAGAAATAAAATTCAACAACATAAAAAATATTTTTTGCTAATAAATGTTATAGACTTTTGTTGGTTTCCTTTCAATCATTAGCAACTACAATTATTTTTAAAAACTTTCAAGTACACAAATACATATTTAAATCTTTCTATTTGCAATTAAAAAAGATATATCTTAAAATTTATATTAAGTTATCCAAGAAATCCCCTTAGTTTCCTATCACAAAATCTCTTAGTATATATTAATGAATGAACAATATTGTTACAAGAATCATAGCCTATAATATACCAAAACATATTATTGCATACTTGCAAACTCCAATATGAAAGGTTTTTTTTTTAGTGAATGGCTATACAATTGATGATTTGACTAGTATTGTTTTTTTAAATGATATGCATAACAAAGAACACTAAAAAATAACCATAAAAAAGATTTTAAGAAAATCAACATATCAACCGTTATTTAAGTAGTATTAAAATCGTAAACTTCACTGACATTTTATTAGATTTTAACAAGAGATTTACCACAACTAAACATTTATCATTAAAATAACTTCTATTTTTAACTTTTTTCAAATGATCGATAATTTTCTACTTTTTTTTGGTATAAAAACTATTGCTGGATACATTCAAATTTGTCTTCACAATGAAACTATTACTTTTCCTTTGCTTTTTCCACTATGGAGATACTGAAATAAAAATTAAGTTCATTAGGAAAATTGATGCAAATATCAAATCATACATAGCATTTTCAGTCTACTTTCATATTTTTCAATTGAAAGGAATTTTTAAAAAAGTAGTATGGAAAGTAGGCATTACCATGGTGGAGATATCAGCCTGTACGCAATTACAAATTTGCTTTTAACACTTCAATTTTTAAAATTTGGGGGTTTTAGTAACAAGAAAGTAGGCATTTTAGTTTTTAGCTTCCACATTACGTTTATAACGTAAAAAGTGGAAGGTTTTATAATAGTTCAGTCCGTCCGTCCGTCTGTCCGTCACCCACTTTCACAGAGCGAACCAAAAGTCGCACAAACAATTGGGATACGTCATTTTAAAGCCAAAAATCGGGCTAGGTGACATCCCAAATTTCATTAAAAAATTTAAATTAGAAGTATATTTAAAATTTAAATAACTAAAATTTTAATCTGCATTGAAATAACATGCAAATTCCATTTTCATTCAATGAGCGAACCAAAAGTCGCACAAACAATTGGAATACGTCATTTTAAAGCAAAAAATCGGGCTAGGTAACATCCCAAATTTCATTAAAAATTTTAATTAGAAGTATATTTAAAATTTAAATAACTAAAAATTTAATCTACATTGAAATAACATGCAAATTCCATTTTCACTCAATATTTTCACTGTTGCCATTTCGTCAAACGTACGAGAAACTTTATTTAAAATAAAAATAAAACCTTTGAAAGAAAATTTATTTGTGTGATATAATTCGGTTTGGATTGTTGAAATATCACAATAGACTTCTTTTGATGGTTCATTATATATGTATGAAGAAAAATGTTTTAAGAATTCTAATTTTGCATAAAATATATGCAAAGTTTCTCTTTTATTTTTAAAGTATCATTTTTACTAATTATATATTTTTCAAACTGTAAATTAAATTCCAGCGACTAAAAGAATTATATTTATTAAAAATTTGCAACATTATTCCACGAATTCCAAACAAATTTAGCAAACGATAATGAGTAATTTTTAATTTGACAAAGTATATTAATGAAAATAGTTAATTTTGGCGTTTACAATTCTAAATTAGAAGTCTCTGTTAGGTGAATTTCTTTCTGATGTGTATAATAAGTGTGTTTCCTGTGAGCATAAATATGGTGTGGAAGCGGTTTTAGTGAAAGGTTCTGTAACAAACCAACTTGTTTTGTTTTGTTTTTGAACTTTTTGTTTGGCATTATTTTAAATACGCAATTTAAAATTGATAATGTAAAAAAGGACATTTTACAAGAGCTAATTTTATTTTTTTAAAAATTCCATAAATTATATTTGCGGTAATTGAATATAGTCCAGTTTTTTTTATTAGAAAGTAATAAAAGTTTTTAAATAAACAGTGAACTAAGGACAATCCATAATTTTCAACCTTGATATTATATATGCATCTCATTACTGACAGATACACTCTAAACTTAAAAATTACTGGTCTCTCTCCTTAAATATATTTTTAATAATATATATAATATTATTACGACTTTAGAAGCTGGTTAGATGTTTATAAAATTAAAGTTAAGGCAAGTTTTCAATAACTTTCCGAGCAAGATACTTATTTTTAACCGAAAGAGTTTTATAATTTTAAATAAAAAAATAATTTCTACCTCTACAGCTCTTGTAATATCTTCAAGACCTTTGAATGATGATCCTTGTAAACTACCATCATCAATGTATGGCTTTAGTTTTTGTTCGTGGAGTAGTCTAACTAGTATATTCATGTAGTGGGGAACATCATTTATAAAATGAGGTAGGAAAAAACCATTGAGCATTGTAGATCTCACTAGAAGCTACAAAAAAATATATCAATAAAAAACATTATCAAATAACCTTCAAATGGTTGCAAAATTTATGCTTTTGTGCTGCAGTTTTCAAGCTAAGTATAAATAAGTTTTGTTTAAAGGGTTTTTTTGCTGCAATTATTTTTTTTATCTGATTTAATAAAATTTTAATTGCTACATCCACCAAGTTAAAAGAAAACAATAAACATGTTTCAAAATAATTTTTGATAGTTTTGTCACAAATCTCAAATAAAACAACTTTATATAATGAATATTTCCTTAACAATGAAAGGGTTGGTTTTAGTGGAATTTTTCCCTTACTTAAAGTAACAATAAAAACATTATAAAACTTTTTTCAAAATTTGCTTTGCTTGTGTTATCATGCAATGCCAAAGAACTGATAAATTGCTTAAGATAATTTTTAATCGGCTTAAATAAATTAAATATTATTTTCCAAACCATCGAACATTTTCATTCATCAACATTATCTGTACAAAAAATTATCAATCTAATATGTAGCCATTTTTTTTTTAAATTTACCTTTGTCGTCAGTCCTTTACTAGTATCTTGACCGAAGGAACCATCAGTGTATTTTGATATAGCACCTATAACAACCATTCTTCCTTTGATAGCTAAGTTCTTGAAAAGGGTGTCAAACACTTCTCCTCCTATGCTTTCCCAAACTACATTAATACCATCCTATTGAAAAACAGTTATTAAATGTGTTAAGAGAAATCATTCATTAAATTAAAAAAAAAATACTATAAGTAAAGCTTAGATTGAGTCACTTCATAAAGTTTTATTTTGAAATATATCCTTAAAACAGGTCATAATTTTTGTTCTCTAATGGGGCTGCAACATTGGCAGTCAAGCCTTTGCACTCTCTGCATATTCCTTAGAAATGAGAGCCATTTTTTTTGTTTCACCATCTAGGCGACTCTCGCTACCAATTTTGATGCGCAGGTTACAATGAATTTGAGCTGTCTGTGGCTGTTACAGAATTTCATTTAATTTTGCGGAAAGAACCCAAGCCAAATGGGCCCTCCAAAGATCTTTTACATGCCTCATATAACAAGGGTGCCTAAGATTTTCCCATCCAGAAAATTTGATGACTCAGCCAGGGCTCGAAACCAAAATCTTGGGCTTATGAGGTGGATACATTTAACCTCTCAGCCACTGAGCGGTCTTTTCATTATGAAACTAGAAATATTTTAACACAATAAAGGCTCATTTGCTGAATACTATTAACAACGATTATAAATATGTAAACTGTAAGTTTTTAATTTTTTTCCCTGTGACTTAATTTGTCCTACATATATTACTCAGTAACTATGGTATTGAATTGTCTTATATTTTGTTTTTTTTAGCTAAACTTAATCAGAAAGCTTATTTTTGCATTGAAAATTTTCTTGTGAGTCATCATCAATGATTTAATGAATTAAAAAAAAAAATGAAACAAATAAATAAAAAAAACTTTGAAAGTAAGAAGAAAATAAAAAGCACATTGGATGATTTAAAAACAAAGAAAATTAATACTATACTGGATATTCTGCATGGAGTACATCCGCTAAGGATTCTTCTTTATAGTTTATTGGCCTGTCACACCCTATACTCTAAAAGAGAAAATATTGTCAACCAACAAACAAAATCATTTCAATGTGATTTACTTTAAAGTTATACAATGAAATTATTATTGACAATGGGTTTTAGTTATTATAGATTGTTTTTAGCAGAAATATATCTTACTTCAAGAAACTTCACTTTATCAAGAGATGAGCAGGTTCCGATGACATGGCAGCCTGCGTTTTTGGCCCACTGCACCTAAAAGTCAATTACAGCATATGCATTTCAATATAATTTTTGAGGATAAGATTATGGTTCCTACAGACTTTATGTGTGTAGTTTAAGACGGCATCAGTAACAGTGGAAACATTTGTATATAGCCGATATCTCTCTGAACTCAATGTTTAAAAAAATAACCTTCTAGCATATTTTGCATGTAAGAGGAGAGTTTACACAAACAACTACTCAGCAACGATCATAAGAGTAACGTAAAAGTATAAGTTATTTTTATGGTAATTTTCTCTATGCTGTCATAGCCTCTCCGTATTTTGCTAGGAGTAACAAAAACTTAAAAATGTTTTTAAAAAATTTTCAATTTTAATGAAAGAATTTACTATAGAAACCCAGAGGATTTACAAATTTATAATTTTTTTAATAACATTGTTTGGTACATAGGTAAACACTAATGACAGTATGAAGTATAAGAAGCATGATGATTGACAAGTTATATTTTACAATGCTTCATATATTCACAAATTTGGTTTGAAATTGAAATGCAATGTGTTTAATTTATAAATATTATTGCACCAAACATATTTCAAATTGTACTTTCAAATCGTGGTGGGAAAAAATAGATCAATGTTTAATGATTGAGCAACAATCCTAATTGGCAACCCAGAGTCTGTTGTCTAATATTTTGAAGTATTATGAAATTGTTACACATAAGACAACCAATGATATGCTTAAAAAATTCTGAGGTATCAATTGGATTCATCATGACACAAAAACATGAGTTTCAAAGGAAATCTGGTCTTTTGAGAAATGCATAAGTATGATGCATCGGGAATGGTTTACATATAGAGTAGAAACAAGCTATTGAATCAATCAAACAATAACAAAAAAGGACAATTGTTGATTAAAAATAGCATTTACTTAATACAGTTTTAATAATCCAGTAAAAAAAACACTTTTTAAAATCAATGTTCGTGTTAAAAACTTGTGGATAAAAGTAAGTTATTTACAAAATACACAGTAAATGAATGTTTTGCATAAAACTAGGGACATATTTTCTTTCGTTAGACACTTTTAAATGAATTTTTCTAGTTTTTTTTACAGATAAAAAAAATAGAGATTCATTACTGCTATGTGTCCAGCACCCCCTGCTGCTGCGGTCACCAGAACTTTTTCACCAGGCACTATTAATCCACACTAGGAGAAAAACAACACAATTAATAAACATCTTAATTTACTGTCAATTGTGTTGAAACAATGTCATAAATATAAACTTGAGGATAATAAACCTAAAAAAATCCAATTATTTGCTCCTCAATACACCAGTACCTCAAGTTTAAGAAAATACAAAAAATTAAAATTGCCTAGTTGTTGCAACAATTTTTATCCAAACTGACAATTTCAGAAAAAATGGTGCAATGGAAAATTTAAACATGAAAATGTTTAAGGCTTAAAAAAAAGCAAAACTGGTGCAATAATGTTAATTAATTCACCTTCTATTTTAAATTCAGCATGCTAAAAAATAGGCTGAAAATGAGCTTCCCATAATAATATTTATTATTAATTGCAAAAATTCATTCTACTTTCTACAAAATATTAACAATACAAAATAAATGTACATAAAATTAAATAACAATTTACATACTTTGTCTAGACTTAAACTAGCTGTAGTTCCACTAAGAAGCAGGGGTAATAATTGTGGATTGGGAGAAGCAATGGGAATGACCTCTTCTTCAGGTACATACTAGATTTAAATGCTTTAAAAATTATTTTACAATAAATTGAACAATATCAAAATAAATTTAGACACACATTTTATAGTTCAAATAATAAGTATATTTTAAATTTTAAACTGTTGTTTTTATATGAATAAATGATATTTTTTTCTAAACCATTTTTTATGATTCCTTTAGCTTAAATTAAAGTTTTTTTAAAATGAAGATTAAGGCACATTAAAAAAAATTGAGATTTGTTCTAAAACTAGCAAAAAAATTTAACAGCTGGTTTTAGTAACTGGTAAACAATAATTAATGATATCAATAGATAAGATTTACATAATTAAGTAATAAAATCCTTCGACTAGCTAATAGGAGGGATGTAAAATCTAGATTCAATGGACAATTACAGCATTTTCCAAACATATTTTATTTCGATTAAGCATAGGGAGAAACTCCTTAATCTCGCATATTTCCGCTTTTTAACAGCAACTTATTTTTTAATTAATTTTTAAAGTTTTTGGCGCGAAAACAGCGATGTCGTCATGTGACGTCATCTGTTACGAAATGGCTACCGCTCGCTACTGTCGCTCCAATAATCGCAATAATGGCGCTTAGTGTTATTGTTGAGTCCGAAAAATCGCTCCGTTTGATGTTTATTTCTTAATTATGGGTTATAAGTACTGTATTGTGCAAGTGTACGAGTACGAATACAACTGCACAAAAGCCCAGATAAATACTTCATTACCCAAAAATAAATATGCTAGAAACAAGTGGTGCAAAGCCATTAAAACAGGTTTATTGCTAGTACGAAAAGCAAACTTTCTTATTTAAAAATGAGTTTTTCTGAATACAAAACACTTAAATAAGAAATAAAAATATACGTTAAACACTTGCAAGCTAATTTTGTTCATTTAATTGATGATGATATTTCAATAAACACGGTTTTAAAACATTAATAAGCTATTAAGAAAATGTAACAACATGTACAGGGCTGCCAGTGCCAGAAAGCTTTGAAAATAGTTGCTTTAGTCGCCTCAGATGTTAAAAAATAGTAGCCTAAATAGTATCCTCTTTTACCTAACTAAATAAACAACTTTTAGTTGTTAGATAACACAAATGTATTTTTTTTTTAAATATTTGCATTAAATGTTATCCAAAATTAAATAAAATTTCCAAAAAAGTGATACATTAGTTCAATATGCTTAGATGCAAAAATTTAAAAACTAAAACTTAAAGACTTATATCAGGGCAGATTCTTAGAATTGTAGCAACAACACTCGGTTAAAAGGATTGATAAAACTGCCAATAGTTTTTCGGATGTATTGCAACAGGAAATTTCATGTTAAATTATTAAACCAATTTATATATAACTGTTAAGTTAGAGAACATAAATTAGGAGAAAATATTTTAAATGTACTTATTTGTATTGGAATTTAATTAGCAATTGCATAAAATTTTTCAAAAAACACAAACATTCTATTAACGATTGGATAAGAAACAGCCATAAAAGTGCCATTTTTATCCTTCAAAAATATATGTGTATGGCATATATATTTGTCTATTTTAAATTTTTGATTAGTTTTTAGCTAAAAAATCTAAGAAAAAACCAACATTGATCTAGAAAAAGCCTGTCATTTTACAGAAGCGGATAGGAAGAAGTTAAAATGCTAAATTATGCAAAAAAAATTTGAGATTACAACTTAAATTTACAAATTGCAACACCAACTTTCAAATGAAAGGATTGATACTGCTGATAAAATTTACTTGAAACTAAATTTAATTAAAAAATTTATTACTAAATAAAAACAAGTTTATTGTAAATAGTTATCATAACAATTAAATGTAAGTATTCTTATTTAACAGGATCCAGAATCATTGAAATTCACAAGAAAATTAAAACTTTTTTTTTAATATTAAAAAAAAAAACTTATTTCGATAAGATTCTTTTAGATACGACCAAATTACTTAATAAAAAAATAAAAACTACAAAATAAAGCAAATTAATAACAAACAGACAAATGTCAATCCTATCCCCAAATGCAGTTAAAAAAAAAAAAAAAAAAAAAATCTTCAACAAAGCATACAAAATCAAAGTTTTAGTTTCCATAAACCTTACATAGGCTGCTAAAAAAAATCATAAGTGCTATTTCAAAAACACATAGTTTTGCTTTTGTTTTGTGCAAAACGAAAGCAAAACTTGATGAGAACTTTTGATTTGAGAACCAAACAAATACTATAGGCTACTTTACGTTTTGCGCATCGGTAGTATCCTGGTGGCGCCATCTATGGAAAAATTATATATAACTAAAATAGTCGCCCAAGGCAGAAAATAGTTGCAGGTTTTGCTTAAAATAGTCGTTTTAGGCCTTTTTTGGTCTTAAATAGTTGCCATAGTCGCCTAGACGCTAAAATAGTCGCTTTAGTAGCCTTTTAAGTCGCCACTGGCAGCCCTGCATGTACCAATTCAAACTTTTTTACCTATTAAACAGTATTTGAAAACTTAATTCGCTAAAAATCTCTATAATTGGTATAATATTGCAGAAATAATGAAAAATAACAGCCCTTCAGTTGCATTTTTGGATGATCATAACTTTCATTGCTGCACACAAGAACTGCTTGAAAAATACAAATGAATTTTGTGCCTGGCAATTGAAATATTAATACATATTTAAAAATATGCATAGACCTGTGTAATGTTGGGTTTGAAAAGTTAGGTCTAGAATAGGTGGAGGTGTACAACAAAAAAAGAAACAGGACTTTAAAACAATAAATAGTGTCAGAGGGGTGAATATGAGTTTTTTCATGTGGTAATGCTTAGGCGAAAAATAAAAACCAAAAATTTAGCTGGCAGCTTAAATACTCACTGAAAGTTGGAGTACTAGGCATCAAAAGAAAGGTCTTAGCCTCCATAAACAGAAAATATCAAAAGTTTTGGCCCCATACGTCCCTAAAGAGTAATTGTGTCTTTTAACATTGCATGCACCGACAGATGACAGTTATCACAAAGATAGAGGCCTGCATTTAAAAATATGCAACTACCTGTGCCAAGTTGGGTTTGAAAAGTTTGGTCTAGAATAGGTGGAGGGCTACAACAAAAAAAACAGGACTTTAAAACAATATATAGTGTCAGAAGGGAAAAATTGGGTTTTTTCATGTAGTAATGATTAGGCAAAAAATAAAAACCAGAAATTTAGCTGTTAATTAAATACTCACTGAAAGTTGGAGTGTCATACATCAAAAGAAAGGTCTTGGCTTCCATAAACAGAAAATACTAAAAGTTTTTGCAACAAAGTGTCCCTAAAGAGTTTAGGGTCCAAATGTGTTAACATTGCATGCATCGACAAATGGCAGTTTTCACAAAGATAGAGGCCTGCATTTAAAAAATATGCAAGTACCTGTGCCAAGTTGGGTTGGAAAAGTTTGGTCTAGAATAGGTGGAGGGCTACAACAAAAAAAACAGGACTTTAAAACAATAAATAGTGTCAGAAGGGAAAAATTGGGTTTTTTCATGTAGTAATGATTAGACAAAAAATAAAAACCAGAAATTTAGCTGTTAACGTTAACTTAAATACTCACTGAAAGTTGGATTGTTATACATCAAAAGAAAGGTCTTGGCCTCCATAAAAAGAAAATACCAAAAGTTTTGACACCGCATGTCCCTAAAGAGTTTAGAGTCCAAATGTGTCTTTTAACATTGCATGCACCGACAGATGACAGTTTTCACAAAGATAGAGGCCTGCATTTAAAATATGCAAATGCCTGTGCCAAGTTGAGTTTGAAAAGTTAGGTCTAGAATAGGAAGAGGTGTACAAAAAGAAAACTTTAAAACAATAAATAGTGTCAGAGGGGTTAATGAGTTTTTTCATGTGGTATTGCTTAGGCGAAGAATAAAAACCAACATTTTAGCTGGTAGCTAAAATACTCACTGAAAGTGGGAGTCTTACACATCAAAAGAAATGTTTTAGCGTCTAGAAACTGAATACGGGCAAAATAGTAGTAAATTAGAGCAGTACAGTTTTAATCTTCAATATAGCATTCAATGCTCTCATCAAAGGGTATACCAAATTATGACACAATCATATTCGAAACATACAAGTTTACTTGCATAAATGTACTAACTACAATCATTTCATTTGGCGAGACAGTAATGTGCATTTTTAATCAAATTTAAACATAGTTTTTCTGTCAGTTAATGTGTCAAAACTGTATTTTTTATAGTAAATATATTTTTATTAACAAATTCAGTAATTTAAATTAAGAAAGAGCATTTTTTAACTAAACTAGTTTGCTTTTCTACTCTTTACTTTCCCATTTTGGTTTAAAATTATAAGATATTGAAAAACAGAAGAAAACAACATTCGAAATTCAAACCTTCGAAAAGGTAAACAAACGTTCACGAATTTGGAAGATTCCTCGGCTCATAACAGATGACGTCACGGCCAATGGCGTACCGCTTTGTGCATTTATTCTTTTATTAAATTACAGAAATATTTTTTTGAAATTTTAAGTTGATATTCGAAACCAGGAGCATTTTTTCTATCGGAACCAATAGTTTTTATAACACTTTGAAAAATATGCAAATTGTCCATTGTCATTGCAACCATATGTTTTTCATATATTTTGCAATACTATCAAAATGAAATAAGTATCCACTTCATAATGATATTGGCCTTTCACCAAAGTTTAAAATAAGAGGTTTATAGCTACGTGGAAGGACACTTGGAATTGGCATCCATTGAATTACTAAACAGTAAATACTGAACCATAGACTCAAAGATCAATGTAAAAAAGTTATACAGTTAAAAGTCAGGTTAAAAACAATTACAATTTTGTAGTTCAGAATGCATTTTATGAGTATTTTCATCGACATTAAATTTTGTATGAAGTGTCTTAAGTGCTATGATAACAAGTTATATCTATATTTATTATGATACACTTTGATATTAAGTAGGTAATGACATACATTTTGACACCTTAACTTACCACATATTCTGAAAATGAACCAAATTTCATGTGCATAACAGCCTGGCCATGGTTCAATTCTGTGACTTTTTCACCAAGGTCTACTATTTCACCAATTCCCTGAAATTAAAATTTTTATGAACCATTTAAGTCAACAAATATGTAAGTGAGTATGTACAGAAGACAAAAGTATATAAGGTAGCATGTTCTGAATAATATGTAACATTCCATCAAATGAACAGCAGCTTTTTTTAGTCTATGACTGGTCCTTATATCTACTAAAACAATGTCGTTTTTATAATTTATGTGACATGGATAGAAGAAGAAAAAAATAACAAATACTCATGTATACATTACATTAGGAAAACTGCAACAGCATATTTTGAATGATGCAAAATTATATGCAATAAAAAAAAATTGTAAATAATTAAATAAATTTAAGTAAAATAAAGTAGATAAACAATTTTAAAACAATTCTTACATTTCTAGTAATTTGAAAGCTTATAATTTATTTTGAAGTCTAAAGTAAGAACCAAACTGCTTTCGCAACATTTGAGATAACTAACTAGGCTGAATACAAATGTGAATGTTATCCGAACTGGTCACCTGATTACATGACAAATTTTATACCAGAGGACAGTACTAAGCAAAAAGTGGGAGACAAGACATCTGATACAAAATAATTTTTTTTTAAAAATTTCAATCAACAAAAAATTATGTTTATCTATAATTACACTTTTAAAAATATTATTTAAAGTGTTAAAATTTGCAAAAAAAGGTAATTTAATTTGAAAATGCTCCAGATGATCAGTGGGTGGTGTGGTGGACAGAAATGTCATTTTGAGCATTCTAAAAGTATCTGGAAGTAATATTTACATCTTCGCCATAGAAAATACTTTGTAAAATTATGGAAAAACATTAGAGAATAAGAATTATGCCATAAAAAAAAGCTTATGGTTGAGTATAAACCCTTTACAAATGGAAGAGCTTAGTGGGGAAAATGCTAAGTGACATTTTTGAAAAAAAAATTGAGATTTGTGTGTTAATGATCATGTTATTCCCTCCGTAAAGCATAAAAAGTGTCCTCTTTTTCATAAAATATAAGTTTAGTATATTTTTTTATTGTTTGAAAGTTCCTTTTAAACAAATCTAATTATGAACTAAAAATTAAGCACATTCTTCCACTAAGCTCTTCAAATGTTTCAATCACTGCCAATGAAAAGAAAAAACTTAAACACAGCTTATTACTAACGTATTAATAAAATATTGTAAATGTTTCCAATACCTCAAACCCGATTTCAAATGGTGGTGTCGGTACTTTGGAAAAGTAACGTCCAGCAGCAGCATTTACATCTGAAGCATTGATTCCAACAAACCTTTAAAAATATTTTTAGTTAGAGGGTTATGATAGTTGTATTGTATAGGTCAAATCTTAATTTGTAGTCCAATAACTGTCCAATAACATGGAACACCTAGCGTATTCGGGCCAGAATGCTATTAGGCGACTTCGGGAGCTCGGTTCGGCCATTACGTTTTCGCTACTTGGCTGCAAAAGTTAAGCCGCCAAATCGAGACCGGCCCGAATACGCTAGCACTACCGGCGACATCAATAGGATCTAAAACCGGTTAGAATGTGTCCAGTCTTTATTTTTATTCACTTTCTTGGACTAATGTACATGATTGCAAACAAATTATATTAATCTCTTTTTGAAAATTCGCCAAATTTGTGCTATTAGACACAGACTTAAAGAAGTTGGATTTGAGGAAAAATCTTACATAATTGTTGTATTTTCGTTTGGCATAAAAGTTCAAATTTGTGGACTAAGACTTAAAATTACAGATCAATCAAAGTTTACTGTTAGTAATTATAAGTAAGAAGATAAGTGTAAGATAGCACCAGGCCCTGATCATTGCCTAGGCCTACAAGGCCCGGGCCTTGGGCCCCTGATTTTAGGGGGGCCCCAAAACTGGCTGTAAACCTATGCATTTTGATTTACAAAAGTTATGAAAATATATTTTTTTACAAAAAACAAATTTTAAATCATAGTTTTGAATTGTTAGCAGCCCAGAGTGTTTTCATAGCATAGTTGACAAAAATGTTATTGCACTGAAAGCAGAGAGAATTATTAACGAACTATCTTATTAACAAAACAAAATATTGTATTAAATTGTTATTTTCAATGCATTCTATATGCATAACAATGTTCTATATGCGTTTCCCTTATGATCCTTAAATTTTATTATTTGACATTTGTTTACTTTATATGCAAGAATATGATTAACATGAATTTATTAACTTTTTCTTCATTCACTATAATTAATTGAATACTTAATTACATTATTTTATTTAACTTTATGATAAGCTCAATTCATACTGACCATGTTTTTTGAAATTTCTCTAATAAAATAATAAGCACCTTTGGCTTACTTAGATTATACTAGATTAATTGGAATTCCTACTGTTAATGCTCATAACTTTACATTATATGTATTGATTAACCTTATCAGGGGCATTAGCCAGATCTTAAAAATTCTTTACTCTAAAATAGTATGAAATAATGGGGGGGGGGGGGAGAACCCTTAGCCTTTCGTTGGCCATGCATATGCATTCGGTAAGGGGCCCCTGAAAGTACCTGGGTCTTGGGCCCCAAATGGTCATGGTCAGGCCCTGGATAGCACCACATATAAGTTTACTCACTTATTTTTTACTAGTACTTCTTTTGGACGGGGTTTAACGAGATTATGATGTTTTATTTCAACTGCTTCTCTGAAATTGGGAGTTATTTTCGTCACCATAAGTTTACGAAAAGATCTAGGAAGGGCCGAATTCATTTTTTGCTAAAGAAAAATTTTATCGTCCCACTTAAACTTTGTAGCAGACGATAATTAAATTTTGTGATAAAAAGAGCATGGTATGGTATGTTAGGTACATATATATTATAGCTTGTGTGCTTGCTCAGAGAACTGCTCATAAGCTTTTGTCAAGTGAAACAGACACAAAAAGAGTTTTTACAAGCAAAATAGACACACAAAGAAAGAAAAACATAAACACATAGACAAATAACGACATTTATTGACGATTATAAACATTCATGTCACACCGGGATTCGAACTTGACCCTAGCAGCTCCAAAGGTTAGCATCTTAACCATTACACCGCCAAAGCGGCAAAGGCATATTTGTAAACAAATACATAATGGTTACAGTCTAAAATATCTAAAGGTAGTTTTGTTATTTTCTCTTGAAAATCTCTTTGGAGATTTAATATAACGAATTTCATTCTTTAATAATTTTTTTAATTGAGAATTCAAATTCTTTGTATCATAATTTAATTTTCTGAACATATTTTTCTATTATTGTTAAGTAGCTATCTGGTTTGTAACTGGCAATATCGGTAGTTTATTTACTAATCGGCTGATTCATAGTTTTGATATTATTAAAATTATCCACCTAACGTTTAAAAGTTTGAAAACTCAATCATCTTTTTAAAAGGTTTTATTACACAAAAATGATTTTTAAACTTGCAGATAGAAGCATTTACATAATTTTTATTTTTCTTATTACACATTGCAGTTGTTTGATTGTAAGCTTATACTCTTGTATTCTTATTTAAAGCAATTGGTGCAATTTCCATGAGATTTAATGAACCCTTATATTGCATTATTGCCCATAATTTCGGTGTTATATAGTTCTTATAACAATAATATATTCAAATTCTCTTATCAAGTGTCAGTTATTATCAATGTATCCTGCCTGTCTTCAATTTTACTAAGAAAATAACAATTAAAAATGAGAAACCAAGATTTGCAAAAAAGAACCCTTCAAAACAGCTGGAAGAAAAATCTATCTGTTTATGCCTAATATATTTCATATTTGAAGAGTACAGGGGAAAAACCTCTTGATTTCATAGAAGGCTTTCCGAAGGCCTTTTTGGCCATGATAACGAGAAATTGCCTAAACTGGCGAAAAGAAACAGGTTACTCTCTTTGTTTTTCTTTTGTGGCAACTCTGATTCACGCCAGAGATCAGTGGACACGAGTCACATGTTTGTACGGTGAATGAAGAACCGAAAGATAAACCGGTTTCCTGTCGCCAATATCGCCAAGCAGACACAATTATAGGAAGACTCCTAATAAATCAAGTGGTTCTTACCTGTACTCTTCACTTACAGTCACAGAAAGGTTATTTTTTAAGGAAAATGAATAGGAAATGAAAGAATAAACTTTCGACAATTTACACGGTTACTTTGCCTACTTTGTCTTAAACTTAAAATCTACTGACTTTACAATCCACAATATAGTTGATTTGGATAAATATTTCAATGTAATCCTCTAAAGTAGTTTGATTTTTGATTGTAGAAAATTCTGATAAAAAATTGTTTCATAAGCTTTTAAATTGGCATCTAAGAGAAAAATCACTAATTTGAAAATAAGTCCCAAAACTTTTTTAATCTTAAAGTAAAAATTAAAAAGTTTTCTTACTAATATTGTACTATATTACAATTTTTTTGTCTATGGCTAGGATGATGAGTTGGAAGGACATGTATTATTCTACATATATCACTCATTAGAGCCAAGTGAGTTGTCTTTTATGTTTTAAATCTTATAAAATTTATATTTTAAATCTTAACAGTTTCTAATTATACTTTTCATAAATTTAAGGTACTTCTCCTCCAGTTTATGAACAGAGAGGAACAGTTACATATACAACTTCTCGAAACGAGGCTCTGTATACAGATGATTCTCTTTTAACAACTGAAAAGATTGAGAAGTTGCAGGTATACTTCAATACTTGAATCATTGTTTTATTAAACTGCATGATTTTATGTGTTAACATGCTAAGGACTGAGCCTGTGTTAATTTAAAGTAAACTCACTTATTCAAACCAGGATTCCAATTTAACGGTTGCTAATAGATCTGCCGCGAAATGCGACCAGATCTTTCAATTTTATGACGAAAAAATAAATTTAGTCCCAGTTATCGTGAATAGTTTCCCAAAATCATTAATGCTAACCTTTTTTATCGTGGTTTCCAATAACCTTGCTAAAAATAATTACCTTGAAATCACAAATCTTCGACGATAATAAATTAGTCAAACCATTGATGTGATCATATAATCGCAAAAATTCGGCAGTCCTGAAATCGCACTTTTAAAGCGAAATAAATTGGGTAACTGTGGATGGTTAAAGTTTGCACTTCTAGTTTTAGATTTAAATTATTTTAAAATAAAAATATCTATTTATACATTTTCAGAAACTTGCTCTAACAGATGACATTTATCGAGTGAAACTCTCAACAAAACCTGGTGACAGTGAAAGTTCTATATTTTCTTTCACCAAAGCTGTAAGTACATGACTGTAGTGAATTTAAAATTTATTTACTAATTGCTGCATTTTGAGTCCTTTACTTTTGCAATATTTCACATTTGTAGAACTCAACCTAAAATTACACCTTTGATGTTTTCATAATTTTAAGTGCAATCAACTTATAGAAATTGAAAATGACATCGGTTCCACGTGTATGTAACATTACAATGTATGTGAAGTCATGATTGTTTACTCATTGCCAAAAGGAACAATTAGCTAATTATATGGTGCAACATTGCAGAAAACAAAATTAATAAATATTAGTTTTGCATTTTTATGAAGATAAGGGAATTTTAGAACCTTATTTTGGTTCAGATGTTATTTACCATCTAAATCTTTATGAATTTTCATTTTCTTAAGATTTAATTACTGATTTTTAAGAAATGAATTGAAAAATCTCTTGGAGAAATTATTTTAAGAGTGCAATGTTCATTCATTTGGTGACTTTCCGTCATAATTTTCTGAACCAATTTAATCTTAATTTATTTGATTTATATAATTTTTTTAATCATAGTTTATTTGAACCTCTTTGTACCTTAATAAACTTACCTGATGCAAATCTTCCCAGTGTGGCATATATGAATCTGGACTGACTGATATCCTGTCTATCACCTTGGACCAAACTGGTAACCCAGTGGGAGTTGCAATATCAGCTTCGCCCCCTCACTGCATGGGAGAGGAGGTCTCAAATGCAAGGCTCCTCAATTTCAACACCACGGTCAACTTTGTGTCCCTTACGAATGCTCCTTCGTAAGTCATTTATTATCTTTTTAAATGACAAAATATTGCTTACTTTTGTCAGTTTGCTCAGTTCTGGGGAATTTGCATAGTCTATGAAGCTAGATATACACAGAAGAACAGGACATGTGAATTTTTGCCAAACATCACAATGCTTCTTCCAAGCCACTACCAAGAGAATTTTCACTTTCTGTGGTTGGTTTTGTGTGCCCTGCTGACATGTAAAAATATGATCATGGGCGCAGGGCCGGATTTATAGATTTGCCGCCTGTAAGCTACGATCGATTTGCCGTCATATATAGATTTGTTTACTATTTTTTTTCTTTCTACATATTAAAATCATTTATGTATGCTCTTAATCGCAAGCAAATTTTTAAACTGAATAACCGTTGAGTTTTTTAAACTGTTCTACTATTTGTCTTTTCAACTTCCATATCAGGGGAAAGAGTCTAATTGCTCTTGCAGCTACCATGTTTACTACTAAATATTTGTACTATATATACGTTTATAGTTTACACGTTAATGTAAATTATTTGTTTCTTTCTTAAAATATTAGTATCTTTATAATAATTTTTTTTGACAAATGCCGCTTTAGTTTCTCAAAAAATTTGCTGCCCTAAAATATTTGCCGCTCTAGGCTACAGCCCACTTAGCCTATTTAGAAATCCGGCCCTGCATGGGTGGATTGTAGATGTCACATGTGAACACAAAACCAATCACTAACGAGTGAAAATGCTTACAGTAATGTCTTGAATGAAGAGTGGTGATGGTTCACATGTTCTGTTATTGGTCCTGTCCTTCTGTGTATTCCTTACTTAAAAGCCTTAATTTTCAAAAGAAGGTTAATTAGTTAATTTTTTTTTCAAATTTGAAATATTTCAGGATGCATAGGATGTGGTAGCCATCATAAGGCTGAACACAGGGTTCATACGCCTCCTGAAAAACCCCTGAATTTCATTTTCTTTAAGGGCCCTAATAACTCCTGAAATTAGTGTCTCATCTTCTGATATTTTCCCTTCCTTTCTTGAAAAAGTTGAGGACATGAAATTTTTTCTCCTCTCTCTGTTGTTTTTCATGTACTTTACCAGGATATCTGCCGTTTAGAAAAAGTCATGAAATTAGATCAAAAGTCAGGAAAAAATTTTAAAACGCCAAAAAATGCAATTTTTCTCCCCCAAAAAGGTTTGGATTTTACACCAAAGCTTCAGAATTTCCTCAACATTTACACCTCTTGTTTCCTTCATTCTCAGTCTATATCAATAATATTATACTAGTCACTAGACCAATACGATAATAACCAAAAATATTCAAATTTATTCCGTGATACCTCCTGAATTTGCATCGCTGCACTCCTGAAAACTCCTGAATTTCACTATCATAGATAGAGTATGAACCGTGTAAACAATTACGTGCCCTGCCACAATTACATACAAAATCTGCTTAGCAAAATGCAAAGCTAGAAACCAGAGGAAAATATTTTAATAAATTCAGAAAACTATGTGTGTTAAAAGTGAAGATGTTAATGAAGTGTTTTTGACTCAAAATTTTGATTAAAATAATTTAAGCAGTAATTTTGAAGATTTCCATATGTATAAAATAATAATTCCAACTATCTTAAGAATTATAAACATGAAGAAAAACCTCATTAACTTCTTTTTTCAGCCTGTTTTAAAATTAAAATGTTTAAGACTGATACTTAAATGGTTGTAATCAATTTATTTTCTTTAAAAAAAGCTATTTCCTGTGTGTTCTTGCTTTAAAATGTCTGATGAAAGTTTATACAAATTTTTTTTTTAAAATTAGTTTTTTATTTAAATTAATAGTTATAGATTATCAATTTCTTTAGGTGAAATGTGTGAAATATAATTTATATTATTACTCTCAGTTTTTTTCCCTTGTTGTTATACTTGTTTCTAAGTGCTCATACCTATTATACTTTTGATACCTAGTATGTAGTTAAAATGTATGCCTGTCAAATCTAATGTCAGCTAGTTGCTTTTATTTTGTGATGCATTGCAATTTGCAGTAAATGTAAAGGGTACTGCATCGTAAAGGTAAAAATGAAAGTACTCCATTCATGCATTCAATACATAGTTTACTTCTGAATGTTTTCTTAAATTATCAAATTTTGATGTTTATTCTCAATCTTTTACTTATCTTTCCTCGCTTCAATTATATCTTGCTCTACTTCTTTTCTACAAGTTATTAAATCAAAAGTATAAAAAAAATCGGCATACATTAAAGTTCTCTAATTCAATTTATTATTTTAGACCTGATACCTTGACTTATATTCAAAGACTAGAACAGGAGAAAGCTGAAAAAGCCAGGGGGGAACAAGGAGATAATCGGTCTTTCCTTACCAAATATGTAAGTTTGTGTTGGAGTTGTAAGTGGATGTTTGTTTTTACTAGCAAAGAGGTTTGATTTTTTTGTTGAAATGTAGTTTACTACTGATTAATAGCATTTAGTTTAGAGTTATAAATGTATTTTATTTAAATATAAGTAATTTTCAATTATTATTGTAAATCATAATTATCACTTGTAGTTATTAATGTAAAAATTAATTGTTTATACATTAAAAAAACATTTATTAATTCATTAGTTGCTCATCAAATTAACATAATCACTGTAATAACATAATTTGAGATTAATTTTTTACTTTACATAATTAACTGTTATAATTACAAATTTATCCTACACTTTCTTGTTCAAGTACTTATAGCATAATTGGAAAACATGTTATTTGACATTTTTGAAAAAAAAAAAGTTTTTGTGTCAATGAATATGCAATTTTCTTTCTTTAAAGATAAGTTTTCCTTTCTACATTTAAGTTCATTTTACACCGTTTTTAAGGGATCTAAGTGCAAACTAAAAACTTTGAAACTCATTTATGTCACATAGCATGTTCTTCTACTATACCATTTCTAGCCAGAATGTAAGCATCGAAAAGACTCTTCCCTATCCCTTCACTGGGTTTTCTAGGAAAAGGAGGGAACAACGCTTATCTAATCCTAGCGCTCTTGAGGTTTACAATCAAAACAGTTAGTATTTCCGAATGTAGGGTGGAAGGGTGGGGAAAAAACTGAAACAGCTATAAATCATCCCGTTTCCAAGAAAACCGCACTCGTGGATGGGGGAGGAAATGCTTTCCAAGCTTTCATTCCAAATCGACCTAGTATAAGCTCTTCAATTCAGGGTTGGGTTTTTACCGGTTAAAACCAGGTTTTTACCAGGAAAAATCATTTTATTTTCTATGCTTGAAAACAAATATTTCATAATCTGTATATAATTTACACTTATTATATGTAGACACACATGTGTGACACACACTTGATGTTTATAATTTTTTTCTTCCTATTGTGGTATGAATATTTTTGAAATTTTTTTTATAGTAGTTTATATGGAATATTTGTTCTTCAAACACATCAATGCTATAATAAAAATAAAACTAGAATTCATCATCAACAAGAAAATAAATTATTGATTTATCTGTTTTTTGGTAATAAATATGTTATTTCTGAAAAGGTGGGAAAAACATGTTTTTTTTACCAAGAGTGGTAAACCATGGGTGGTAAAAAGTAAAAACCATGGGAAAAACATGTTTTTACCAAGGCGGTAAAAACCATGGTAAATACTGGTAAAAACCTTATATGGTAAATACAATGCCAACCCTGCTTCAATTAACTGTTATGATTGCTAATGTAACCCACACTTTCATGTTTGCCTCTTACAGTGGATGTACATTGTGCCTTTTGTTATCTTCCTGTTCATTTCGGGAGCATCTTCACCTGAAGGGCAGGGAGCTGGTGGACGTTAGACAGGGATTTCTTTAGAAAAATATTAATTTATTATTGTTTGACTGTCTTTTTTTTGTGAAGTCCGTAATAAAATACTCATTTATTGGGTTGTTAAACTTCCCTGAAATGTGTTTTGTTTTTTGTGAGGTTATTAAACATATCCCTTTTGTGTTTCCTCAATACAGTAACCCCTTGCTATATCGCTCCTCGTCATAATGCGCATTCGGATATATCGCGCCTTGTATCATGTCTCCCATTTTTTTTCAATATAATTAGTATAGTATTTATCAAGTCGCTTGTTATATCGCACATTCTGTTATATCGTGTTTTTTTGCTTGTCTCCTGGGAAGCGCGATATAACGAGGGGTTGCTGTATATGCTGGTAAATCTTTGGAACAGTATTTTGATAAGTATTGAAGAAGTACTTTCATATGCAGGATCTGAACTGTAGTTTTAGTAAACACTAGAATTCTGACTGAAGGTTTGTTTTTTTTAAATCAAAGTAATCACTGAAATATTATAAACGTTTCTTAGTACATATGTATGTATTGCTATGAAACTTTTACAAATTTGCACAGATGGTTTAAAAAATATTATATACACAATCCAAATGTTATGTCATTTTTAAAAACTCATTTTCTATAAATTCTATCACATCTATAGTTGTGAAAACGGTTTCATAAGGTTTTGTGAATATGATCGCTTTTTTTATTATTTGAGAGTTGTGGATTTTTCTTTTAAGAAAAACATTAACAAATATTGTTTGAATCCTGGCTTTTAGTTTTAAGTAAACTAAATGTATAAAGTTATTTATGGATTTTATTATGCTTTAAGTATTTTTTCAAAGCTTCATTTAATCAATATATGCGGACTCCAAATTATGTTGATCACTTTTTAACTATTCCTAGTATTTAAATGTTATCCTTTGTTTATAATATGTGTTGTCACTAAATTCTAAGCACACATGAATATTATTTTTATAAATAGCTTCTTTTTGGATGTAACATTGAAATGGTTTTCTCCAGAAACCTACTGTTGCTCAAACAAAACAAATTCTTAAATTTTTTTGTTGTCATTTTTTGTTTTTATTTAAAGAACAAGTTTTTGGAGAAACTGCATTATAATATAAGAGTAAAAAAATTATTCAACACTGAAATGCATTTTAACATTTACCTATGATAATCGTTTAGCAAATGAAAATTATTACTCTGGGAAACTCTGCATTAAAAAGATAAACAAAAAAAATAGTATCACAAAGTTTCCTGTTAGCTTTATTTTAGTATACTGAAATCAAATATCTGATTTTTGAAATATTGAACAACCCAAATCATTTTCACTGTATATAGTTTTGCTGAGTGAAAACTTGGGAGACCACCATCTTACTGTGCTGAACTTTTACTTAGCTCATTGTCACTCTTGTCTGCTTGACAACTAACGCAAATTGACAAAGGCCATTATATCATAGCTGGGAACAGCTTTAATATAATGACAAGTTTCGATTAATTTCTCAAGATTTGTGTTACGAATGGCTTGTGTGTTACGTTTTTGCCAAGTAACGAAATACCCAAACGTCGTAAACATTCCTCTTCATATTTTATACAATTCAATGGGTACAGACACTCTACGATAAATTTTCAAGCTCGCCAAAAGTCGCAAATGAAAAGACCAGCTATTCATCATAGAAGTACCCTTTATTTTAGTACACGGAAATCAAACCTTTAACGAATGGAATTCACGATGCCAAGTACATGAATTTTGAAATATTGAACACCACAAATCATTCTCACTGTTTAAAGCAATTTTGCTTAGTCCATTATTAAACACTTGGGGCCATTTTCTTACTGTGTCGAACTGGTACTGGGCCCGCTGTCACTCCCGTCCACTTGACAACGTAATCCTAATTGCTAAATCGAGACGGTTTTTATCATAGCTGGAAACAGTTATAATATTATGGCAGGTCTCGATTTGCGTTACGTTGCCAAGCAATTTTCAAGCCCGCCAAAAGTCGCAAATAAAAAGACCAGCCATTCATCATAGATTTACCCTTTATTTTACTTTATTTTAGTACACGGAAATCAAACCTTTAACGAATGGAATTCACGATGCCAAGTACATGAATTTTGAAATATTGAACACCACAAATCATTCTCACTGTTTAAAGCAATTTTGCTTAGTCCATTATTAAACACTTGGGGCCATTTTCTTACTGTGTCGAACTGGTACTGGGCCCGCTGTCACTCCCGTCCACTTGACAACGTAATCCTAATTGCTAAATCGAGACGGTTTTTATCATAGCTGGAAACAGTTATAATATTATGGCAGGTCTCGATTTGCGTTACGTTGCCAAGCAATTTTCAAGCCCGCCAAAAGTCGCAAATAAAAAGACCAGCCATTCATCATAGATTTACCCTTTATTTTACTTTATTTTAGTACACGGAAATCAAACCTTTAACGAATGGAATTCACGATGCCAAGTACATGAATTTTGAAATATTGAACACCACAAATCATTCTCACTGTTTAAAGCAATTTTGCTTAGTCCATTATTAAACACTTGGGGCCATTTTCTTACTGTGTCGAACTGGTACTGGGCCCGCTGTCACTCCCGTCCACTTGACAACGTAATCCTAATTGCTAAATCGAGACGGTTTTTATCATAGCTGGAAACAGTTATAATATTATGGCAGGTCTCGATTTGCGTTACGTTGCCAAGCAATTTTCAAGCCCGCCAAAAGTCGCAAATAAAAAGACCAGCCATTCATCATAGATTTACCCTTTATTTTACTTTATTTTAGTACACGGAAATCAAACCTTTAACGAATGGAATTCACGATGCCAAGTACATGAATTTTGAAATATTGAACACCACAAATCATTCTCACTGTTTAAAGCAATTTTGCTTAGTCCATTATTAAACACTTGGGGCCATTTTCTTACTGTGTCGAACTGGTACTGGGCCCGCTGTCACTCCCGTCCACTTGACAACGTAATCCTAATTGCTAAATCGAGACGGTTTTTATCATAGCTGGAAACAGTTATAATATTATGGCAGGTCTCGATTTGCGTTACGTTGCCAAGCAATTTTCAAGCCCGCCAAAAGTCGCAAATAAAAAGACCAGCCATTCATCATAGATTTACCCTTTATTTTACTTTATTTTAGTACACGGAAATCAAACCTTTAACGAATGGAATTCACGATGCCAAGTACATGAATTTTGAAATATTGAACACCACAAATCATTCTCACTGTTTAAAGCAATTTTGCTTAGTCCATTATTAAACACTTGGGGCCATTTTCTTACTGTGTCGAACTGGTACTGGGCCCGCTGTCACTCCCGTCCACTTGACAACGTAATCCTAATTGCTAAATCGAGACGGTTTTTATCATAGCTGGAAACAGTTATAATATTATGGCAGGTCTCGATTTGCGTTACGTTGCCAAGCAATTTTCAAGCCCGCCAAAAGTCGCAAATAAAAAGACCAGCCATTCATCATAGATTTACCCTTTATTTTACTTTATTTTAGTACACGGAAATCAAACCTTTAACGAATGGAATTCACGATGCCAAGTACATGAATTTTGAAATATTGAACACCACAAATCATTCTCACTGTTTAAAGCAATTTTGCTTAGTCCATTATTAAACACTTGGGGCCATTTTCTTACTGTGTCGAACTGGTACTGGGCCCGCTGTCACTCCCGTCCACTTGACAACGTAATCCTAATTGCTAAATCGAGACGGTTTTTATCATAGCTGGAAACAGTTATAATATTATGGCAGGTCTCGATTTGCGTTACGTTGCCAAGCAATTTTCAAGCCCGCCAAAAGTCGCAAATAAAAAGACCAGCCATTCATCATAGATTTACCCTTTATTTTACTTTATTTTAGTACACGGAAATCAAACCTTTAACGAATGGAATTCACGATGCCAAGTACATGAATTTTGAAATATTGAACACCACAAATCATTCTCACTGTTTAAAGCAATTTTGCTTAGTCCATTATTAAACACTTGGGGCCATTTTCTTACTGTGTCGAACTGGTACTGGGCCCGCTGTCACTCCCGTCCACTTGACAACGTAATCCTAATTGCTAAATCGAGACGGTTTTTATCATAGCTGGAAACAGTTATAATATTATGGCAGGTCTCGATTTGCGTTACGTTGCCAAGCAATTTTCAAGCCCGCCAAAAGTCGCAAATAAAAAGACCAGCCATTCATCATAGATTTACCCTTTATTTTACTTTATTTTAGTACACGGAAATCAAACCTTTAACGAATGGAATTCACGATGCCAAGTACATGAATTTTGAAATATTGAACACCACAAATCATTCTCACTGTTTAAAGCAATTTTGCTTAGTCCATTATTAAACACTTGGGGCCATTTTCTTACTGTGTCGAACTGGTACTGGGCCCGCTGTCACTCCCGTCCACTTGACAACGTAATCCTAATTGCTAAATCGAGACGGTTTTTATCATAGCTGGAAACAGTTATAATATTATGGCAGGTCTCGATTTGCGTTACGTTGCCAAGCAATTTTCAAGCCCGCCAAAAGTCGCAAATAAAAAGACCAGCCATTCATCATAGATTTACCCTTTATTTTACTTTATTTTAGTACACGGAAATCAAACCTTTAACGAATGGAATTTTTATACTATTCCAAATTACATGAATTTAGAAATATTGAGCACCACAAGTTATTCTCACTGTATTAACACAATTTTGTTTAGTCCTTTATTTGAAACTTGGGGCCATCTTCTAATACTGTGTCGGACTGGTACTGGGCCCGTTGTCGCACCCATCCATAATGGCACTGACTTCCTCAGCAGGAACGTGATTGCTCATCGGCACGACAGCGTTCTTAAATCGGCGCAGCTTCACAAAGTCTTTATCCTTCTTGATGGCGGCGTTCATGTGACGTGGCTGGATCCTTGTCTTGTTCTCGGACCTGGCCGCCATCACGGACTGTTCCAGAATCTCGGCCGTGAAGTATTGGAGGACGGCCGTTAAGTAGACCGTGGCGTTGGTGCTCACTCTCTGGGGTTGAAGCATCGCCCGGACTCGGCTAACAGGGAAGTTCAATCCGGCCATTTCAGATTTGGTGGTCCTGGACCTGCGAGTGGCTGACATTTTTTGATTTGCTGTTTCCAACGAAATAAATCTTGTTTTAAGAAGGTGATAAGTGGAATAAGAGAAGAATGACGTTGCGATTGGAATTATTGATGATTATCAAGATTTTATTGAGAAAGTTTTGGTTCAAGATGGAATCAAAAATATTGTAATTGAAATATCTTTCATAGAAAATGATTAAAGTTTTAAATTTGTCGATAGCTGTTTTCGAATTGGTTTAATTTGATTTGATGGACACGTTCAATAAAAACAAGAAGTTCTTAAAGAACTAAAATAGCCTACTTTCCTGTTACTTAAATACTTACTAAAATTCTTATCTTGAAAAAACTGGGTTCGTAACAGTAAGTGACAAAAACAACCGTTTTTCCACATTAAATTTAAAATAAATTTCACTAAACGCAGCATCTAACTAAACACAGCATCTTTCACTAAACACAGCTTTATTTGCAATTATAAATAAATGTTTAATTTTTCGTAGAACAAAAACCGAAAAAATACTCCTCGATAAACATTTACTTGCTAAATTCAGCTGGTTTCATTTATTTTATTTCGAAAATTAAATAATTATAACTTAAATCGTTTGCAAAAATTTATATTTCAAATAATAAATATGTAATATTCTTCGCTTTTAAATAGAATGAACACAATTTATATCACCATACGAAGATTCGTAGTGAAATATATATTTGACGTCATCTTAAATTGATCGATGTCTCAAAAATAAATTTATTTTAATTTATTCTCTAAAAGAATTAAAGTTTCTCAAGCAATTGTTGTGATGGCAATGGTGATTTATTTCTAATAAAAATGGCTTCCTATGCTTTTTAAATGAGCATTAAATTTTGACGTTTTTTAAATAATTGAAGTACTTCGAATTCGAATTCTTTTCTGAAATTTTCAATGTATTCTAATTTCGATGCGCTGAATTTTTTGACGTATCTCACTTGTCCGTAGCATTTGTAGTTAAATTCAGCGATCTAAAAGACTCGAAATTGAATTTCAATGCTAATTCAATGGGAAATTTGTCATCAAATAGTAGATTTATGTCCGTCCTATAGCACAGACAGACGGACAAAAAGTATGAAAGTTGGGTGTCTGAGGTTATACCTTTCTAATAAAAAAAGAATTTTTAAGATCGGATAGATAGAACTGTTTTTGGAAGGGGGGTACGGACAGACGGACAGACGGACAGACGGACAGACAGACAGACGGACGGACGGACATCGACCGCATGTCAATACCTACTTTTTCATTTTTTTTAATTCTTCAAATTAAAAAAAAAGAAAAGTAGGCTAATAAAAATAACGTGCTTTATCGTGAATAATAAAATACCATAAAAATTGCTATTTCTTAATTTTAAGTACGTATATCTATTAACAACGATCTATATTAATATATACTGAGCAGTCATTCGTGGCGAGTGCTGTTTAAAGGTCCGAAATTTAGTTTAGACCATAGAATGACTATTTAAAGATTTTGTTTGGTTTTATTGAAAGTTTTTGATACAACGATCAAACATATACATATTTTAGTTTTGATACAATTATTTATTTGACAAATAATTTTTGCACGATATTAAAAAAAAATTTGAAAAGTGAAATTTCCTTTACAAGATAGTTTTCTTTGATGTACAAGTTGGTTCATTTGCCCTAAACGTCATTCAATTTTTCAAGGTTATGATATTTCTCAATTCGGTTAATATTTGGACGAGAAGATTTTAGTTTTCCAGCAATCATGCCTTTAAAACTGGAAAAAGATTTAAGCATCTTCCTTTGCAGCTAAAGCGATTTTCTCGAAAACTTTAAAATAGCGTTTGACAAATACGAGGAACTCGTGCACCACATTTGAAGTGTGTATATCTTTTCGTTTTTTATATATAAGCAATACATTCAAAATCAAAAGTTCTATGGCAGATAAACTTTACGCAAGTGCTATTTTCTCGCAAACCTTATTGTGGCATTCGACAGGTACCAGGAACATTTTTTTTAGAATTTGAAGTCTATAGCTTTTTTAGTTCAGGCTGCAGAGTTGTTGCAAACAGACGGACAAATGCTCAAATATTAAAAAACAACTTTAAGAATCGGCTTCCTTCCAAAGAAAGAACCTTGTGTAAAAAACACAAAATCACCATTTGGGCCCATAGCAATACTTTTCATTACCTTATATTTCATATTAGATATTGGGTATGCACGGCGTAAGTGGCAACTGATCCAGCGTGTTTTTTTTTTTTTTCAATTTTGGATCTTTTGGAATTGCATTTGTTTTTACTTTTTTTTTTATCTTATTGAAACAAATGCTGTGTACAAACTTTTCTTTCAGTAGAACAAAAGCTTTTCTCTGTTCGTGAATCACATTAAATTGCTGTCCCACAATTTTGCTTAATTTCTCCGCATAAGATAAAGATGGGAATAGAAGTTTTCCAACAACATTGACATTTTGGTAATGTTTTGCACACTTGAAATTGAATCGAATTAAAACTGATAAAGTTTCAATAAAATATTAGGAATAAAACAACTTGCACGTAAAGGACACCAAAATAAAACACAGCAGACGAAAGAAAACCCAACTCATTTTGAAAGCGAAATCTAAACAACCACCAAAATCGCAGAAAATGCAAAAATGAAAACAGGAGAGTTACATCATCTGAAACAACCTATTTGTGAGTAATAATTTGTAGATAAAATTTAAAAATTATCGTTTGTCACTTTTGTCTTCAACAATGGGCATGATGGCATCAGAAATGCTAAATGAAAATAAATTTATTTCTCAAAAGTCTTTATTAGTTAATCGATGTTTCGTGGGAGCAAAGCATAGATAGAAAAAAATGCAGGAACGAAAGCTTGATTTAAATACGTCACCGTCACATTAAACAAGCCAATTTATTTCCATTAATTAATCGTTTGACTGCTCATTGATTTATTCTCCACATTTTATTTGCTTGCGTTTTTTTAACGACTCCATTCGTAATTAAACTCCTTCCTTGGAATGTTAGAAGACTTTTATTTTCTACAATAGAAGGTACGTGAATTTCTAATTCTGCTAAATTTATATATTTAGTTGTTATTATTAATTATAAAAATATATTATTGAAGAATAAGCATATTAAAATTAAATGCTGGTAATATCCACAAGTATTTTTAAGATTCAATCGAAGTAGAATCTTAATTTTTGGTATCTATATTTTTAGAATTTAGAAGCATGAAAATGGAATTTTTACCAAATATGTATTATAAAAACCGAAATTTCTTAAACGGCATATAAAATTGCAGAATCAACCATTTTTTTTTATTTAAAACAAATATTTGGTCAAATGTTGCTGCAATAATTACTGCAGGCTTGTCTATTAAAAATATTTATCGTGCAATTAATTTAAAAAACTATGGGCATGCATCTATTTGTATCAATGAAAATATATCGTTTAGCACATTTTTGACTTAGTTAAAGTGTTTTATTTTACTTTTATTCGTAAAATTGGTTTCTAACAGTTAAATTTAGTGACCCTCTTTTATTAAATTTAGTGGTTATATACATCAGATTATTAATCCTCTACAATAAGTCTAAGAGCAAATATAATCGATTGTTCCACACAAGACACACTCTAAAAAACTTTTCCAAAGTGAGTAAAACTTACTCGAATCTGAGTACGCCGGCTACGAGTAAATTTTTCTCAATTTCTTAAATTTTTCTTCTTTTGTTTCGATCGAAACTCATTCACATTTTCTCATTTTTGAAACCATGCTCAAGAAAGAAACACCTCGCATTCACTTTTTGAGTAATGAGCAAGCCCATGTTTCAAAAAATTAATTGAAATTGAATTTATGTATTCATAGAGTATGTTCTTGTTTCAAAATTGAATATAAATATGTCAAAGTTTTAGATGGTAAGTGGTTTTAGTGGTAAGCTTAGATGGTAAGTTTTTGTGCTTTAAAACATATAAAGAGGAAAGAAAAGAAGAGTATTATGGAATATAGTCGGGGAATATGGAATACGGAAGTTTCAGAACTCTCTCTCATTACGGGGAAATGCCATGAAAGACTTAAGAAATCCCCCAATGCAGTGAACAAAGAGTTAACTTCTTATTGCTGTCGTTACAAAACAATGTGTGTTTTCAAATTTTTGAAAGTTTTTGTAGGAAAGTGTTGAAATATTTTTATCTACCAGTAACCAGACTTTAATTTTGTAGTGAAGAATAATGTATACTAAGAGACCTACACAACTTTTAAACATTATCTCAGAATTTTTGTTTGCCCCAACCGTGATTAAACCATGTCACTATCTTCAATGTATACGGGTTTAGGTGCCAGGTGCAGTTTTGAATAAAATTGTCCAAAAGAATAGTAGTTAAGATGTAGTCGGTTTTTAGCCATCAATGTTTTATTCGTCAGTAAAATGGCCCATAATCCAAAATGGTGTATCGGATAGTATGGAATACATATAATCTGAAATTGCCTTCACGCCATTAACCAAAGAACTGGTAAACAAAGTTGCTGAATTTATCTTTTGTAACCGAAAATTTTCTGAAGATCAATGAAAATTGGTTTTAACTCATTAGGGGGCTGTTCTTTATGGGTTCACTTTGACAGTACTGGAGGAGAGAAATAAGATTATTTGTGATTTTTGTAAATCGACTTAAAAACAAAACTATTTGAGCTTAAATTTTCAAATATAGTTTTTGAGTTAAAATTAACTATGTTCTGTGAAGTATAATTAAATTTTCAATAATTGTAAACAACTATTCCATATTACCCGACTATTCTATATCACCATCCACTTGTTACTTTTTTTAAAGTACATTTTTTCACACACAAAAAAAACGTATACTGTTTTTTTTCCACCGTTGGCACGTCATTTACCATGTGTTAAATTCTATGTTTTGAAAATTATTGTGTGGATTTTTATTTAAAACCAAAAGAAATAATCTTAAAAATATAAGTGGCATTCCATAATACCCTCGTCTATTTTACTATTGAAACATTAGTTGATATAAAATAAATTTGTTTTATAATGAGTTAAAAAGCTTGCGGTACAATTTAAAAAAAAGTGATGATTATTTTTTTAATAGTGTGTACAAGTAAAAATAGGTGAAATATTTGATTATATGTTTTTACAACATAAATTAAGACTATTTAACTGAAAGTTGTTTTACTGTTTCTCAGTAAACACTATGGTGGACTGTTGAATGTGACACTCATTGTTTGTATGTGTGAGACTTATATAAACGGTAAATGTTGCTTAATTAAAAAAATAACTGTGTTCTCAAGCTCTCCTGTATTGCAAATTTTGAGGTCGTCTTCTACATTGTAAAAATTTGTTAAGTAATGTTACCTCAGAAGTATTGCTTTGCCATGCAAGCCCTTTTTCTTCTAGCATGCGAATAAACATAACATCGAAATGAAATAAATTTGAAACGAAAATGTTATCTAGTTATTTAATTATATGTTTTTAAAGTTTTAAAATGCCAAAAATAGACAGCAGATGGCGACACTATTTTAAAACTTTATCAATTAATAATTAAATAACCGAATAATATTTTTTTATATTTTTTATCTTAAATTGATGTTATGATCATTCCATACCTGGTGAAAGTGGGATAGCATGGCAAAAAAAAACTAATGAATTAGATCTATGAGACTGACTGTCCCTCTTCAGCTTCTCAAACATACCGATATCGGAACCGCTGACAAGTTTAATTTGCTTAATTTTTTAAAAAAGTTTAATGAATTAAAAAGTTTTTTCTGCGTTACATTTACAGAAAATTTTGCGCTCAAAATATTGTTAGAGTGAAGTCTTAAGAGGGACTGTCAGTCCCATTGAACTAGTGCATTAGTTTTGAAATCATAACTTTTTCAAAAGATTTGCTTTGCCATGTTATCCAATTTTCACCAGGTATGGGAATCATCATTACATCATTTAAAACAAAATTTTAAATAAAATAGCATCAGGGTGTTTAGTTAATAATTGATAAAGTTTGAAAATAGTGTTGCTGTCTGCTTTATATTTTGGGGCATTTTAAAACTTCAATATTATATAATTAAATAACTAGATAACATTTTCATTCCAATTTTTTTTCAGTTCGATGTTATGTTGATTCCCATACCAGGTTAAACAAAGGGCAAATCAATACATCTAAGGAAGTTGTGATTCCAAAACTAATACATATCTCTATGGGACTGACAATCCCTCTTAATTATAGAACATTGCCATAACTTGTTTGTGCATTAACAACAGAAAAATGAGTAGTTTTTGGGCCTTAAACTCTAATTCCTTAAAATTGACGTATCATTCGGCAACTATTAAGCGGTATTTTTTTTAAAAATTTCCTCGCAAAACATACTTTTAAATATATAATTATTTGAAAAATATGTTTTCATAAAGGAGGTATATGTAGGATTTTGATCGGGAGTAGAGAGTTTATGGAGATACGTTACTCCATAAATTGGGTGTAATGTTATCCCATAATCATTAGTAGCGTAACACCAAAGTTTACAGCATAGTTAAGTGTTGAGTGGAAATTTAAACTAGAAAGAAACACACTAATATAATTGCATTAAAGAGTTTTTAATCAAGTAATAATATCTGTAGATGAATTTAGAATTTTACAGTCAAAAGTAAAATATTTATACAATACACATATATTTGTACAAAGTTTGATTAAAAAAGAAAAAAATCTATGTAAAAATTAAATATCAACTTTTTTTCCATACAAGACAAGAAACACAAAATACACTAGTTAACCTTTTCCTGATTGCAGTACATGTAACTGAGCTTATTAGAACCTCATAATACTTACATCGAATTATATACTCTAACAACAACAACAAAAACAAAGAAATTGTACATAAAAGTTCTTTTTTAAAAAGTCACTATAAAACATCCAGAACAATGTTAAAAATGTTGAAATGAAAATTGAAAAAGAGGTATTTTTGTTAAAAAAAAACAATCTTTAACACGTTATACAATAAATGTATAGTGCATGGATGATATTAGTAGTTAGCAATATATTAAATATTTGTATTTGGCATACTTTTTCAGAGCATCGTCATACACATTTTCTACGCCATATCATATTCACTGTCAAATGTTTCAAACGTATTTTTCTTTATAAATCCAATAGCGACACCAAGAGAAAAAGAAAATGAGGTTTCTTTAAATTCATTTTCATGTGATCTTTTTATTGTTGAATTATTTGCATCAAAATTTGCTTTATATTTATAGAAAGCTTGCAATGTAAACTTATTTCTTTTCATGTTGCTTAACAACAATATTGCAAGTCTCTTTTAATAAAACGCTGAAAATGCATATAATCCTTGAAAAAAACCATTGAGATTTATTTAAACTTGTCCTGTAACATATAATTACGTTCCTGAGTTACAATTTAAACTCACTTTTGGATTATTTACCGCATTAGACTGAATTGCTTTCAATTGAGGTATCTGTGGTTTATACTCGTATTCTTATACATTTGTATCTATACCTTTGTAAAAAATAATGGCCTCTGTCCTCCGCAAAAACATTGGAAGTGGTCATCTTTCTACTAAGGCAGTTGAAATGCATATTACTGTTTATACAGAAATAACATTACTATAAAATACCATACCAAATCTGGTTGGCATAATACTTCTACTTTGTGTCATTAAAAATACTTCTTCCCAGACCTTACATTCTGGAAGATACTACTTTTATAATTTTGTGTGATTGACCAATATTCTGCTACTGCATTTCTATTTTAATGCTAGTTATACCTCCGGAAGTAACTAAAAATTATATGCTAAAAGGCACTTAGCATACCCATATTACATTAAATATTTTTCGCTCTTTGCTTCACTATATTATAAAAAAATATAAATACTAAAGTATTACATAAGAAAATAGGTTAAATGCCGTAAATTTCTTTTAAAAGAATTTCGAAAAACTAATTTAAAAATCTAACAACTTTCCATGCAATCAAATCGAAAATTAGTTTCAAAACTATTTAAAAAAAATCCTAGTGCTTTATATGTTTGTAAATATTTTGCCAATCAATTTTCGATAAATGTTCTTTTATTACTAGTTTTAAATGTGCTCTTTAAATTTTTACAGAAAAAGAAATTAGGTTATTTGGGATATGACTTTAACGTAAATTTAACATACTAAACAAGCTGTAAATTTAAATTCATTTGCAAACAAATTTAAAATTAACCTATCAGAATACCTTTGAATTAAAATGTCGTGATTTTAAAGTGAAATTTTCAATAATTAATAATTAGAAAGGACTCTAAAAACTTTAATCTTTAGGAAATTGTCGATCAATAGTAAAAGATGATTTTGTCTTTAAAATTTTTATATAAATAATTTTTGGAAAGTAAACTAATAAAAAATATCTGACATTTAGATCGTAGCTAATTTATTATGAATAAGCTCAATGTATCTGGCAACTTTTTATGAATTGTTAAACGAGACAACAGTATAGAATGCTTCTACCTTTCATTTCAAGAACTGTGGCTTAAAAATAATATAAATATTTATAAATCATTCGGATACTTTCGAGTAACAATGAATTATTTTAAAGCTAAAAAATTATGTAAATAAATAGTGGAAAACAATTGACATTTCTAATTTAAGAGTTAAAACATAACATATTTATGGATGATGAACAAAAACCTTCAAGGTCCTTTTTAACGAGAAATTGAGTTTATAATGCCACTTTATAACTTCATATAGTGTCCCAAAACAAGCAGGGGTATTTTTAACAAATACAATTCATTTGTTCTTATTAGATATTGATAGAAAAATGCAATTTAATTTAGCTTTACGAAGGCAATTTAAAAAACATACATTCACATACATTCTGCAAATTTAAGAAGTGTTCCTCTTTTTTTTAAATTGAACCTTAAAAGATTGTCGAACTTTGTAATAAAGACACATTTCCGGATGTGCTTTGGATAGGGTAATAGAGCCATATTTCTAAAAGTCTGCCAAAGTACAATTTAAAAAGTTAAATTTTAATAAATCGGACTATGACGGTTTTGGTTCATCAGTTTGTTCCGCGAATTCTACATGAGCACAGTTACACCATCCCCAACATAAAATAATAAATTAAAGTGATCCACAAAAAATTAAATAATTGTATTCTATAAAAACTATCACAAAGCGTACTGAGACCGTACACAAAATATTTTTTTTAACTATTCATTAATAAACACATATAATATATATAAAATTCAGTTGAGCATAAAAATGCTAAATATATATCTTATACAAAAGGAATGTGTATATGGCAAAAAAATAAAAGAATATTATTATTTGAGTTACAAACACTTTGAAAGGTTTAAAAGAATTCAAAATTTATACTTTTATAAAAGATTTAGTTTAATGAAGGTACATTGGACATGGACACTGAGGAAATTTTTTTAAAGGAAAACAAATACTTTTTTTTTACATTGTACAATGAAATTAGGACGAAGTGGTACTGTAGCACCGTTTCATAGTTATGCAACATTATAAAATACATTTTAAATTTGCAAAATACAAAAATCTTTATTTAGGAATCATAAACTTTAGCTAAATCGTTATCTAAATTCAGTTCAAGAAAATACAATAGTTAGTCATAAAATAGGTAAACCAGTTATAAGCTGTAAACATTGTTTTAAAAATATTATGGAGAAATATTTTGTTCTGTAATTGAGCATAGAGAATTTTTGTTAGTCTAATCTTTTTAATTGAAAAATCATATTATTGTATTTTAAAATATATAAAAATTAATTTTATACAAATTTTTACTTTCAAAAAGTTTCAATCCTACAATTCTGAATGAATGCAGTTTTATTTTTTATGCTTAACGTATTTTTATTTTAATTATTGCTAAACAGATTTAACTTGTTACAAATGAATGAAACCTTAAAGATTCATATTAAAAAAAAACTTTAATTTAACTTTTTTATGCTGAATTGAAACTTAGTTCCATTATTTTACAAATAAATTATCAATGATATATTCTTTAGAATTATTATACGCAACTGGAAATGCATGTAGACCTGAGTTTCTTCCTGATAAAAATTGAGGTAAGAATCATTCTATTTTATAAATTTGATATTTATACACAAGCTTACACGAAGGTGTTGCTATAAAAAGAATTGCAGTGCACTTATATATTTAAAAATTGTCATTCCATTATCTAAAAATGATTGATAGGACACGGAAAAGTATTCCTAATGTTTATAACAGGGCTCCTACAGTTTATAGAAGAAATTTCTTTGAGGTATATTTTAATATTAATTTGAAATATTTGTAAGGTATAAATGCATTTAAAAGATCAAATCATGTTTAAAGTTTTTATAAAAACAAATTATTGTTACATCTGTATTCTGTTTGCAAATTTCAATCCAAGAGTTAATTTTTTTCAGAAGCGTAATTCTATTTTTAGGAGTTTTACATGAGTCGAAGGAACCCTGTTATATGGAGATGGAAGATTGTCTAATAGAGTCGTATAAGTTATTCAAAATATATTGTTTCATGCTATGATATTAGACATTATCCACCAAAAGACATTTATCTTGACATATCCACTGAGTAGAGGTCACACAGAAATAGGTCATCATCTCTCTTTATTTTACATATATATTATAAATCTGGTGAGGAAATGTAGAAACATCACATCTTATAGTTCACTTAAATATATTAAAACTATTCATAATTTGTGTGCAAGATGAAATGACGACACCACAAACAGTTGAATCTGTTACATGAACAGAAATAAAATACAAATAAGGGTGATAAAACATCACAATTGAATACGTGAGCAATTTCTCAGCTATCCCGATCTCTTTTCTATAAACTTCTCGTATTCGTCCTGACTGCTTACTTAATATAACCATTCCTAACATCTATAAAACAATTTTCACTTAATGTGATAGCTATTTCTGTCTTTTTTACCGAAAAATATTGCAAGCCATTCTGTTCTTTCACTTTGTATAAATGCATTACTCGTACTGTAATTTTTTAAAAATGCTAAAAGTTATTTTTGTTTGAAGGTTGTAGATTGTATAGATGTTATCTATCATTTGATACATTTTAAGGTAAAAGTTTAAAAAAAACAGAGAAATTATATATTTTTTCATTGTCATACATTTGTTGAAGTTTGTTTCAGTATTTCCAGTCTTTAATAGGGCATTTTTTTTTTTTAAGTTTTCCCATTGTTTAACTAAGAACATTTGTAAAGGATAACTAATTTAAAATTATGTTGATTATAAAATTTTCTGTTATCAACAAGTCAGTCTATTGATCCCCCAACCTTCGGCGCAGATAAGCCATATGAATGCAGGATTTCAAGACCATTGAGTTAAATAGGTCGGACACGTGGGCGGCGTTAGTTGACAACTCGTTGCTAGGTGATCGCTTTGCCTAATTCTTGCTTACCTTTATTTATAAGAAAAATCCCCTCCAGTAATAGGTTGCTTTTAGATTTTATTTGGGAAAATTTAATAAATTCTTCAATGGAAAATTTTATATAAAAAATATTTATTTTGACTTGTGCACGTTGATATTCCAAGTGGTCCTTTATGTGTATATAATACTTAACCTTGCATTACACATAATTTAATAAATTTTACAATTAAATAACAAACAATTAAAAGTCAATTACTTATTTTTTGAACGAATTTTTTCAAACTAAAATTTAATTAAAAGCATTAAATGTAGTTGATTATGATATAACAGAATAAAAAGTGCATCAGTTCTACCCTCTCCCCTGACCTTTATTACAGCAGTAAAAATGTTTCAAAGTGAAATTGACAATTGTGAACAAACAGTTCTTGTATCTCAAAAATGAATATCTCCAAACTAAATCTACCCTACTTTTCTCTCGTTCTCTTTGAATTTTGAGCAATAATCGATGCCTAAATCAATCACAAGATTTATGGCAAAAACGTCTTTTTTAGACGTCCCTCTCTCAACCCCTCCTTGAAAATCGATACTGACTGCCCCCCTCCCCCTTATATTCCTTTTTATCCGTCCAATCATGATCTATAGAACAGAACCACGTGTGTCGATTCGGATGAGTTGTTGGTTATCATCATTACTGGCAGAAGCCAAACTTCAGTGTGTTAGTCCATCGTGTAGATTGGTCGAACCGCAAGTTTTTTTTTTAATTAGGTAGGTACTCTCCCGTGTTGATTGGTTTGGCCGATCTTGTTGATGTGAATGGAATTCTCTGTAGAGCAATGTCATGATGCCAATTGGGTGAGATCAAGCGTATCGTTTAAGAAGAGTGAAATACTTTTGGGGTTTCGGAACACAAATTATAAGAGTTTTTCTGGGAAGAATTAAACATTTATTAACAAATGCGAAGATGCATTAAAATAAATAAAATTAATTGAAATAAAACGTTAGTAATTTATTCATTGAAGAAATAAATTAATATTTTTTTTCTTTAATAGCCGTAGTGTATTCGTTTGGAATTGTTACATGTTTTAACTTAAAAAAATTATGATAATAAATATTGTCACTGTTATTAACATTTCCTGACATTTCGGGTAAAATTGGCATTGCAGGATTTTAATTGATGTCTTTTATATTTGCAAGTTGTTTGAAATAATCTTTTAATGACTTTGAAAAAAAAATCAGGAGTTTACAGGGTTTTCTAGGAAGCTTAAATAATAGCACATTATTAACCTCAACTAAAAACAGGCAAATCTGGAGAAAAACCTCTTAATCTTCACCAAAATTTAACGATCAAGTCATTGTTTAGAATACTAAACAGCAAAGCGGGTCAGTGAACTGACCAATGCATAAAAACGCAGGCACGTAAAAGCAAAATATTTGAATTAGGGCAATTTTACAACGATAAAAAATAAAGAGTTTACTCGCGTGTCCTTTGTCAATTAACGTTTTTGAAAGCAGTTTTTTTTCTCCTTTCCCTTTTTTCTATGAGACTCTCGTGACTTTTACCTTACGTGTGAGGATTGCATAACGGCCATTAAGGGTTATTATTGTGTGAATTTGATACACGCCGTTTTTTTCAGTGTAAAAGGGCTGGAATGAATACGATATTTTTTTATGCTTTAAGGAAGTCTATGGTTGCACACCAATGTGGCAGTGATTAATTATATATTTTAATTAAAGTAAGAAATAAGTCTGATTAATTTAGGGATAATAAGTGAGAACGGTATGTTTATTAAAGTACTTTTATGTACGGAAATGTCACGGTAGTTTTTCCTTTAAATGAATAATCATTTTGTTTAAAATACATATTTTCTATGAAATTTATAATTACTAATTAATGTGAATATATAATAATCAAACCTCCATTCGGAATTTACAAAATACATGGATCACTAGAGTAGTACTACATCCTTTACAAACCTACTTATTGTTTGTTTAACCTATTTAAAAAGGGCAGCTTGACAAACGCACAAAAGCTTTAAAAAAAGGGTCGAGTGATGATTGACAAGTGGACAGCTCGCTTCTAAACCCAAACCAAAATTGGGCCACAAAACCCAAAAAGTGTGGGGGTTGGGAGGAACTCCAGAAAAGGGGGTTGATGGGGGTCACGCGTTCCTTTTGTGCTCTCGTCGTAATTATGTAACTGCGGGCGCCACTGCGCAATAATAAACAAGGCGAGTAGTTAGTTACTCTTCCGCAACAGACACTTCTGACAACCTTATCTCTGGTGCCCCCCCTGAAAAAAAACCCCACTTGAGGAGACCCCCGAAGATCCAGGTGTAGGTTGAATGACCTCAGGTGGCCAAGATTAAGGTCAGTCCCTTATGCAACCACCCCTCGGGGCACTTGTTGTTTATTTAGACATGGCATGCCTCAGACGCAACCTGTTCTCTGGGTTTTAGTCCTTTTTTTTTGAATTTTTTTTACCTATAATACCCGGGGTAAATGTCTTTTTGGAAGAGGGGGGAGGGTTGTTTTCGAATAACGGACAAGGTTTAGTCTGACATATAAACAATGATCGTTTAGAGCAAAGATAGTTTGGGGTCAAATTCCTGGAGAAATGGCAGAAGAAAGTTCGAAATTTGACAATCTGTGCAAAAATAGTTAATTTGAGTTAATAAATTGAATAATCTTGAGTTACCAAAAAAAAAAAAAAAACATTAAATACATTAGTTTTTTATTCGAAAAATTTAACAACAGTCAACAAGCAAGAAAATGCTATTCTTATTCTGTAAGGCTTTTTCTTTCTTGATGTACCTAAATCATGTCTAAAGCATTGAGCAAGCTGAGTCAATATTTTGCATCCTTTGACCTACATCTTGTATTCGTCTAAACCCTTATTCGTATTCGTACGCTTTAAAAGCTTAATAAATTTTTTTAAGGGTCTTTAAGGATGACTTTTAAACTATCATTTAAAATATTGAAGGCATCTAACAAAATTTTGTTTCATGAATCAATTAATTTGAAGAAACGTTTTTTTAATTACAAAAAAATTACTTACATTTTTACTTTAACTTCATTTAAATTTGAGAAATATTTACGTTTGAATTTTTAAAATTCTTCTTTACTTGCAGTACTTTGGTAAACAATTCGCCAGACAGAACTTAAAAAAAAACGAAGTCAATGGGTGGAGCCTCGGTGACCAACTTTTGGATGCAATAAAAGAAACGAGACAGTCGTCCCTTAATTTCCCCCTCTTCACGCAAACAACCGCGAGGCACAAAATTCAATGAGTAGACAAACAGCCAGCGCTAACCAACCCAGTCCGGAACTCGGCAAGGTCAACGAACAACAATCCGTGACCTCAACCGGCGTAAACAACCCCCCTCCTCCCGCCAGGTATGCCGAAATATCCCTATCACCCCCAGTGCACAAAAAAAAACAGGTATAAAAAATTAAAGACTCATTTTTTTTTCTCCTTCTTATATGCCCTCCTTCCCTATCTCTGCTGCCGTAACTGCTTCGACAATAACAGGTTGACTAAACTTATGCAGTTGTTTACCTGGAAAAAAGGGGACCCGGGGCCCCTCGGAAAGGAGGTTAAAAAAAAACTCCCTGCTGCATCACGAACAGAGGGGACGGAACAACAACCGAAAAACAAAAGTATGATGCCATAAAAAACGAGTTTGGGTGGCGGCCTCTCTAAAAGTTAAATTCAGGTACCAGGATTGTCACCCCCCATGCAAAATTTAGAAATCGACTGACTTTTCCAGATTGCGATTCAACATGCACAGATTAACCAAGTTTTCATGTTCAAGTTTTTTAGGTAGGGATAGTTTAAATAATAATAGCTAAGTCTAAAAATTTAAAAATGGGTAGCATTCTTGGGTTTGAATAAATTTGTCAGTTTAAAAAGTTTGAATAACCAATCCTGTATTTTCTAGCATGGGCAATATTGGTAAATTAAGTTTTTTTTTTTGATGAAATATTCCGGGAAATCAGGTAATGTGAGGTTTACTAGTTACTATGAAATGAATGCATATGATTTCTTAATAATTTTCGATATTTTTGTCCTAAGACATAAAATTTACTTCGATGAAATTAAATTATTAAACTCAAAATATACAACGTCGATACAACATGACCAATGCAATGTGTTAAAATTAATATATAGGTTCGTCCATTTAGGTATCTGGTCACGTTATGGACTGAATAGCAGAGGTAAGTACTTTCAAAGAAAATAAAACGAAAAAAACTCGTAATAACTGAAACAACCCTCAACAAAGTGCCATGCTTTTAGATCCTAATGGAAAGATATTTCGTCCTCATTGCAAATTGCCTTGGGAGCAACGATAGACATTTTCTGTTGAGTATTTATTTTCCCAACATACAACGACGACAACACTGAAATCGCTCTTACAAACAAATAATAAATGCACGCGCTGAGGATCTGACCATTTTACCTGTCGCACAAGGGAGTTGGAATTTTTCCCCACTAGAAGATGCTTTCCCAGTATTTTTTTAGAACTCTGATATCTGTCGCCATTTTTTTTCTAAATTTTTCCCCTCCCTCATTCTTTCTCCCCCTCTGTATTTTCCCCAGCGTCAGAGAGTGGTATTAAGAATTCCTGCATTTACCCCACTTACTTTTGGGCTCGCAGTGGGGGGAATGGACGGCGAGGGCGGTTGCTGACTGCATGCAGAGGGTGTGTGTGATTAGGGATCGATAAAACTTCAAAACAATGTGCACTTTAGTTAGCTAGAGCAATTGCTATCTTACTCAATAATATATATGGCCTCTACTGGTACTGGTCAAAGTGAATGAGCTTATGAACTCAACAAACAATATTTAACTATCATTAAAGACTAGGTTTGCAAAATGAACAAAGTACCAAAGTACAAGGTAATGGCATGATAAATTTCTATGATAAAAACATTGCAATAGTGAAAGCTTTTATAAGACAATATTAGTTTTTCGATAAATTTAATCCGTTATACATGAATACTTGCATTTTTAAAGGTTAAACCACAGCAAAAAAAATACTCATCATATATTTATCGAACGTAATTTAAAACTAATATAATTTTTAAAAAATCCTGTATAAAAGGTACTAAGAAAATTTCTCTCTTCTCACACAGTTTTACAGTTTTTTTTACGCATCCCCAAAGTATGTAGGAGAAGCAGCTGACCAGGGGGGAGATTGGACTGAGGGGCGAAAGTCTCACCCGTTAAAAAACCTTCCTTCCCTACGTTTCTTTGTGCATATTATCTGTTGTCATGGAAACGGATGTAAAATACATCCTCATGCATGGGGATGGTCACTTCTTTTTTTGTGAAAGGGAGAATAGCTTGGTGTTTGAGGGAGACATAGGAAAAAGAATATGGGGTTGGGCTTCAGAAATGTTAGATCAAACTTGCAAAGAGAATTTAAAAAATCTATATAAATATTTGGAACAGAATGGCTTATTTTCAAATATCTTCAAAGAAGTGTCTAATTTTGAAAATTTTACTTAATTAAAATTACATTTAATATTTAAAAATTTGCCCTTTTGGGATTGTAATGTAACCTAAAACAATTTATTATAATTATATTTATTAATTATTAATATTAGAAAATAAACATTGGTAAAAAATTTAAACTAATATTTTTTTTTGCCTCCTAATTTGTTAGAAAACTGTTTTAGTGCTTGAATAATCCTGATTTCCTGAGACATGTGACCGAGTGTTTGCTGACCCGAAAATGTAAGAAAATTCATTTATAGATGCATACCTGCCATTTCCGATATAAATACAATTCTGACTGAGAGCGTTCCATTAACAAATTCGCACAACGCTGAGGATATAGAGCTGAGGCTTTGGTTAGCTACCCTAGTGATTGAAATAAAGGCAAAATGCTTGAGCTTCATCGTCAAGGCTGTGACGAGCGTCATTACCTGAACCAATACAAAATATGGATGTTGGGGTTGAGCTCACTTGTACTCATTACAAGAAATAGAAAGACCAACCTATGCAAATATACTAAGGCTATTTTATGATTAATTAATTTTTTCAATTTAGGTATTGAAGCTTAAAGGATTCATAATTTTCCATAGTTTCAAATTAATGAAATATTAAAATATTTGTTTAGATTATGTATTAGTCGGTATCTTAGGGGAAGAAATATTGATGCAATTAGAGCTTATTTTTTAAAAGGTTTAATTTTAAAATTTATTAATATATTCTAAATTTAATTTTAAATATAGTCCAGTGTTTTAAGTTATTGGTGGTTAATTTTTTTATTTCTCTTTTAAAAAAAGTTAAAGAATTTCGTAGAATTGTTGGTCATTCCTTGTAAAGAGTGTGTCAAAAGAATATGAAACGAGAAATACCAATAGATGCTTTCAAGCTTATCTAAATCCTGTATAACGATGACATTTCTCCTTGAGAGATTCGATCCAATCTATTGCTTTAATTGTTTCATATCCAATTGCAAGACATTTTAGACAAACAAAAATCGATGTTACCAAGCTCACTTAACAAGTCCACAACTACCTAATATAAAATAATCTACGTTTATAAGTAAAACACAATGCTATATTTCAAATCATTCTTACACAAAATGTCTAAAAATAAATAATCGTACAACTGAAGAAACACATATCCAGAAACCGTGGTAACATCGACGTAAATATTGGACTTTATAAAAATTAATAAAAACAATGCCTTCCCAAAAACAAACAAAATAATTAGTTACAACTCTACACAACCCCAAAGTTTAAGCATAATATAGTTATTTAACTACTATATATAATATATATTGCTATGAAAAAATAAGCACATGGTTTAACCATACATTTGCTTTAGGAACTAGAAAATATTGACTTGATTTATCAACATTCATAACATAAAAAAAGGAGTTAAGAAAGATTCAGAGATGTGATTTCATGCTTTTCCCAGAGCTTGTGATTGGAGAAAGAGGCGTGCAAACATTCAGATTCTGTTTTGACAGGCAGTCTCAAGAAAGCCGAAAACTGAGTTCTGAACCGGCTTCTCCCCGTATGCCAGTTATATAATACTTTTATAATACAAACGAAGCAGAACTCAAGTCGTCGGTTTTCTTTATTACAAAATGGGTGATAAATTATTGAAATTCGAAAAATATCTTAAAATCCTATCTATGCCTATAATGTGGGTTAAAATAATCAATATGCTGTTTTCAGAATTTGGGAAAAAATTCGTAAACAAATTTAAGGTACATTTCTTAATAAACTTAGTGATTAAAAATTAAATACCAGATATTAAAGAAAAAAACAGCATCCAATTAAAAAAGAAATGACAATTACAACAAAGTATTGAGATGAAATTATTATAGGACTCATCAGTTTAATTTGTCTAAAAAATAGTTAGCATGCTTAAGTGTGTGCATTTTAAAATAATTGGACTTTTAAGCGTGAGAACTTCCAACTATCAATGAACATTTTATACAGCATTTGATTTCGTGTAAATTTATTACGTTTAAATATATTGATCAAATGTTTGGAACTTTCGACATTAAAATAAAACTAAAGACATTATGACCGTCCATTTTCTTTTTAAATAATTAATTTTGTTAAATCAAAAGAGCGTTAATTTCCACTCAAAGTTGATCATACCTGTAAAACCTTACCTCCAATCACCTGAGAGCTTTCCGTGGTGCCATTTGAGACAATAGATAAACACATCACCAGGAAAAGGGAGTGATAAGCATAAAATAAATATATAAATATATCTATCTCTGTATTTCTATTATATATAACGAATTCTCTCTGTTAGGTAGACTCAATTGCTTTCTCTGGAATTATATGCACATACCTCATGTGTCCCGCTGTCACAATTTATCGCGCTCTTCCAACCATTTTAGACTAATAGCTCTCAGTTTTGTCCTTAAGGTTTAGTTAGGATTCAACAAAGATGCTCCCCTAATCAGAACAAACGATACTACTTAATTTTTGATTTAGCGTAGGAACTTAATTGACTTTGTCACACTTCAATCTGTGTGAATTTTGTTTAGTTTCGCCGTAGTTTTTGATTCCTTTATCACTAACGTTTCGGGAGGTCTTTGTTGTCTGGTTGGAAGAGCCACATGCGGTTCCTAAAACTTTTCTTTAGAAAATAATAATTTTCCTACGGGCATCATCTTAAAATCTAAGATACTTTTTAAAAGGGACCTCTTTAAAAATAAAACAGTATCTTAATGCCACAATACCAGGATATTATTTTCCTTTTACTCAAGCATATATCTTTCAATAAATAGTGATTTAACTTTCCTTACATCAAACCTTAAAAATCAATCTCTGTATTTGTAAAAACATTTAAGAAATCTCGCCTGGAAACCCATCGACTTATCTGGTGTTTCGCCTGTGACGGTATGTAAAGCTCTTTGTGCAATTGATTAAGACAACTGTACAACATATGAAAACGATTGTGCGTTGGGACCAAGCGTTACACCCAACTGTATCAGACCTTTAATATCCTGGTGAAGAGGTAGAATTCAAGAGGGACGCGCGGGACACGAGGCAGTTTCTAGGCATATAATTCCCTACAGCATGAGGTAGTCTTTTGTCAGAAGTGTAAAAACAAATGTCTCGAACATAAGCATATCCCTGATTATATATATAAAGAGGAACTGAGAATAGCGATACTTCTATGAGGTGGTGGTGAGCTGGAGGGCCGTCATGTTGCTGTCTTCGCCGTCGTACTTCTCTCCGTTATTGTTCCCTCGTCTCAGGTGGTCTTCGTGTTGGCGGACCTTCCAGGAGCACGCGATCAGGCGCAGGCGCTCATCTTCGACGTCGCTCTCTGAATCCAGCCCGTCGTCCAGCAAGTCGTCCTCCTCGTCCACCTCCTCCTCGATGGGCTCCGCCTCAGAGTCGCTCCTCGAGTTGGACAAGTCCAGGGCCCCGTCCACGCGGGAGCCGCTGTTGTGGTGGTGGTACGAATTGTTGTTGCGCGGCCCTTGCACGATGACCGACACGGAGTTGTTGGGAACGACGGCGGACGACACCGACATGTCCAAGGGGCCAGACTGGAGGATATCGTGGTGGAATCTGCCATTCGAGTTCTGCGCCAGGCCTAGGTGGTGCTGGAGCGAGAAGATGTGGTTTCTCATGGCCTGGTGCATGTGGGCCGCGGGGGGCTGCTGCATCGTTGGCGAGTGGTTGTTCCTCTGGATGACGGACGTCATGGTGACGGGCGGTGGGGCAGGTGGGGGGAAAAGGTCCGCGACGGGCGTTGACAGACGCTCCTTCAACACTGGCGAGGGCATGGGCATGGACGTGGGCAGTTGCTCGTACGCTTTCGGACGTCGTCCTCTTCTCGGCTTCCCCATGTTGGCCTCGTCTTTCGGACACTTGTGGTGGACCAAGTGGTGCCTCCGTCTGTAGCGCCCGCTGCACTTCAAGCACTCGTAGGGCTTGACGCCCTGATGGATGAGGACATGGGCCTTCAGTTGATTGCTGTCGGAGAACCGGGAGCAGCACAGTTTACAGGCGTATGGACGCTCGCCCGTGTGGACTCGCAGATGCCTCCGTAGGTTGGCGACCTGAACGAACTGTCTCTCACAGTGGCTGCAGTGGTACGGCTTCTCCCCCGTGTGCAGGCGCATGTGTGTCTTCAGGTGGTGGTCCCTCGTGAAGCGCTTGTTGCACTCTTTGCATTCGAAGGGCTTTTCCCCGGTGTGGGTGCGCTCATGGTTCTGAAGAACGTGCTTGTATCCGAAGCTCCGATTGCAGATATTGCACACGAACACCTTATCTCTGTTCTGGTTGCTGTCGTTTTTCATGGCCTTGCCGTTGTTGCTGTTGGTCGAGTGGATGCCGCCCCCCATGGTCTCCCCATTTCCCGAACTCCCGTTCGAGCTCCTGCTTATGTCCATGGTGATGCCCAACAAGGCGTTGGCTAATGTGGTGCCCCCCATGGGTAGGCCGCCCCTCTCCGACAGAGCGAGTGCACTGCTGGCCACTTCGGCTCCCAGGGAGGCGAGGGTCACTCCCATGGTCGGAGGTCTGTCTGAAAGTAGTCTACGCGGCTGGCTTGCGACCACTGATACGGGTCCATTAACATTTCCGTTGAATACCGTGCTGTCCGCATCTCTAGAAGTTGGGACGCCATCGCTACCACCGTCCCCTTCTGATCCTTCCTTCATTGTCACTCCGAAGCCAGCCGCCTAGGGCTCACCTAAAAAGAAAAAGATTCAAATGTTACCTTGGCTATACATTCTTGACGCAATGTATTAAAGTCTGCACTAGCCTATTTATTTTAAAACCAACATTGGTTTAAATATTGTTCCTTTAACAAAATAACACTTTTTTTTTCAAACATAGATGAAGACGAACTAGATATTAAATTTTGGACACTGTAAAAAAAATCAGTAACATTGAAGCTGGGAAAATTGAGAAATTTTTTACCAGAAACATTCTTTAGAAATTCAGAACAATCCCACATAAAGCCAAACACTTCTTGGAAATGTAAAAAAAAAGTATATTTAGAAGAAGAAAAAAACACGGGACAGCGCCACTATTCCTTTTACTTCTTTCTGAACTACGTGCTGCTCAGAGTGGTCTCGGAAAGATTCAATCCACCAAACTTTGGGTCTTTTCCACCATTCTGCATTACATGGAATTGTCCAAAAGGATGTTTGTTAAATTATTTTACTAACGTTTATGGAGAAAACCAAAAATTCCAAAAGCAAAGTAAACTTGAAAAAGCCAGGAACGTTTGCTATATGTAGGAGTAACTATATGATTTTTTTAAAGGTGGAACACAAGTTTCTCCAATTTTATAAAGTAATAAAAATATTTACCAAGTGGTCACTCCCCCCACCCCCTTCTTCTACCTCTACGTTTGGGCCAATTTCCAAACGTTTTGTAAGGAATCTTATTATGTAATTTCAATTTAAAAGCAATTTTTGTCACTATTTAAGCACAATAAGCGTACATGTATAAATATATATATTTGTTTTTGAAGCTGAGGCAGAGTCCGATCCATTGAAATGTATAAAAGTCATGTAACATTTACAGCAGATTTGCAGTTTTCATTACATTATTTACATTTTCTTTTATAGTTATCGTGGGCTTTTTTATCATAATTTAATGTCATCTTCTTTTCTCATCCAAACTCAATGGAAAAGTTGAACATTTACACTGCATGCCAGCCTAACTTGGGTAAAAACAAAGAGTAAAAAGATAGAAGTAAAAGAGTTAAAAAAGTGAATACTCTCCGTTAGTTAGAAACTCTTGTAAGATAATATTTACATATAAAATTACCTGAATACCGTTTAACCAAAATACACTCTTCATTCTGATAAAATTGCAAAATTTTCTAAAAAAAATCAAATCTGTTAGACCTTAAACGAAATTAATGTTTTAAACATGTTTTCTGGGTGGATTCGCAAATAAATTGTGGAACTCCTTGCATCCGCGGAAGGATCTTCTCCTTAGTATATTTCTATTTACTCAACTTAGGTTGGCAAGGAGTGTAATTCATGTTTTCATTTTTGAAAAGTTTAGGATGAAAAATTCTTTTTTTTTTCACTAACTCTCTTTTCTGGTATGGTATGGTATGATAACATATATATTCCAGCTTGTGTGCTTGTTCAGAGAACCGCTTATAAGCTTTTCTCTTTTCTGGATAATGTAGTGAAAAAAAATATTTTATTTTCAATAGATTTGAATAAAAATTTAAAGTTTTTTGTGCATATAACTATACATATCCAAAATTCAATCAATATATTGAAATAACGAACCAGTTATCCACATGTACCAAGTGTACGAACGTAGCGAAATTTTTTAGTTTAAAACCTTACATTTATTAACAAACAAGTGACAAACTTTCGACAACTTATCTTTATACGAAAAGGGCAACTTGTTACTAAATTGCCAATAATTAACTAACATTTTGCTTTTGATTGTTTTGATAATTATCACATTTGAAAGGCCTACTTTAAACCAGGAAAATAATTACGTTTGAAAAAAAAAATGAAACTAATGTCATATATATACTACTAGCAATGGCACTACCATGCTTCCTCCCATACTTGGAACCGCAATTCTGATTGATATGTAATTTGTTTCATGTGTAATCTTGCTTTCACTGCATGAGATTAAAATTTAATATTTTAACTGAAAATGCAATTTCTTTGCACCATTTAAAATTTCATTTCGCTAGCATACGATTATAAATAAATGCTTCATTATTTAAATTTTTTAACTTTTTTAAAGTGTGTTGCTGGAAAACCTGATTGTCAAACCTGATTGTTTATACGTCTGCACCCCTCAGATTGAAAGAGCTTATATTTTAGACATGTACATGTGTAATTGAAATTTAAACACCAATTTTGAGCACAAAACCCCATTCAACCCCTTTGTCATGTTATTTGGCGACTTTGGCCAGTTCACTACGTGTGTTACGTAACAATTATGTTCTAAGTATGGAAGTTTTGAGACATAAATGATGGCAACATAAATCTTGAATAAAAATAAATTTATTCAAGCCTAGTATTTTCATTCGCAAATTAATGCTCTCAAAATCTGTTAATGGCTGCATATTGTTACATTTAACATTTTAACCGTATATTTTAACTAAAACAAGCAAACCAAAGAAATAATACAGCTTAGAAAGAAAATCGTGCCAAATGTTAGGTTTTGGCTTTAAAATTTTATAAAGCCAAAAAAATAACATTTGGTTTAATTATATTTTAACTAAAACAAGAAAACCAAAGAAATAGTAAAAGGTTTTTGTAACAGTAAATGTTACTTAGAATTATTTCCACAGAATATTTATACAGCTTATAAAGAAAATCGCCCCACAGCCTTTAGTTATTTCTTAACTTTTATAGCCAAAAATTAACTATTTTTATGAATTTTCTTCCGCATATCTAATTAATAGTCTTTATGCTTGTATATTTACTTTATCTACTTATTAAACTTTGCATATTAATTTCTTCAAATTGTATAATTTTTAGAGAATGGACAGATTGGATAAACGGTTTCATGAAACGATTAAATGAATTGTTGCAAAGAAAACAACTATACACTAAGAATAATTAAGTATATTTCTTTGACGATTAGAAGGTTTCACAAAATAATGAAACAAAACAAAGTATATATTTTTTTTAATTTTATGCCTTAAAACGAACTTTATTGAATTCTTTGTATCATATTGCTAAGAAATAGTATTGAATATAATTCAATCGCTTTCTCTACCAAAATAGCAAAGAACAATTTTTGTTAAATAAAAAACTTAAATCCTGGTTAAGAAATAATCAACTTACTTGCAAGTATATACTATTTAATAGAATCACATGTAGACAGGACAAAAATATTAATTAATAGTATCGTACTTCTTATTTTCTAAGATTTGTTTAACATTTAGCCAAAGTAATTTTTTTATATGACTACAATAATTTAAAATTATGGTTTCTGCAATGTTGATACATGTAATGTATGCACATTTTGACATTCTTTAGGACTTCCACGCACGAAATTTATATTTTAATGAGAATAAATATTTAAAGTGGAAAAAATGATATGAGTAAAATTAAGCATATTGGAAAATTTAGTATTTTAGTTTAACTCTGAATTATTAAATCAAAACCTAACTTATATTGTGGATTTATGACCTGCAAAAAAATCTGTTATAGATTTATTAGATACAATTTTTGCAGATAAAACCAAGAAAATAGTTTTTAAGTTTATTTGTCCTAAGTATATTGTTTTTTAAATAGAGGACAGAATGGAAGTACAAGTACAAAACAATTATAAACGTATTATAAAAACTTATTATTTTGACATGAAAGGGATAATTGATTAATTTTTTCAGTAAAAAATGTTTTATTTGAAAAAAGTACTTCCCTTTGAAATTTGTTAATAAATTTGTAATTACACACTTTTTTTTTTTAATTAACAAATTTCAACCTAAAAAGTTAAAATTACTTAATTTGGTGCGAAAAAGAGCAATTAAAATTTGCTGCATGATTTCACACAATTAAGTAATTCAATCCACCTCATTAACTTTAAAATTCAATCTGTTAGCAATTAGCTTCCTAGGATATCATTGATAATTGATTGTATAAGATTTTTCGATTAAACTATTAAGAATCATTGTATTTGTTATGCCGCAAGATTTATTAAATTAAATCATTATTTCTCAAATTAAATAATTGCATTCGTCTACATTATTATTACAATTCTATCTTTAAAACTTGTATTATTCTAAATTTAGTAAATAAAATTAATTTTAGTAATTTTATTACAATTAAACTGTCGCATTTGTTTGCATTGGTCATACATTAAATTCATTTTAGTTTGTCCTACAAGATAAGTGATTCACATTTACATTATAATTAAACAAGCAGAACACGACCTCTATAATTTAAATAAGCAATACAAACTCTTTTTAATAGTACTAATTTCACTGTTAAATTATTAAAACCATTTGCATTAAGTATTACAATTGAAACAGGATAACTAATTTTACAAGCATATGATATTTGTACACAAGTATTACTTTTATTTTTTCCACTTCATTTGTTTACTCATTATTTAACTTTACATTAAATGAGTGAAAAATTACTGCAACAGTTTTAAAATTAAACTATAAATTTTTTCGTTTTAGTTTTACAATTAAAGCAATTATTAATTATTTTCATTTTTTATAAAACAATTTAAATTGTTTTTAAAAGAGTTTTAGAGCAGAAAATTTAAGTTTTGTTGCTTGTAGATTTTATAAATGCTGAAAAATAAATTAATATTGGTTGACATGATTCAAAGCATGTATTAAAAGTGTATTAAAAAAACCTAAATATTCACTTTTTCACATTTTTATCTCCTGTTTTTTTTAATTGATTTATAATTCCGTTGTATTTCTTTTGGAATATAAAAGAAAAAGTTTTATGTTCTTTTCTAAAAAAATATTTGAAATTGGATTTTTTTTTACATTAACCCAAGACAAGAATTTATTGAAAAATCTAAAATTTAGGCTTTTTCTGAATTTAATTACCATTTTTAAATTTCGTAAATATTTGTTGTTTTGTACCAGAACTCAATAGGAATATTAATTTACAAAGAAACTTTTTATCAGCTAAAAATTATAAAAAACTATAAAAATAAAACATTAATAACATGTAAAATAAGAGAAAAGAAACTTTTGAACTGTCAGTATTCAAGAAGCAAAATGATTATTTTAAATATGAAAAAAGTAGTGAATAAAAAAATCACACACAGCTTCTTCACAAAAAGAAACGACAGTATTTTCTTACCCTATTAACAAATGATTTGGTCACAATACTTTGCTTTAATCATAAAAAAACAAAAGCTTATATAATTGAATAAATATGTAAAAAAAAGTATCCAAAACGAAATAGCTGTAGACTTTAATCTAATAAAATATCTGTATGGAATGTTAAATTAAATGCATTTAATGAGCAGAAGAAAATAATTGTTGATAAAACTATGCTTTGATTTTTTAATGTTATTCAGTTGTTTATTTTAAAGGAAAAGTAGATGAAATGAAGAAAAAAAAAACACTTAAATAACAATTTAATTATAAAAAAGGTTGTAATGTTATTCAGACAATAAAAAAATTTACTTGGAAAGCAGTTTCAAGTTGTTAACATTTTGTGCAAATGCAACAAACCAAACTTAAGTGGAAGATGAAAGGCGGATCATTGAGCTTACTTAAAATCTTTAATTAGATTTCAATTTGTGTATGATGTATTTATTGAGAAAATAAAGTTACTTTTAATTTAGTAAAATATTTTGGATTTTTAAAGTTCACTACGTTTTTATTCTATAATCATTTCAAATACCGTAAGATATATTTTAATAATCAACAGAATATAACTGCTAAATTATTATAAGACTTTTAATGAGTTTGCTAGAGTTATTTGTTCACTGTAACATTTTGATGTTACATTACTCCATAATACATAAGAAAAACTGTTCATTAGATGGTTCACAAATGCCCACATAACAATAATAAGTTAAAATTTCATTTTATTATAAGATTTCTTATATAAACGGTAAAAACGTGGTGTATTTTTTTTTCCAAAAAGCTGGAGGTAGCACATACTGCCACCAGTTTTTTCGGAGTAATGTTACACTAAATTTTTACAATGTTTGTAAGCATAAAAACAATGCAAATACGAACGCATTGCGAAAATAATAATCAAAGTAATTAAATTTCATAGCAAGTAAGGATTTACGATGTAAGAGAATGCAAAAGATGAATACAATTTTAGTTGAATTAATTCCCGTCTTATTACCTCATTATAAGAGTGATAATAATATAGAGTAAATGTTTTCCTCAAGAAATTAACATAGTGTGAAAAATAAAACTGCTGAGTTTCAAACATTTTCAACGCTTTTCTTTAAAAAAAAACCCCATGGAATTGCTACAATCTTTTTTTGTTTTTAAAATTATATTAGTAGGGTATAAATTAAAACCATTTATTTAAAGTCACTTGTTTATTGTCAGTAAAATGTAACATGCAACACAAATGTATACAAATAAGATAACATAAAAAAAATATACCAAACACAACAAATAAAAAAATTGTTTTTGTCATGTTTTTTTTTTGTTTTTAATGTCATTTTTTAAAATGTATAACGCATAAATAATTAAATAATACACTAATATTTTTTTCAGAGTATGTCTAACTAAATTTTGTACAATATTTTATCCTAAATGTCTTTAACTCTTTCGAATACTTTTCAAATTGTTTTAGTGTCAATAATAAACAACGCCGTTTTTTAATATAAATTTCTGCTCAAAATTAACCAATATAAGTTTTCGAAGAAAGTATTAAAAATAACTATATTCACATGTCATTTGTATAATTTCTTTTGTGGCACAATATCAAATATGAGGTGAAAATGTCAATTTTTCCAGCTTTAATAAGACAACTGTATAATAGTTTTATTAACTTAAAGTATTTTTTATTCTCAACGGTAAATGTATAATTAAAACATTTCTGGGGTATTTAGAAAGACTGCACTTGAGAACTTAGAATAATTTGCACCACAAAATACATGAAGACATAAGAGAAATTTGACTGGCATTTAACTTTTAACACCCATTAACTATTTCAACAACTAAACTAATTTCCTTGCTATTATTATTGAATTTACTTGGACTGAATTTGGAAAATATTTTATTCTTGCAAGTTACATTATGACACTACCAATTTAAGGACATTACAAACTTAAATATTGTGAAATTTTGCGATTATCGTAACTAATTTCAACTAAAATGTCATCAAACGCTTGTGGTATCGAATTCTCCTATAAAATTGTATTGACAAGGACTGAATTTTGGTAAATTTAGGTAAATTGTGCAATGACTTAGAGATAAAAATATATGACTCCCATAATTGTCATTTAAATTTTACAATTATTCAAACCTTAAATCTTAACGCTTTAAATTTCTTTTTCTATTTTGTTGGGTAAACAACAATAAACAAATGACATACCTTCTTCTCCACGTCTCTATTTTCCCCAAAGCCATCCGCCATAGCATTCAAAGACACCCCTTCATTGCTCCATATAACTCCACACTCTCTCAGAGAAAACCATACAATTACACAACTCAAAAGCCAAAACTCTTCTCTCACACAGCGCGCTTTAATATCACTCCAGATCACACAAGTCCTTCGAGGTTGTTTTTCCCTCGCAGCGCGCTACTCTACCACGAGTCAGAGAATCGAACCCCCTCTTTCCAGCTCTTGCCTTTCTCTACTGACACAGGGAACGGGGGTCGGCGGCTTTGCCACCCCTCCGCAGCCAATAAGAGACGCGGTACGGCCGTCTCCGCCAATCGGGGACGCGCGTGCCTAAAGGACCAATGGGGGTGTGGGGTGTAGGGATTCCCGAGTATCTCCACCTTCTGCTTTTTTGATTTATTTCGGTGGGCTTTTGGCGCTATTTATGCACCGGGAGACGAAGGTGACATATTTCCTCGCTGCCATCACATTCCTAATGCTCAGGAGGGCAGCATTGCCTCAGTGCAAGCTTTCTCATGCTGCCACTGCTCGTATCGGCCGCCATGGTTAGGCTAACAAAACTTGTAAACGCTTCTATTTTTGTAGAAAAAATTTATTTATTAAATTATTATTACAAATATTATTATTTATTCAAAAATTTTAAAGAATTATTAGCAATTTAAATTTTTTGATGAGTCACAAATTATATTCGAGAGAGTTTGTATAATATTAAATTAAAAAAAATAAGATTTCTTTCGCCTTTCCTTTATATACCTCTATCTAATGTGTTTTTAATTAAAATATTTTAATCATGATAGACTATACCCTAGACTTTCATCATTGGGACAAGTCTCCTCTTATTACCAACCATATTTTAATCTATCTAAAAATATGTAGATTTTTTGACAGTATCAGAAGTAATGATTAATGATAAGTAATGATATATATTTTGATTTTTCCTGTGTCTTTTACACTGAAACTATTTTCGTTCATTGACTCCTTTTACTTAAAACTACATAACTGTCTTCGTAAAACATAATTAAGCTCCGGAAGTTTCCTTTTAAGAAAAGTAGTCTAGAAATAAACTTAAAGCTCTACTTTTCAAAACTATTTATTGCCTCTTCAATAACTAACCAAGGACTAAAAAATAGACAAAACCCATCTGCTGTAGATGGGGGGGGAGGACTAGTTGGCGTTGCAGCAAAAAGCTCAGGCAATTATTTTCCGCTTCTTTTACGACCACCCTCCTTCTAGTTCCTCCACTGTCTCGCATTTAATGTTTATTTCCAAAAAAGTCTCCTTAAACGGTAATCAGTGAAAGATTCCTTCTATATTTTTTGCTGTTTGTTCGCTTCCTCGTCTAGTCCGTCTCTTTCTGATGACGCACTGGTGGTCCCCTCATCAATCAGGGGGGGTGGAGGTGGATAGAGAAAAATCAAAGGGGGGTTTATCCTGACGACCCCCGTGCCCACCCCACCCTCCAAAAAACCCTGCTGCACTCATTTACAGAATGCGCTGGTGGAAGACCGCAAGATACAAAAGCAGCAGTAGCTTTTTTTCACCGCTCGGACTCTCCAATGAGCCAAGAGGGAAATTACGACGCGGACGAATAAATAAATGGAAAATCAATGAGTTTTTTGGTGCGTTGATGGAGATTTGCAAAGCAAACAACCCGGCAGTATACACTTTGGATATTTGCTTCAGAGCCAAAGAGGCATAGCTCAGTTTCTTCATCGTTACTGGGGAGCTTTAAAAATTCCAGGATATCTTGTTTGTTTATGAAGCTAGTGGTTGGACCTAGTTAGACCTTCTTGCCACACTATAAACTTTAAAAATTAATAAAGTTATTTTTTTGCGGGTAGTTAAATAAAGTCATACTTTCAAATGGATTTCTTTTTCTAATTATGGACAGTGAGCAAAAAACGTTTCGTATAATTAGTGAAAAAGTACATTTAACTCTAAATTTGGGGGGGGGGGGTACACTTATCCGAGAATAAAAATTTTCTAGTTATACACTCAGAGTTTCAGGATAAAAAAAAGTTCCAATAAAATATCACCACTTCCTCTTCGTTTTACAATAAAATAACAAAATTAAGTTAATTATATTGTACATCAAAACTGAAAGAGCTGTTAGTAATGCAAAATATAACACACCAAAAATGCAGTACAAAAACAGATTACGAAAAAAAACTTAATTTTTGGTATTTACACCCCTCTGGTTCTGAGGTACACGTTTGAAGTGGTAGTTGGGACAAGAAATCAATTTAAGTAAAAAAAAAGTTGCAATAAAATATCACCACGTTCTCTTCGTTTTACAATAAAATAACAAAATTAAATTAATTAAATTGTGCATCAAAACAGAAAGAGCAGTCTGTAATGCAAATTATAACACAGAAAAATGCAGTACAACAACAAATTACAAAAAACAAATTACAAAAAAAAAAAAATGGATTTACACCCCTCTGGTTCTAAGGTACACGTTTGAAGTGGTACTTGGGACAAGAAATCAATTTTTTTCGCAATTGAAAAGGGAAACTGCGTTTGTCCTACTGGAAGCAGGTTTGCCCATCGGCTTGTTAGGTCGTGATGGATGTGCTTAAACATTTATGGAAAATGAATTATCTGAAGCACGACCTGCGTTGACCGCAGTCATTCGTGGTCACGGTTGATTTCATTAAATAAATTGGGTTAATAAGATGTCCCCAAAACAATGAGTATATTCAGGATCGATAAAATGATAATATATTTACACAAGCATGCATTTTAAGGAACTACTCAATAAAATTGAATATTTACGCAATTTTCAGTAATCAATTATTATATGTGTTTATGTCTAATACATGGTACTTATTACGTGCAATATAATTTTAATTTTGATTACAGATTTATACGAATTTTTCAAAAAGAATTATATTTATAGTTTTAAAATTCTTTTCAAAGGCGCTGATTGCAGGGTTTCTAAAAAATTGGGAATCATTGGTACCCATTAAAAAAAAAACCTTAAAATAATCCAAATGAGAAAATGAGGAAATTTTTCCTCTACGGGGTTCAAAGCAAACCTCATCTTATGGTTGAGTTTCTAATAATTTACTCATTGAAAAAAATTCATGCATCTTGCACAGTTACATCTTGAAAAATCATGTTTATATTAGAATGGGGACATTTTATTTATTAAATATATCCTTTTGTTTGTAAACATGAGGTTTAAAAAATACTAAGTACGTAGTAATTAAAATCTATAACTTTCTCTAAAAAAATAGTACAGAAAATCAACTAAAACATCACCTTGAAAGAAAACCGATAAACAATGCTATAAATTCAATTCTTCACCAACTAAACCCCCCCCACACACACACACAATAAAAGAGGAGTGTGATAAAAAAAAATTCGCCAAATAAAAAAAATCCACCAATAAAGCAATTCCACTAACTCTTTTCGAAACAACTCAATTAACCCATTCTCTCTTTCACCCAAAACACACAAAAAAAAAAAAAAAACTCCCGTGACAAAAGCAATAAACAAGTTCGCGATCGGGGATGATGAAGTCTACATAAAAAAAAAGAGTTGTCACCGATGCGGCTTAGAGCAGCAAGCGATCCCCACGAAATTAATCCTTTCGCCTCGTATTCAGTTTGGGGGCGGTAGGGGTGATGTGCGCGTTGACGCTTGAAATTGAAGCCCCCATTATTCGTTTAGCGGTAAAGGGTTTTGAGTCCCCGACGAAAAGCTATCCGCTCAGCAGGAAGTTACAAATTAACCCCTTCCACCTATTATCCGCCTATTCTCCCCCCCTTCATTGCCAATACATTACCCCTTTATTTGACAACACGGCCGCGAGGGATGATGGCGAGCTGTATGGATATCGGGCCAAGTTGGCGCGTTTGGCTGTTTTTGTGTTTAAATTAAATCAAATATTGCTTTCGTTAAATATTAGTTTATAAAATTATCTTCGGGTGCATATTTTGGTAATCTGGGAGAGATTTGAATAGCTAAATTTAAAATCATTTTTAGTTATTTATTGTCTAAGTTAAATCTCTTGTAAAATGTTTTAAATTGATTTTTTTGTTAATTTTATTGTATCTGAGACGCGCAATACTTTTTTTTCAGTATATCGGTGCTTTAGATTATGATAGATTTATTTCAGTTATAAAATAAACAACATCGATTTAAGTAAAATTTCTTTACAAGTTTATCGGTACTTACGACTTAATAGATACACAAAATTAAGAACAACAAAACCAGTCAGTACATAAAAACATTAAAAAAATATTTAACTCCCTTTTCTAACAATGCAGCTTCCGGGCCAACGCAAGCGATAAAACCTTTGCAATGGATTCCGCCCATTACGTGATTTTGATTTCAGGGTGGTGCTTCCGTAAAATATTACGTAACCCTATCCTACACTCTGTAATGTACTCTTTCATTATTATTTAGTTTTTCCTTTCCTGTCTGAATTTTTTCAACCGTGAAAGTGATGAAGCACCTGCTATCTTTTTTTTTATCTTTAGAAAACGAGAGAAGGATGTCTGGTGCGTCTGTTATTACGAAACCCTTTGGCGTTTCCCCGTTGGTTTTTTATATTTTGATTCTGGTTTCGCTTTCCGTACGCAAGTTTTAACGGTTAGTGGTTAGAAGGTCAATGGCAAAGAGAAGGAGGCACTGGGTCAGTAGGGGTAAGGTTGTAGAAGTTTATTATTTTTGTTCTTATCTGGACTCTTAAATTCTTTTTTTCATAAATTTTCCATAAATTTGGTTAGAGAATTGAGTTAATATACGCACAAATTAATCAAATATTTATTTTGATGAAAATTATATATTTAAATTTTAACAACCCAAACCTATAACAAATAGCCGTCCCGATCATTTTATCTTTTAAGGGGTTAAGCTTTAGAGTCCAGTCCGTTAATTTGTGACTTCTAATGACGGTAAATACAAATGGACTGAATTGCCTATGGAGGGGAAGGGCCCTATACCTAATGCCTAAGTCATACTTTGGAGAATGTGAATTTTTACAACTGCATCCTTCAAGTGATGTTGCACCAAGCAAACAAAAATAGTAAAAATCAGAAGTAAACTAAGTTACACTTTGATTTAAAATAAAAGTAATTAAAATAAAGTAACTATTATTGACAAATGTAAAAATTTATTAAAACGCATTAATTAAGAAGAAGACAGACTTTTAAAATCTAACATTACAAAAAACTGAAAATTGGATGCTTTGATTAGTTGAAAAGTTCCTTCAAAGCTAAGGTAATTTCAGTATAGAAAATGAATGAAGGGTTACTATCAAAAAATGCTATGGCACATTTTTAGAAATAATCATAATTCACTAAAATTTTATGGATAGGATTTCTTGAATGGAACGAGGAAGTTAATATGAGTAAAGGAATAGAGTAGGTTAACATTGCGGAGCAGGGATAACAAACGCAAAATCATAACAAACTACAGCAATAGGACCCAGAAGTAACTTGCCCGTGACCCTTTAACGACACATTGAGATCAAAACACCTTTTTATAATCCGTGTAAAGTAGGCCAAGACTTTATACCACCCCGATCAGATACACCCCACTTTGCAACAAAAAAAAGACTTCTTTATTACCCTTTTCGACTTGGTAGATGTCAACAATCCGTTCCCAACTCCTTCAGTTCCGAACAAGAGTACCCCCTCCGAAAAACATGTTTTTTTCTGCGTGTGGTCTACACAATCAGGCCATTTTGCGGCAAACATCACGAGAAACCATATTTCATGATCGACCTACAATCCTTCACCCTTTGTCAATATCCAAAGATGCTCCATCAAAAGTGTGACGTATTCTGATCCCCGCTCTTTTGCCATATGAGCACACAACCGTTCGTACCCTTTTTTGTGTGCGTCTCTTATTAGACTAATGTAATACAAATCAGCAATAAAGTAGAGAAAGACCAATGTCTAATGATTAAATAGGAGTGTTTTTCCAGAAACTTGTTCCATATTCCACATAAAGCGAAAAGGTACAAAAAATATGTTAGGCGAAACATTTCTATCAACTAAACTGGACATTAACCTTTCTTTTATTATGGAACAAAAATAAACATATTTAAGTCAATGAGTCTTAAATATTTTTTCTTTTATCATTTACTTTGATTAATTTTAATTAATCTGGGGTTTTGATAGAAAACAAAGGGTGATATGAAAAATTAAATGGATGCTTAGTGTTGACAGAGTTAAATTAATAATTTTTGAATTCAAAAATAAGCTCATCTATTAAATTTTTATAAACTAATATTTATAGTTTTGTCCTTTTTAGTTCTAAGCTTTCGATATATCAAGAAGGACGCTTAGCAATTACAAATGATTGTGCCATATGTGTCTCCACTGGAACTAAACTACATTTTCATTCAATATAATGTGTCGAATTACATTAATATTATTTTTTAAATATGTATTTTCATTACTTCTGGTCTCATTTTGAAAGTCTTTTAAAGTTTTTTCAATAACAAATATTGCAAAGTTAAATTAACAAAAGAAAATTCAATTCAAACAATTTCAAACAAATAATATTTAATGCTTTAATTAAATAATATTTAGGCAAGTTATTTTTCTCAAGTTAATCTTCTTTACGCTATCCAAAATTTTGTTTTCTTCTTATACTACAGATTTCCTGTCAGATTATAGCTGAAGCCAGAACTGTATTTTTCAGATGAAAACTGGTTTATAAGTATAAAAATACCAATTTTTAAAATTGGAGTTTTTATTATATAGAATGGAATTTATCTAACCATATACACACATTTTGATTAAAAATTATTTTTCCCAGGCGAATTATAGTATTACTAGTTTTGTTTATCCATGCAATAATTTCAATAAGTATTTGCTTTTAATTAGTTGACAATTCATCCACAAAAATCAGAAAAAAATATTTTAATTAATACATACCAGGCCGATGCATAGCTCATTTTTAGTGAAATAAGGCAGATTTATACAAAGCGGTAACTTGTATGTTTAGCCCAAAATAAAGGCAGGAAAGAAAAGACATATGACATTGGAAAACAACTATAAAAGATATTTACGATTCTATTTCAAGTGAATGTGAAAGGGTTATTTCAACATTTTATACAGCATATAATAAAGTAGCACGTTGTTTATATTTGTTCAGTTTGTACTTTTTATTTTCTTATGCAACAAATGTTGAGCAATATTTTTATACAGAGATCAGAATTGAAATACATTACTTGCGAACGTTGCTTTGTAATTTCGAACAAACGAATACCATTTAAAATGTTTTTATACGTTATTAACATACTATGTGTTAGAATTATTTTACAATTGGCTATAATAAATAATTTTAAAAACTTAAACTGATGGTAAAATACTTTTGTGAAAATAATATGTGACTGAGGTTATTTCAGAATAAGCAGCGCCAACTTTCTATTTAATTATTTGTAGTGACACAAATAAAAATTTACCTACAGGTGTACCCATTGACCCATTAAACTACGTATCGTGTTTTGTATTGGCCATATATTTTTTGGTATATGTGATGGAGGATACCATGGGAATCGGAACCTCAAGAAGCTGCTTCGCCTGATTTTCTCCCATGTGAAATTTCCAAATTAACCATTTCAACCAACATAAACAAAATTTACCCATAGGTATATCAGTTGACGCATTAAAATACAAATCTTTTTATCTAACAGTGTACCCCCTTTTTTATTTGTTTGTGTCGACTAAGAAACCCCCAGGAGTTAAGTGGGTCACGGGAACGTTTTCAACTCATTACCTGCCCCATGTATTGCGAAAACCTGCCGTCTTGTTTACGACGGACCCTCTCCGAACAGCCGGACTCTTGCGCGGAAGGCTTAGAACGACGCAAGATTTCCTGGGGGTGGGGATCGAACAAAAACATCGAACAGTTGTTTACTATCTGAAATGGTCCTTTTTTTTTCTTCTCTCTCCCCCTTCGATGTTGTTTGTGAAGAGGAAAATAAGGGCAGTAGATTCACACCCCCAGCAGCACTGAGAAAAATAAAATAAAAACGTTTAAACTATTTATTTTTTTGTTGTGCGAGCTAAAGTAGGTCAAAGTTGTTGGTTTCTAGTAAGAAAGGTGTAGTTGGGATGGGGTAAAAAAGGGAGTTATGATCTTGGGGGATGCTGTAAACACATAAAGTAAGTATGGTCTACATTTTTGCAGTATCAGCTTCTATTGTACAAAAAAAAATGTATTTGGTTAAGTTTGCAGTAAAAATCGGTAAATGTGTCTTTTCTGTTGAAAATCAATTTTAATTTTTTTTTAAAGTTCTTGTAACCGGAATGTTCTAGAAGATTATATTTATGTTAGCTCATAAATATGAGAGCACTTTATATGGTAAAATAAATACAGTATTAATAACTTTATGAGTTGCATATCATCTCGCAAGCTTTGCAGTGTAATAAATGGGTGAGCTAAATAGCATGCGATTGTATAAGATGCCACCCCTAAACGTGCCCCTTAGATAAAAGTCACGTGCTCAGACAATAGTTCTTAAAACAACATAACATTTCCATACATAAAATACATTCATATCTCTTATCTGTCTTCACCTATAGTTTCATCAGTCCACTTTAACCTTTGTACTGAAAAATAGACCCATATGACACCTAAAGTTTCTCAGGGAAAAGTATGCACAGAAGATAATTGGACGCATCGAACTTTAACCTATTTTCTTATATTATTTAAGCAGATATGTTGATAAGCTTAAGATAACATTTAAAAAAATCTATTTGGAATATAACAGCATTTTAAATGTTATACTGAAACATTCAAACAATAGTTCGAATATTTATATAGCCCCAGATTTTAAGCGATATACACAAAATCTTTTATTTTAGTGCAGATTAAAAATTTGCAATTAAAGAAGTAAAGATTAATTTTGCTTGATATTTCTCAACGAAAAATATAAATATTTGTTTGCTACATAATTTGCAATTTATAAATAGTATTTCAGTAAACGAATGTATATACTTATTTGAATATTATTATGAGATTCAATTACTTATAAAAAAGTAAATATTTTGAAAATTCTTTTGTTTGGATGTGGTTAACACTAAATGAATTCAAGTTTTAGTCCCGTTTAATTATTTTTTGTGAGTTCAAAGTTTTTCAAAGTAACTTGTTTCATGGCGGATTAGATTAATATAAATATCAATGCTCTTTTTTGTGTAACCGAAATTTAGGAACAATTACCACTCATTTTGGGGTACACTCATGCCCTTTACTTTAGAATGTGTAGACAACAACACATAGAACCAGGTGTTGCAATATTTGTTTTCTCTGCATAGTATACTCATCGTGGCATAGTCTGTGAAGGTTTCAACCAAACCTTTCTCTTATTTTGGTTGTAAAGGTATAGAAAGACCTTGGCAACTGGTCTTGTAAGATCACGCTCATGCTTTACGATATTCGGAGTCTCGAAGAAATATGCTTAAAAGGTGTTTATACAGCTGCTACGTGAATATTAAAGATGAACGGGTAAAAAATGCAGTTAATCTAACAATACTCGTTTCGTAAGCAAGAGGTAATGGGAAGCAGTTTGAAGGAGACAACTAAGCTACGTCAAGGTTAAATTATAAGATAGGAATATTGGGCTAATGGAACGCAAATGATTACTTTTGGTTGTGAGTTACATTATTTTAAAGTTATTTTTTTAAAAATGAATTTTAAAAGTGTTTGTTTAATGTACAATTGTATGAAAATAACTTTTTTATAACTTACTGTTACTTATAAAACTATCTGTTTGATTGGCTGGAATATGAAAAAGTAGGTTTACAAATTGTGAAACAACATAAATAATCAAGAAATTTGTGTGCGGGCCTTTAAATTTAAAAATGACACAAAATAAAATTAAAAAATGTTACAATTTTTAATCATTTCATTCTAATGGATTTCTAGTAAACGTTAGTTTTTATGCCGTAATTGTATATCTAAACAATGTGCATATTCTGAAAACATGTAATCGTTCTAAAATTGTATTGATCATAAAGATTTAAATATTCCTTCAATTTTTTTAAATTTCCCCAAATTAATATAATAACACAAATATACTCCATTGGTTAAAAAAAAACAGACACGGCCAAATCCAAAGCATTTCCTATGTATAAATACATAAAAACAAATTGATCCACTCCGGCAAAGCAATATTTTTTCTGCTCAGCCATCCCTAAAGAGGGCTTTAAAAAATGTCCAAATATAGAGAGGACCGCCTCAGCCATGTCAATGAAGGTGGTATCTTACAAATCCACCGGTCCCCCCAGCAACGTGTAATGAACCAAACTTCCTGTTTTTCTTTCAATTGTATGTTTTAATTACATATAAAGGAAGATTATGCAGTATTTTAAGCTTCTTTGGAAGAACCATAAAAGATCTTATATGAAGAGGAGGTAGAGTTTATGTGTTTATTGGGAGTAGTAAAATAGCAGTCATAAAATTATGCACAACTTTGAAGCAGGATATTGTTTTAGTTTCATTTTTTTAGATAATTATATTAGCAATTTAGTATTTTCGGTTGAAGAAGAAACCGTTAAGTTGCTCTAAAAACAAAATGGTCGAAAATAAATAATGTTAATACAAATTAGAGCATTGAAAGTCTAGTGAAACGGCATATATAATTTCACTAAAACTATTCATTATTCTTTCTTCATTTTCAAGTCATTTAATTAGTTTATACGCATTTTGTAGCATTATATCTCATTCAGTTTCAGCATAAACTCACATTTTCATTATTCTTTCATTCACTATTCATTATTCTTTCTTCATTTTCAAGTTATTTAATTAGTTAATACGCATTTTATAGCATTATATCTCATTCAGTTACAGCATAACCTCACAAAATTCTAGAAAAATTAAATAAGCATTCTTGTAAATTTTTTTATGGGTGTAGTATGCTTTAAGACATTTAAATTTCCTAGAATACTTTAATATAACTTTGATATCCAGAAATTTAATGATTAATATCGATTGAATAAAATATTAAAATGCACATGTATTTACATTAAGGGCTTTTTTTAATTATTATTTATTATTATTTCTCTATTTTATAAAATGGAAGTAGAAGTTACTGATGATATAATAAACGCTTTTATTGTCTTAAAGAGGATAAATCTTACTTATTTAATACACTCGTATTTTTTAAATAATGAAGAAAGTCTACAAACTCAAAAGATTGTACAAATTGTTGATTCTAATGTTTGAAAGCTAGACTGTAAAAAAAACCCTGTCCTTTTTACAGTCAACTTTGTCAACTGTCAACTTTGAAGCCAGTTAATAACTGTTTTTTTTTCACAGTTTAAAACTGTAATTTTTTTTAAAAGGAAGACTGCAATTTTAGCAGTTACAAACTGTAATTTTAGCAGTTACAAACTGTAATTTTAGCAGGGAAAACTGTTTAATTTGACGTGAAAAGAGTCACGTGGTTGAGATCATCGTTAAGCACCAATACCCAATAGTAGAACTCGCGACCGAGTAATTACTTTGTAGCAGACGGTTCAGTATTGGGCTCGCACACAAAAGGCTCCTGGATCAAAACCGGGCCCGGTCCATACCTATTCAAGGAAACTCTGCTAACTTAATACTGAAACGTCTGCGACAAAGTAATCACTCGGTCGCGAGGGCTTGTATTGAGTATTTGATTTTAGCAGGGAGAAACTTTTTTTAAAAAAAATTAACAGTTTTTCCCTGCTAAATTAACAGAGTATCTCCCTGTTAAAATTACAGTTTTCCTGTAAAAAAAATTACAGTTTTCCTGCAAAAAATTACAGTTTAAAACAGTAAATAAAACAGTTATTAACTGGCGTCAAAGTTGACAGTTTTTAACTGTAAAAGCAACAAATTTTTTTAAAGTGTATTTTCGTGACAATATTTGGGCATTTGTAGTAAAATATAGGTGTGCAAAACAATAAACGACTTTCAATATTAAATAATTGTTAGGCTAGAATTCCGTTACAGATTTTGTGCGAATTTATAGTGAACATTAATTTTTAAGTATGACAGATACTAGAAATTCGTATACCAAATTTGAAGTCGATAGTTCCTTTAGTTCAAGATGTAGAGTGGTTTTAGACAGCTAGAATGACAGGGAGACTGGCAGACGGACAGATGTTCAAAAACCACTTTTTTTAGAATCGTCAACATCTAAAGAGTTTAAAGAATACAATATTTTAAAGTAGAAATACACGCGCTTCAATGAATAAATAAAAGGTTATTTAATTAATGCATCAAAACCTATTCAATGCCAAAAATTACTTATTTTAATTTTTAATCATATCCCCCAGCATAAAAATACATACAAAAGTTTTACCCTGTAAATTAACGGAGCTAAAGGTGAAACTACCGCAAAATAACATATTCAAAGTGTTAAAAGTTTTCACCCTGAATGTTGGCCGAACTGAACGAGTTATGTTATAATAAGAAAACAACTTCTACAGGGTTCAAAATTACCACTTTACTTTCCACCCTGAATGTTTGCCCAACTGAACGGGTTATGCTATAGTAAGGAAACACGTTCTACAGGGTTAAATACTTTTCACCCTGAATGTTTGCAGAACTGAACGGGTTATGCTATGATAAGGAAACAACTTCTACAGGGATGAAATTAACTCTTCTGTTAACATACGTAGTTTTTATATTTGATTGTATGTATTATTGGTTTCATCTTCGATGTTTATATTTTATTTAAAGAAGTCGAGTCTTAGGACATATTTATTGTATTATTTATGATGTTTGAAACGAGAGGCATACGTTATGCACCACAAGTATAGTGAAATTAACTCCTGAAAATACGCAGATGCAAAAGGGTTATGGAGTTTCAAAACAGTTTAATTTACTATATATTTCCTTGTAAAGTTTTTTTTAACAAAATGAAATTTATAGTTTAAGCTTTAAATTATAAACGTAAATGATGATTACTTCACTCTTTATTTTATAAACAGAACCTTTTTTTTTTACTTAAGATATCAAAACTTATTCCAATATTTTAATAAATAAATTTATATAACTTTATATAAAATGATCAACAAGCTCAATGTAATTCATTGCTTTTTGAGTGAGCATTTAAAATGCTCACAAAAATCAATCTATTCTAATTAATTTTATTATCATCCAAAGGGATTACAAATAAAAAGATAGAAATTTATTACTGTTAAAATAATCGTTTTAGAAACGAATAAAGAAAAGGACAAAGGTTATCAACACACGCATTTATTTTAAGAAGAAATACTTCAATCAAAGTAAGTTAAAAGTTCTACAACATTCTTTAGATAGTACATTTATAGTTATCTTTCCCCTTTACCGAAAGTTATCATTTTACGGAACTGAGATTCTTGATAATTCTGGATCACAAAATAACTTTTTCTAAAGGATTTCATGAATGTTATCTACGCTTCATATCTTAACTTTGTATATAATGAATCAAAGAAAAAAATGAAAGTGTTTGTATTTCTAAACTTAACTGAGAGCATCGAACTTTACCCGTGCGAATTTCAAGTGGGTCAAAGAGGCATCAAGATTAAAACTCTTGGCCCCGTTTCCATATCCATATATACTGCAATTTTGCACCCTATCTTTAACACGCGTGTGCTTATTCAAAGTGTCTTTCCCCTTTACCGAAAGTTATCATTTTACGGAACTGAGATTCTTGATAATTATGGATCACAAAATAACTTTTTCTAAAGGATTTCATGAATGTTATCTACGCTTCATATCTTAACTTTGTATATAATGAATCAAAGAAAAAAATGAAAGTGTTTGTATTTCTAAACTTAACTGAGAGCATCGAACTTTACCCGTGCGAATTTCAAGTGGGTCAAAGAGGCATCAAGATTAAAACTCTTGGCCCCGTTTCCATATCCATATATACTGCAATTTTGCACCCTATCTTTAACACGCGTGTGCTTATTCAAAGTGTTGCAATGAGTTTAATTTTACAAAACAAATAGGAACTTACTGATGTTTGTTAATGAAGAATGACATAAATTTTTAAAACTTCAAGCGTAGAGAGCAAAGTTTTTTTTTAATCCAAGACAGTCTGTATTTTAAACATGCTTATTTAACTACCTAAAAGATGCATTTATAGTAATAAGTTATCTATCTAGTTAAAAAGCAACTGAACTTGCATATACTAATTTGTTACAAGAAAGAATACTGCATAAAAAATTTCAATTTAAATGAATTTATTTTAATTGATAGTAAACTAGAATATATAGTGTTAAAATAAGTGTGCGTAAAATTGTAAGAATGAGCTTTTATTTTTATTATTCAACAAATGATACGTTTTCTTTAGTTTAGAAAAATACATGAAACTATTAAAATGTTTATAAAGGATCTAGGCATCTGATTTATTATGTACATAAAATGCATGATCTTTTTTTTTTGTCATAGTTCAACTTCTTTTAATCAAACAATCTTTCTTCTAAAATGGCTTTTTTCGAAGAATAAAAACAAATCTTATGGTCGATTTTAACAGGTACGAAAGTTGTTGCTCATAAAATGAAAATAAAGAGTCACGATGTTACAAAGTGTAGCCATTTCCTCTCTCAAATGGTTGCTCAAGTTCGAGTAATTTAACTGTTGCAATAAATACCGATTTCCACAAAACTCATACAATTGCAAAGAAAATAGAAAATACACTATATAGGGTGCCACAAAACAAAAACCTAACACAGATTTAGTATTTAAAACGTACTACTTATTTGGCGATTCAACGAAAAATTAAGGGTTATCTGTAACCTTTAATGCGATTCAACTCTTACTCGGGAAAGGTCAAAGTTTGAAAGTGGTTTCCTTATCCTATATTTGCCTATTTTCCAGTGACCCCATTTTGGTTTGATAATTTGCACCGTAGAAATCATGTTCCTTATTGCAGGTAGGTATACATAAGTATGCAAACATAACCCAGTTCAACCCTTGATAAGAAAACAAATATATTTCTATAACTTTTGGTTTCTATTAATATTCTGGCATACATTTGCGGCAGTTTAAAAGATGTAAGTTTAAAAAAATGATTGCACATAAAAAATAATTTTTAAAAACGAATGTATGAAAATATTATATTTTAATTGAAATTGTGGAAAAGTAGCACTTTTTTTATTTAAAAATAAAGCAGAATTTTTTAATTATTGTATGTATATTTTGAAAACTGGGGGTTTAGTTTACATTTAGTTTTAAAAATGACTGTAACCTATTAGCTATATTATAAATGACTTATTAAAATCGTTAAACCAATAAAGGGTCTACATTTTGGTGTATATATTTATGAAAGATATAATTATTCCATAAAAATGCTCTGCGATGGTAATTTAATCTATTGTCTTATGTTTCCTAAGAAAACATAATTAGGATGTTCCAAATTAACGAAGAAAATTAAGGGAGGTGCTTTTTAAATTGATTTGAATTTTTTCTGAATAAGAAACTTCCTCAGTAGAATAATGATCCAATTAAACGAATTCTTCATTAAATTGACTTTCATATCATATAAATAAAATAAATACCTGAGAGTAGTTCTTAGATTCTTGATAAACCACGATAACACATTGATGTATACAATTATTAACTTATATATAAAACGTCTTATACTATTTATTTGCACATAAAACTAAATATTACTCTGTTGCTGAATTTTTCTTATCCATTTCCAAAAAAATAACCTCAAAATTACAATATCCACTCCAGTAGAGTGGGGGACCAGTTCAAGGCTTCCCCTCGGACTTTGAATGGCGCAAGTTATTGTCTACTGACGAAAACAGGGCAAAAGTGATTTCAAGGTCGTCCCATTGATACCCTCCCACCTGCGATCGCATGGTCCAGTTTTTTACCTAAACAAAAAACATTTTTTTATAAGGGGAGTTTCTTGAAAGGAAGCGAAAGTTTCAACAGGTTCTATCCTGGAAAAGTGGGCCATATGTGTCGGTGGGTCGGCACCCCTTGTTTTCTTCCTTGGTCCTCCCCTTCTTTACCTTTTCAATGTCTTCCCACGCCAGGTATAAGACGGAAAAAACATCCCTTGGGATAAAGGATCGCGGAGGGGTGGAGAGCGGCTGGCGCGATTAGATTTGCAAAATGTTGGAAAAAAGAAAAGAGCGGAGGGTGAAGATTGAAAATGAAAGTAACCCGTCGTTAAGATGAATGATGATTACGACAGGAGGGAAACTTAGCCGATATTTTCCGAGAATGTAAGAGTGTCGGACATCTGTATCTGAACAAAGTAGTTACTCCATATGAATTTCTTTAGTTGATTTGTGTTTTATTTGTTGACTCTGATATATTTTCCGAAGCAAAAAAAAAAAAAAAACTTACACTGTGTTACTTAAAAAAAATAAGTTTTAGTCATACATTAAACTTTATAAAGAAGTTTTATTTCATTATTATGTAGCATTCTTTGCAAATAACTGAAAATGAGTATAGTGTAATTTTCTCTACTTAACATGCAAATTCAAATTCACAATTGGTAATAGAATTGTCTTTAAAAATTATTATTGACAAAAATAATAATTCTACAATTAACCAACTTTAACCTAAATCTCCTCTAAACTGCGTTCTCCATTTCGACATAAGCCCTTGAACCATAAGCCATTAACTTACTCCCATTATTTAATTCCAGTCACCTTTTGAACCAATTTTTGAGGCTTATATGTATATTGTAGTTTCTGCTATTTGTCAATGAATGAACTACATTAAAAAAAACTTTTTATTTGATCAGAAATTTCCTTAAATTATTACTTCTACATAGTTAGCTTTAAATTTTAAATAACTGATTTCATCAATTCGTACAAAAAAAAAAAAAAAACTAAAATTAAACGGAAAGATAAAAAAAATGTGTGACTGGGATTATTTCTAATATATTTCATAACAATGTTACCAACTGAAATATTATTAATTTTCGAACCTTCCCCCTACATTTTATTGCTAAAAACGGCTTTCTAATTTTGCAAGATATATATAGAAAAAATATAAATTCTCAAACACTTCATTGGGAACTCCCAACGAAAATATAACATAAATAGGAAAGGGGCACTGCACCTCAAACTCCAAAGGTCTTGCGTTCGTCTATTAGCAGGCTATTTTTTAAAAATCTTTAACAAATCTAAATCAACTGGACCCCTTTTCTTCAGCTTACAAATAAAGATAAGAGCCTAAGATTATCTCTCTTCTCAACAAAAGGATAATGTTCATCCCGAAAAGAACCAAGCTACATTTCTATTTAACTTCAACCACCCATCAAGTAAGCTTTGGTTCAAGCAACACCTACATAACTTTAACCTCAATATTAAGCATATTTTAGTTTTTTAATCAATGAAAATACTACGACATAAACAGAATTAATAAAGTAGAATCGAATTAGTATTGAATGCTTGGGCCAACTTACTCAAAATGACAGAGAAGCTCTTAAAGGTAACTTTGATCCAAGTTTTACTCAGTTATAACATCAAAATCAACACACTGATTTAAAAAATGTGTCATTTTGCAATCAATCAATGGTGATAGTCACTTGAAACACAATTAAAAACTGGACATTTGGAATGATAGTAGTTTAAATTTATCCCTAAAGAGAAGTCACTAAATTAGGGGCTATCGTTGCTGTTGCTATAGCACTTATTTTGAAAGTTATAAATTCATTTGTGATCTTAAACACCCTCTGGATTTCATTTAATAGACAAACATAATCTATTAAGTTATTGAATCAATGACTGTATTAATTATAAAATCAACCTAAGTGCACGATATCTTGAAAAAAGCTTCGGTCCTTAGTACCTTTTTGGTTAATTTAGATCTAAATTAGAAAGAGAGAAAGAGGAGAAAAAAAGGGCACCCCTTCGATAACTGTATCTACAAGCACCGTGTCCTCTTTTGGGCCGACATTTTGTTTACTCTCGTATCTATCGACGTTGGGTCCTAGTTAGAGGCCTCGCAATAGGGAGGACACTGTCAACAAGAGACGTTTATGAAATTCAGCAGATAAGAAGAGGGGATTGGTGAAATGAATGGGAGACTTTCTGCTAGTGCACGTATATTAGCAAAAAAATGCTATGGAAATTTATGTTTAATAGTTTTAATTCAATATGATTTACATGGATTGAAATTGCAATTTCCATGAATGTTTTTTAAATTTGTTCAGATAGGATTTTTTGCTACACTCTTAAAACAAAAGAGTGAAATCCACTCCAGTTGGAGAAGTGCATTTTCGACACCCTAAAGGCATGCATATTTTCTCAGACTGAGTTAAAATCACTCGTTTGGAGTGATCCTGTCGGAGGTTTAACACACAAAGGATCCACTCCAAAAGGAGAAGTGCATTTTCTAGTCTGGAGGAGTGACATCCACTCAGACTGAGGTAAATTGGGAGTGTTTGTTTTAAGAGTGTATACATTAAGTAGGATTGGTTTGTCTTCAAGTGTGATGGTACTTGTTTTGGGGAAAAAAGTCATTCTTGAAATGGGGTAGAAATGTAGTTTTATTTTTTTTAAAAATAATTTGGAATGGAAAAAAGCTCTCCAATAACATTGTCAACAACATAAATAAACTCAAATTGGTTGGAGGTTTTTCAACTGTTTTAATCCCTAAATAACTTTTTAAAAAAGATTTATATTCCACGAAACACTTCAATTATTTGAATTTATTATTTTTTAATGAAAATAAAATATCAGTTTATGCTTGATTCATACAAAAAGTAAAAAAATTCACACACACATTTTCAATAATAATAATAATAGTTTAAAGATTTTTTTAATGCTTAGATATAATTAAATTGAATTTGTAAAAAATTAAAAACACATGCTCATATAAGGGCAAAAATTACTTTTATAATTTTAGCAAATATGTTTTTAATTATATTACTATAAAAAATAAAGGAAATTACAAAAATAATTTATAAGTTTTATAATTTTTAATTAAGATAGAAATGATTTTTAATAAACTTTAAAAAAAATAAATTACAAAGTTTAAAAAGTTTTAAAATTCGCAATGCATTGAATATTAAGTTAATTTTTAAAGCTTAAAAAATTATTTTAAATGCAATGACACAATAAAATTTAATTTTGCATTTAGATTGAGCAATAAATAACTTAAATGTATTTCAAAGAACGTCGAAAATCCGCAGTGATCAACATTTATTGTTCAAAATACAGCTTATATAAAATTAATATATCAGTTAAACTTATCAAAAATTTAAAAACAGCAAATGGAAAATATATGTTTATACATAGCCTTAAATTTAAGACATCACTCCTAAGTGCAAACTTTTAAATTAATCTCAAATTCGGCAGTTAAGTTGCATTCTATTAATGAAACCTCAAAAATTTTAAAAGAAAAATTCGTTTGAAGAAAACTTGATCGATAAGTAATAATTATGAATAATTACCTGAGATTATACACTCTCACTTCAACTTCAAACACGCACAAGAATACGAATGAGTGGGCGCTAATTTCTTTTCGCATTTTACATAACTAAGAGAGGATGCAGACTTGCGCGGTGGGAGAAAGCGGAGTCAAAGTGATCTCCAACATTTCCTAAAATACCGGCTTATCTTTCTTGAAGTTCTCTTTGTCAGTAACTATGGCAACACGGATTCCGATAAAAGTCTCGAATCGAAATCCCTGACTCGCTGCACATTTTACAGTCCCTTTATAAAGTTTAAATGTTTGGATGTTTTTATAAAAAAATTTTATTTAAATTTGGTGGAACCCAAGAAATACCCACTTAATAACTTTCTCTGATCGACTAACCCAATTTTGCTAAATTTATTATAACATTAACATGTTACTTGCCTTATATAAACGCTCACTTTAAAATTCGTATAACTCAATTTAATTACTTAATTTGACCTACATAATTTTTATTAGATTATGTTTTTCATTTGTTTTTAGTTTATTTTGCTTATTTAGACAAATTTTAACTCAAAAATGCAAACAAAATTCCATTATTTTAGCAATTGGGCAGACATGAACTTTTTTAATGCCATTTTGAATAGAGATATCAAATGTTGTAATGCAATGACCATTAAACATTATAAAATGAAACATAAATTTATTTTATAGTGTAACTTTGAATTTTTTCTAATACTCAGAAAACGCAAAATAAAAAAACGTGGTGACTCTTAAAGTATACAAAAGTTTCAAATTGGTTTTAAGTTCGAAATTTTTTACAAGGTAAAATTTAACAAAAGTGTTGAAATTTTTTTTATCTTTACTTTTTTTTTTTAAAAATTATATCGCTTTTTTACGCGCACCAAATGTTATGTAAGATGCATAATGTTAAACATCAGATGTTCATAATGTAGACAAACTACAGAAGTCTTTTCGTAAGAAGATACAATTCAGTCAATTGAATTAATTTCTGTGTCAAAAGTAACATATCACATTATCCATTCACCTTCCAAATAAAACAACCATCATACTCAAAATTGACCATTTCCTTTAGGGTCTCCCCTCCATAGCATCAACAAAACAAAGCCGTGGGGTGACATCTAGTCATCCTAATCTGACATTACTTTCAAGTGTCGTACAAAAAACAGTTGACAAGTAAATTGGCGGTGTAATAATCGCAGCACCGCTTTTGTCGCCGAAATGGGTGTGCGACAAGGAGCCCTGGGGAGCCGCGTCACCTGCCCTGCTCACCTGCGGACGCTTCCTGCCAACACACACACAGCGTGATTCGCAGGAGTCACACCTACCACAGCAAGGGGTTTCAATGTCGAACTCATGACAGTGAATTTGAATTTCGGCAGTATATTTATCAGTTCATTATATTATTTTAATATTTATATCTTAAAAAAAAATACATATGTAGACCATTTACCTGAAAGCCACTCCGGTTGTCATCAAGGGTAGCGCCATCAGTCCTCAATCTAAAAATTAAAAAATATATATATTAGCACTTATTTAGAAGATATACTTCATATTATTTATTTATTTAATTACACAACACACAACAGATTAAAAATCCAATACCAGGTGTTGGAAGAAAATCAATGGAAAAAACACTAACAACGTAAAAGCACTGAACATTTGGTTTTAAAACATTTAAAAGACATGTAAAAAACATCTAATTATGTATAAAAGATATGAAGAATAACAAACAATGTGCATTATTGCAAAGAAAGAAAAAAAAAGATATTATTGATAGTAACTTACATTTTAAAACAAATTATCCATCAAGTTTAAATATACAGCTTTAAAATAAAACCTTTTGCTGTAAAACAATATGATGAACAATATGAAATAAAAAAAAATACTTAAAATATTTGCTCTGCTTAGCAGCCAAAAAAGGAAATAACTATTTCTTTTCTATGAAAGAAAGGATTGTTACCCCTTGTTTGTGACCTGGTTTCGTCATAATAAAATTTCTATGTGAAAAGAAAACCAGCGGTAACTTTTTTTTTCTTCAGCTGTTAGATAAGTAAACGCGAAGAAATGCGATGTTCTCTTATTTAATGTCTGAAATATGACACTCGTGATTTATTATTCAGCTGCGATATTTTGGGTCAAACTGCATACTGTCTTGTAATTACAGGTAAATTAATTTAATTATTTAATCATTCAAATATTTTTTTAAGAAAAAATGTATCAGTTAACATTAAAATTCGCAGATTGTCGTCGTCAATACATTATAAAAAATGTGTGCTTCATATAAGGGCCATGTTTAGCGTTTTTGAGTGCTATTCAATGTAAATGATAAGCTTTTGTTACCCAATGTGTACGGAGTATTAGTACTTTTATTTATCTTTCATTTAGTTCAGGCACTAAAATTTTATAATGAAAGTATTTAAACGAAACAAAGTTTCAATTTTCTATTTTTAATAAGCAATGTTGTTGTAAAATTTTCTTTGTTTGAATTCACATTTCTGTCTTTAAAATATTTATTTAAATATATGGTTATAAATTTAATTAAGCTTCATTTCTATAGTTAAATGTCATAAGGAAATAGTATTTTAAAAACATTTAAAACCTGAAAAGCAAATACTAACTAACAGCTCTAAACTGAAATGGATTTTAGAGCCATTTCTGAATATTCAGATAGGTGAAATGTTTATGCAATATCAAAATACCGTATATAGTGGAAAATAAATTCTGATTATTGTGAACCTATACTGAATGAACTTCTATCCATTTGGTTACAGTGAATTTTGATTAATACCACTGAAGATTCACTATCAACGGGGACGAATGCATTATATGTTTTATTCCATTTTATTTCATAAGTAGAGCCAATAATTGAAGATGATCCCCTTGTAAGAAGAGTTGTAGAAATCCCGTAATAAGCAGTCCCTATACCCCCACGAACCCTTCAATTACTGTGGACACCCCAAAGGCCCGCCATGAATGCTTAATGAGGGCACCCCCACCACTGGGGCCCCCCACAACAGGCGTCGCCATAGCAACTGTGAGATATATGCAGTCATCTACCTGACTACATATTGACTGAGTCCGCGGCGGCTTTTGTATTGCTTATGCTATTCCAGACAGAGACTTAATGGACGGCTCATTGGTAAACCTAAAAGGTAACCTTCATAGGTCACGTGATTGGGTACCAAGTCACATGGGATTGACCAGAGAAAAATTACATGATTCTAAATAATCACATTTCGTTTGTTTTTAAGTTGTTTAAAACGCTCTTAGTATGTTATTTTAACAGTATAACATATGTATCAAACATTTACTTGGTGATATATGCAACAAACATATTTTCTTTACTTTTTTTGTGGGCACTCACACGATGCCAGCGATATAAGGGGCCAAATATAGCAACCTTTCTTGCCAAATAAGTGATTTGGCAAGGTTTATCTCGGACCTCGACTCACCGTCCTATTTATTACAATTAGATTACTGAGTCCATTCTATTAATGTCGTTGTTTGTATTGCTTATGCTATTCCAGAATGCCGTGAGTCCGGTGTCGCGTTTCGGTTTTCTGGAGTTAATGAGATCTGCAAAAGGTAAACGAGAGCCCATAAGTGGGTGGTCGCTAAATGGCCCAATGATGAATTGCTGCTGCACTCTTAATCAACGATGGACTATCGGAATAGCCATAAAAAAGATCAATTAGCATAATTTTATTTGCGTTTCGATTGCTTGGGCAAAGTATTGTATTAGGTGGTTGTGGTATTTAGTATTTTTACGGTTATTATGTATAATTCTGTAGTTTTCTTATAAAAGCAATGTTTCTTTTTAAATCGATTTGAATAATTGGTTCATTGTAAGCGACTGTCGAAACTTTCATAAATGTCATTTTATTGCCAGCTCATTTCATAATAATCTATTGATGTCGAATGAATTGTATGAACTAACTTGTGGTTACGTATAGGAATAAATGATAATGAGTGGAAGTATGATACGGATAGGTAGGGTATTCCTTAATTTTTATATCAATGTACATAATAATATTCCATGCAATTAATACGAATTTATGAGACATATGTATGACATTAATGTGGCTGAGTTAACAAAGGTAAATTATCTAAATCGACATGATTTTTAAACTATTTTGATTGATAAAATAAAATATTTTTTCATGATTGTTTACATTAGTGTCATTAGTACAAGCATAGATTATAATAAATTTTTGTTTTCATGGTTGCAAACACCTTGTGTGATTGAATTAAGCAAAATAGCTCGTTAAATACAAAAAAAAAAGGTTCCTTTGATAATTTCCTTATTTTGATCAACTAATGAAATCTTAAAGACCTTTCGGGAGCTTCAAACACCATTTACCCCACCATACAAAAGATATGCAAAATAAAGTAATTCCATTTCTACACGGATCTCTATCTTTTCATTTTGTTTCATGTATATTACAGAAAGGGCAGGCATTGTGTGGGCACATACACGCACCCACATTTCGCTTTGTGAGAGTGACAAAATTGTAACTGACATTTATTGATAGAAATTAGTCTGGAACTCTACTAAATCTGCATTTTTAACGAAAACTTATTTTTCTGTTCATTAAGTCTAAGTTATGGGTCTTGAATGCCTCAGAGAGTAACAATATTGCCCCGTGCTCGAAATCTTCCATGTTAAGTCATTTGAAGATTAACTCATTTCTCCGCGCATTGTGGAATATTTATTCGCCATATCAAAGAATTTTATATATTTAAGAATTCTTTTAATAGCTCAACAGCGTAATTTTTTTCGATATTTAAATTTTTATAAAATATTCGAGGGACAAGCCATGTACCCTATTAAATTTAGATTACAGTTAAGTGTTAAAAAATGTATTTTTAATGAAGCATATTTGAACTCTTTCGCTGCCTAATATGTTTGTCGCCAAGTAACATGTCATATTAATATAGCACTATTACACTCTTAAAAATACGAGCGATTTTAACCCAGTCTGAGTTAATAATCCTGCTCCAGTCTTGAAAATGCACTTCCCCGAAAGGAGTGGATCCTTTGTGTGTTAAACCTCCGACAGTATCACTCCAAACGAGTGATTTTAACTCAGTCTGGGTTAATATTCACTCCTTTCCAGTGTCGAAAATGCACTTCTCCAACTGGAGTGGATTTCACTCTTTTGTTTTAAAAGAGTACGACTTTAGTTCTTGATATAAACGTACTTTTTTTCTATTCTTCGTTTGGCCTTTATTATATTTCCTATTTTTAAGCCCATTTACTTAGAACCAGCCTAAAAACCAATACATCTTTATCAAACTGAATCACCCATACATGGAGAGTGTGGGAGGATCCTTGGTAAAGGGAAAGGGCTCTTTTGTGGGTTTGAGATTGAGATCCGGAGATGAGATATACAATGAGAATCCCAAAATGGACATCGGGAGCTAAATGTACTAAGCACGCACTCCAATATAGGAAACGCTCATATCTGAAACCTGTTGGTGCAATACCTCTGATCGAATCCGTATAAATCTAAGGGCGACGCATAATAAAATCGTTCAAGGTTCACTTTTGTTTACAATGGGTAAGTTTACATAGAGTCTTTGAGAAACCCTTTCATAGCGAGAAAAATTAAGGAAACACTAATTTATTTTATTTTATTACACAACACACAACACATTAAAAATCCAATAACAGGTGTTGGAAGAAAATCAAGGGAAAAAAACACTAACAATGTAAAAGCACTGAACATTTGGTTAAACATATAAAGACAAAAGTTATTGGTGTAATTATATTTTACAAAAACATTTTTAAAAAAGTTATGCCTTCTGAAAATCCGACTAGGTATACAGATATTTGTATAGAGCTCAGTATTTCATTACAGTCAATTAAATTATTACACACTTTAAAGAAAAATAAAACACATGACAATTCTCTTCTAGATTTTAAAAGTGGAATACAAATTTAAGTTTATTATGAGTAGATTTTACTTAGGAATTTCAATTGTTTTAATTAAATAAAGAAATTCAATAATTTAAAAAGTAATATGACTGAGATTTCAGTAAATTAAAGAATCTAATAAATGATGTAAAAAATTCTGATAAATGACGAAATGGGACACTGGCATTCTGTATATGATCTTCTCCATCGGTATGGCGTGCGGCACGTAGGCCGCATGTGGTCTTTTGGCTATTTTTGCGGCCTTTCGCTGTCTTCAAAAACCCAAAATTAAAAGTTTACATAAAAAAAAAAACTTAAAATTCAAACATTTCATTCATTCATTCAACTTTTCCCTTGTATTTATTTTGATGAATGGATAATAATGTATTTCTATCAAAACAAAAATTAACTTAAATATTATTATTATTACTTAAATAAATAGTTATTGCAATGAGAGAGATATGAAAGAGACATAATTGAATTATGAATCGGGGTTTTAAAAATGTATTTAGTACATTTCAATAGTGCCAAAAACATAACATCTTTAGAAATCAAAATGTTTAAAATGAAACTTGCATTTATACTGAATCGAATTTATATGTTACTATTAATTTTTTGCAAAATGCGGTAGAGGAGCCAGAGACTTTTACTGAAATTTGTTAAATAAAAGTTTTGACAGAATAAATTATTACAATATTTGTATATTTTCTTGGTTATTTTAGTTCAAAATAAAATGTTCATAAAAGTAACGATTTTTTTTGTTTCGTTAATTGTGTTAAATCTTGTAGAATTTTTCTTAATAGTTTTACTAACTGTAAAGCAAAACAAATAGGATAAGTAGCACAATGCTAAACTAAATTTATTTGGCACTGGTAATAAAAAGTAAAATAAATTAAAGAACTGGATAGACATTTTGTAAAACATAGTAGTTATAGAGAGTTTAAAAGTCATTGCTTTTTATTAGTTATATAAGGTATAAAAGGATTTTGACGTGGAAACAGTCTGCGTATTCAAATTAGCCAGTAAAATCTACCAAAAAGCACGTACAAAAACGTTCGAACATCTGGTTTTAGTTTTTTTCGTCTGATCCCAAAGGAGTGAACATGCGAGTGAATTAGAGCTTGGCATGAGTTCGCGGTAAACAACACGACTATCTCCTATTTCCCCTTCTATAACCGGGGACAGGGGGCAGTCTTGTTATTTATTGTTGTCACCCATAATCATGAGAATGATACTTTTTGCCCCTGTTTTTTTAGAGGTTCCGCAACCCTTTGTTAGTTTCTATAGTGGGTGGACGTAACTTGAAAACAGGAACTCTCGGAGAAAGCAGGTTACGGGGTGGGCTGCTGTAACGTGCTTTTTTGGAAAAAAAGGGGGGGGAGGGCGACAAAAATGTGATGACATCTGCAAACTAAAAGAGGGCATAAAGGAGGAAGAGGGAGAAAAAATAAAAGGGTTTCTGGAAGGGTAACGGGGAAGTTGTCGGCTACAATATTTTGGCGAGATAGCGCAATGTCTAGGCTTTTACGGGGTTTCAATTAAATACTATTTTTTTTAATAATTAGACAAATAAATGACCATAAAATTTTAAAAGTTTGATATTTATAATACTGTTCAAGCTTGTGCATAGTGCAGCTTCTGGGAAAGAGAAATAGCAATCGAAAAAGGCGTTTCAATTAATATAAATTGCTGATCATAGTATTTTTCGATTTCAAATTTAAGAAAACAGTTTTGGTCAATTAAACCCCAATAATAAAATATAACTTTTCCTGCTTAGCATAAACAGCATGTTCTTGAATGTTTAGCTTTTGCTATACTTAACATACGGAATGAAAAAAAAACATCAATAATGGCAATTTTATGGATAGTTAATGCAACAAGGTGGAATTTGCTTTAAAAATATCCTAGCTTAAGATTTTTTTATGGTAGTAAAGAAAAGTTTATTTTGTTAATGTGTAAATTAATATTCATATTGACGTTGCTATACTCTAACACACAGTTAGATGAGTGATTGTCATTTTTTGCCTAGTTATGTCCTGATCAAATTTTACATTCTACATTATCATCCTCCCTGAAAATCTTACTTGCCATCCCGATTCAGACTTCTTGTATTTTAAGGGTTAATCTAGTTGCAAGGGATCGGTTTGCAAAAGGGAAGATTCAACAAAAATCTATGCAATGAAATTCTCGGTCAAAGAAGCAGCCGACAAAGGGGAAGAGACCTCGCACGTAATACTTCATAGGTTGCGAACTTATAAAATTTATGGCCCCGACTCCAGAGATTTATTTGGCGTCGACAATTGGCGACTCCAAAATGTTTGTGCAACAACCTCTCTCGTGTCAAGTCAACAGCGTGCTCGACAATACTCACCCCGTGGAGAGGGCTATTTAGGGCCGCTATGAAAAGGCAGTAATCGTGACCCTTTAAGTTAGCTTCCAGCCCTTTGTGGCCCGAGTTACCTCTTTCAATCGGTACACCATTATGTGTGTTCGGTGGGCGGACGTGGTCACATAACACCGCATCTATCTTGCGGTTACAATGGCTGAGTACCGTGACCGATTGGTACGGCGGCGGTTGGCGCACTCCTCGACAATTACACTCTTTCACCATTGACGAGCTATAACGTTTCTTGTTGTGACCTAATGCACAATTGGAAAGGATTTATGGATGCACCGCAGTTGGAGAGAGTTAACATCGATTTTTTTTATTGTATTGCTCCCGATTGAGGCTTTGATTTAGTGGTTTTTAAATATACTTACCACCATGTTCAAATACAACAATTCAAACCTATTGGAATATTTTATAATTTATACTTTGTACTCTGATTTAGTGTCTTATCTATTTTTAGTGATTCCAGGATTTAAATGAAAAATACAGACACACACACAATAATCAATTTAAATCGATAGAAATATTATATTCAAGTGTTAATATGTAAGGAATTACTCGCATAATTTCCTTCGCCATTGACGATGTATTGCATAATTAGAAAGTACTTATGAATCCGCAGTTTTAGAGTTAACATACCACTTCGACATTTATACCCTTTCACCATTGACGAGCTATAACGATTCTTGTTGTGACCTAATGCACAATTGGAAAGGATTTATGGATGCACCGCAGTTGGAGAGAGTTAACATCGATTTTTTTTATTGTATTGCTCCCGATTGAGGCTTTGATTTAGTGGTTTTTAAATATACTTACCAACATGTTCAAATACAACAATTCAAATCTATTGGTATATTTTATATTTTAAAAATATTTTTTTGATTTATACTTTGTACTCTGATTAAGTGTCTTATCGATTTTTTTTAGTGTGATTCCAGGATTTGAATGAAATATACAGATAGAATAATCAATTTAAATCGATAGAAGTATTATATTCAAGTGTTAATAGCAAGGAATCACTCGCATAATTTTCTTCACCATTGACAATGTATTGCATAATTTAGAAAGTACTTATGAAGCCGCAGTTTTAGAGTTAACATCACTCCTCGATATTTATACCTTTTCACCATTGACGAGTTTTAACGTTTCATGTTGTGATATAATGCAAAATTGGAAAAGTTTTATGGATGCAACGCAGTTGAAGACAGTTAACATCAATTTTTTTATTGTATTGCTTCCGATTGAGGCTTGGATTCAGTGGCTTTTAAATATACTTATACCACCATGTCCAAATACAACAATTCAAATCGATTGGAATATTAGTTTTTTAAAACATTTTTTTATATAAACTTTATACTCTGATTTAGTATTTTATCCATTTATTAGTGTAATTCCAGGATTTTATTGAAAAATACAGATACAATAATCAATTAAAAACCACTAAATCAAAGCCGCAATCGGAGTTAAAGTTAACTTACCATACATGTTAAAGATGCAACATTTTAATTCGATTTAAGTATTAAATTAAATTTGTATGAAATACCTTCGTAATTTTATTAAGAGAGTTATTCATATTTGGTATTAAAGGTCGGTTATTCGTATACGTTATATCGGTTATTCCAGGATTTTAATTGAAAATATACAGACAATAATTAATTTAAATCGATTAAAAAATTGGATTTAAAAGTTAATGTGTTTTGAATTTCTCTCATACTTTCCTTTTCCTTAGATAATATATTGCACGATTAGAAAGGATTTATGGATCCACAGTTAATATATCCTTTTTTTTTTCATTGTATTGCTTTCGATTAAGGTGATTTAGTGATTTCTAAATAAATGTACTTACCACCATGTCAAAAATACAGCAATTCAAATCTAATGGAATATTAAATCAAGTTTTTTTTAATTATTTTTTCAAACATACTTTGTACTTTGATTTAGTGTATTATCCATTTTATTTATAATGTAGCTATTCCAGGATTCGAATTAAAAAATACAGACAATAATTAATTTAAATTTATTATAATAATGTATACAAAAGTTAATGTGTGGTTATTAATTACTCGCATGCTTCATTTTGCCATAGACGATGTATTGTCCCTATTAGAAAAGGAGTTATGGATCCGCAGCTAACATCGATTTTTTTCATTGTAATTGCTCCCGATCATTTACCTTTTATACATGCAAAATACTATAAGATTGCAGTAAAATTAAGTATTACACTTTTCGTAATTTCCCGTGAAACCTCAAAGAACGGGGAAATCTGGTTACTATCGGTAAAAAATAATCGATTTCTTCCCATTTTCTCCCAAGTTTGGCCGATATTCGTATGCGACATTGTCCAAAATTGTTGTGCTATACCTGGGCAGGGCTATAGACAAATTTGGTGAGCAAGTTTCAACACCTCTTTGCGGTGCGATTCTAGATATTAGATTAGCAATGCAATAATTAGTTAAAATCGATTCATATATATTTAGATTTAGGCGGGTTTTTAATTCATTAATTTAAAATTGTGTCCAATATTTTTTTCGGATGACTTAATAATTGGGAATATTTAACTTCTTTCGTTTCAATTTCCTCATGTTACGTAAACCAGGGCAAGGAAGGCAAGGCTAAGGAATGACAAAAACTCAATAATTTGCAAATTACTTAACAAACACTTATTTTTGACCTCGCAGAAAAATACAAAACATGAGTACGGCAAAATAAAAACAAAATGGTACCTCTGCATATCTACAATAGCCATCAAAGGTATTAAATACAATAGCATAAAAACAAAACAAAACAAAAAAATCACACAAACTATAAAAAGTATCCGAGAAACAAAAAACTTACTTCATTAAAAAAAATGCTAATATCCAAGGGCTCCAAGTCATTCACAAATTTTATGTTATTAGTACACTTTAAATTTTAGGACAATCATCAAAAATAGGGTTATTTAAACAACAAAAAAACAACGGAAATAGCTAACACTGCAATGCTCTAACTATCCTATGACCGCACTCTTTTCCACGATGTACGCAACTGACCTGTACTTTCTGTACTGACTACTGACCCAATACAGCCCTGACGCGACTACAACGATTAGTGCAAAAGTGAAAAGAATCTAGTTAAAAAAAGTCGTCTGAATCCCTTGACCTGAGGCGTAAGAGGAGACACCGGTCCGACCCTTTCTTTCAAAATGAAAGTAAAACGATCTGTCACCTATCGCTTTTTCTGTTTACCGATTTCTTTACCCGTGATTTCACACAATGATCTTAGAAAGGGATGGCTGAATAGACTGGTGAATTCCCTAAGGGACCACAGTTTTGTTTGCCTCTGCGAGTAAGATGTTCAACGCTGATGAGAAAGTTGTTCTTGAAGGGCCACAGACAATTACTTTTTGTGGACACTTGCAAAAGGTGTAAGAGATTCCGATGCATATACTCACGGCGCCTTTGTAATTTCTCGTAGTCGTGGGATAAAAGTTGTAAGGATTGAACTAAGATCTTTAAAATTGCGATTTTTACATGTTGGAAAATGCGAGACGTCACGCATTTTATGGCTACGACAAAAAAAAATACATATAGCATAAAACCTGGAATTTGTAAACCGGGAAAATGTTCTTCGAAATGAAATTATTTAGCTGTGTTAATAAACGATGCTTTATTTCATCAAGCGATTATTATATCCAAAATCAAATGCGTTCATTGTAATAGCTTTTCTAGAAATGGGCAAGTAAATATATGTAAGTACTAATTAAAATTTAGTTTAAAGTTTAAATTATTATTTTGGGTTCTTTTTGAGTAGGCGGACGTAGATTAGAGGTATTGTTTATCTTATTCTTAACACAAGTGACATCATATATGCGGATCCTTTTATATTTGTGTGAAAGAAAGGAAGAAATTTAAAAAAAAGTCAAAATTTGAAGTTAAATGTAGGTCAAAAGGGTCCATTGAATGTAACAGAAACAATTTTCTAAAACCCTTAAAATTATATTGCAATAGTAGTTTCCACCTGCTCCAATCACTGAGGTATTCTTAAAAAAGCACACCTTTATTTGGTTTTAAGTAATAATGAATTTAAATATAAAACCAAATGTAACGCGTAAAGGCTCAACCTTATGGCGCCAAAGCCTGTTGGAAAGGGTGACGTTACCCCTAAATCCCTGTGGTAACTCTCAATCACTCGGCAACATAACACAGGTGCGATAATGTGAAACAGACCGAGGACCTTTCTGAGAAGCTTTACTTTCTTATCTAACAATTGCATTGAGAGTGTGTTTTTCTTTGCCACACAAACCACATGGAACTGTTGCGAAGGCACCCTTCAGCATTCAGACGAGACTCGAACCTTCGGGCCCTACTTTCGGCTGCCGCCGATAATAAAGGAGTGAGAAGAAAGGGCTAAAAGGGGCTGGCTGAAGATTCCCAGGGTTGTTTTTTTAGTTGGGGTCGAGAGTTAAATCTATTGTTCAGAAGGCGTCATGCTACGTAATTTGGGGTAAAGCGACAGTGGAATTTTGTGTGCCAGGTACTGTAGAAATCCAATCATCAAATCAAATCAAAATACGAAAATTTGGATTTTTTTTAAGGGTTATTTTAATTAATTAAGGCAATACCCTTTAAATGTTTAAATACAACAAGGCAATTAGTTTTTCATTTTTTAATTGCATTAAAAATATGATACTTAATAAATTTGAATTATTTTATCGCGCACTTATTTTAATGGAATTATTTTTTTAAAAAAAGATATGTATTAATTTTCAATTAAAGAATGGGAGTTATTCAAAATTGGATGAAGGTATACTTCTATTGTAGAAAAAAGTAACACATCCGTTAGCCGAAAGTGATTGCATGTTTTGTGTACTTAATATTTGAGAAAAATATATTTCACTATATATCTTCATATGAAGCATAACTGGTCCCTTGTTGTGCCCCAATAGAATAATGCCTTGCATTATACAGTGAAACGAATAATCACCTGTGCACACAAATACACCTGATTACTCTAAATACAATGGGTTTGTGTCACGGTATCCATATTTTCCCTCTCAGATAGGGAGCGAACCTCCCGCTGCATTTTCTTCTGCTTTTCCAAATAATAAGTGAAGAGGAGTTAATGGGAAACAATACATTATGTAAAACATCAACACGATATACTCAAAATGAATATTTAAAATAAGTCATTGTGATTAAACTAAGATACACACACACACACACACACACACATATATATATATATATATATATATATATATATATATATATATATATATATATATATATATATATATATATATATATATATATATATATATATATATATATATATATATATATATATATATATATATATATATATATACCGTCAAAGCGGGTAACTTTGGCCACGGAGGGTAACTTTGGCCACGCGTCGGAAAAAGATTTGATTCTTAATTTCTCTTCATAAAATGATCTAATCTTCAATTGTTTTACATTTTTGGAAAGGTGGAAACATCGCCTTTCATTTCATATAAAAAAAGTTCTAATTCTAAATCTGGCAATACTTCAAATGCTGTTTTCATTCTTACGAGCATAAAATTACAAAAATCTATCTCTTCCAACTTTTGTCTGGAACACTTAAAAGAACACTGAAAATATTTAAATAAAACACTCTATTCGATTCTTTTATTTATGGGGAAGAATATTACACCGTTTGTTTGATTCTAAGTTGAAAACTTTTTATGCTATACTAAAATATTTGTAATTGGGAAGCTTTTGCCGATGAATGCGGGTAACTTTGGCCATAGATGTAAATATTTCTTTATGGAACTTTGCACTTTAAAAAAAATATGTAAAAGTGTATTCTGTTTAACTACTTTTGAAAAATTCTTACTTTTATGAATACTCATTTTTTAGATATTTAGAAAAAATCTCACAATTTTAAACATTAAAATGATAAAGATAGAATGTAAAAAAACGTATACCACTCAAAATCGCAAATGTCGAAAGGTAAACATTTTCAGATTCGTAATTATGAATAGATTATTTTTTTCCCTTTAATAATAAAATCGTTTGCTTTTTATAAAAATATTTGTTATTAAATCTTGCTTCAAAAAAGTTCTTTTTCTTTATTAAAATAGAAGTTTATTTTTCTTTTAAGCGACAAGGAATACTAGTATTCATCGTGTAATGCCATTCCACGATGCACTGCAATGTAAATGTTAAGTTATATACAATTTTTAATTACTATAATGTCTTATAACTTTGTTATTTTGTGGTTTAAACGTTTTAATATTGCTATTTAATTCGGTAACACAGGCTTTAATGATGTTAAAAAGTATGTTTCTTATGTATTTCTTGGGTGGCCAAAGTTACCCGCTCGGCTCTTAACAGTGTCCTAATTTTTTAAAGCAATGCCAATTTTTTAATAATTTATAAAATTTAACAAAAATGTTCGAAAATTATTCCTAAAAGTACAATACTTAGAATGCATAAGGATTTTTTTGTGTTTAAATCGTTTTTGTAGTTAAATTTTTCTTCTTTTGTAAAAAAACCTATGATTTTGGCCAAAGTTACCCGCACTGACGGTATATATATATATATTCATAAAATTGAAGGTGGCTAACAATGAACATGAAATAATTATGATAATATTTCAGAAATTTAACTTTATTTTTATAAATAATAATAACGTTAACTCACATCTTTCATTTCTATCTACTAAAATAAATTTTATGATGATAAATGAATTTTATAGCCGAACTTAATATCGTTAGCTTTCTTGTTTAGACTTAAAAAATGTAAATAGTAAGCTAATATAGTGACGTCAGTCGCTTTTTTGTCTTTTTATTGATTTATCGCATTAAAAAAAATCTCAAATCGTTAAAAGAATGTTGATTGGTATAAAGTTTAAAAACTTCAGCAAAATGAAAAAAAAAGTATGCAGTTCTGAAAAGAAGAGAGGCCACTGCAGTGAGGGTGCCTCGCGTTCTGCACAGGGTTATAGCCAGAATGGGCTGAAGGGGCTTAATTCCACTACAAACCTAAAATTGTGCCTTTAAACCATTTTTTAGATATTTAATGGTGGTTTTCGAGTTAAAACTTGTAAGGGATCAGTTCCCCCGCAAAAAAAAATCTCTTACGTGGTCAATTTCAACAGTCATTTTAGAATTTTTTTTTACTAGGTAAGCTAAATTATGCCTAAGTCTATTGGGGTATGAGGTGCACGTCCTCTTCGTTGCTATAGGCTGAGGTGCTAATGCAAGTTAAAGTTTATGCCAATAGGCAAGTTCGACGATGAATTTAAAAGCATGATCGTTACTCAGTTATCAATAAAGGGTGAAATCCTGAGTGAACCCATAAAAAGCTATCTAACTTGTACTCCTGGTCGACAGCATGGAAGTCAGGCATGTTAACCATTACAAGGTTTTTCATGTTAGTTGAAATAGCAAGATCCTTGTTGAAATCTGTAGATCACTTTAGATCGATTAATTAAACGACTACTGATCGATTCTTACCAACTACAAAAAAAAACTTTAAAATTAAATATCTCGTTTTTCAGTTTTTTTTAAACTAATACAACTAAAATATTACCTTATTTCCTCTTCTACATTATGACATCATACTGCACCCATGTGTACAAACAAGATCTTGGTACAAGTTGGTGTCTCTCCTCCGAACCCTTATCCACCTTCCAGCCCACTAACCGAGAACTCCCCAGGTAAGCGAAGGTTTCCCAAGAAGGCAAGAGAAAAAAACCCTTTGACCTGAGACTCCCCATTTCTGACTATTTCGAGAGGAGGCAAAATTAGACGCCAAGCTCGGGGTGGCAAAGTGGGTCAGCATTTTTGTGCAAAGACAACGGCGCGAGAAGAAAATATTTTCAACCCTCCCTCATCCCCCTCAGCCAGTGTTATTTGAACCAGGTTTACACAACCCGAGTGAGTGACGTCACTGGACTTGTTTTATTTTTATGCTCTCATCATAAGTTATTTATTTTTATTTTAAAGTATCATCTACTTCCTTGTCAGAAGTTTCTATCCAATCACAAAATAGTAGTACTTGCTCTGTAACTGTGCGGGTTCGATTCCCGCCTTCACCCTGGGTGTACCTTTTCTCTCTGTGTCAGTAAAAAGTCTGTCTTACTTGTGAGGTTTATAAGCGGGTCTCTGATCAAGCACACAAACCGGAATATATATGTACCAACCAACCTTAGTAGTGCTTGGGTCTGGTTTTGGGTAAATTAACGTCGCACTAAAACTACACGCTATTGACTACACTATTAAAACAAACGAGCGATTTTAAGTCAGTATGAGCTAATTTTCCCTCCTGCAGTGTCGAAAATGCACTTCTCCTAAAGGAGTGGATCCCTTGTGTGTTAAACCTCCGACAGGATCGATTTTAACTCAGTCTGAGTTAATATTCACTCCTTTCCAGTGTCGAAAATGCACTTCTCCTACAGGAGTGGATTTCTCTCTTTTGTTTTAAGAGTATACTGGCATTCGAATTTTGAACCGCATTCAAGTAACGAGGTCCAAGTCTGATGCCGAACGTACGCATGCGGCATTTGTCTCATCACAGCTCTATTAATTGGTGGAAATTATTTTTCTTGTCCAGTATGATCCGTTTACGCAGCCTCGGTGGCTGAATGGTTAGCGTACTGGCCTTTGGAGCTGCTGAGGTCGGGTTCGAATCCCGGTCAGGCATGGATATTTGTACTTGTCAATAAATGTTGTTATTTGTTTATGTGTTTGTGTCGTCCTCTCTTTGTGTGTCTCCTGTGACTGTCCCTTCTGGCGAGCGGGGTAATGGGCTACATAGCCTACGCCCTTCCCTTCTAGAGGGCGCATTTGCATTCCATTCCATTCCATGATCCGTTTACAGTAGTGCTCTGCACTGGGCGGTGTTAATATTTATTTTGAAAAGACTCGTCTTAGTTTTGCATTGCTTTCAATTACTCTAAATGCCCCCGTTGTTAAGAATACTCTGCATTTCATTACTCGTTGATTATGTTAATTGATTTCAAATACTCTACAGTTCTATACTCAACCATCTAATTTAAATCTGCAAAAATTTCTACTGCTAATTGTAAAAAATATAGAAAAGTAAGTTATATCCCTTATTCTAAAAGGTTTTAAATAATTTTGATTTTTTTAAAGGAACTGTTATTATTATCATATACTCTTAATTTTCAAAAAGTACTTCAAAGATAGAATTAATAAATAAACGTAACGAAGACAACAATCTAACTATCATTCAACCAACAATCCTTGAGCCAATTTAATGGTGATATTTAAACGGGCAAAACTTATTGAAATGAATTCAAATGAATGCCGGAAGAAAAACTACATACTTTTTGCTTTTGTGGTAAGTACTTGATTTAAATAGTGTAGGAATAATTATAATAATTGAAGACTAAATTCTTTTAAATAATCGTTTGAATGATGCTACATTATTAGCGCGCCACAAAAGTTGATGCATTGTTGAGTAAATCTTTAAGCACATGCATTTTAAAAAAAATTTATAAAGAAAAGCTTTTATGAAAACATTAAAAAAAGGGACTACGGCACAATTAATTACTTTATGACTATCTATGATTTAAATTTTTTAAAAATATCTATCATTTGTAAATCAGTCTAAAGCTAAGCAAGAATGATCGTTTTAAAAAATAATAATAAAAAGTAAAGTTTAAAATGAGTTTTGTCAAAACACATATTTTTAGCATACTATATTATCAGTTCGCTACTATCTTTACTATTTATAATTACTATGAATACAGTTTGTGACTTTGCATACATTTTCAATTATTGTGGTTTTGCATTTAATTTCCATAAAATTAGTTTAAACTGTTTTAGGTATATAAACAGAAGATACAAGGGGAAATAATTCCCTAAACAATAAGAAAACCCAAAAGAAAGGGAAATCACTGAAGAACAAAACAAGGAAAGGAGAGAAAAAAAGTCATCAACCACTTTCTCTGTGATGATGAAAGAAACGAAAGTTAATATTCACTCCTTTCCAGTGTCGAAAATGCACTTCTCCTACAGGAGTGGATTTCTCTCTTTTGTTTTAAGAGTATACTGGCATTCGAATTTTGAACCGCATTCAAGTAACGAGGTCCAAGTCTGATGCCGAACGTACGCATGCGGCATTTGTCTCATCACAGCTCTATTAATTGGTGGAAATTATTTTTCTTGTCCAGTATGATCCGTTTACGCAGCCTCGGTGGCTGAATGGTTAGCGTACTGGCCTTTGGAGCTGCTGAGGTCGGGTTCGAATCCCGGTCAGGCATGGATATTTGTACTTGTCAATAAATGTTGTTATTTGTCTATGTGTTTGTGTCGTCCTTTCTTTGTGTGTCTCCTGTGACTGTCCCTTCTGGCGAGCGGGGTAATGGGCTACATAGCCTACGCCCTTCCCTTCTAGAGGGCGCATTTGCATTCCATTCCATTCCATGATCCGTTTACAGTAGTGCTCTGCACTGGGCGGTGTTAATATTTATTTTGAAAAGACTCGTCTTAGTTTTGCATTGCTTTCAATTACTCTAAATGCCCCCGTTGTTAAGAATACTCTGCATTTCATTACTCGTTGATTATGTTAATTGATTTCAAATACTCTACAGTTCTATACTCAACCATCTAATTTAAATCTGCAAAAATTTCTACTGCTAATTGTAAAAAATATAGAAAAGTAAGTTATATCCCTTATTCTAAAAGGTTTTAAATAATTTTGATTTTTTTAAAGGAACTGTTATTATTATCATATACTCTTAATTTTCAAAAAGTACTTCAAAGATAGAATTAATAAATAAACGTAACGAAGACAACAATCTAACTATCATTCAACCAACAATCCTTGAGCCAGTTTAATGGTGATATTTAAACGGGCAAAACTTATTGAAATGAATTCAAATGAATGCCGGAAGAAAAACTACATACTTTTTGCTTTTGTGGTAAGCACTTGATTTAAATAGTGTAGGAATAATTATAATAATTGAAGACTAAATTTTTTTAAATAATCGTTTGAATGATGCTACATTATTAGCGCGCCACAAAAGTTTATGCATTGTTGAGTAAATCTTCAAGCACATGCATTTTTAAAAATTTATAAAGAAAAGCTTTTATGAAAACATTAAAAAAAGGGACTACGGCACAATTAATTACTTTATGACTATCTATGATTTAAATTTTTAAAAAATATCTATCATTTGTAAATCAGTCTAAAGCTAAGCAAGAATGATCGTTTTAAAAAATAATAATAAAAAGTAAAGTTTAAAATGAATTTTGTCAAAACACATATTTTTAGCACACACTATATTATCAATTCGTTACTTAATCTTTACTATTTATAATTACTATGAATACAGTTTGGGATTTTGCATACATTATCAAATATATATAAAATATATCTATATTTAAATTGTTTTCTTTAAAATTATGTTAAACTTTTTTTAGGTAAATTAACAGAAGATACAATTAAGGGAAATAGTTCCCTAAACAATAAGAAAAACCAAAAGAAAGGGAAATCACTGAAGAACAAAACAAGGAAATAAAAAAAAAAGTCATCAACCACTTTCTCCGTGATGATGAAAGAAACGAAAGTCTACTTCCGCTCTTTCCTCACCACTATACCCTTTCGCAATCGGTCAGTGCACGAGACCACCAGGGCAAGGTCGGAGAAAGTGTGGTGGTAAAAAAGGGCCAAGGTCGAGACGAATTGAACCCGTCAACAACGAAAAAAAAAACTTCTCAACAACTGCCAAAACCTTTATGGCACGTGCTGCTGTTGCTCAAGGGGTTAACGGTCTCGGAAGCAGAGTATGTGCCAATGCTCTTTGGCGGCCTTGGACTAGGGCATTGGCACAACTTGCCAACAACCAGGAAGGATTGGAACTTTTTTTCTCTATCCCCCCTCCCCCCTTTGTTATCTGATTTTTTTTAATCTTTAGAGAGTTTTTTTGTAGTTGGTTGTTAACATACGTTCCACAGCGGACATTTTTTTTGTTACATTTACTTCCCCCCATTCTTTTCTTTTAATATCGAAAAGCGCGTGTGATAAATGGGGTATTTTTTTTTCTTTTATGGTGTGTCAGTCCGGAGATAAAAGTGCAAATAGATCGCTCAGTTGCTAGTGCAGATTGGATGTGGCTCGATTTTTTTTTTCGCCGAAGATAATGAAAAATTCTGCGTTACAAGTGGCGTGAAATTTGTGAAAAATAAGCGGATATAATTGACTGTTGTTCTGCTTTACGGGTCCTTGAACGTTGTGCCCAGTTTTTTTTTTTTAAACAAAACTAAAGTGGATTTTACCTCAACATAATAAGTTTTTCGTTAATATCATAGTTATTATAGAGCTATTTCAGATTTTGTTTTACCTCAATTTAATGAAGTATTTTTCAAATGTAGCACTTCCTACAACAGGAAATTACTTTGAAATCCAGCTCAATCCTCCATCTTTCTTTACTAAACTGTTGAATATGAATAATTCAATTTGAAATAATTGAAATTTATAACTTGGTCACCAAATGGAAAAATTTCAACACTAAAACTTTGTACACAACCTCCTTACAGAACTCCTTGTTTCCAAATAAAAACTCATTAAAAATATTTATTAAACTTTTGAATGTTTATCTAACATTAAGCCTATTTATGATATAAACGCAAAAACAAAACTAAATTTAAGATTAAATTAAAACATAAATGCAATTTAGACCATACAGAAAACAGTGATGTTTCTTGATTGAATGAAAAGTAAATAATTATAAACCCAAGCAAACTCTTCGAAAATGAAACTTGTAAAAATGAAGTTTTAACCAGATTTCATTTTCAGAAACTATGTTTCGGATTGAGTTTAAACAACTGATGTTACCTTAATCCTACATAAGCAATGCCCAACCTGTTACAGAAATTATTCAAACTTTCATATCTTATTTTGAATCACATTTAAAATTTTAAATATTACTTGTCAGTATTTCAAAATCAAATATCGTCAAAATTGAGCAAGAGTTGAATGTTTTACCCTGGCAGCTTGAATATTGGCATCAGCTTGAAGTAGTTTTGAGAGAAAAAAAACTAATAAGACAAGTTTTTAAAAACGATAAAATATATTTATTTTAAACGAGAAAATTAAATCCTTAATGAAAGGAAATATTCATTTTCCAAAGGAATTTAAGAGAAAAAATTTAAACAAGTTTCTTAACGCTATCACTGTAAAGTATTTTTGATGATTATGGCGCACAAAAATAGTTTTTCATTAGTTTAGGATCAAAGAATTTTCACGAAAAGGCGTTTTTGTCTTATTAAATTGTCTTATCGGTAAACAGGATAACTCAAATAAAGCAAAAATCTTGAGATAATCACTTCTTATCTTCAAAAGTAAAACAAAATACAAAAGTTGCGTCGAGTGAAAGCCAGCTAAGAAAAGTTACAACCCTGAACGTGAGCTTAATTTCGAGTCACTGACCCAGTGTTGTTTTTGTTGATACATCCTAGATAAGAAAAATCTTTATAAGTTCTTGCTTGTTGATACGTTTTTCAACAGGACAGAATTTTATGGCACACAGTTGAAACTATTTTTAGTAAAACCTTGAAAACTAAGATTTTAAAACTACATAATGCAACAATCGACTGAGGTAACAATGGCACCAACATATGAAGTTATGTCTCCTCCTGGTACAAGGTATTATTCGAGAGAAGCGAAAAACCGGGGAAGGGGCCATGGAGGACAATCAAGGTTCCACTCTTGCTAAAAAATCGCTTTTTTTTATAAATTAGTAAGAATCTACACATAAAAAAAAGAAGTGTGAGTGTTAAGAAAATAAAAAATGCTTCCAAAGAATCTGAATTTTATATTCAGAAATTTTGCTGTTCTTTGGAGAAAATCGCTCTATTCGATATCGTATTAAATCAAATATTATGCGGATTTAAATTATCGTTTTTTACTATAAGAGGATAAAATAGAGAGAGAGAGAGAATTCCTTTAATAAAAATTACAACTGTAAATCAAAAGGCAAAGCCCTGCGATAACAAAATCTAATGAGAACTATACTTTTGTGGGAACTATGCATTTTTAATTGGGAAAAGCATTTTAAATGCTTAGTACTTTTTTGAAATAATGTTTTTAGATATATTGATTGTTCTGCAAATTCATGGTAGAACTAAATTTATTGAATTTTAAAGATATTATACAGTAATGTTACACTAATATACTATTTAATAGTAAAACACTTGTAATAGTACTTTAAGGATTACTCTTTTATATTTTTTGCATGTATTGTTGATTATAAAAAAAAGTTTATAACTTTGACGGTATTTAAATAATGCAATTTTTTTAATTTTAATTACAAAGGCTGTTTTAATTACAAAGTATACAACTGTAGGTAGAATAACTTTATTTTCGACATTTAAAGAATTTATTTCAACAAGTAAAAAATATTTAATGCGTGATATATTGCACAAAACACTCCGTTTTTTTTAATAGTTTTAAAAAGTCATCAAAGCAGTTAATGCTTTGAAGGTAATGATCATTTTACATTTTTGCTATTTTCAAAATTCTTGTTTTCTATGTCTTGCTCGCATGCTAAAAATAATGTATCTCTACCCAGGGCATTTAAATGATTTTAGAACGCTTTAAAGAGCCTGGGTACGTAACCTATATATAGTTGTAGTAGGTAACTTTTTTTGTTGAGCATGCAGTTTTTCTGCGCCCTCTTCTTCGGTTGCTTCGCTAAATTTCCCCTAATTTTGCAAAACACGTAAAAGTCGGGAGCAAAAAATGCGGAAGTAAATATAATGTAGAAAAAAGGGCGAAAATTGCGAAAATTCCTCAACGACTCTATTGTCTTTTTTCAGAGCAGTAATTCTATCCTAGAATACGGTCTTAGAACCGTAGCCATGTAAGAGATAAAGTTCACAAATAAAGCGAAGATGAGTGAAGGAATCATTTGTTAACAAAAGCAATCAGTGTTTGCTTAAAACTTTGGCTATCCTTTATTTATTTTATTATAAAGTTTATGCATATAAGATTTTAACTCTACTTTAGGGGAAGGTGGGTTACCTTGGACCTATTTTGACTTTTCAATTTTTATTTTCTTAATTACTTGCAAAAAGTGAATAAAAATATTTTTACTGCATACTTTATGTTGTTATATACAACATATATTTATTTTAACTTGTTATTTAAATGATTTCACCTATTAAAAAAATAAATACAGAAAATTGTAATTAGGACCAAGGTACACCACCGGCGGTGTACCTTGGTCCAACCGGTAGTGTACCTTGGACCAATTATTAACAGGTAGAGAGACTCGATTTACAGTCCGAAAACCAATATTTATTAGCCACATAAAATTCAAAAATACATTTTACAACCTACTCTTATTTCTAGCCAAGATTGTAGTAATTGGTTATGTTAGGTCAATTGGCTCAGTAAGGGGTTTTATTGCCTTAGTTTTTTTAGTGCCCTTTTGCCTTTTTCAGCTGCAATGCAATCTTTCTCGGGTGTATTCGTTAAATTGCAGCATAAAATTGAACTGTTATTTCATGCCATAGAAAAACATTTGGCTATCTTTCTGTCTTAAATTTAAAAAAAAAAAAACTCACATATTTCCCCCTATGTTTATTCAACTAGGTCTAAACGTAAAAGGGATGTTCTGCTTAGATATTTATTATAAAAAAATATCTTTTTAGATGAGCATGCAATAATTATTTTCTATATTATATCAATATGGTTAAAAGTTTATGGGCTTCCATAAATCTAAATAATTAACTACAAAAAAAAAAAAAAATCTTTATCACAACATATCAAAATTGCTTACAAATTTCCATTTTTCTAGATTTTACAAATCAGGGTTGCATATTAATAGCTTAAAATACTTAATTTTTCAAAGGAAAGAATTTACTTGAATTTTAAAAAGGGTTTTCAACAATCTGAAGCACATAAGACCTATAGTAGTGCACCTTGGACCAGTCCAATGTACACCACTTGTATTAGGTTCGAGGTACACCACTTGGATATTAAAAACAAAATAGTTAATCACCAAGATAAGGTTAGACTTAACTTAATTTCAAGCACACTGTTTTGAAGCTAAAACTTTGCTTTATATTGCATAACCATCGTTTCTGAATAAACACTACATTTTTCAGTAAAAAAATACACTAAAGAATCTGACAAAAATTTACTTTTGAACTGTGAATTTAGTTTTTCGAAACCTCTTTAATAAATTGACCTTTTAAACAAACAGAAAGAACTTCACTGAGATCCCTGGTAGCAAATACTTTAACTGCATGTGATGTTGTTTCAATATCTAAGCTAATCGAGCTAGAATCAGCATAGGTTCGAGGTACACATCCGTCCAAGGTACACCACTTACCCCTACTTATATCCTTTATTTTTCAAAAAACTTATTTTAACTTAACATCCTTCAATCATAGGTTTGATTTTTGAAGGAGATATTACACTTAAAATAAATGATTCTTAAACTTGTTTTCATTTCTTAGTTTAAACTTTCGTTGTTCTCTCTGATGTTTTCCCCATGTGCACCACTTTCAATAGTCTAACGACCCATCCCCCTTAAAATAAACACCTGCATTACACACAGTTACTTTCAATTATAACAACTGAATTTTAATTTTCACATGTTTCATTCTGTAATCTTTTCACTTAGGTGTAACAGAGGAAATTATATTCGAAGATAATAACCTATCAAAAGAGTGACTTCCTGTGTGATTCACAAATTCCTTATTAAAACTACACAGGTAAATGCGATAGGTCATCTTAAAAAAGTTTTTTTTAGTGTCGACGTGCAGTTTCACCGGAAAGTAAAACCACGAAAGTGAAAAGCAGAAGGTTCTTTTTTTAAGAAAAGAGCTTCCTGTGTCCCTCGGAGAAAATAATAGTAAAAAAATATTCAACCCCCTGAGGAGGGGTAAAAAAGATGCGATGCAACAAAGGTCAACAGGTGTTGCCTCGAAATCTGCTGCGGACGAAAGGTTGTTTACGACTTAAAAAATATATTCGAATATGTAATGATCGCTAGAATAAACACTTCATCGCCTTTCGCACCAGCGGCAATGGTGATATAAATTTTACTTAAAGTTTAAATTTTAGGGATTTTTAAAAATTATGTTCAAAAAATTTAGCTGCTTGGAATTTATACCCTATTTTTATTTTAAAAAAATTATTCTTTTAATCGTTGTAGTTGTAAAATTCTATCGATTTTTTATATATATATTTTTTTAAATAGTAGCTGCTTTTAATTAAAATATTTACTCCTAAGAATCAAAAATACTCATACGTAATTACATTGAAATTTTCTTATTTAGTCTTAAATTTAAAAGTATTTTTATTTCGGTTGCTTGGAGAAAGATACTCAGGGCTTGCTGCATCAACAATCTAACTAAAGGGCTTTAGTATTTTAATATTGAATAACTTTTTAATTTCGGTTCTTGTGTACCTTCTCAAATCTAATGTAAACGTTTATAAATATAATAAATACCTTGGTATTTTAAACTTTTATTTCAAATAATTATTCCTAAACAAGTTGTAAGTTTTAGAAAAATGTATTTTAAAAATTATTGTATCTCAAAAAATTAGATAAAAACTATGAGAAATAACGAATTTCTCACCTTTATCGTTAAAAAGCATTTCCATTCACAGTGAAATGAATTTGACGCAAACTATGACAACATAGGTATTTTATCTACCTATCTGATAAGGGTTCTCCTTACCATTACTCATTGAAAGGTTTTTTATGCTTAAGGGGGTATGGGACACTTTCAACTTTTTTCTTTAATATTGCAGATATCAATATAATTTTTTTTCCATAAATGTATACTAAATATACTTACACTTTTGGATAGTCAAAGGTTTTAAATTATCATTATTTATTTTTTAAAAAAATAAAATGTGTCAAAAAGTGATGTCTCTTATTTTTGTTATAAGTCAAAAACTTATTTATTGGCAAACAAATATTTAGCATTTTTATAAACAGAAAAATGTATTTAACAAACTGTCTTTACCGATTTTTCATATTTGCCATAGTTTTTTTTAAATAAAATATTGAAGTTTTTTTTAATAATTTCACAGGTTCACTTTTTTATAAAAATTAATAAATAAAAAAATACACTATTTACAACTAATCCCTAAAGACAAATTAAAGATATATGTTTGAAAAATATGAGTGGAAAATTTTGACACTCTACGGGCAGTAGATTTGGAGTTATATCAATTTAAAGTCAAAAAATCATCGAAAACACGATCAAGGAGAAAAACAGCTTTGAAGTTTATCACTTTCCTTACTGAAGCGCTCCAAACCGACCGAACTACTAAGGATTCGATAACGTTATTCCTATCTAATATTACGAGGAAGCAAAGATTATAAACGTGGTTGTCAAACACAGATGTCATGACACAAAAAACTACACATCTCACGTTCTAATGCAGATATAAATAAAATTTTTATTTTAAATTATTCTAAAATATTTGTGTTATTTTTTATGATAATAATATTTTTTTTGATTTTTTTGAAGATTTTGTGTCCTATACCCCCTTAACCAAAGTACATGTTGAACTTCATTGACTTTAAAACCTTATTTATTCATTTTCTTTATGTTTTTCTTGAAAACTATTTTGAACTATGTTACTGATGCTGATTGATACAAACTCTGGAGTTCTCTCACCGTTCTGCTGGCGCTCTTCTTTAGCCACTTCTTTAAGCAAATATTTAGTTTTGGATTTTTTTAAAAAAAATTGTGAAAATAAAAAATAGCAATTCAATAACGAAATATTAATTTTCTTAAATAGATTAAATATCCTCGTGTTTTTTTAATGAATTGGACATAAAATTCTCAACATATTTCGTGTTTTGGCGATATTTCGTACTCCACCCATCGCAACTTGGCTGCCTTTCCTGCGCAACGATTTCCTAAATAGCCTTCGATCACGAAGATGCAATTTGAATGTGGGGAACGAGGTATGACCCCCTAAGTACCCTGGGAAGTAACCCCTCAAGTATAGATTATGAAAAGACGTCATACACTTTCAAGGCCACGCAACTTCAAAAAACCCACCGAACCCCCCTGGAGCGGGGTATTTTTTAGGGTTGTTTATCCCGGGCCCATTGTTTACCAATGTTAGCTAAGAATGACCTTGCCGAGTTCACCGAACTTTAGGGTTGGTTGGAGGGCGTACCTGCGATATTCAAAAAAATCCTTTTTTATACGCAATTCACCAGGTTTTTTTTAGCCCCTCTTTCTTTCTATATGTGCAGGAGGGGTTTGGGTACTTTTTTGTGTTTTCAGCAGCTACAACCCCCCACCGAAGTGAAAGTGAAATCTAAGGGGAATCTTATGAAAAAAACGAGGGGTTTCCACTTTATACATACTTGGATTCTTTGTATGTTTTTTTAGAATCGTAAATCAATAATGTCGTTGTCGTTTCACTTCTCTCCCTTCGGATTCTTGTATTTTGACGACTGTCTGAGGTATCCGTTCTCAGTTCTTGGATGCCTAAGATTTTTTTATTTAGTTTTATTTAAAGCCAACTGAAATCAACCGTATTTAGCATTAATTTTATAATAATACTAAGATAATATCAAGACTGACTAATTGTTCACAAAATCACATTGTTCACAAATTCACAAAAATCAGGTTTTTACAATTAAAAAATGATTTTATACTACTCTTTTAAAACAAAGGAGTGAAATCCCCTCCTGTAGGAAAAGTGCATTTTCGACACTGGAAAGGAGTGAATATTAACTCAGACTGAGTTAAAATCACTCGTTTGTTTTAAGAGTGTATACGTTTATATATTTTGATAAATAAATAATACAGTTTTAGTGAGGAGGTATTATCACTGTTTTTCTTTAGCTTCTTGAACGTTTTCATCTGTAAAATACTTTTTATTTTAAAAGTAATAAATAAGCAACAAGATCAATCCGAAATTAAATGTTGCTATTACAAGTGGTGATGCACCAAACTCAACTTTTTTTAGTAGACAAAAAAAATTAACTGTCAAATAAAATTTATCTTCTAATTTTTTATATTTAACTTATCTTTTTATATTTTATATTTATCATTTACTTTTATTGATAAATTTTTGAATTAATTCTAGAAAATATACGTACAGCTGCGGAAATAAAAAAAGTACCACTAGTGATTATTTCAGCCATTAGTCACCCTATAGAATCGGACCTTTTTGAGATTGTGAACAATTAACGTTCTGAGTTAATTGCATGACACAAAATTTGCATAAGGGGCCGTCTTCATATTAAATATGTTACGAACTTTGAAATTTCCAATGGCAACACCCAATTTTAATAACTTAGAAATGTTAAGCACTCTTGAAAACCCTTAAATCTAAGTTTTTGTTACATTTGGATGAATATTTGACGAGTTATTCAATCGAATCACTTGTGGACCTTTTGGGGATCATCTCTAAAATGACAAGCGCAGTCTAGTTCTTCCTTTTGCAAGGCCGTCTTTATTTATCAATTACACATAATGTTATACACAGTCCCCTAAAGGGTAATTAAAAAGTATTTTGCGATTTATTCAGCAAATTATGAATAAAAAAAATTAAAATTTGGGATTTCGCTTAAACTTCCTGTCTTAAATGCATTTCTGTAAAAATATTGAGGGGTTTCTATTCATATTTTTTTTTTAAAATTAATATAATAATTATTAAAAAATATAAAAATTGTTTTAAATACCCCACTATTGAATGCATTTTGTTTGGATTATTATAATTTCTTTTCAGTAAAAAATTCGTTTCATTATCTTAATTATTTATAGATTGAGATAGTTTTTTATGTGCAACTCATTTAACATTATGGGACCCAAACTTTGCATGTCTCTTACTCCCCTAATAATGCTTAAAAACTAACAAAATTTGACATTTCGTATTAACATAGGTCATAGATTTGAAATATGGACTCAAAAAGGGGTGTTACTATTGGAAATTTTAAAGTTAGTAACATTTTTAATATGAAGATGACCCCTTATGCAAAATTTGTGTCATGCAATTAACTCAGAATGTTAATTGTTTACAATTTCAAAAAGGTCCGATTCTATAGGGTGACTAACGGCAGAAATAATCACTAGTGGTACTTTTTTTATTTCCGCAGCTGTACATAAGTGAATTTCATGGTATGAGCATGAGTAAAGTTAAGAACATTTCTCAGTTTAAAAATCTTGTACTATAACCTATATAACCCCTGCATGCTAAAAATTGAGTTAAAAATATTTTCAATGTCGGCTTAAATCTACATAAAACTTTACATTTTATAAAATATTTATTAAGTAATCTAAGCATTTGCTCGGGTAACATCATGCCATATTTAAATTTATAACTTAATGATTGTAGAAAAAAAAATTATAGTGAAATTTTGTTATAATGTCTTGCATTGCATTTATATTAGGAATCGTCTTTGTCATTTATAAATTGAAATCATTAATGTTCAAAAAGATAATTTAAAAGATAAAAATAGATTAATAAAAAAGATAAGATAAAAATTTGAAATTATTCAGATTTCAATAAATAGCTTACCGAATGCTTAAAAAATGTGAAGCATTTTTTTACTGTGTAATTATTCAATCTAAATTATTTTACAAATTTATAAAAATTAGCTCGAAAGTATCGAAAACATTATTTTTAAAGGGTTTTTAATTATATTTTAATGACTCTATATTTGTGTGGTTCGTAATATGATTGTGCTATGAGGGAAATCAGATTTTACTTAAGTATATAACAAAGACCTTTTATTGGCCCCAACGTCAAGAAAATAATATTAGGCCCCTAATATATGATAGACGATACGGGTGTCTTCATATAAGGGTATTATTTGCATATTAATGCATATGAAATATTTGAGCAGGGAAGTTTCATTGCAAAATTAGAAAAGAAACAAAACTAATGTGATTTTTTTTCTTTTTAGAATTATAAGTTAATTAACTAACAACGATAAAAAATACAAATATTTTTAAGACTTTTATTTTCTGTAGTTATGAGCTATTTGTTTGGTTTTGTTATTACCTATATAGGGTCAGATCCGTTCATTGGAAACTCGTGCTGTAAAGGGTTTGGATATAGAAGTTGCTTATTACTTCTTGATTACCAGCTAATCATACTAAATCTAAATTATTGAAATATACACAGGTACACTCGTACAATACTTTAGGAAGTCCTCTTCACTCAGTCACAAATTCTTTCCGGGACTGTTTGAGAACCTATGGCTTAAGATTTATTGTAGATTTCCTTACTGATGTTGTAATTGATGAAGAGAGCAAGTTGTTGAACCTACTTAATCCTCACACGAAAACACTCGTAATATTCACACAACAAGCAAAAGCTCAACTCTAGGACGAATATAAACCAACATGGATATTTCTATTGTAAAATAAAGTTCCGGGAAGAAGTCCCGACGACAATTTTTCTAAATTCCCCCCTCCCCTGTAAACAAAATAGTGAAGCCTCATGCGAAAGAAATACATCTGCTATACGGGCAATAGAGAAAGTAAATAAATCAAATGTACAGGAAGTTTAGAAAATGGAGGAAATAACTCGGAAAAACGGCAAAAAAATATGCTTTCCCTCATAGTTGTATCCACACGCAAAGACTTACTCGCTACTGCTATAGAAAGCAACATTTTACCAAGGGGCTGAGTCTATTTTGAGATTTTCTTGCTAAACGCGATTTTAAGACACAAATGAGGTTTTCCCTCGATTTCCTTATTTATTTTCGCAGTCTAGTTTTTGAATTTAATTTTTTTTAAATGGAGGCATGAAAAACTTTCTTTTTACATAATTTTTGTGATTTAAATGTTGAATCATTGTCACACAAGAGCTACACGAGGGCTATGGGAAAATAAGAACAGTATATAAATTTCGTGCGACATCGTATGTACGCTAATTTCGTTAAACCTGTAATATAACCACCAATTCCCTCCAAAATGTTATCGAGGACCACCGTCTTTTAATTAATATATTTTTCATTTTTAACAGTATGCATGTTTGTGTTATGGCTGTGTTCATAACCGAGAACCTTCTCGATGAAAACACAGGCGCTTATCAGCCTCGACCAAGAAGGCCCTATGTCTAAGAGTCCATAATTATTCGTTTTGTTGCTCTTGATTGATTCAGTTACAATTCGATCTTCTCTCTGACATATTTCTTCCAGTAACAGGAAAAAAAGTTGCACAACTCTTAAAACAAAATAATGAAATCCACTCCCATAGGAGAAGTGCATATTCGACACTGGAAAGGAGTGAAAATTAACTCCTAAATCGGTCGTAATCGCCTTAAATCGATCCTAATCGCCTTAAAATCGCTCGTTTGTTGTTAAGATTTTTGACAAAACAAAAGAGTGAAATCCACTCCTAAGAGGAAGTGCATTTTCGACCCCAAAGGAGTGAAAATTAACTCACACTGAGTTAAAATCGCTCGTTTGTTTTAAGAGTGCAAATATCGTTCATAGGAGATGCTATTAATTATTCTCAACACTTTTTGCTGTTTACTTTCCCGGTTTTCACCGTGAATATGTTTCCATAATTGCCACTCTTTAATAACTTTCGCAAAGTTTATCCCCTACATAGCACTTCCCGTTCTAAATTGGCTATGCTAGTCATTCCAAGTATACTTAGTGCGAGAAGATAGATTTTCACGTTGGAAAATGTTCCCTCATTGTTAGAGGAGGGGGGAGGAAAGGCCAAAAACTTATCAACTAATCCCTTATACTCGGAGTGACGCCGAAACCATTTATTTTGACTTACTCCATCAGCAGAAGATAGGACAACGCTATTACACATGAAATGGCCAGTTCAGTGAGTTTTGCACTGTAAATTCCCACCCTGCTGTAATAACCCCCCGGTCTGTCTCACCTACCAGTTCGGACTAATGGCAGAGGGGGGTTTCCAGTGGAGCTTGAGAAGTTCTAATAAATCATGAAAAATCTACACTCATCTTTCCCTGAAATAGGAATTTTTTTCTCCAGATACTGCGGGAAATGTTCACATTTGGTAGGTGATAAGTAGCTGTGTCGTTGGAGACCGGGGTGCAGTTTGATGTTAGGTTGTTTAGAAGAAGAAGAAGGGAAAACTATTCGAGGTTTTGAATTTAAAATTGGAAAGACGAAAGTAAACAATGTTTTAGTTCCATAGAAATGACTTGAAATGCTCATTTGATTATTCGATTCAGTAGAAAAGTAAAACAAAATAAGCAAAGTAATAAGTTAAAAAGAGTTGAACTACTTAGCTTTTCAATAAATCTACAATAATTTTGGTAGGGTTTCCTTAAAAACATTAAGGAGCTTGATATTTCAATATAAATTATAAATTTTTCCTTATGCATGACGAAGCAATTGCTCCGGAATGAGATATTTTAATTTTAATATACTCAAGAACTTTTTTTTAATTAAAGAAACACTACTACATTCCAAAATATGTACTTTAATGCATAGGTACACATCAGGCTTTTTCTGTCGGGAGAATATCTCTTAATTGGTTACGTTTACAATAAATCGTTCTTCTCTTGTTTGAAAGAGCAATTTCTTCGGAACTCCCCCAAATTTTCCTACAACAACAAACTAACAATTTAATAATTTTTTTAAACATAAAAGTTGTGTTTTTACAAAATATTAGAGAGAGATAGAGTAAAAATGCCGAGAGCTATTTATTGTACAAAATTTCCGGGAGGAGTTCCAGCATAATTGCCCCATATCACACATATCGAACGATTTATTACAAATATAACTAGTTAAAAAGAGGTTTTCCCGACTGAAAAATCTTGATGGATCGCTATTAAATCGATAATAACAATAATAGTAAGAGAGTCGATTCATCTTGGAGCATCAAACCATGCTACTCCTCAACAACACAGGCCCCCTTATAATAACGAGACCCCTCATCGTTTTCTTCTAAAACCCCCCGCCCCTCGGTATTTCACCATAAATCACGCATGCATGCATACACGCGCTGGGCTCTCGTACTTTACTTTCTCCTCTCTCTCTCTGATGAAGAGAAATGTGCCTCAAAATTCAATACATATCTCACGCTACCGCAGGGACCCGGGGCGTAGCTTACAATGAGAGGAAATAGTGTAAAAGCAAGTTAGATCTCGAGTAGATGATACTGGAGCAAAGGTGCTCGTTTGATACAATTGTAACGCATATTTTGTTTTTGGATCAAAGTTATATTTTTTAAGGTATAAATATCCTTCTTTGAACAAACCAACTCTTGGGAGGCGGGGTCTTTAAAGAAACGAAATCTTAATCTTCATAGGCCTCTCCATTAAATTTCCTATTCTTGAACTATGTGTTTTGGGGTCGGTAATAAAAAATTTCCAAAAAGTTTAATATCATACATAATTATAGATTTACATGATTATCTGTTGAGATTAAGTTCAATTAGTTTAATGCAAAAAAAAAAAAATCAATCCTAAATTACTATAGAAAGTTTTTAAAAAAAATTACAATTTTTTTTAAAAAAATTTTGTTTTAAATTTGTTTTATTGCCAAATAAACAAAAATTAATAAATAATTAAATATATGAATGAATGAATAAAAATAAATTAATAAATAAAAGTACATGATATTTTTATGTGGGAAACTGTTTAGTCACTTGAACCACACTTGAATTGTCCGTTAGAGCTTTGCCAAACCGTATACCTCGATATGGGTGGGGGACGTATGCAGTATACTATATACAAGAGTATACGGTACGTAATGCTGCGTGGTCCCTCTTTAAATCTGTGGTGTGTGTCAGTGGAATTGTCATTAGCGTCGAGGGTCGTTCACCTCTTGTTAAGCAAGCGTCAATCCATCAATGACTGAATTTTTGGAGGCATTTATTAGGTTAGAGTAAAAATCGAATGGAGAAAAAAATTCATCTGAATTGTGAATGATTTGACGTAGTTGATTGTGTGTCCTCAACACGTGGTTTGTAATTCACTTAAAATATGAGGGTGCTCGTATGGTTAGGACAATTTCTGTGAGTTCACAGCTGTTTCAGTGAAGTTAGTTTTCACAATTGCACAGAAAAAGATGCTTTTTTGCCATAACAAATGAATGTTTAATTCTCATAATTATGATATTAAAATATATTTAAAGTTTAGCAGTTAGAGAATAATTTACACATCAGAGATACTATAAATTTTATTGTACATGCCAATTTATGAATTTATTGACATGATGTAATATTACTTAGACACTTTTCAAGGTTTTAAAGAACATCAAACTACCCCACAGATAATTGTAAAGCTATGTAACACTCCCCACGTCCAAAAGTATTTCAATTAAAAATTATTACGTTTCTGATACTTAAATACTAGTTGGAAATTAAGTATTTAATGAAATAAAAAAAAATATTTAGCAATTCAGAGATTTTGTACGTCAGATACTAATTTATAAAATTCGTGTTTCTCATTTTTTTTTTTTATTTCAGAATTTTTTTTAAAAAATCATATCTCATATAACGGGATATACTTAATTCATCAACATAGAAGAAACGGACCTCGAAAGAGATTAACTATAACACATACAAAAAAATAGGTGTTCTCAATAAAAATATCGTTATTAAGTTGCAATAAATAAAACTACTGTACGAAGCACTAAAATAACCATGGAAATGCAGTCAGAGAACCTCAACCTAAAAGCAAATCGAAACAGCTTTCTGTACATACGATACACCGATATCCTCTTATCCTAAAAACCCAGCTGCAATCCGACCAAGAAAACCTTCAGTCTACTTAATACCACTTTTTTACCACTCATTTTTTTCCATGGGTGTTATCGACTCACCTAACTGCAAGGGTTCCCTGTATAAGGCCCCAACAGGTTGCCCAAGAATTCGCCCCCAACTCTTTTCCAGCGTGGGGCGCTCGGAAAGGGGTCCAAAAAACTCTTATCGTATGCCCCGTTTGTTTTTATCCGAAACGAACCAAACACCAAAATATCATGTTTTGCTGAAAAAAATTTTATAAAAGAGATTTTCGCTGGAATTATGTACCAGTAGTTAATATTTTCGAATTGAATGTGGTATCTAAATCGTTTAACACTTTTAGAACTCAAGCTTTAGGCATTCTTAATTATATAATCACGTTATGCCAAAGAGTATTGGGGTTCTGGGTGCATTTACAATGTCGTTGACTTTTAGTTGAATGTTAATTTTCAGCATATTTTTTACTATTTTCATTGATATAAAGACAAAATAAAAATTTTACTTTAAAAAATGAGTTTTCAATATATTTTTTAAGTTTTTTGAAATCATGGAAATCAGTTGGAATTTATTTTTAAGTTACCTACAAAAGTGTGACAAAATGTATTTTCTTCCCCAATATATAATGTCATCGTGCCACTACCCCCCCCCCCCCCAACTTTAATTTTAAAAAAATTCACTGGTTCCTTTCGGTTAACCATGTTCCAATCGTTACGTGGACAGGTAAGGCTTGGGAGGGAGATAAAACAAGGTTGGGGTAAGTCGCTGAACTCGGTTTTTTATGTCTTCGTTGTTTTCAAGGTTAGGTTTAGGGGTTGAAGGAAGTATGAAGGTTGTGCTCATTTTTTATTTTATTTTATTCGTTTTCAAAGACTTGGTTCCGCAGTCTTGAGGAAGGTTAAGGTTGAGTGTGGGTAAAAAAAGTTTGTAACCTAAATCTTTAATCAAACAATATGAAAATACAATTTTAATAATGATTTTAATTAGTAAACTTAAAAATTAACAAGAAAGGGTTGATATTTTTAAAATTGAATTTGAATTTTTTTTAAAGTTAGCAAAGAATCCAAATAATGTTGGATAAGGATTTGATTTAATTTTTGAATATGGGGGGTGGGCGAGCTTAGGACCATAAGACAAAAAAAAAAGTTAATTATTTTGAAATATAAAATGTTAGTGAAAAAATTAAACTTGGCAATGAATTTTTATATAAACAAAGTTTACTCTTTGTTTTTACACTTTGATTCATAAACTCAAAATTCAGCAGTTTTGTTTCTTTATGAGGCGAAAATGTAAAATTAGACAGCAAATACCCTTTTTCCTAAAAATGAAATAGACCATTCGTCCGACTTTTATAAGCATTTCTATATACGAGAACGAGAGAGAGTGTTATAGAGTTCTCCAATATCAATTTGTATTAATACGTGCACAAGGGTCGCAACAACTAGTTTCGGCCAGTCAAAGAAAGCCCCTTTTCACATATCGAAGGAATTTTAGTGTCTATGGAGCCAACCAAGCCGATAGCAACCCACTATGAATCAAAATAATGACCATGGGTTTCTAAGGTTGTGTCACGACTCTGTATAGTCAATATCTAGGGACTCTAACACGAGCCGATCACCCATCCGCCAACTCTTTTGAGGGCAATGGTGTGTCCTTCCCCGACGAAACGGGTTCACGCCCCAAACGCGGTGCCCCACCAGGTAAGTGAATTCCACGAAGGTAAACCTATATCTCAGGGGGTAAAAGGGAACGGTCAATGCCGCCGTCCCCGTTACTCGATTCCAGAGCAACACCTGATTTTTGGATTCAACTCATCCATTAAGGGTTTCGCGATTTTTTATTAAAAGAAAAACCTGTTCAGGAAGGCGCGCGTGAGAGGAGTGCCTCTTCATTTTTCAAGGGGAGGTTTTGAAGGACATAGAACATCTGATTAAGATTCTTACTTCAAAAGAGTGAAGATTAATAAGAATAGTTATTCGAAGGAATAGAATGGATTACTCATTGCTTTTTTCCATTGCAAATTGCATTTTTAATAAAATATAAATGTTTTACTTTTACTTATTCTACTTAATTCGGATTTCTGTATTAACTGAAAGTTAATTACAGTTTTAACTTATATTTAATAATTATACATATAGGTTTCAGTGAATAAGTTTACTAAAGCATAAATTTGTTTTTTTTTCATCATCATAGTAATCTTGTATTTCAAATGTTCTATCAATATCCAGAAACACAATCGTTTGTTTTAGAAGAACGGTTTATATGTTTATATTATATTATATTTTCTTTTGGTATACTAAATTTATTCAAACCCATTTTTTCAATTTTAATAAATACCTTTTTTTCGACATTTATGGTCCAATTTTTGCAGTTTTTCAATCGTTCTCAAAGGTCGTTCCACAATAAGCACTTGTCTTTCAACGAGCATGTTCGAAGGTCAATTGTTGACAGATCCCCCAAAGACTCTTGAAGAATGCTTTTCAATTCTCAAAAAAATGCTCCATTCTCTGGAAAAAAAAATGGAAAATTATGAATGAACTTTGCAACACCATCCTTCGCACGAGACCCTAACTCGAGCCACGCGCACTTCAATAAACTTTGAATAAAGTGTGAAAAAAATACGATGGGGGGAGGGGGTTACTCCATTAAAAAAAAAATCCATGGTTTCTTTTTCAGTCTCACTCTCTTTTGATAATTTTTTTTTCTCTCTCTCCCGAACCCGAGGGATGAGAACTCAAGAGCGTTGCCCCCTAGATCCACGTGCCCTTTATTAGTTTTAAATATAACGGCAGAGAGTACAGAGGGTTGAAAAAAAAAGCTGCCATTGACACTGAACGTTGCAGGAATGTTTGTGTAAAATCAATAAAGGGCTGAGACAGTAATTGAAGCCTTTATTTTTCTTTCAGGGGAAAGTTTAACTTTTTTTTTTCATCAGACTGATTTAATCCTTGGTGCTTTTATTGGCGAGGAGGTTCACCTTATGTGCTGCGTTTTTCCCTTTATCACATTTTCACCGAAGGCTTTGTCGGGTGGGGTCAAAGGACAGGGGGTTTATTTTAAATACGGTAGTGATCCAATATAGGAAGGATTCGAATAAAATTTATAAAGCACTTTTAGAATACATGAATACATTATTTGTACCACGTGTTTTTGTTTCTCCACGTGCCTATTCGAGTGCGCATTGATTGTGCCAAGTTTCCTTTTTAAAAAAAGAAGTTAAAACATACACTGTGGAAAATATGCAAATGGAAGCTATTTGAATATTGATTGAAATAAAACTGTTTTATTTAAATTTTCATTTCGTCTTACTTTCTGTTGTTTTATATGTAAATTCAACTAAAAGCTACATTATATCTATTTGACTCATAGAATTCATAAAATAGGATTTCACATGTGAATTGAGGTGTCACTTTATTACAAATGCTACTTATTTCTAAGAAAATTTAATATTTGTTAAATTCCAACTTTTTTCTGAAACATTTCAAACAAATAGTAATTCTACAAACATCTATCAACTAATTATTGCCATTCATCAAGAACAATTCCCATTAAAAATTAAACGAGGCACAAATTTAAACAAAATTTATTTAGAGACTCGAGAATTAAGCAATACACCTGTGAGACACGAGAATTAAACAATACACATTTAGGGACACGAAATTTAAACAAAACACATTTTTATCTCCTCGTCTCGCAACCCTATCGTCACGCTCAAACAAACCATCCAATCACCAAAGGACAATAGGAAAGAGGGGTGGCAGCTCTCACCTCTCAACACCAACCAACCCTTTCGTTTTATCGTTCGGCAGCCGCTCATTCGACGCACACAATGCACGCCCAGCGTTGAAGAGTGCAAAGGGTTGTAACTCGTTTGGCGAATCTCCGCCCCAACCCTATCGCGGGACGGCCACGCGCTTGCCAGAAGTGGTCCCGATTGAGAAGGGGAAACGCATTGGATGAAAGTTTGCTTCCTTCAAACAAACGGGTTGATGATCTTTTCCTAGTGAAGGTGTTTATCAGAAGGAGTACTCAGAGATATGAGTCGCGTATTAACGTTTAACTCTTTTTTTTTTTTTTTTAAGAATTGGTCGAAGACTAATCGTTCTTTTACATAACTTAGTTCTAAATTTTCATAAATAAGAATTTGATATGTCAAGCATTGGATATAAGATTGCAAGGCAACTGGTTAATATAATTGCATATAGTGAAGGTGTGCTCTTTCTATCCGGGATATAAGTGCGTTTCATCTTGCGTAGAGAGTGTTTCAAGAATTGAACAAAGGATTACGTATTCATTTCGAAAATTAGGTAAGTAGTAGGTCGTTTTAAGTCTTTGAAAACTCACGTGTTTTATATATGTAAATTTAATTTAATTTAGAAATAATTCTGAAAGTGGTTTTTTAGATTTAATTAAGTCTCCAAGAATAGAGTTAATTTTAAAGTAGGAATTATCTCATATTTAATTCTTATTTCCATTTTGATCAAAATTACAAGCACTTGATGCATTTTTAGTATTGTGCATTTAGTATTGTGCATACTTGATGCATTTTCAGCAAAATTAGTGCCAATGAGGAAGTAGTGATCGCAAATAATAAAGAGTTCTGGGCTGGTTTCCCAGATTCTTTTCATTCTCGTAGAGATTTTTTAAAATCTATTTTGAGAAAAACATAATATCTATATAGTATTCCTTTTACTTTTATCTATAAATTAGCACAATTATTTACCAAAAAAGTTAATGCGAGAGTTTTTGACAGATATTGTTTTAATCTGAGCATGTGATAGTTGGAAAATGTGCTCCGAATGCAGGGTTAAGTTTTCCGCAACGTTGCATTTATTAATCAATAAATATACGAGTCTCTCTCTGTCTACACTTTAAAATTGACGGCATTTTCAAATCACTGACAGCAACATCATAGAATTTTTTATTTAATTTTTAAGTCTGTGTATTTTTATACCACAAATATTACATTATGACGCCATTAGACTGATTTAGACAGAGGCAAATTTTTAAACGTGAAATAGTTCTAATACGTGCCTCAAGTGCATTTTTTATTTAAATATCTGGTAAGGTAATACATATAAACTAAGTTTCTACTTTAGCTAGTTCAACCACTTTCGGAGTTAAAAGTAAAAGTGGGTGGAAAACCTGCCCATTGAAATATCCCGGTCTCCCCTACCATTAAAAGAAATTTACACAACATAATTTTAATAAAAGTTGAATTTTCTCAACACGTATTTAAAAATATGTTTTTCTAAACTCTGCAAAGTAAACAACTTATAATACGTTTGATCGTAAGTGCCTTTGTAAGATATCTTGTAAGTGTGGATTTTATGATCATCTCTTTTCAGAGATAAACAATCTTATCGCGCGGTTTGCACTGCAATAAAAATTTCGATACATTTTGTAGCTTCAATCAAAATTTTTATAATTAAAAATAAAGTGAAGTTATTACTCAGCCTTTTTAATGATAAATCGTAAAAAAATCAGTAAGCGTAATTAATATTATTTTATCAAAAATTGAAAAATATACACATAATAACACACTCCTACTTTTTTGCCCGTTCTGCCTTACTACTATATTAAGAACGGGGTAAAAAGAGGAAATCCTGTAATTTGCCCCATTACTTGAGCAGAATGGGGCAAAGGACAAAATTTTCTGCCTTTTGAAACAAAAGTATATTTTTATTTTCTTACAATATCAGTTTTTTTATTATTAAATTATAATGCTTTAATAGACAAATTTTCATTTTAAAAAAAAAATATATTTGCAAATTCAACTTTTTACCCCGTTTTCTCTAGGGGTTCCGAATTTGAATATGAATATTAAGTGTTCATTTTCTAAACCTTTTAAAAGTGAATACTTATAAAACTGACTTAGATTTGTATAATAGGTCATTGACGCTGAATAAATACAATCATCCAAAGTTTATTACTGCAAAAATAGGACAGTTTAAAAGTTTCGAAGTGTCATTCGAATTCAGATTGCCCCTATGCTTTGTTACAAAGATTAAAAAAAAACATATATACAGTAGGCCCCCACTAAAATGGAAAATAATATTGTTTACTTCATCAATATTTATCCCATAAACACGCCAAACGAAATTTAAATTCATGCACAATTAAAAGTTCAAACACCTTTAGACGCGAATAACTCCAATAAATAAACTGAGTGACATCAAATATGTTATCGTAGAAAGGCAGAAATCGTAAGAGGATTATCATACAAAACAACGTTATTTCAACGTTTATTTTATAAGTTTCATGTTACTGTAATTTACAATCTAAGAGTTTTTCAAGAATGTATTTCGAATTACAATTATCAACGAGCTCTAAGTAAAATGCAAATATCACTTGTATGCATGGATGTTCCCCTAATTCTTAGAAACGACGTTCGAGGAAACCAATCTTTTGAGGAGAGACGTTTAAAAAGAAGCTCTTACGAAAGGCAAACAATGCAGGACGAAATCTAATTGAGAGGAATTTTATTATATTGAAGTTTTTAACATATTCATACATTTTGAAAGTAGAATACATAAATAGTACAATACAAATAAAATTTTGGATGTGCCGCAAATAAAATTTAGATGGTTGCTTTTCTGTTTACATTTTTCTACTTTTGTATGGAATAGATACCAATTTGATTTAATTCTTAGTGCGAATATATTTTTTCCAAAAGAATGAGTTTATTGAAATTAGTGCGGAATTTATTTTAGACGAGTATATTTTTTCAATGCTTAAAGCTGCTATATTTAAAATATATGGCTCATGTAAGTTGATAACAGAGACGACAAAATGTAATTTTTTCACGATCTATATACAGCGTTACCTAGAACTTATTTTTGTGTATTTAATTCCTGAGAAAACTTTAAAAAATTGAGGCTTCACTGCATTACTTTAAAATAGACCAAACTGATTCTTGGATAATTCGAAACATTTCCTTGATGCCTTCGAAGAACAGGGCAGCCTCCAGGAAGTTTAAGTCTCTTTGATTTATAAAACTAGCCCTCTTTTGCACCTAATTTTCCCTCTTGAACACGGGACACTGGGAAAAAAATAACTAGCGTTCCGAGTTCCCTCACCCCTTGCAAATGACCCGAAGAGGTAGGTAAAAGGTAAAGAAGTCAGTCGGCAACCGGTTAGTTTTTATGCGTGCCACGTCTGCCCCGTAGCCTCAGAAATGTTCTTTTTTTTTTGTTACTATCAAGGAAAAAAATATCCCCCTTCTTCGTTTGGAATTATCTTGAACTTGAATTGTTTCGTCCTCCTAACCAAGAAGGCTCACTTCCCCATCAACCCTCTTATTACCTGAGTAACTTGACGCCACAGTAGTTTGAGTTTTCTAGTTTGAGTGCAAGTCACATGTAAAAAGCTTTTCAACAGATGGAACCAGACTTAAGTTGTGGAATTTAAGCGAATATACAAAACATTTTATTTAATAAAGTTTTTTTTATTTAGAAATTAAATAAACATTTTCCTGTTTTTTTTTTTTTTTTTCAAAACAATTTCTCTCCCTTAATTTTATTTCGTACAATTTCCTGCATAAATTGTCTTCCACAAAAGTTTTTCTCCAGAAAGGAGCAGAATTTTACAGCTGATTCTTATTTGTTGAAAGTTGTTTCCTGAGCAAAATAAACACAGTGTGTAAAACAAACTTACCAATAGCAGAAAATACAAAGCAGATAGCAGCAAATTTTATGTATAATGCATTTTAAAATATTGTCGAACACAAACAAAGTTTCAACAAGAATTTTAATAAGACAATTTTTTTAACCACAGCAGCACAATCCAACTTTTAGGGGTAACTTTAATACACGATTTTGAACGTTAAAAAAATAACTTATAGCAAAATGTACATTAATGCACAACAATTCAGTTTTGGTGCACATCTTACCAAAGCAGTGCATTCTTGTAAAAAAAAAAATATGCGCCCGAGTGTTAAACTTATTTTACCTATTATTTTTTTATTAAACTTATTTTACCAATTATTTTTTTATTAAACTTATTTTACCAATTATTTTTTTATTTAACTTATTTTAGCTATTCATTTTTTCATTTAACTTATTATTTTTAATTTACACTACCACACCTGAGCAATCAAAACATGCCAGAAAACAAGACTCTAATAAGCCAATAAAGGCTGAATCAGCAAACCTTTTTCTATCCGATAACTGAATATTAGGTCGATGAACCAATGCACTATTCTCTTTCCTTCTCTATTTGAAATGGAGGCGATTTTTTCCTGATTATCTGTTCCAACAATGACGTTGTGTGTGTGTTTTCCACCACGAATAATAACTATCACGCTAATAAGGTATTGAGTAATGATGCAAAAAATAGAGGAAAAGTGAATTTCCGTGTTTCTCCACCCACGTAGTTGGATGAATCTTCGAGATAACACGAGGTGTCTGATGCCGAAACCGTCATAAGTGAGAGCTAGACTCATAATTAATATTTGATCGACTCTCTATAAAGAGAAATTGTCCACACAATTTATGACCCTACATCTCACGAAAAAACATAAATGCAATTACAATGGATTTATAGCAGATTTTCTTGTTATTATCATAATTCTGGATGCTGTGGATTAGGTGATAAAATTAATGTAATTATTAATTATTTAAGATTGGAAATTAATTTCATACAAAAAATATACAATTCCGTAGTAATGCAATTTAAATTAATTACGTATACTGAAAACGAAATAAATACTATGGACTAATCAATTATTTTGCGACATGCTTGCTTTTTTTAAGAAGAAATTTCCAGTGAAACATTTGTTCAAACTAATAAATATACAAAAATAATTTAATTGGAGAAAATTTTTATTAAAAATAACAGGAGTAAAGAACCGCGCTTTCAGAAAAATTATGTTTCTTCAACCTCCCAATTATTTACTTTGAAGTTAAGATATTTGATAGATAAACAAATGTGCTGAAGTTTAACTTTTTTCCTTTATGAGTTTAAAATTTAAATTTTCAACTGAAATTTAATATTTTAAGTAATAAAATTTTGTTTCAGTAGCAGAGGATAATAAATGACTCCACCATACTTGAATTTGGCTTTATTTATATAAAATATCAGCTTATCAGCTAACCTTTAATAAATCATGTGTGTTGCTAGAAAACCTGACATTCAGGTGACGAGTTTATACATCTCATCCCTCAGAGGGTTAAAGTTTTACTTTAAGTACATATCTTACGTTTTAGATTAAAATAAAACACAAAAAATCGTATTTTTAATTGAGAAAAATATGATTTTTACCTACTCCATTGACATTTTATAATCTGTAAAGCCACATCATTGATTTTTTAAAAAAAAAAAAAAACTTCACAGCACGTTCAAGACAAAAACTTTCACAGGAGATTTTTGCAATCATCTACCCTGCTCAAAACAATTAGGGGAATGTATGGTTTAAACCATTTCGCCCCCAATGATTCCGTTTGGTATCATCAGCTTCCGATTTTTTTCTCATTAAGTCGAAATCGTACTTATTTATCGTCAGATGGAAGAATCATGTCTATTGAAGAATTAAATAATGTTTGTTTTAATTGAATGAAAATAATGAAAAACATGGTAAAGTAAAATTCACTCCCAAAAACTTTTATGAAATAAATTGACCCTAAATTCTTCACGCTTGCATTCTTAGAAGTCTTAAATTTGATTTTACCTTTTTTTTACAATTAAAATTTCGAAAAAATTAGTTATAATTTATACAAAAGTTACGAATCCAATTTTTTGCCCCTTAAATTTTAGTTAAAAAAATAAAGATTTGTTTCCCTGTTTTTTACCATTTCAATCTGGATGCATAAGGAATCTATTTCACAAATTTTAGATTTTTATACTAAAAATAAGAAGTTTTAACTGGACGGGTAAACAAAAGTACGCAAAATGCTCCCCTAATTGTTTTGAGCAGTGTACATTCCACCATATACCCTTCCACCCCGTTCGAACCCCACCCTCCTCATTTCCATAAACGGCCAGGCGTGGGTGTGGGCCTGGATTCTAAAAAGTGCGTCAGGCCAATGGGCGAGAGGACGGGGTCATTTTTCCCGGATTTAATTTTATTATGCCCCATCTCGTAACCTCCCCCACTGCGGATCGCCCCCCAAGCAGCGAAGGGGGATGGGCGGGGAAGATTTCAAAATGTATGGATTTCATTTCAGGGCGCAGTTTTCGGAGGGGTACTGGCCGCATTTTTAAGCGGATTCTATAAGCTCATGCGGAATATTTCATTTTTCTGCATCGATTCTCTTTTTTAGAAGTATGCAAGGAATTTTTTTTGTTTTTCAAAAAAGTACTTAAGAAAGTTTTTTAGTTTACATGTATTGTTTATGTTATATGGTTATTTATTTAGAACGACGAAAAAAAAAAAGAGATAAATTAAATAAAAATTCAAATAATCTCATTTGAATAATTGAATTCTGATAAAAATTCTGAAATAATTCATTTGAATAATTGATTCATTGAAAAACTGAATTTTAAGTTTTAAAAAATGAAAACTATAACCAATTACATGTATTAAGCAAACATGAACTATAAAGAAGGGCAAAAAATGAACATTAGTCTAGACTTTATAGTTTTTAATTTTGATTTTTTCCCCTATATGTTTCAAATGCTAGTTAACAAAATTGCCATAAAAGTGTTGAGTTACCATTATTTACCATTATCGTTAATTGCTAAAATGTCCAGGAGTAGGAGAATTTTTTATACCGATTTCCGTTAGAGCTTTCTTTTATATAAATTGGCAGAGCACTGTAAAAAAAATCCATAACTGGCGTTCAGTTCGTTACTGAAATTTTGCTGAACTACCCAATTTTTAAAATAAATGTTTCTAGCATATATACATAAGTGTGTCGTTACAATTGCTTTTACAATAACAAAGATATTACTATAGTCTTAGCATTCAATTATGATTACAGAAGTAATATTGTTATTGAAATTTTTTATGGGTAAAAGGAATTAAGTAGAAAGGTGAATGTTTGTTGATGCCAAATAATGATAGTTGCTCGTGTTTGTTGTTTCTTCGGGTAAAGTTGATCGACATTCTATTTTAGATAGTGTGACGATCGCGGTATTATATCTAACCGTTAGACGTAAACAGTAATTATGTGCAATGATAATATCAATTCAGGATGACAAGATCTACTTTAGCCATATTGATACATTTCTCTAAGAATAGAATCGATAGTACACTTTCATTAACGAGGTATTCGAATTTACGTATTATTAGGATTAAAATTAAATTTAAAAATTTGCATTTCAATCGGAGCTTTTCAATGTATTTAAAAACATTAATTTTGTGCATGCATGTGTATGCACACACCATGCGCATGTGTATGTACGCAGGTATTTGTGTGCATCATTAGTTGTCATATTTTGCTTAGTTTCTTTTCTCATTAAATAAGATAGAAATATTAAATTTCCTTCAAACAAAGCTTAATATTTTATTATTTAGTACATTAAATTACTGTTATTATCTATTAATTTTTTTCTTTTATTATGTTAATTTACTATTTAATCTAAATTCTGAATTAGTGTGACATGTTAGGGATATTTTATATATTGTAGAACCATTTTATAGACTTATGTCTGAGTTTACTTTTCCTATCTAAAACTTGACCAATTAAGGAAAATAGTATAGAATTATTTCTTATAATATATTACTAAAATTTTGTTTCATTATATGACAAAATCAATGATTTTTTATGGATTGAAAGATATTAAAATGAAACTTCGAAAAAATTAAAATACTAAAAAGAAAAAATTATATTAACTCTCAAGAAAACGTAAACGTAAGCATTTTTTCCAACTTTCAATATGTTTACGGAGTAACTTTTCACCAAATTACTACAATTAACTACCCTTTAAAAATACATTAAAACTTTTAATAACTATAACTTTTTAAATATTTCGACAAACCTTTAACTTTCTATACTTATATTTGATAGCACATTTAACATGCAGGACCTCGTCGCCCAAATCTCTTTGATGACATTAAGGAACACATCACATTCTCATCACACTATAATATTTTGGTGTAACTTTACTCCTAAAAAAGGTGGAAACTTTTTCTGGAAAATAATTGCTTGAATTTTTTTGTATGAGTAAAGACTAAATCGAAAAGCTGCTAACTAGTGGCCATAACCCATAACAACCCAATACGCACAATGACATTCACAACTACTTAAAATATTCTTTTATATGTAAGATTTCTTGTTCCCTCTGTGTAAAAATTTAGTGTAACATTATACATGCAAAAAGGAGAATGTTTCAAGCTTTCTCCTATTTTGTTGTGTAACGTTACCCCACCATAATACTATATGATGGTACATGATAACAACAAATTTAACGGAGTAACGTTACACATTTTTTTTACAACACAGAAAACAAAAGAGTCGAATAAAAAAATATCCTATCGAACCACACACACAAGAAAGTTACTCTATAGATGTGGTGGAATTTTTTTTTAAATAGCAGACTGTTTTTTTTTTTTGTTGTTGTTTTTTTTTGTATGAGCAAAGGCTAATTTTGAAAAGCTGTTCACTAGTGGGTTCCCACAACAATATTAAGTCCTTCAAAAATATCATTTCATTCAAAAAAACATCATCATTAAATATCACAAAAAATATATAATTTTGCATACATTTTGTTACACCAAAAAGGAGAAAGCTTTAAGCTTCTTCCCATTTTGTTGTATAAAGTTACTCATCAATGCTGGATATAGCACATATTAACAACAAGTTAAATAGAATAACGTTACACACAAAAAAAAATTATTTGCATAAATCAAAAAAAAGTAAAAAAAAAACCATCTTATCCAGCCACACACACATTAGAAGGTTACTCCGTAAATATGGTGGAAACTGTTTTTTTTTTTTTTTTTTTTTGAAAAAAGAAGCCATTTTTTTGTACGAGTAAAGACTAAATCCGAAAAAAAAATTCACTAGTGGGCTCACAAATGCCCACAACAACATTAACTACTTTAAATATACTTTTTTATCGATTATTTTAGTCATTTTTTTAACGTTACCCAAAATGGAGAAACCTTTAAGCTTCCTCCTATTTTGTTTGGGTAGTGCTACCCCATGATAACACTAGATGTAGTACATGCTAACAACAAGTTTAACAGAGTAACCTCACATACAAAAATTTCAGTCCACAAAACAAAAGAGCCGAACAAAAAAAAAAAAAACATCCAATCGAACCATACACACAAGAAAGTTACTCCATGTGGTGGAATTTTTTTTAAAATAGTAGACTTTTTTTTGTATGAGCAATGGCTAAATTCGAAAAGCTGTTCACTAGTGGGTTCCCAAAACACTATTAAAAGTACTTTAAAAATATCATTTCATTCAAAAAACATCATCATTAAATATAATAAAAAATATAATTTTTAATTCATTGCATAAAACAAAAAAAGTCAAACACAATCCCATCTTATCGAGGACCACACGTTAGAAGGTTACTCCATAAATATGGTGGAAACTGTTTTTTTTTTAAACAGAAGCCCTTTTATGTACGAGTAAAGACTAAATTCGAAAAAAAAATTCACTAGTGGTCTCACAAACGCCCACAACAACATAACTACTTTAAATATACCTTTTTATCGATTATTTTAGTCATTTTTTTTAACGCTACCCAAAAATGGAACCCAATCATAATACTAGATGTAGTATATTCTAACACCAAGTTTAAACAGAATAACCTCAAAAAAACAAAAAAAAATCAGTCCTCAAAACAAAAGAGCCGAAGAAAATACCCACCCCATCGAACCACACACACAAAAAGAGAGAGAATCAAGCGGAAAAGAAGAGCAGGAGGAGCGGAGCCTGTCAATAACCTCCTTCAAGGCCAACTCCGCTCCTTCCCGATGCGAGCCCCAGCATCCTTGACCGTGGCAGTGAAAGTTGCCAATAAAAGAGTTCTCTGCAGACGGGAAGGAGGAAGAAAAGGGGGCTTCGGCAGGTGAGAAACGTGGGCAAGGGGGCAAAGACCCTTTTTTTTAAGGGTGGTTAAGTATAGAAAAAGTTATTAGTTTTTTGTAGTGTATTTTTTAAGGTAATGGATCTCTGTGCGATTCGAATCGGGAAACTTGTATACTTTGTCAAGAAAAAAGTATGCTTGGATGCTAGGAAATTCTTCAAACTTTTGAAATTCCTGCAAATGTGGAAAAAAATGTATGGTTGTTTTTCTGCATAAAATGGAAATTAAATTTATTTTAAATAAAAAACTTCACAAAAATCCTAATTAGTTTAATTTTTGAAGCGATGATGTCAAAATAATTCCCAATTGAAAAAATATTTATTAAATATTTTTTTAATTATTTTTAATTTTTTAAAATGTAATATTATTGTACGAAAGACTGATGCACAAAATAAGGGAAAAGCTGGGTCTGCCGCTTGTGGGTAAAACAAAGCAGAATAACACTATTTGGTAAGCTAAAGTGTAATAAGAAATCTAATGAAGAATGTAATTATTTAGAATTTAATAAAAGTTTTAATTTTTTCTAAGTGTCCGTCAAATGGCATTAATTAATTTGTTTCTTAAATAAAGGAAATTTCAAAATTATTTTTAAGTGCAATTTATTTCTAATTCAAAACGTTACTTATTAATCATTTATCTACTAAATAGTGTTATTCTTAATTTTTCATCATCATACATAATTAAATCTATGTTTATTAAATACCATAAGAACTCTATGTTCAAAACAAAATATGTCGAGTAATACAAATTCTTAAAAATTTATGCACTGGTATTGAACTTTCAATTATCACGGTTCTAATTGAATGTTTTCTAAAGATAAATAAGAGTACATTCTAAATTATTAGTTGTAATTCTTACTATCATTTAGAAAAGAACAATTTCATCATGAAACGGGGAATTCAATCAAGTTATACAAACACCAATCAAATCAAGCCAAGGAAATTTGGAAAACACGTCACCTGCTAATTCAGCAGATGAAGATAGAAATTGGCTATGCTATTTATAAGGGCAGGTGAAATATTTAGAAAAACACAGAGAGAGATCCGTTAGTTTCTTACCTAAACTACTTAACACTAATAGGGGAAGCGAACATCGCCCAAGGTAAAAATGGATAAGAAATAATAGGTAAACCAGCTGAAGGCAATTTGGATAGAAAACAAGTTATTAAAATGATACGGATAAGTAAAATTTGCGTGATGTATAATTTCAGGCGGATATTTTATGAAAATAACTGCTTTTATCACTTTGCGAAATTTCTGCTTTCGCTCTCGCAGAGCAAAAGCTTAAGAGCAATACATAACTTATAAGAGGGAAATTTGCCTGAAAGTAAAAATGTATTCACCAATTATAAATTTAGTAATTTTCTTGTATTAATTCCTAGTATAATAAAAACCTTAGTGTTCAAACATTAAATGCAAATTATTTAAAAAATATAGCCCAAGACTAGATATTTTGAATAACATTTTTTTAAAAGGTATTTATTATAAATTTAAAAAAAAATATTTCAAAAAAGATAATTAATGATACATTTAAAAATATAATCAATAATAAATTTAAATAAGAAGTGTGTTACCATTATTTACTTGGAAATGCATGTTATTACTTACTTGTAAATTTATAAAGGTAGTTAATATAAGTTTGTTGGAAGGCATTTTGTTTCCTCTTCAAAATAATAAATAATAATTTAGTAAGGCCTCATGCGATCAACTTAATAACTGCCATCCAAGTTGTTTCGAAATTTGTAATGGACATATCCTTTTGGCTTCTGCAATAGGTAAGCAGTTAAATGGATTGCACAAGCGCTCTGCGAGTTGGTTGGTAGACATATTTTCATGTTTGTGTGCTTGGTCAGAGACCCGAACTGCCAGTAAAACATTGTACCGTCACAGCGAACACTTTACAAGCTAAAATAGTAATAATTATTATTATTTATTTTAAAGTAAATAATTTTATGCATTACTTTTACAAATAAAGGTTGAAATTTTCAAGTTGTGTATTTTAAACACGTGATAGGATAGGAAGGAACACCAAAATTTAATTGAAACATAGTTACTACATCTGCTAAATGGTAAAAAAGTACATAATGTACCCTTTTAAAAAAAGAGATGTAAAGCAAGTCATCTTTCTATTACCCTCTTTTAATTTGCACTTTAAAGTATCGAATCAATTTTAATTTACTTTACTGAATGAAAAATCTTTTTAAAAAATCATCCATTATTTTAACAGCTACAAATCGATTAAAATGTATTTTATATAAAATGATATTAGGTATTTGATTGTTTTTTTATGTTTTTTTGTCGGTTTGATAGATTACAATATTTAGTGCAACGAAATATTTACTTTAAACTTTAGCCAAATATCATCACTTCAGCGGTAGCATACTTTTGAAAAAAGTTAAAAATTAACATCTGCATATAAATGACTTTACTTTTACAAGTTGTAAACCCTAAATAGCTATGTACCGATAGTAAACATCATTTTTAAAATATGAAAAATCTCATAAAATAATCAATGTCATTGTGGCAAATACAAATAATCAATACGCCCTCCAACAAAAAAAGCCCCTTCCAAATTCACATTAAAACTCTATCTTTTCACACTCCACTAAAAACGGGCCACTATTATTTGTTTTCAAGAAAACAAACGAGGTAGATATTGCATTCAGAATTGATAAGCAATTCTTCCTACACCTCATCTGCAGTTTATTAGCAATAGTAACCATAGTGATCTACAGCAGGGCTTATAATGGGCGCCAAGCAGGCTCCTTTTGAAAGAAACCCCCTGTTTTTTGCGAGTGGTATCTCCCTCCCCCCACGGTTCCCTACATCAATCCCCCCTCCCCCTCTAGAGCAGCGTTAATCCCTTCCCACCCCTCGAGTCGGTCCCCTTTCTTCCCTAGGGGACCATAAATATAAAATATAGTTGTATTTTTAGTTTTTAAGCTATACATCAGAGATCCTCAGGTGGAGGGGAATTTTTGGGTAACTTTTTTTTGTTCGTTAGATTTCTAAGATGATTTATATTGCCCGTTTTTAATGTCTAGTCTGGACGGCATGAACTTTTAATCAATTTGCCTGATGCATGTGGTATGAATAATTAATTGTGTGGCACTTCGGGATAAGGCTTGATAGAGCAAGGAAACATTTCTTTAAGTATTTGATAATTTGCTTGCATTTTTCTTTTATTGTTCTATATCTTTGGAAAAAACTTCAAAATATATCTGACTAAGATATCTAATATTTTTGTTTTATTTTTTGCTCAAACATAAAATAATTTGATACAAATATAGTATACATAGATAAAATAATGGTGTAAAAATGAACCGCTTAAATGCTCCATTTAAATCAAGTTTAAATTTAGGAAATTGCATTAATCGAAATGTTGAAACTAGGGGCCTGCTTGCTAATTAGGTCACCAACCTTTTTTTTTATTTGTAAAATAAAGTATCAACTTTCAATAGTTACTATTGTAATAAACAAAGGGCAAAAAAATCAGTGTCTGTGTAACCCAAAGATAAAAGGTCAATTAGCCAATTGCCAACAAAATTTTATACTTAGCTTTTAAAAACAGTATATTTTTGTGGCTTGCTTCAATATCAATAGTTACTTTAAAAATGTGGTTACCCTTTAAAAATAGCGTATTCTTACTTAAACTGTCACTGTAACAAATATTATTTACAAGTAATACGAATAGTCTTTATTATTATTATTGCACTGGTCACGCGACAACACCAACAACAAATAATACGAAGATGTTCCTAAAATGTAGTATACATGATAACAACGATGTTCTTAAAATTTTACTATTTCTTTAGTTCGAAATCTAAAAGTTTAAAAAAAATGCCGCTTCCAATTAACATGGCTCGGCACGTATTTGTTTCCCAAATTACTATTGGGGTATTATAAACTGCCCCTGAAATCCCCTTTCCCCCTCCTCCCATTCACACTAGCGCACTGCAGAAAAGAAAATAGTAGGCGGTCCCCCTGCATCCTTTTTTTACCGCCTCGCAATGGATTCACGTTGGAAAAGATAGGAGTGAAACGCCATGGGCAGTGGTGGTCTTGTCTTGGCGACGGCCAGAAGGGATAGCGGGTCGATGCTTTTATTTTTTTCATTCAATTTTGTTCCCCCCTCTCAAAAAGAACCAGAGGGGAGAAAAGATGGGAGGGATGCGGCTCCCTCGTCTAGATACAGCAGAGTTATTAACGACCCGATTTATTTTTAAGTCACGTGCGATTGATTTTGAGAAAGATTTCGAAGAATATGAAAAAAATGGAAAGGAGGGGGGGGGGGATGAATCGGTTTAATAGATACTCTGAGTTCAGTTATTCATTTTACCTTATCGTGACTGGACACAGGAGTGCCTGAAGCTGTTTGGAGTGTTTGGAGGAATGCACGCTAGGAGTGGCGGAATGTTTAGTCCCTGGAACAACTTCTATGCAAGCACAGGGGTGTTTTCAACGATGTTTCAATATTGAGTTTTAAGGTTTGTCTGCGTTATTTAGAGGAATGTAATCGGTTTCGTCCTTTTCAAATGCAATCGTTTGGAGAAATTCAACAAATATAATTAATATTTTAACAAAGTAGCGAATTACGCCAAATACCAAATTATTTCTACATTCACGTATATTTTCCGATTTTCACTTGGAGAAAAACATCTTTATCCATAAAAAAACTATTTATAATCAAGAACAATGCAAACAAATTAATAGTTCATATTCTATTAGTTTCCTTTCTATTTAGTTTTCCTTTGATTTCTTTTCTCCCCCTTTTTTTTAAGAATTTTTTTCCAATATTATTTTAGGTTTCTCACTTTCATGTTCGCAAATTACGCAGTCGTCTTCATATCAACTTTTGCATACAATTATAAAAAAAAAATTATGATAGTTAGATCCGGATTTTTCCGTAAATTTTGAACCCATTACTCCTAGCAATAATCACAAATTTCAAAATTTTATTAATGATGAATTTTCACTGTAAATATACTTTTTTTTATTTGTAAAGGGTTTTAAATTATAGCCTCTTTAAAAAAAAATTCCATACCTACTCGGGTGTAGGCTCATCACTTGACTGTGGTTCTAAATTATGACGCCCGTTCCCAATAACCCTCGTGTAGCTCTAGTGCGACGATAATTCCAACTAATTTAACCTAAGCTTTTCTTCCATTTTAAAATCAAGCATTTTTGCGCAAGTTTTCTTCGAAAATCAAATGAATTTCGCAAACGATAAAAAAAATATTAATTGAATTTGCTAAAGAAAATTAATGAAAATAGCCAATTTTGGCTATTAAAAGTTTAAATTGCAACTAAATTATATTCTTTACCGTTTATAAATGTTGTGTGGAAGTGGTTCTAGGTGACAGTTATTGTAGCAAACCAACTGATTTGACCTTTTTTTAAAAAGTATTTCAATGAGCATTAAATAGTTAATACAGCACTTCTTATTAATCCATGAATGAAACATGCCTAATTTTACTTATCCTCAGTAAATGTAGATGGCGCCATGAAAAATTGATCTTGTGAAAATGTTTGAAAAGACACTACATAAAGAAGAAAGTTGTTATTTTGCAAAAAGTTTCTGTTTTAATTTTTAACTATCTTGTCAAAGATTACCAAATAAATTATTTTTGAAGTATTGCACATTTATCAATAAAATTACTATTTCTTGTTGACGACTCGGTGGCGCAACGGTAGCGCGTCTGACTCCAGATCAGAAGGTTGCGTGTTCAAATCACGTCCGGGTCAAATAACATTCTTTTGTAAAAAAGATTATCATTTTGGGTTCTAAATTTTATATATTCAATTAATCATACTTGAAATTCGCAGAAAATAGATAAAAAAAAAGTTGCTACAAAATTGGTTTACTATTGAGTGTGAGCGGGAAAGTGACGCTTATCCCACTCATAAGAGTTAACATAGCAGAAATTTCATTTTCCACGCAGAGTGCAATGCATTTGCTTATTCTTCATTTTAATAAAAAAAAGGGGCGGTAAAAAATAAAGTAACAAGATAATCAGCTGAAAAATTCCTAATCCAAAGACCAGAGTCCAAAGTCAACCAAGACTTTTCCCGAGAATTATCATTCCCCTTGACTCAATTTCATCTTCGACACAGATAGTGTGGAATCCGATTCAATTGAATGCATTAATTTGGGGATTCCGGAGAGCAGTTGTTTACTAATCCTGTTTTTTTTATTTTGGTTTCTTTAACCGATCTATTTTTTTCAACTTTTTTCCGAAAGGGAAGATAACAAAAAGGAAACTCAAATTTAGCCTCATATCGTACGACGTTGACACTTACCATCGTATTTCATTTTACCCAGATAATTTTACTCCTCAAATAACAATGTATGCAATAAAGTCAATTTATACACATCATTAACATTATCATTAAGTAATTTAAAGTTAAAAACAGAAAAAAAATTATTTACAATAAATGCACATTAATTTAAATTTTAATACAACAATTTTAAAAACTAATTGATGGAATGGTAAGAGAATAGGCAATATAACATTTTCTAAGGTATAAACATCATTGAACTGTATTCATTCGATAAATACATATCAAGAATATATTTTCAAGTGTAACTCTCTAATTATTCCTTTCAAAACAACAGATACCAAAAAACACCTTGCTGTTTCGTTATGTTCAGACGAACGAAAAGTGGACCGAAGTAGCTTTTTATCGGCTTCACGGTGACGTGGTCGATAAAGCCGTCGTCAATATGTTGACGATACCTTATGACCAAGACACAGTGTCATTGACCTTCATTATATGGAGCCAATGGGAATTTTGCATGTGCCAATCGGGATAAGGAAGGAAATCATCGGAAGCGAGAAGCTGATAGTTTCATGTGAGCTAACGATTGATTTTTTCTCGTCTGGGTTGTATGAGCTAATATTTGTTTTCAATAAAGAGGTTTGTTTTAGGTATTGGGTAACTCATTAAGGAATGAGGTTATGCGTTCAATTTGTGTTATTGGAAAAATAATTTAATATAAGGTAATTCGCAGAGATGGCCTTTGTATATGCGAGGGCCCTGTTCGAACGTAGCCTCGAGTCTTAAGATTCCGAGATGAAAAGGTCAAATTTATTTCTACAGAATTTTTTTTAATGAGTTACTATTAAGTTTTCCTTATTTTGTAAAAAAAAAACTTGATTAATTCAAAAAGCTTATTTTGTTTAAGTAAAAAAATTGTTTATCTGAAATTTTTCTCTATCTTCGAGTCAGGCTTTTCCCTAACAACAAGCACATTTAGCCCAGCTCAGAGAATTTAGAATTCATCAAAAATGTTGGAATTTATCAAAAGTGTTCTTCAATAGGCTTTTGGAATATACTACTTTTAATGCATCTTCTTTGTGCTTGATAGAAACAAACTGGCAAATTTTTTTTAACTTTTAACACTTAACACTTAACTTTTTTCCCCCTCATAGATGATTTAACTAAACTATTCATCAATTTATAACGATAATTGTATAAATAATCGATATTATTTGTTGGCGCTGTTGTACAGTTGACAACATTACATTTTAAGCTTAACTTTAAAAAGTTAGCCTTTCTATTTTTTTTTATTTAAAGAAAAACATTTGTATTAAAAAAATTATAATCATTTCTAAATCCTGTAAAATAAAATAACTTGAAAAGCGTAATGGATAAAAGCACAACATCGTATCGGTGAAAGATAATAATTTTGTCTTTTGTGTGCTTATAGATTCTGTCTCAATTATTTAAAGAAGCATTTTATCCATAAGACCAGAAATATCCATTATATATCGATATGCAATCGATCGATTAAACATTGTTTCTTAAGCCGTTATCGGTTTACAGGCGTCAGTGACAGATATAGAAACCTATATTTGCTTCTCAACTTCCGACAAATGAATAAAGTGTAAAAGACTGTAACATTGTCATTTGAGTCATTTACACGAGACAATCCGAAATGGTATATCTATGGTTAAAATACAAATTTATTCCATGAGAATAATTTTTTTAGTGAAGAAATTATTGCTCTCAATTTGGAAAAGTCACATAACTGGTAAAAATTACTTTTGGAGCTGTAATTTAATAAAGTTGGGGAGGGGAGAGCTAATTGTTGAAATCTAATAATATTAAACAATATTACTAGTTTTCAAAATCTTAGACCTATCTTTCTGGCTATTCTTTTTGGCTTAGTAATAATTAAACGAGTTGGATTTTTCAAATTACAATTGAGTACATTTACACATTGCTTTAACATTGCCTCGACATAAGCTAATAGGTATCGCCGCACCGTAAGTTTCTCCATATTTTATCGGAACCGTTACATGTTAAACGGCTTTAGGGCTAAAAAAAATAGTGACTCGTCCCTTTTTAGTTGTTCCATAAAAAAAATTATTCAAATTTTTTATACCTACGCTATTTGCTAAATAAAAATTTAGGAAGCACAAGGAAATAATGCACACAAAACTTAAGAAACTCGGGTGGCTAAGCTTCAACGAAGTTTCTATTGGAAGTGTCTAACCAAAACTCTAAATAGAACCTATAGAAATAGACAGTCGGAAGTACTATAGTACCAATAAGTAGGCATCGAACTAGTAACCTATTGGCTGAAACTTTTGAGAAAGCGAATCTATATGCTGCACATTAATGCTGCCGAATGAGCCAACTCCTGAGGGTGGTTTTCCCCGCCCCCTCGTTACAGTTCATTCCTCTCTATTGTCTAATTACGGCTGTGTGCACCGGGAGACAAATCGTTGCTGTGGTATGGAAAGCATGCAACTGATATTTGGCTAATTTTAATGAAAATTGGTTTGGAAACAAAAAAAATACGCAGTTCTATGGAAATAAAAAAAAACTTTTTTAGTTCATTTTTATTTCACAAATTTTCAAAGTTATTTCATCTAAAATAGCCCTTTTTACTCTGTTTTTACTTTATTATGATTTTGTTGTTTTTCTTTGGATGAAGGTCAGTTAGGACCATGTCAAACCATTTCATTGAAATCTCATTCCATTAACTGTGGCACGCGGAGTCGGGAAAGAAACAATCATGGAAAGGGAACCCTAAATGAGTTGATGAGGGCTGGGTGTTGTGCGGGAGCGATTCTATATCAGAGCGAGTGCTTTTGTTTTAGAATTATACACGGGAGCAGATCACTAGGGGAGAGGGAGATACAGTAGGGGGTGAAACAATGATTTAGCAAATGCGAGTACCATAAGAAAGCCCAAACGAAATTTCTACTTCTTTACAAAAAATATTAAAAACATAAGCAATGCCATAGGTATATCTTAAACGACCTATAGTTAATAATGGTGGGTTTATGATACCGTTTCGTATAATTAAATAAGGGTTTATACCCAACTGGGTTTCCTTACAACTAGCTTTTGACTCTCCACTGAAAAAAAAAACGCATCTTAAACTTTCTTTTGTATATCGCAAACGTTCTAGTTTTTGTAAGTCTAAACAGATTCTTGACTACAACTGGTTTGCCCAAGAAAATTTTAAAAAATCATTGGTAGAACATCCTCAGAACAATTAAGTATACTACAGCTTGGCTTGTCCAATAAAAAACTATGGTCTCGACGCGTGGCGTGCATTTATGGAATAGTAAAATAAGTGGACCCTGAAGTTGATGGATAGAATCCAAGCAAACCATGGTTGAGAAATAAGTGGGGAAAGTAGTGGTGCCATCCCGTGCAGAAATTTTGTATACAATATGACAAAAACTGCCATAGCGTACTATGCGTTTACTATGCGTACCACTATTACCGTAGTGGGTACCACTATTTTAAATTTGCTGGGGGGGGGGGGATTTGTGTTTTGGCAGATTTATTGGAAGCAGATTATGTGAGGGTTAAATGGTTTCATCTATCGTGAAAAGTCAGCTACAATCTATAGAAGGAACCAAATAGGGGCTGCAATCAAGAGATGTTTCCCGAGTAAGCAACGTGTAATTATTCCCAAAACAAGGAAGTACCACAACAATCTACTTCCTTCTGCAACGTGTTGTTGCACCGAGCTTATCTCTCTTCCCTCCCTTCTTTTTCATTGCGCAACCTGTTTATGAATTCAACTTGGCCGTTTTTTTTTAAAAAATATTCGGTAAGCATCTGTTGATATCTTAGAAAGGAAAAAGGAACCAAAATCGACAATATTAATGAATGTCCACGTGTTTGTGTCTCAACTACTGCATCAAATTAAGGGCCGGTGACTTATTTATTCAGCCAGTGGGTGATAAAGTCCTTGGTGGGTGGGAGTAATGCCCCCCTCCCCCCCTTTTCCAGCAGTCGGTGGTGTCACTGACCGTCGTCGCTTGACGCATGAGCAGTTTGCCTTTCCGCCCAGGCCCCTAAACCGAGGGCCCCTTTTCCATAGGTTCTATACAGGAGGATCGGGTTGCCCTCCACTTTTGACTGGAGAAGTGAAACACGTATAGTTTTTTTTTTAAAGAACATGTTTTTTGTTCCTGCTATTTTTAAAGATCGGCAGTTAATTTTGTGTTTGTTTCAAGAAGTGTAATAATTGTAAAACAAAAATGCTTAAAATAAAAACATGAAGAGATGAAAATTTGGTATGTGTATAGAAAGTTTTCGATAAATCAAAATTTAATTTGTGCTTTACCCAGATAACTTAATGAAACTCAAGTTTAACGCTTAGAAGCATTGCACTAGATAGAGAATCATCAACACCAAAAATTGCTAATAACCAAATAAATACCATACATATTAGCAAAATCAAACAACTTTTGCTTAAATTTAACTGGCTGATTCGAAATAAAGAAGAGGGGGGAGCAATTATAGAAAAACAAGGCGTTGCTTTCTTTCAGTTCTTACTTTTGTCTCGAGCAATGTGAACATGGCGTTGCATTAGTATGGATGCGTGGGGGAGCGATTAATGACAAGGACCCGTCTTTTATTCAGGGGATATATGTCAGCTCTTCTTCGGAAAACTCACCATGCTGTCGTAGTGGCTTCATTCCTTCCACCTAACTTCACCAATAAACAATAGCAACACTTCATTTTCCCTGACCTGAAGTAGTGTAGAATTTAATAAGGAATGCTGGATAGAGTTTTCAATACTTTTTAGAGGGACTAAATATTGGCTCTACAGAGACTAAAGTGACTAGAGACTTTAGAGTAACTAAATATTGGCTCTACAGAATAGAGTCGTGGCAACCTTGGCGATATGTTAACCGATGTTCACAAAGGTCGTTTAATCCAAGAACGCATGAGATTATATCTATTGTAGAAGGGACTGAATCTGCCCTAAATTGCCTCGAGTGGTTAAATGAAGTATTCGTCAACTGGACAAATATTGATCGTACCAGAAGATAGTGTCGAATTCAGACGATAATCCAAAATGCAGTTTTCATGTGCATATAAATATCGTTTTGTAAATTAAAGTGTCTGGTTGCAAAACTCACAAGGTATAGCTAATATAAAAGGTCCGGTCCTTTCACTGACGACTTTTGATAATGGTAAATTCCAGTGACGAAATTGCCAAAGAAGAGACCGGGCCCTCTATCTTAGTTATACTTAAGATAATGTGAGTTTTGCAACTATACCCTTCAATCCGCGTCAAGTATTATTATCCGATTGAATAAAAGAGTTATAACATTTAAAATCCATACCCAAAATGAAAATTCTACAAAATTGCGCTATGCTCCCCGTTGATTTTTGTAGCCTACGCTTCAGTTTCTAATTCTATTCACTAGATGGAGTCACCACAATCATTCGCATAGAGGGATAACCAAAACTGAAGCTTTATAACTATAAATGCTTAAAATTTTATTTGAAATGACCACTTTAAATAAATAACAACTATACCATTAAAACAAAAATAATTAAATAAATATTATTAAAAAAACATTAGTATTATAAGTATTTTAAAGAAAATTAAATGATAATAATAATCTAAGATGATAATTAATTTCAGAGGGAGAGTGAGTAAAGCACCCATAAATAATTAGGATATTTTTAGCCTTTGAAACAATATAAATAATTATAAAAACTAAAATAAAGATGTCAGTTATGAGTATCAATAAATTTCGTTCTTTCTCGTAAAAAGCACTGATTACACTCTTGCATTATCTACTCGAATGTACACATTTAATGAGACACTTGTGATATTTTTTTAAATGGTAAACAATTAATTTGAGATTTTGGAAATTATTTTTAAAGAAAATATATTGTGTGCGATAAATTTATTCTGTAAGTTTAGTCATCTCGATTGCCCGAGCCATCATAGTGGATATTTATAAGCTATTTCATTAGTATGACTAAAAATTTGTTATGTAAGCAATATGCTTGAAAATAACTAATAAAGTTTCTGTCAAATTAATTTTGTTTCAAGGATATGACAAGGGACATTACATTGGTATATGAACCACAGAGTGAGAGACCCTAATGAAACCACCTCAACCAACCCTGAAAAAACCAAAACCTCTTTTCCTAAATAAGTTATTTTATCCCGGTAAATATATTATTGGAACTTAGACGCCATTGTAATATATTTCGCATGCAATCATACTACTAGCTCAAAATGTACGATTTCGAATTTCCAAAACTTAAATAAATAATTAAAAAAAAAAAAACAATGAGCGGATGCCACGCCACCAAATACCGCGGATAATCAGGAGTTTACTGCTGCAATTAAATAAAATTGTCTTCAAACAACGATTTTATTAAATTAACAAGAAGGTTATAAATCGAAGTAAAAAAAAATACAGTTCTTTATTTACACTGTGAATAGAAAATGTTTTTAAGGGGGGATTTCAGCTGAACTATTATTTAAAAAAAATCTTATACTTTACCGAGAAAATCTCCGTTACTTTATTTTTAAATTTTAACTATATTTAACGAAATTAAACTTTTTTACTCAGTAAATTATGCGGATTTTTTCTGGCACATCGGCTGACAGACTTTATTACGTAAAAAAACAGCAATTATTTTACAATGCATTAAAAATTATTTAATGAACAATTGATTTAAGATTATTACAAAAAAAAAGAAAAGAAAAAAAACTTACAATGGACTCCATCGCACTCCAGGTATTCCTCACGAGGACGCAAACATTAGCTGTTTGACCAACAAAATATCCAGCATTTCACTTTCGCTTTATTTTCACCTTATTTACCCCCTTTACAGCAAGTCCAGCGTGACATCATTACTATTGCCCTGTATGGCGAGAGCTGGGGGCAACTAAAGGGGAGGTTATTTCATTGTGTGGGTATGCCTTTACCAGCCACGCGATACAAGTGGCGCAAGATCGAGACATCTATGTACTTACTTCAGTAAGTGAGAAAAAAGCTACTTGATAAGTGGTCTAATGTCACATGGAAAAATTATGCACATATATTACCCCCATTTCTATTTGTTATAACTCTCAGGATGCTTTAACGACATAATAAAGAATTTCAAAGTCTCAAAATATGAAGCCATATCTCGAAATAAAGATATAAAGTTAGAACCAAAATAAGTTACAATCAAGCCTCTAAAAATAAGCAAACACAAAATCTCTGTTTCTGATTTTCTACCCCATCGCAAATCGCAATACTTTTATTCCCTTATTATTTCATGTACGGTCATTGAAAATATGAAGGAAAATTATTAACACATCTTGCCAGTCAGGCCTTATATTTCCCTTCCTTTCAATTACGAAGTCGTAAGGTCTGCTAACGACTTCGTTTTTTATGTTCGCAACTATTTTCGTTTTTCAGCCATATTTTTAAAACAAAAAATCTGACGGGCCGACCAATAAATGTTCAAAAACCACTTTTTCGGAATCAGAACCCTCAAATTTTGATTACAAAGTTTTAAAATGCCGTTAAATAAAACACTGGCCATCAATCAGTACTATACAAAACTCAACTGGAATTTTCTTTGAGCGATGTAACTTTGTTTAGTGAAATCAATGGAATAGTGCAGTAATAGAGAACAGTGCTATAGTTGAATAAAATAATGACAAACGTTCGCTAAGAAAACGTTCTACCTGTCAAAATAGGAAATTTCTCCCAAAAAGCTCGATCATATTTATTATGTTCAAAGTTTTAAGCAGTTAAATCACGAAATTGCTTTATCACACTATACCACTCAATTAATTACTTATACCACAGATACACTACTTTCTTTTACTTTCTGATTTTCCTCTTCAAATAACACCTCATTATTTCTGAGTATTCAAAAATTCGCATTTTAATCCAATTTTAAACCGCACCTTTAAACCCATCTACAACCTGTACTACCAACAACAGAAAACATCAATTCTCAACACATTGTTTGAAAAGCTTCTCCATCAGACAACGAGTATAGTGTACTAATCGGTTTCCGTGGAAAAGGAGTTCGCGATAAACAAGGTTGTTGACCCAGCTCCTTCCTGCTCGCTGTCGCCCGACTGATCCACTGCCTGCCTGACACTGCTGGCCAAGTTCAAGGAGCTGCTGCTGGCTTAGTTGGGCGAGAGCTAATGCTCTAGACTGGGAATTTTTAATAGTAGCCAGTGGCTACTAGAGTAAAAAAATGGTAGCCACATTGGGATTTTTAGTAGCCAATTTTAAATTTAAGTATATACGACAAAAATAAAGTGCGATTTTCCATAAAACAAAATTTTATTAAAGACATTTTTGATATGAAAAGATTGACAGTTAAAAAAGGATAATACCAAATATGTAAGTATTGTGATTGGCCATTATTGAAAGGAGAAAATTATTTTATGCACACACACAGTTCAACTTGTTAGTCTCGGAGAATTCTTGATGTCGCACACGATTATTCATGAAATTTTCTCATATCAGAATTGTTTAAAAATGAATAGTTGAGATCTTAATCAGCTGTAAATTGCCAAAAGATCGTAAAGCAAGATTTAAAAATCAAATTTGCATTTTCGTCTCCCAGCTCCATTTACGTCACACGGAGGCCGACTCAGTGACGTAACACAAAACACTGGTCAATGATGAGGGGAAAATTTTAAAGATAAAAAACAACTGGCATGAGTCTTTCTTCCCAACTTAATCGAATAGGAGTGTTTTTACTATAAGTATTTTAGAAATGCAGCTTCAGTATTAGTTATTTGCTGAACAAAAAGGGAAAATTATGATCGCCACTTTTGGCGACTGGGGTTTGATTTTTAGGTAGCCACGTTCGATATAATAGTCGCCAGTTGGTGACTGGCGACCGCTAATCTAGAGCTTTAGCGAGAGCCAGCTAAGGGACAGTATAAAACAATAAGTGGCGGACTTTGTAGAATAAAAATGGTATAACTCCACTTTTGCTCATATCGAAAACAGCATAAAACTACATAAACAATTTTCGTAACAAAAAATTATTTCATTTATTTAAATTTCGCCTTAAACAAAACTACTGCTTTTATTATTATAAAGTAATATTATCTTTAAATTTTTCACACCGTAACAAATGTAGACCCAACCTACGAATAAAATTACATTCAGGACACAATGCAATTATGATATATGTTACTATTTACCAAACATTTTATTTGTGTCTAGAATGCAACATTTAGCTTCGTGATCAAAAATTTGCCAAATCAGCAATTTATCGGAGTCTGACGGTGTAAGTTTATTTAAACCATCAACATTTATGATGGATGCTGGAAAACTGTTTAAAAAAAAAGAATATTTCCGTTGTTTTGTTGAAATTTTTTTTTCGAGGGGGGGGGGGGGGGGGGGTCATATTTTAAATTTCAGGTCCTAAGGGTGGGTCAACCTTTTTATTAACAGCTGTGTTCCAAAGTCCTCCGCCCCCCCCCTCTAGTTAATTAATGCGCCTGCCCTAAGTGCCAATTGGCAGTCAAATTTTAAAATACAATTGGCCGGTAATCACAATTGAAGAGCCGACTTCGATTTATAAGCATTAGGGTCTCCCACTCTGTGGTTCATATACCTATGTAATGTCATTTATCATTGCCTTGAAATAAAATTAATTTCACAGAAACTTTATTAGTTATTTTTCACGAATATTGCTTACACAAAATTTTTTTAGTCATATTAATGAAATAGCGTATATAAATATCCGCTGTGATGACTCTGGCGATCGAGATGCCTAAACTTACAAAATAAATTTGTCTCACACAATGTATTTACTTTAAAAATAATTTCCAAAGTCTCAATATAAATGTTTACCAGTGGAAAAACGTTCTAAGTGACATTTTTGAAAAAAAAAAATGAGATTGGGGTGTCAATGAACATATTACTAACTCTTTTAACGATAACAAGTGTCCCAATTTTTATAAACTTTAAGTTTAGGATATTTCTTAAAGTTTGAAAGTACCGTTTTCAACAGATCTGAATGCAAACTAAAAACTTAAAAACTCATTTTCTCGTTTTCCACCTTTATGTCATTTAGCACGTTCTTCTACTAAGCTCTACCATTATAGTTCAAATCAAAAATATTAAAATTATTTATGTTGAGATTCTTGTGGCTAGACTGTAAAAGGCCTCGAAAGGGCAGTCGGATAATTTTCCTAAAAACTGTAATTTTTTGGAACTTGATGTTTATCAACTATGCAATAAGTTAGCCAGGCCAAAGCTCAAGAGAATACATTCAGTGTCCACCGAGATGACACCGGATGGTCAAGTTCAAGGGGTCAGTGGCGGATCCAGCCAGGGGGCGCGGGGGGCGCGCGCCCCCTCCTCAAGACCTATTGACCGGTTTTTTTTTATTATTATTGAAAACAAAATTAAAGGAAAAATTTAGACAAAATTAAATCGCCACACACCCTCTACACAGATTACTAATCATCGAACATGTTTTGGCTGCACGAGCCGTTAATCGCTCTGCAGTTATTTTTGGGATATTAAGGAACTTAAACATCATAAGTCAAAATTAAGTTGCAATTTTTATATAACGGCATACATGCATATAATTTGAAAATTGTTTCACATCCGCGATTCGAGCCTGTACGACGTCCTAAAATTAACTAAAAATATAACTTCGGTTGAAGTTTAAAATGATAAATCATTCGATTATTTTATTGCTGAGCTATCACATGTCGTATTTATTTTAATAGTTAATTATTTATGCTATAACTAACTATGCGAATAACTATGCTATTTTCAAGATACAGTCATTTTTTGCTTTGTTTATATGTTAGCTACTTAATGCCAACTTTTTGCTGAGCTGTTGCTTGTTCAAAACATTTGTTAGCATAGAATATCATCTACTTCATCTATTTTTAGAGTGAAACAAAAAAGCAACCAATCGCAGTACATAGAAAAGTGAAAAGAAGACCGTTCCATCATCTAAAACATTCCCATAAATTGATTTTCTCTATTTGTTGCACTTATTTTTAAAATTATTCAACAATAATCTATATAACAATATAAACGTTAGTTAGGTAAAGTAAAAACTAGTGTTAGTTCATAAGTACTAATTAGTAAAAAAAATACCAGTAAAAATATGTATTTACCATTTAGAATTAGATTTAAAAAGAAATAATCTAAATCAAAAATAAATAATGTAAATGAAAAATAAAATAATGTAAATGAAAGATAAAAGAATGTTAATAAAAATTATTTTTAATTAAAAAAAATTTAATTAAAAATTAAAATGATAAAATTTAACCCCCCCTCCCATCCCCCAGAAATTTTTTCTAGTTGCGTCCCAGCTTTTGTGATAGCATAGTTGGGATTTCAGACAAGTTTTTGGGTGCGCCCCTCCCTCAGAAAAATCCTAGATCCGCCACTGCAAGGGGTCCGGACTTAGTTGGGCGCGAGCCAGCTAGGGACAGTATAAAACAATATGTGGTGGACTTTGTAGGATGATAATGGTATAACTCCACTTTTGTTCTTCACTCTTCTTTTAAAACAGTGTTAAGACTATGAGTGCAATAGTCAGTCAATAGCCACAGACTTTGTAAAGACAATTACTCGATATAACCAAATAATCACGATTAAAAACTTGGGGTGAGAAAAGCAATACGAATTTCAATTACCGATCAATAAATCAATGCACACCACATTTAAAAGTAATTTTTTGCTTTTTAAAGTATTTCAATAACTTTAACCCCCCCCCCCCCCCCCACCCCCCCCCCCCCCCCCAAAAAAAAAAAAAAAAAAAAACTGCGGCAGCTACCCCTTACGCATACGCAATTTTCTCCTTACTATGACGTCTGACAGGTCAGGTACTATGAACTCGTGTACTAAACTTGAAGTCCGTAGCACTTTTAGTTCGAGCTGTAGAGTGGTTTCAGACAGCGACGAACCAATGTTCTGACGAATAATGTTCGAAAACAACTGTAGAATCAGCACCCTCCAAAAACGTAAAGAAAACACAAAATCTCCATTTCGTATTTTCGACCCCATTAGAATAAACCTTATATTTGATATTAGGTAATTGAAAGTAAAAATCACTAGATGGAGAGACTATTCACTAGATGGAGTCACCACAATCATTCGCATAGAAGGATAACCAAAACTGAAGACCGTAATACGTGCAAACCTTCATAACTATACATGCCCATATGGGCGTTTACAGTTGCGTTTTCCTATGAGTTTTAGTTAACATTTGTTTAAAAAGAAAAAATCGAAAAAAAAAATCAAATTCCTTTAAAAAATCAAATTTCTTTAAAAAGAAAAAAAAACATTTCTTAAATACAAAAATAAAAGTTCATCACCTACGTATGTAATATTTATATTAATAACTTAAAAATTTTCATGCAGTTTTTCGATCAGATTTTTAGGTGTTTGCAAGATTAAGGCGTTGCAAGGTAGGTTTTTTTTTTCGATTGGAGAACGCGACTACAGAGAATTGGTGGAGAGGCAGAGGAAGGAATCTTTAAATCGTGAGATGAACATATCATGTTGTTATTAGATATTACTTATTACATGAATTTACGAATTATTATACCGTAAATGCAAGTAATTATATTGGGACATAAATGTAATTTATTTAAATCATTGCTAAAGAAAATTATTCATATTATTAAATAAAATTTTGATTTTGAGTTTATATCGTCAGAACATAAAAATAATTTTGTTTGCATTTTGTTTAATAATCATTTTTATGATGCACATTTTTATTCTATCGATTCGATTTGCATCTACTTTAAAATATGTCTGGTAAATCAATCGATGCTAGTTAAGTTAAAAAGGTTACTGTCAACGTAGCTTTTATAGATAACATTTAAAGAACATTTATATCCGTACAGTTTTAATTCAAATTTAAAAGTAGGCAGGAACAAATAATAGAAAAATAGAATTTGGCTCATAAAAGTTTGGTTTCTTTTATACTTTACGTGCACAATAATAACAATTTACACCTGATTTTAATAATAATCACCATCACTGATAAATATAAAGAAAATTCCGATTACGCAAATCAAAAGAGATATTCAGTATTAAAACCTTCGAAAATATGTATAAAAAATTATAAATTCTAAGATTTAAGTGTATAATTTCAAAAAAAAATAAAAAATGTAAATCATTTGGTTTAATTTCTTAAGTATAAAAGTGTCAGGTAAGCAGATTTTAGGTTTGGAAAAATTTTCTTGCATGTTTGCATGTATATTACATTAGAAACGAGTAGTATGATTAAAATTGGCACTGTTGAAAGACATAATTTATATTGTGATGGACTGCAATATACAATGTAAATATTTGACAAAACAAAGAAAAGAAACACAGTAAATCAAGCATAACCAAAACTACAATATGAAAAAAAAAACTCGATAACTAATTATCAATTAATTAAAAAAAAAACTTACTTGAAGGGTGATTCCCGGCAATAAAATCCAATACTTTATCCACTCGCAACACAACAACACACTCTAGACCCACAACAAACCCACCACCATAAAGTGTTGAACCTGCCTCCTAAGTCCGTTACCCGCGAAATACTGACCGTACCTGCTACTGAGATTTCGCACGGAGTTCAGTGACCGAACCCAAAGGGGTCAGGGGTCGTAGAAGGAAAGGGGAGAACCCCTCAAGAGAAGGAGAAGGAGTGAAAAGCCACCCTGTTTGGGTCTGCACTTTTCCAACCGACAAGTGGATGGCGAAGAAGGAACGGGAAGGGGGTTTTTACTTGTGTTGGAAATAACAATGGTTTAACCCCACTTTTCGATGGATTAGAGTAGAGCCACTCAATATCAACTTATACTAATACTCAGAGTGACGACAACTAGTTGTTTTGGCAAGCCTTAATTTCACCACTTAATGCGTTTTGATGATAATTTAGTTGCATTTAAGACAATGACGATCGTTTCAACCGTTCCACCGTGGACGTTGGTGAACTTACTAAATTGACAAGGTTTGCATAACTTTGACAACGTTAAGGTAGGCCTAAGGTAGGCGAATACCCAAAATTCTGAAATTTTTACTATTACTTTAATCTTTTCCAAATTTGGCGTATTGATTTCAAATATAATGAACAATGCCTTTGGGGTAATTATTTTATTTAAATATAATTGATTTACTTTAAACGGTGTTTTTCAACTAAAAAAAGGGGGTTTACGCTAACACTTCTAGCATAAAAAGTTTTACATTAATTTACCTGAAATTTTTTACAGATGCTATTTTAATATATATCTGTGCCATGAACCTCTAACATCTGGTGTAAATATACAAAATTTTTTTTATGTCCAAGTTAATCGAAAAAAATTTTTAGTGGTTAATTTATAACATTTTCTTAATAACTTCTTTTCTAGTAATTTGTATGTAACTCTAGAGGGTCATTGCATGCATCAGTTCAAAACGAAGAATTTAGCACATAATTAATGTTTATAGGATGAAAATTCACTGTGGTAGACTTGTTAGCGTAAACCTCTTTTTTTAGTAAAAACCCCGTTTAAAATAAATAAATTATATTTAAATAAAAAAAATGTCTAAATAGTATTACTCATTATATTTGAAATCACTATGCCAAATTTGGAAAAGATTAAAGTAATAGTAAAAATTTTAGAATTTTGGGTATTCGCCTACCTTAATAAAGCAAATATTTAGCGTCTCTCTATGGACCTTTATATATAACAATGTAAAACAATTAAAATGGTATTGCTTCTGTGACTTTTCAAATTTTTATATTAAAAATTAAGAATATTAGGTATACTTAGAATTTAGATGTACAATTCTTTGAACTATATAAGTCAATAATTGTCATTGTAGAAAAAATATATCAAAGCTCTCGCTTATTTAATTCAAAAGCGTTTAGGAATCTAAATATTGCACAAAACTGGAAAAGGTAACTGAGAAAATTGAAGACAGATTTATTTTCTTGGTTTCGGGTTACAATATAATTCCGGGTGCATTCGAAAAATTAAAAAAAAAATTGTATTTAAAAAAAAAAACTTCATTTCAAAGTTTTGAAGTGAAAAATTGGAATGAACGCTATATTTGTCCCAAGCTCCATGCTTTAATTCCACAAATCAAGATATTATTATGCCTTTTTAGTAAGAAAAGTAGTCCCAGCAAAAGCAAACTGTTCTTTAGAAAAGCTGAAAATGCCCATAGCAAGTGGATGTGGGAGGGTTTTTCTGGTGAACGGGAAGTGGTGTGTTGTGCTACACATATATCCCCGCAGCAAGCCTCTCTCTGTTAACCGTTTCGACATGGCATTCCACCGGTTATTGTGGAAGCGAAAGGTTTTTATTTTCGTCGGAGGGGGGAGAGCGTCTACTAACACCCCCCTTGTTTTTCGGAGAACGAAAGTTTTCCTTGGAGTTCGTTGACATCTCGTGTCGTTTTTTAAGGGGGCTGAATGTAAACAACCCTCTGAAAATCTGGGAACGGAATGCGGGGCCTCATTTAGATCAGTTGATGGTTTTGTTTGTTTCTGGATTCGGCCACATTCGAATCTCGATTTTCTACCTTCTTATAGCGAGTTATTTTACTCCAAAGTTTAATTAGGTGGTCGAAATATCAGAGTGTTGGTCAAGAAATTTTTTAAAATAAACTTACGGTTTGAAAGGTTGACTAAATATGGAAGGCAATCTCTTATGTCTGTCTTTCTCTTTTAACACAAATTCGGAAAATTATTCTCGAATTCTAATAAATGAAAACCCAACTCAAAATGTTAAGGATGCAAGAATATAAAAATGTTAAAGTATAAATTTACTATGAATAGTTTGGCCCACTTGTATGCAGTTGTGTTCATTTAACATCTAATCATGCATTTACCGTCCAAACCGCAATTTTTATATTCTTCTCTATTAACTCGGAAAGTAGAAAAATAAGATAATTTTGAACCAAGAATAAGTTAATTTTAGTTATTTAAAGGTTTTTCTATGTGATTAAAGATTAAGGTGGAAGCAGAGCTAAATTGACTGCCATATTAGTTTTCACCTTAGACTTATTTACTTTCACCCTCAACCCTCAACGCTAAATTAACGTCACACTGGAGCTACACGAGGGGAATAGGATTAGGGAATATTTCTTAAATGAGAGAAAACGTTTCCATTGTATTACGTAGTCAAACAAAATGAAACAGATGGAAATATTTAAGGAATGACGCATTTAATTTTAACCTTAGATTATTCAATTCACACTCAACTGAGATTTATTTATTTTTGTTGAATTAACGTCACACTGGAGCTACACGGGGGCAATATTATTGTAGGGAATATTCCGAAAAAGAAACAAGACGTTTCCATTGTATTTCGTCGTCAAACAAAATCAAACATATGGAAATATTTAAGGAATGACGCATTTTTTACTTTTAGCTGTTAACACTCATAAAAATTGACCTCGTGATGAACACGTAGGAAAAATAATAGGTGTAACTAATTATCGTACGTGTCACTTTATTTTCGCATTAAACTTCTTTATATTTTCTTTGAAGAGCGATTTCCCTCCTTCACTCCCGAAGCACACAGTAAAAAAAGATCCCTTTGCAAATAAGTGTTTACAAGCGAAGTCCCACTCCTTTCCCGCCTTCTTTTTACCCTTATTTGAACCCTGATGGGGTGGCAGGAAGCATAAATCCTCCAACACGTCAAATTATTTTCTACTCGGGAGTTTTTTTATTAACGAAGAAAACGTAAACAGATAACTTGTTGTCTTCTATTTTTCTAAGAAAGTCGGGCATGCATAATTAGGTATCTAAGACTATTTGCTGCTTTGGGAACTTTTAAATTCAAGCTGTTGGTTTTTAACAAGACTACATCTTGCGGCTGTTGATATTTTCTCTAAATCCCACTAATAATCTTTAAAAATTAATTTTTTTGATTAATAATATGTGGTAAAATTAAAAATAAAATGCAGTTTTAAACGATTTTTTTTTATCATATAGATAAGGATAATTTTGCGCTGATACCTGCCTTGAAACAGAATTTGTGTAAATACTGACAAAACTTAAGTTTACTTATTTTTATTAGTCCGAGTTCAGATTCAAGACGTCGCTAATGCAACGTGAGCCACACACAATTGATTGAATGTAAACACTAGACAAATTGAATTTATTCTAAAAAAAAATTACTTCAAATCATTTATATAGCTTCTAAACTGTATCATAGATCATGTTTCCGCGGAGGAAATATTTGAGAATTTTTAGTAACTAACCCAAACTCTAAGAATTTAACTCTTGACAGGTAACTTTGGGTAATGAATGCATTTTATTTTTAATGAAAATATTTCAAATATGATTATAACATACCTGTAGGCGCATATTCCATATTTCTTCACTTTTTTTTTTAAAGACTAAAGCGAAAAATTCTAAGTTTCTGTAAGAGAAAATTTCGAATTTTAAATAATTATCGTCTTTTCTCAGAGTTTGAGCGAGTTGTAAGTTGTAAGGTAAAAAATAATATTCCATCGAAAAAAATATTAACTATAATATGTAGAATTATCGTTTGCATGTGGGCAAAGTATCAAATGGGAATGGGGTTGTTTCACGTCGTCAGTGGCAACAGATCCGTGGTCTTGTTTTCATTTTTCTAGAATTTCTTTTGGTATTCGAAAAAGAGTTTTCTAAGAATATTTTAGTTATTTTTTTAAATGCTAATTTCTTGCTGTGGTGTTGATTGTTCAAATCATTTATTAAAGAAAGCTTGCATGGAAATAAAAGTTTCTTTTCATTTATTCCCGCATGCTGATCCTAGAGAAAAAAAAAATAGCATGTTGCAAAGAACTCAGAAGCAGAAGAAAACGTTCATTTGAGAATAAAATCGAAACAACTAAACTAATGAGATCGAAGAACGCGGAAAAAAGAAAACAAGAGAGTTACATCAGATGAAAACATTCCTAATGAACGATTTATTTCTGGTTACGATTTGGGACTTTAATCCCACTATGCGTCGGGGCTTGAGAGCATATTCTTAATATATTCAACTGGGTATTATTCGTCATACATTTTTTGGCTGCACTGGCCATTTATCAGAAGACAGTTATTTTAGCGAAATATACGTATAATCATTGACCGCTTTTAACACCAATCATCTAAAGCCCATTTCACACCTTGTCACAACTACTTGCAACTCCCGTAGGACACCGTGCATTAAAAAGTTGCACTCAGTTCGTGAGATTTTTTCCTGCAAGCACGAAAAAATCGCAGTTGCATGTACCCTTAGCCAATCAGAACTCAGGATTTTCTTGGCTGCATTGTGGCGAACTAGACTTCGCCAACTGGTTGTTTATTTACTTTTTAAGACGCCAACTTTCCCCGTTTGCAAAAATCTGCGCAGTTAAAAATGGATATTAAATGGATGGCAAAGATGAAAATTGATCTAATTAAGGGAGTTCGGAAACATAAATTTCTGTCTGATGCAAACAATGCCCATAGTTTGATTAAAGTTTGCTTTCAAAAAGATGAAACTTGCCAAATTTTGAGATGAATAATTTTTTGTGGAAGCCCAAGAATCCAGGTTACCACAAGTTGCGAGTTGCAGTTGCAAGTAGCTGTGCAGGTGTGAAATGGGCTTAACGATAATAACAAATGTGTAGCCTTAGTGTGATATATTATTTCCAACCAAATGTAACAAGTAATCCCCTTTTCTTGTCGAATTTCATGGGGTTAGCAACACTGCCTCTTTTAACCCTCTAATGCATGAATTTTTATTTTCGTCCCCTAGACCACGGAGTGGTCACAAGGAAAATATAGCGCAAAATTCCAGCACATTTCGCCATCAAATCTGTCAAAGCTTAACCTAAAGAAATCCCATGAAACCCTTCTTTACCGCCTCGCAACAAAATCCCTGCCCACCAAAGCCCAACTTTTCAAATGCGGTCTCGAAGACTCCCCGATTTGCTCAGCCTGTAATACCCCCGAAACCAGTGATCACTTTTTGCTCGAATGCAAACGGTTCGAATCCCAAAGAGAAACTCTTCGAGCAAAAATCGGCTACACCCCTCTGTCACTAGAATGGCTTTGCCACTATAAAGACATGAATAGAAATAATATATTAAAGCTCTCGCAGAGTACAAAATTGCAACCAACAGATTCCAATCATAGCACGTCTAAGCTTCCAATAGAAATCACCGGAAAAAGTCTGGAATAAGCACGCCTATGGCGGAGCAAAAATCCAGCCATACACCCTCAATCAATCATTTTCGTCCCCAAAAAATATATATATGTATCTTTAATACTCACAAATTATGGGGAAAATACTAAAAAATTTAAATGCATTAGAATTTAAAAAATTTCAATTTTTAAATTATTGGTAACTAAAACTTTAAAATGAAATGTAATAGATGAAAAAACACAGATTTCTCTAGGAGGAGCTCTAATTTAATAGAATAAAGTGGATTATTTACTTGTTACCAAACAGTAACAGTAAGTATGCATTAGAGGGTTAAGCAATGTACCGGTTTTCAAACTAGACGCTTCCACGATTGAAATATTTAAGATGCAATGAAGTGAAAGGAACTAAAGCAACGCAAGGGCCTCTATCGTATAATAGTACATATTTTGCTATTGCAATTATATATAATTAGTTCAAATGAAATGTTTCCAACAATTTATTCCAACAACTTTCACACTTATTTGACCTTTTTAAATCTTATATTGGATGTTTTCTTCCATTCCATCCATGAACCAATACAAAAGTTTTTTTTTTTTTTAAGGGATGTGCATTTTAATTTTTCTGAACAAGAATCAAAATTTTATGTCAAGTAACGAAGGAGAAACGCATATCTAATCTCTCACGACTATTTTAGCACATTACAAGCTAAACATAGAAGACCCCCTATATCGTTCCTCTCATGATCCATACTAACGACAGTTAAATTGAATTATTTTCGCACTAGAACTATATGAGGGCTAATGGCCACGGTGGTCATAATTTAGAACCATGGAGTGACAATCCGACACTTGCCATGGGTGAGCGTTTTTTTTTTTTTCAAAATGATGAATGTTAGAAGAAAATAGTTTTAAAACATTTAAGTTAAAACTATAAAAATATTATTGTTTTATTATTGAAAAGTTTGTTTCAAAGTTACAAGCATATTTATTACAATTCATACAACCACACAAGATAGCCTTGTTTAACATGGGAAGTGAAATAGAAACAATCAGCACAGACACAGGAACATTTGCTTGCCTCTGAATGTTTTAAAGACTTTTATTGAGAATTAAGGAGGAAAGTTTAACCCTTTCAATCCCAGTAATGCCATTTGGAATCATCACTTTCAATATTTTTTCCCCAAATGTTAATGTCCCGTTATGACATCCAAACACACAACATTCGATTCTTCGAACTTTATTCTATTAGACAATATTTTACATTAATCTCAATAGAAGTCCGAACTACTATTTTTTTTTTATTTCGAATATAGCTAACAAGCGTTTCACCTGATTTTTGAAAAGTTCACTTCAGTTCCACACATTTAAAACACAATTTAAACTAATTCAGCTAAAATAATTACTAATTTTCTTTTATAATATGGTCAGATACCTTAAAATATATAACTAAGTGTTTTTAGGTAATATATATTTTTTTATTTTGTTGTTTTCCACAGTTAAAAAATTTTGGCATTATTTCAAAAACCATATAAAAAATTTAAATGAATTTTTTTTCTTATGGAAAACTTATTTTTGACTTAAAATAAGCTTATTTTGTAAATATCAGATGTTTCTGTAGTGTAGTAAATTTTTGGGACTGAAAGAAAGGGTTAAAAACAAATTAAAGACTCAAAACTAATGGAAAAAATATAAATAAAGCTGCTCTTAAAAAATGCTGCACTGAAAATTCTCTTCACTTCATAAACAGCAGTTTATAGTCCAATATGCATTACAAGCATTAACTATAAAAGATCAGGAAGCAGGAATAGCTTACTTGTGTTACTTACATTTCCATTCAAATTGTTCGTCAATTTATAACACATGCAGATGTATTAAATTAAAATAGCTGAAAACTAAGAGGTAACCCTTCTTCACCCTCCTAGCAGCAGTGATAATACAGTGCAAAAAGTTTGGATTGAATAAGCTAGGATTATCAAGCCAACATTAATGAAACACAGGAAATAGACATCTTTGTTCGAATATTTATTGTAATGGTTGTACAATACAAGCATGAAACACGTATAGCATTACACATATTACAAGACCTCGGTATGGTAGTATGAAGTTGACTTGTTTAAAATTAAAACAATAAGCAATTACAAAACGTGCACTTCACAACATTCAAACAAAAGTTCAAAAAAAAATTAATTGGTTAATTGACTACAATATAAAGGACCAATTTGAAAGAAATCGCATACCAGCCATTTTTGAATTAAAATCAAAACAGCCACGTCTTAAATTTAATTAATAAAAAATAAAACAAAAAAATCATTAACGATTATTGTACAGATAGATGAAATTAAAAAAAAGATGTGTAAGCTAAGTTGTACTGAAATAAGTCCACATATACATCTAGTTCCTCAAAAGCACCGAGAACTAAAACCTCCTAATCAAATTAGGGTTGAATGGATCAATGGGAAAATGTCCGGCAATGCTATTGATCATCTGCCCGCCCGGTGCGCCCGGGAACATGCCAATGGGGTTGGGAGGGTGTCTGATGGCAGGCGGGTGGCCCATGTTAACAGCTGGCTGGCCACGGGGATGGGTGTGATCGATATTGGCCCACCTTTCCTGCGGGGCCTGGTCTATGCGACTCCATGTGCCGTCAGACTTATTAACGGGGGCCCACTGCGATGACCCGGCCTGGGCTCCGTTCCCGAACTTCGCCTGGTCTCTGGTGGTTGTGCTTGCCTCCCAACTATAAAAATAGTTTCGTTTTATGTTTGTAGAAGTTTATATTTCAAAGTTGCAACATGCATCAGGGTTCATACTGTATCCATGAAAGTGATATTCAGGAGTGCAGTATTGTAAATTCAGGAGTAAAGAGGAATAAAATTGAGAATATTTGTTTATTATCGTATTAGTCGAGTGACTTCACTGCACTTTAAATGATGAAACAGAAGTGAAAAAAATCTTCTAAAGAGTTGTGCGGTTCACTTTGGGACATGAACTATTATCACGATATCTGAAATCTTTTCTAGTGTGCATGCACAGTCGACTTATTTAGAATAAAGTACGTGAGAAAAACGACAGAAAGAAAGAGGGAAGAAAAACTATTCGTGGTAGGGTTTTTTTCAGGAGAGGGGGGAAAAATATCAGGAGATGAGACAACATTTCAAGTGTTATAAAGGCCCTTAGAAAAAAATAATAAAATTCATTAGTTTTTCAGGAGGCGTACGAACCCTGATATTATTATCATTTATACAACCGCATGAGATAGCCTTCTCGTTTAACATGTGCAGTAAAATAGAAACACTCACGGGTGGGGTCTGCTGTCGAAGGCCCGCCCGCCTCGGTCGGTAAAGGACCCGCGGGTGGATCGGTCGAAGCTGCGGTCCCGGGTGGCCGGTTTAGCCTTCCAGTCGTCCCGCGGTCTCTCCGGGGCCTCCCGGCTTGTCCGACGGTGGAAGGTGGGTCGGTCGGTTTCCTCTCGTCGCACGGGTGAGAATGGTGGAGAGATGTCTCTGGTTTTGGGTCGGTCGAAGCGGTCGGTACGTCGGTCGGAGAAGTCGCGGTCCCTATCGAATTCCAGGAATCTGTGTAAGAAAATTTTGCGTTAAAAAGTTGCAGGATATAATTTGCATGAGAAAGTTTAAAGGTAACTTGATTAGATGGAAGTAAAAAAAAATAAATTTTCATTTCCATTCTGTATGAGTTTCAACAATTTACTACTACTGTCAGGTTCTAACTAAATTTCTGTATCACAGAAAGCAGTGTCATGGATGAAAGGTTTTATTTCTCTCGTAACAAATTCATTTTTTTTTGCTTTGACTCTGTGTTTTGCAACTCTGCTGTTTTACAACTCACTGTATATTTCTACTAGAGATTGTTCATTAAATTTATTTATATTTAAAAAATACAAGTTGTATTTATGACAAGTTGTATTATACTTTTAAATCTACAATTAGCACCAGTTAATCCATGCTACAGAATGAAACAAGACCTTAAGTTATTTAAACATTACCAACAAAATAAGCACATTTTCAAGTTAATAAGGTTATGGGAGAACACAAAAACGAAAGTTAATAATTAGGTACCCAGGTGATCTCTCAATAGATGGTTCTCTGCGTTTCCTATCGCCTAAAAATATATCAACGTCCTCGAAACCTCTTTTAGATCCTCTTCTTTCATCAAGACTAAAAATAATTGGTATTTGTAAGATTAGCAGTTAGTATATTAATATAGATGTTATTAAATTAGACATTAGTATTTTTAAGACATTGAAAAACAACAATATTTGATTATAAACATCAAGAAGCTACTACTAAATTGTAGTAATACTTATGTTTCTTCTATATAAATAAAAATTGAGTGACTATGGGGCAATGCTCTTAGATATGAAAAATGAGTCGCTGTTTTTTGAAAGAATAACAATTCAACTACAACTTAAAAACCACAGAATTGCAACAACAAAAAAGTAGAACATTAAAAAAATATTAACTAGGTCCAAGAAAATATTAATTTAGGTATACTTATAACAGATAAATCATAGCTAAACGGAATGGAGAGTAATCTTAAAAAAGATTTTATAGGCTTAATCACACATGTTAGGAATACCAAGACTATACTAACGTTAACTGCGTTCTTTTCCTGAGCTCTAGCTTTTCTCTTTCCAACCGCTCTCTTTCAAGACGTTGCTTTTCCTTTTCAAGTTTCAATACTTCAGCCCTCTCTCGTTCAAGTCGCTCCCTTTCGATTCTGTAACACACTTAATGAGTTAACTAAAATTGTTAAGGAAGAATAAAACCATACTGCATTATTATTGTTTTTATAATTAAGAAATCCAAAGATTAATTTATAATTTGTTATACATAGTATCAAAACAATTTGTAATTTTAGAAATAATGCACCCCCCCCCACACCCACAGAAGAAGCTTACTTAATTGAACATTAAACCACAAATATATCACTACAAGGAAGTTCATACTTTAATCTTTCCCTCTCTCTTTCAAGTCGCATGGATTCTTCACGGTTTTTTCTTTCAATTTCTCTTTGGCGGCTGTCATCTGAAAATCTCCGCCTGTCAAAGTCACGGTCCCGATCGTCTCGATAATTGTTATCCTAGAGAACAATTACATAAATATATTATTTCTATATGGGAAAATAATTTAGAACTTACTTTATTATATATACATCATGTGGAAAAAGCAAACCTATATACACTCATGTCCAAAATTATCTTTACATGAATACCTTCCCCAATATTTTGACATTAAAAAATGAAAACTCTAAACTATAATTTGGATGGCTTATAACATGCAATATAACATATTTTTGTGCATAAATAACACCCTGATTGCAAAAAGGCAGTACATAGAATGATTGTTAACATGTTTTGGACCAAATTTAACATAAAAATCCACATTATAAGATTATTCTGCTTACAAAAGCATTTATCTAAATACTATAAAAGTTTCAGTAAAAGAACTGACATTTATCTAGAATATTTTAGAAGTTATGAAACTATAAAAAAATAACAATATGTTCTTGTGGTTGATATGTTCGTAAAATATTACCGAATGAAAAGCTAACAACTTTTTAGACCTGTAACAGACTACATATGAAAAATACTTTATGCAAATTTCAAAGCAAAAAATTTATTTTAAAAGAGGTCATGAGTATTAGGTTACTAAGAAATCAACTTTTCAATATGAAAGTATATCGTAGTTAACAATTTTATTTCTAGGCAACCATCACTCTCTTATTCAACTGAAATATTTCATGAAAACAAAAACCTGAATATTAAAACACAAATCTGTTTTCCAAAAACTAAAAGGGCACTATATTAATGCAAAAAAAACCTCAAGATCAAAACTAATGGTTTTCAAGTGCACTACAATGTAAATTACACGTACATAATCTCTAGTCCCTCCATAAGGTTTCCTATATCCAAATCCACGATTATTGTAGCCGCCTCTATTAATATATCCTCCGCGGTTGTAATTGTTGTATCGAAACCCCCTTTCTCGGCTCCTGCTTCGACTTCGGGACCTCGACCTTGTTCTTCGCTCCCTCCTTCTTCTGTCCCTAGACTTGTCTCGGCTGCGACTAGAACGATCTCGATCCCTAGATGGTGTTCTTTTCCTCCTGTCTTTCTTCTCTGAATGTGGAATATTTATTTAAGTATTTATATAGATGTTAGAAAATATTTTGTATAAGAACTGACATTTATATAGGATATTTTAAGAGTAGTTTAGGTTAGTTGGTTAATATATATATATTTCAATATCTCGTGATAGGGGCTCGGGAAGATTCAGATATTGACTGTGACAAACCTATTTATGTAAAATCAAGATGAATAGGCTACTCATCTACCTTTGAAGCTCTATAGCACATTGTGAACTCAATGAATAATTTAATGCTCTTTCATTTCTAGACCATAAAGCATAAGACTGTCAATAAAGGCATCAGTTACAAGCAAGCTAGTTCTTCACTGACTTTGAAGGTGAGTGAAACCCTGTTAAGCAATGATTATCAAAAAATATCTTACCAGAGCCATCTTTACTTTTCTCATCCACTATCTTTTCTTTTTCAGGTGCTTTAGACTTATCTCCATCTTTTGGTTTAGGTTTCTCACTTTTTGTTTTGTCATCAGGTTTTGAATCAGCTGACTTTTTTTCTGGTAAAGTAGCAGTCACAGAATCCTTTTTAACTGTAAACATGCTTTATGAGTAACACACAAATAGGATATAAATATGCACACATTTAAAAAATGATTATGGTTTTCATCATAGTCAGGGCACAAAATTTCCGGTCGCCATTGGCTACTGAAAACTTTGGGCTGGCGACCAACACAAATTTCAGTAAAATGGGGATGAAAAAAGCGCTTTTTGATGCGGAAAAAAATTTTCCCCTGCGCAATTAGTGAAAAATTTAGACGAGGATCCAACTTCTGTAAAGTTGACAACCGCTTCGGATTGGATAGGGAAAATTTCACCCCATTTCTTCAATGAAGGGAAGGTCACTGCGCAGTAGCAGAATTCTACTTTCTTCTGTGCGTATGTCGCCGTCGTTGCAATACGCCACATCACGCCTCTCATCCTCAACCAATAGGGGATGTCGGGATTTCACTTGTTCGTGTCTTGCCTCGGTATTCCTTGGGGTAGACTGAGAGGTCTTAAGCAGTAGGCACTATTGTCGTTGTCGTCTTCACAAGCGTCTACGTAAAGTGTAGTTTTTATAAATTAAGTTTATTTTTCTAAATAATTTATTTGCCAGTTTCTCGCCAGAATAAGACAAAAGTCTAACTTCTGTTTCAATGCACAATGCAGCGACAAGCGTTGCTAAGTGCTTTTTTCAAAAGCATGCGCTGGCGACGGCGAGACAATTTCCGAATCGGTTTAACTTTTATCTGCCGTTATAACTATTTTCTATTTTATTAAAAAAAATTATGATTTTTTAATTATAAAATTTATGATAGTATTAGTATGCATGCATGGCGGGGAGAAAGAGTTTGACATTTTGATGGCGAGAACTATTTCTTGTGGCTAGTAAGCTTGAACCTGAAATTTTTGGCCGTCATAGTTATAATAAAAATGCATTTAAATAATCCTTACCTGCTACAGCTTCTGCTTTCTTTGTTGGGGTTTTATTCTGTACGCCTTTTAAAGCAGCTCTTTTAATTGATCCTGTAGGCTCTTTAGTAGTCTAAAACAAATCAATTCAAACAATAGTTTGTGAGGAATTAAATTTTATTAAATAAGTCATGTTTGCAAGTCTATTATCTCAAATTTCAAGAAATACAGTTAAAAAGACTACACTTAAACATATATTTTATTTAACACAAACTGAATTTATTCTGAAGACATGAATAAACTTCTAAGAACTCAAAGTAAAAAGTATACATAATTATTTTTTTTAAGAGTGTCACTGTGTGGAAGGAAGCAATTTAAAGGAATAAAAATATCAACAAAGAATACAGCAAAACAACACTTTTGTGTGATACGTTAGAAAATATGCTATCAAGAAAACCAGTAACATTTTACTAAGACATAACAGGGTACCAACTCAAATCTTTAGGCAAAATTTAGAAGGTTTTCAAGTCCATATGAAAAAATTACATATGCAATAACATTTATTGAACAACCATAAGTACACTATACCATAAACAATGTTCAATAATACACTAACCTTCTCTACATAAATAATTTTTCCATGTAATTCAGTTTTGTTCAGCTTTTCAATGCAAACTAGAGCTTCTTCAATAGTAGCCATTGTAATAAAGCCGTAACATCTTGCACCAGGCGTTTTCGCATTTGTTACAATTTTAGCACCACTAACCTAATTAATGAATACAAAAACACTTGCTATCTTATTTTGTAATAGGTAAATACAAATACATTTGTTAAGTGAAATGCATTAGTTTTTACTAAATACAAAATATCATCTTACTTTTCCGTATTTGCTAAATACGTTTTTCAAATCATTTGCTCTTGTTTTCTCAGCAAGACCGCTAACCCATAAGTTTTTTCCACTGGCAGCCACTCTTTTAACATTTGAATCTGTATAAAAAATATTCCAAAAATTTAAAAACAGTATGTAGGATAAAAATCCATCAGATTAGAATATAATTGTTTAAATAAATCTATGGTAATCGGTTACAAGTGGTTCTACAAGATATATCCACAAAATAAGTTCCATTAGGTGGTTATATAAAAAAACACCATGTACAGATACAGAAACAAATTAATGCATGGCAGTTACTCCGACTCAAGAAGAAAAATTAATGTGATTTTGAGATTGCTGCTGTCAACGTGTTCCTTGTAGTGTTTGTGGGATGGGTTGTGGGATGATACATGTAAAAACTGAATTTTTAAAATTTCATAACTAGTTAAAATAACTTCTTAAAAATATGCCTGTAAATTTTTAGAATGAAACTAGCATTATTTATTGACCAAAAACTCATTTAAATCAAGTGGCATAGTTGCAATCACAGCCAGAATACAAAAAATAGGATGTAATAGTATAAATTTTTGTATATATATTCCGGGATCTACTTGTTACTAAATATCTCCAATTACGATTGTATGAGTATTATAAATAGTATCCAAATATGTCTTATTATAATTGAATGAATATTATATATTTTTAGTGGTGGATGTAATATTTTACATTTATTCTAGGTTTCTTGGCATCCAATTGCAAGTTAATGTTTTTTTAGGACTAATTTAAATTAGTTGGACTCGATAAATAAATGTCGATAGTGTTTTAGAATTTAGAACTCTGAACTGCTGTAAGAGAATAAGTTCAGTCATGCCTCACAGAGACTGATTTTTCTCTTAGGAGGGGCGTGTAAGGATCACTACTTGCGAGCATTCTAAAAGACAGACCAACTGAAGTAAAGAGAGAAGATTGTTGGAGATGCGGCAGTAAAGCATTGTGGGAGATGGTTGTGAGACAGAGAAGATGAAGCGTAAAAACGCTTATTATAAAATAATTTAACTTGTTATTTCTGTAAAATAATATGAATACATGCTGTAATTAAAAACTGTTTCAAAGCAGCTCCAAGTCCTTAAGGAGCATTCCAAGGAAAGTGGTCCTGGAGGGCCAAAAAATTAAAGTGCAAATAAAATTATGAAAAAACTTTCCCGTGTAGTTAAAGGTTTATATTTCAAATAAATCACACTGATTTTCAAATCTGATTTCAATTTTAGGGTGAAAAATTGCAATAAACTGGGCTGATTTAAGAAATAGATCTTTTAAGTGAAATAATTGCCAGATTTATGATAAACTTTTAAGGGATAAAAAAATTTAACATGATTTTTTTTACTCATATTGATGCAAATGCATCTTTTTTTAATATCTTAGGCATATATTTTATACAAAGCTTTATTTAAAAAAAATTACTCGGTTAAATATGAATTACTTGATGCTCAATGTAACACACGGAACGAAAACTTATAACTTTTTTTATAAAAACTGTAAAAAACGAGTAACAAAGCTTATTTTATTAACTATAAGCTAGTTACACATGAGGAACATATAAAAAAAATTTCAAAACATATTTTCAAAAATTAAGCAAGAATTGGGCAATTTATTTCTTGAAACACACGGAACTATTTTGGCAATTAAGCAAATTCCATTCGTGACAGACATGACGTAAGACAACTTTCTTGGCTCTTAAAAAGTACTAAATGTTAATTGACTGTCAAAAAATTACCATGGGGTGATGCAAATAAAGGTCTTAATTATAAGAAACGCTAAAATTTTCATTCAAGAGAAAATACTTAAAATTAATTGGGTTAAAACATGCCGTGACTGACATGACAAAATTGAGACACAGATTTTGAGTGACCTTATATTATTACCATTTGCTCTTTACTGGTATGCATTTCGAGTCCAGAATTTTTTTGGAATCAATATAAGATTCTAATGTGCCAATCAGAAAGAAAAAATTAAGAAATTTATAAATAGTAAAATATTATAAATATTTATTAGCGTGACTGACATGACAAATGTGACAGACATGACAAAGTTTTAATGTTCTATATTTAGCCCAAATTTAAAATTTAATGTTCGAATTTTTTACGAACTGTTTATTTTGAGGTATAACAAGAGAAAATAAAGTGTCAAGAATTTTTGCCGAGTAGATTTTGTTTAAAATAAAAAAGTTGAAATTTAAAAAATGATGTCCATGGCGCATTTTCGTGGAATCAACCAATGAAGGAAACTGGAGTGGGAGTTGACGTGTAATATAAAAAAAAAAGAGATTTATCCTGAGAAATACATTTATTAAAATGCGTGCTCATAGAGGCATGCATGTATATATGTAAAAAAAACATAAAACAAATAAATCCTTTACAAAAAAATTAAAAGCAATCGCAAAACTTAGACCTTGAATAGAAATTTATCATACAACTTATTATTTTTGTTTTCAGTTTTATAAGTTTATTCTTTGTAGCCGAGTTTTTTCAACGGTCTTGGTCTTTTACGCAATGAAAGTTTCAACCACCTGCTCTGACAGAAGTACACATTTGAGGATGAGTTAGATGTTTACATTGGAGATCATTAGTAGCTGAATTATAGAGTGCTTCAGACGTTATTTTGTATTTCCTAGTGACCATCGTCTTATAGAAAAGGTATGTGTCGGCCATCGTCCAGTCTTCAAAGAACCTTGCGGATATTGTCCGAAACTTAATGCCAAATACCAAAATCCTTCATATTTCGCAACCGGACATACCATCCAAAATAACGGATATGAACCCACGGGTGACATCGGTCCCGGTACCAGGAATACGAAAAATTCACCAAGTTAAATGTGACTCTGGCAGTAACATTGAACTGTTCAATACAGCTATATAAAAATTGTGCTTGTTATTGTTGTGTAACCTGCAATGTGGTAGGAATTATTTTTCACCAGTTAAAAATTTATGAGTAATATTTAAAATTATTAATTGAACTTTTATATTCATTATAAAAAAATTAAACAAAAAATGTGCTTTACAAAGTTAAATAATAAATAATTGTGTATTTAAATATGTCACTAAACTCCTATAATTATTTATTTGCTAACCAAAGTGTTTATCATTAAAAATATTAGGATTTTAAAAACTGAACTGCAAATCAATTCGCACGCTGTAACACACGGAACGTTGAGTGCAACACACGTGACGGCGCTATTTATTTTATTGTAGCCTGACTATTTGTAACTCAGATTTCCAACGCCACTTTTTTTAAAGCTTGTTTACTTAGCTTGCTATTGATATTTTTTATTTTCATGAGTATTTGCATAATTCGCAGAATTATGCAAATAGTAGAAGAAGAAAAGAAAATAACCCTGTTAAATGGAAACACACGTGACGCGAAATGAAAAAATTATATCTGCGTAACTTTTTAGTTTAAAAAGATTCCGATTAGCTTAATAAGATCATTAAACATCTGAGAAAAGATATAAGTTGTCATCTTATTTGTTTTATACTGCTTTCAAAACGAAAATTTAACAAATCTACTGGAAATGTGGTCCGAATGTAACACACGGAACGCTGGAATGCTCCTTAATATTTTGATACTTAACGCTACCAATATCGATGACTGAGGAGGCCAACAAATAGGTCTTTGATGTCCAACCCATGTGATATGACCTACAAATTTGTTTCAGTATCTCTACAGGGTTTATTTTATATAACCTAACAGAACTTACTTAGTGGATATAAATCGTAATTCAGCAAAAGAAATAAAATAAATGATATAAATTTGGAAAATTAAATCAAGTATACAAACCTTTATCAGAATTTGTTTCAGTCTTTTTCTTTTCGGGGCTGAAAAAACAATAAATTATCCAATTAAAAAAAATTTTAATCTGGAGGAATATGTGCCTACAGAAACACAAATGAAGAGTAAATGAAATTCTTTTTATTAAAATTTACATATGACTTTCATACTAAGTTTGACATTACATAAACATCAAACTGGACACAGTTGTTATAATGCAAAAGTTTTATCCTCCCAGGAGAATTGCCAGACTTGTTTACTTCTTTGTATTCTATGCCGAATCCAAAATATTTGTACTTATTATAGTAAGTATATACTTATACTATTACATAACTAGTACTTATTTTTACAGCATGCAGCAAATATTTAATAAAAATAATAACTTTACTTTGATGTTACATTCATTTTAAAAAAAAAATGTAACTCTTTTGATGTTTCCCTCAATAATAAATAAAATTTGAGACTTCTATACTTCCTGATACAAACTGAGATTTTGATTGAAAAAAAGAAAAATCTTATACTAAGTATAGTCACACAACAAACTTCCGTGATTTTTAAAAGTTCCATTAACAATAAGCACATTTGAATGAAATAAAGATATTAAACCACATGCCCTAACAATACACAAATTTCTGTGTATAAGTAAAATACAAAGAAACCAAATAAGTTCTTGCCATTTCAGGTTTTCATTAGAAGAAATATATGTATAGAGGAGATAAAGATTCACACATGCAGTAGAGCATCTACACCAAAATATCATTAGTTGTAGAAGTAATCTACAAAGACTGTATTAAATAAGTATTCTACATTCTACAAAAATCTCGAATTGGAAAATAAAAGGAAATTGTTGGTAGAGATCATTCGGAGATGGTTGACATATATTTAATGGTTTATCATCGTTAAACGGCTTGATTTTTTTAAACCAAGGTCAAGTTGCTTATGGCGCCATCGGCTAGCGTGATCTCAAAAATTGAAATCAAGCAGTTGAGCCAAGAAAAATTAAGAAATATAGCTCCCCAAATACTCATGAAAAGAACAATGGCTTCTCATGAAATGACGTTATTTATCGAAACAAGATATCAAAAGAAAATAACCTAATAACCAGAAATTAAAGACTAAACAAAAAGAGACTAAAGTCCAAAGCCAACAAGTAATAGCAATTTACAATTTGCTATTCCAGCAATACAATGCAATTTATAATTTTTCCAGCACTCACTATCAACAGAAAAATGTGTCCGGTACAATAAACAACAAAAATTCAGTTGCTTAAAAAATGCTATATGATCCAAATCATGGGACTCAAGATTTTTGTAAAAAAAAATCTTGGCCAAATTATAGTCAGTGTCTGTTAGTGTTAGACAAACTTTAAAATGGAAAAATATAAAATGCTAAACCACCAACACAAACAGATACACAGTTTAATTTAGAATGCATACGCCTGGCAATTGCCTAAAAGTAAAAAGCAACAATTGTAAAGTCGCAGTTCACCTCCTACCAAAATTCTAGATTCTAAGAACTTAGCCATGTACTAGACTAAAAACAAGATTTCATTTACCACATATTCCAAGCATTACATTAGCATGCCATCGAATTATTGCCATCGAATTTCATTTCCTGGACAATCATTTTTGTGAATGTTTATTCACAAAAATGTAAAACTTGACGAAGAACTTTCCAGTCAATTTTGGCCTCCATGATTAATTATTCATGCTATTATAATATATCAAAAATAAAATATAATCAATACCAATGAGGATTGTTTTGAGTATCAATGGCAAGAACTTGTTTTGGTTATCTTCTATTACAGCATTGTCTTTATTTCAGAACACATTGTAAGGATTTTATATTTTTTGCAGAATTTCATGAAATTTATTCATTTATAGCTTAAAATATCATTCGTATTCATCTGTGCAATATATAAATTTTTGTAGAATATTTCTTTGAGAGTAAATATCTAAAGAATACTGGTAGCTTTCAGTTGTAAGATAAGGTGCCAATACAATGATTTAGTAGATAAACAATTAAAACTTAACGCATGATTAAAAGATCTCAATAAATTACGTATATTTAAGTCAGGAACCAATACAATGAAATCGCACAAATGAAAACAAGAACGAGACTAATTTTGGAAGTACTACTAAGAAAATGCAGTCACCCTGCAACGTCAAAGAAATATTGTATCCTGTAACTAAAATATGTATGCTGAATTAAAAAACGAACCTCTTTGCCTGCAAGGGTGCGGGTGTTTCGGCAGATTGTTCAACACTTGAAATATTAGTCTCTGAAGGACTGACAGTGTCTTTCGACTCGGCTTCTGTTAAGTCAATCACCGCTGTTGAACCATTCACCTCCTCGGCAGATTTTTCTTCAGATGCAGTATTTTCCTCGACGGCTGGAGCAGACTCTTCCATTGGTGTCTCTTCCTGGGCATCTTCTTGAACGGGCTCATCTTTGAGAGACTGGGATTCGCTCACAGAGAAGTCCATTTCGCTCTGGGTGTCATCTGGATTCACAATCATGGAGTCGTTGTCGCTGGGTTTGTTTTTAGTGGACGTGTCCATCTTAATTACATCCTCAACAGTGAGGGGTGCAAATACAGGAGCATTCTCTGGCTCTGGTGGGGACAGATGAGCTGAGGATTTACTGTCCTCTTCTTCGCTTCCGTTACACTGTGCGTTTTTCAAGGCTTCAGAATCCTCCACGGTTTCATCCTTTTCTACAGTTTTGGTGTCTTCTTCATTTATTTCTAGTGTTAAAATTCAATGATGTTATTAAATAGAGAGTTAAGTTACCCATAACAACCCAAGGGAAAAGCATAATCGATATTGGAAAAGGACACATCATAGCTAAAGAATTTAAAAACAAAAAAACAGGGTTTTTTTTATATATGTACATTAAAATTAACAGAAAAAGTTTATAAGTTAAAAAGACATCCGATTTTTCTTTTCAGATAGATTTCAGAAATGCTGTGAATAAGAATTTGAATTAGAAAGAAACATACCTTTATCTTCAACTTCTTCATCTTCAAATTCCTCCAAGTCCTCCTTAAAATAATTAAAATAAATATAAGCGATTGTATTTAATAAAGAAACTGGCCTAAAAAGCAAAATGTTATTTATTTTAGAAATACATGAAATTCTTTACTATATATCCACATTGATAAAGCTATACAACATATTAAACTGTATAGGAAGTTTATTAAAATCCACCCACATCTGACAATATAATTATATGTTGTCATTATAACCAATTTTTTGTGTCATATACAGGAATAGAGAATTTTACTCTCTTAAACACAGAAATAAGTTTTGTCTGAGTGTTAAGAGTCTAACCTATGAAAATTTTAAATTAAAATATATTCACAATCAGTTGCATATAACTATTTCTTGGAAAATTATTCTCTTTAATTCTTTCTCTTAAAAAAACAAAACAATGAGAAATACTTATCCTAAGTAAATCATTTTAAAAAAATATTTACAATAACTATGAAATCTGTAAAAAGCATTTTTTAAAATCCTTTTGATAAGTGAGCACCAAAAAAGCTTTTGAAGTAAAGCAACGAGAAACAGATATTTTATAGGATGGGGAAATATAAGTGCTAACTTTTTTTATAGCTCTGGCAATTTTCCAACTATTTCAAAATGCTTTTATTGCTTCTTTTAATTTAGAAAACAAGAACTAGGTCATCTGTACTGCATTTTTTTAATTGATTGAGAAATTCTTTTTTTTTTCTCAAATGAACTAAAAACAAACTTTGTTTTTAAAAATGTGGCTTAAACAGTGTTTTAAACATTGTAAATCTGGGTTAGAGTGCAAGTGTGAACTTCAAGAGCAAGGGTGGTGCAAAATGGATGTTCATTTATACAGTCCTGCACATAAGTTTAGACACAGACGCAATTCATGAAAAAATCGTCAATGTTACTATTTTTCAGTAGTTTTTTTTTTAATATACATTCTTTAGACCGCATGAAAAATAATGGGGTAAAAATTTTGGCCCCAAAATATAGATAATTTGACTTCCATCAACAAATTAAAAATGTCCATACTTTCCTTGCCACAAAAGTATAGACACAAGTTTCAGTTTTATGCAAATTCTATACAGGAAGTGATTGTGTCATCAAAGGGGAGGGGTTTTAAATTGCTTTAAAAGGTTGAAGGTAATTTTCAATGCTTAGAACCATTCTGAAGTCAACTAAATTTTCGTATGAAGAGATTTTAAGGATATGGACATTAAAATTCAGAGGTTAACCTGTTTCTGATATTTCTACTAAATTTAAGCGTTCGAAACGTGGTATTTATAGAGTGTCAGCATGTGGCGATCAACATCCACCAAAATCGCGGTCTGGAAGACCTCGAATCTCCAGAAAATGAGAGGACAGACAAATAAGAAAATTGGCTTCAGACAAACATTGCTCTTCAAATCAAATTAAAATCTCAATTGTGGCTTAATTTTTACAAAACTCTATCAGGAGGTGAATCAATGAATCTGAATACTTGATAAAATCCAAGCTTATAGCGCAACCTAGCTTGCTATCTCATCATAAAGATGCAAGACTGCAATGGACTCAACAACACATGTCTTACAGATATCCATTGCAGTCTTGCTTCATCATGATGAGATAGCAAGCTAGGTTGCGCTATTAGCTTGGATTTTATCAAGTATTCAGATTCATTGATTCACCTCCTAATAGAGTTTGGTAAAAATCAAGCCACAATTGAGATTTTAATTTGAGTTGAAGAGCAATGTTTGTCTGAAGCCAATTTTCTTATTTGTCTGTCTTCTCATTTTCTGGTGATTTGAGGTCTTCCAGACTACGATTTTGGTGGATGTTGATCGCCACGTGCCGACACTCTATAAATACCTCGATTTGAACGCTTAAATTTAGTAGAAATATCAGAAACAGATTTACCTCTGAATTTTAATGTCCATATCCTTAAAACCTCTTCATATGAAAATTTAGTTGACTTCAGAATGGTTCTAAGCATTGAAAATTACCTTCAACCTTTTAAAGCAACTTAAAACCCTTTTCCTTTGATGACGCAATCACTTCATGTATAGAATTTGCATAAAACTGAAACTTGTGTCTATACTTTTGTGGCAAGGAAAGTATGGACATTTTTAATTTGTTGATGGAAGTCATATTTATTTATATTTTTTGGCCAAAATTTTTTACCCTATTATTTTTCATGCTGTCTAAAGAATATATATTTAAAAAAAAACTATTGAAAAATAGTAACATTGACGATTTTTTCATGAATTGTGTCTGTGTCTAAACTTTTGTGCAGGACTGTATTAATTGCTGTAGTCTTCTGTAGAATGGAAGTCAAGTATGATTCTTGTCAAACTTTACACTTGTATAGCTACATAAACATGCTGGAGCTCCTTTTTAAAAGGAAATATATATCACAAATAAATTAGTGAGTGATTAGATAAAGCTTTGTACATATGGCTATATTATAATACAATAATTAATAAGGACATCATAAGTTTATTTTTTTTCTCAAATTGATCATTATTTTTTTTAAAAAGATGCTCCCCTTCCCCCCTGTTTATAACACATATAAAAATCTAAAATATACCTGGTTTTCTTCATCCTCTTCAATGGTTTCATACTCTTCTGCTTTATCCTCATCATCCATTTCTTTATCTGTTATAACCTCTTCATTCGTTTCATACTCTTCAACTTTATCCTCTTCATCTATTTCTTTATCTGTAATAACCTCTTCATTTGTTTCTTCATCTGTTTTAGCCTCTTTCACTTTATCGTCTACAGGTTTAACCTCCTCAGTTTTATTCTCTTCACTTTTTTCCTCTTCAATTTTATCTTCTGAGTCATTCTCTTTCGCTTTTCCTATGGAACATAACTGAATATTACACCGAATTGGGAAGAAAAAAGCCACTTCTTAATAAAGAAATTTGATTATTCTTAACGTAGACAAGAAGTTACATTTCTTTTATATGATTTTAACAAATAAGTTTTGGGCCTGTTTACATTGTATAAAATTTCTTGAATTTTGATAAAATATGTCATATAGTGAGTTAAAAAGGCATACAGAAACTGCATTAAGTGAGACTAACAAGTGAAAAAAATATCTTCAAACAAATTATTCCCAAATGATTTAAAATCCCATTGTTTAACTCTTTTTTTATAAAACAAATATAAAATGCTAGAGGATATAATTTAAAAACAACATGCAATTTATTAAAAAATGGAAGTCAAAGTTGCTGTTACATTGCAGCTAGATGATTGTAGCAGCTAGTATTACAAGAGGTTATGTAATTCCCACATAAAAAGTAATTGCTTTTTATTTGCAATGAAATAAAAAGCAAAGACGGTTTCATTTCTGTTACAAATTATATAATAAAATAAATTAAGACTTACTGCTTGAGCGTTTCAGAGGAGCTTTGGTGATCGTTTTATCAGCTGCCACATCAAACAAAAATTCTTCAGGATTTTCGCCTTCATCTTTTATAGCCTAAAATTGATTGGTTAATAAAACCATTAGATGGGTTTGCAACAATTTTTTTATATAACAAATGTGAACAAATATCAAGAAACACAAGAAGAGTCTCAATTTAATTAGTTGCAATACAAAAAAAAACTATCTTTATTATATATATTTATTAAATCATTAAAATTTATAAGGGCATAAATATATTTTGATCTTTGTCATGTATTGAGAATATGGAGTAATTGTATTTAAATATAATTATAAATTAATTGTTTCTAATAAAAAAAAGGGGGGGAAAATTGGGGATAGGTTTCTAAATTCTAAACCCACAGGTAGAAATTTCTTTTAATTATATATCACTATGTAGAAAACATCCTTTTATTAACTCTTTTCATATTAATAAAGGCTAGTTTTAACTTTGGCAAATTTCAACAAAAAATTGATTCGTCTCCTGTTCCAAGATATGCATTCTAAAAAAATTAAAACACAAATTTTGGGCACACTTATATTGACAACTAGCAAATGAATGCTTTTGCTTTACAGACAAAAAAAAATAGAATCAAAGTGCACTCAATCATAATGGGTACCATTTAGTCTGCTATATTGCAATACCTTTGTCATTGCTTTAATCCTGTCATCAATAATAACCTAATTAAAAAAAGTCTTCGCAATTCACTCATAAAACCCAGTGGACACATAATTTTAATCTACATTAACATTGAAATAAATTTTTTTAATCTATTTCCTAATTTGTTCAATATCAATTCATGGAAATGCTGTTTATCATAAACACTCTTCAACAGCAACTTTGAACAGTCATAATTTCTATCACAAACCCAGTTTAACAATAATTGTTAGATAACACAAATATATATTTTTTAATATTTGCATTGAATGTTATAAGAAATTAAATAAAATTTCCAAAAAAAGTGATAAATTAGTTTAATATGCTTAGCTGCAAAAATTTAAAAACTAAAACTTAAGACTTATATCAGTGCAGATCTTAGAATTGTAGCACCAACACTCGGTTAAAAGGAGTGATAAAACTGCCAATAGTTTTTCCGATGTATTGCAACAGAAAATTTCATGTTAAATTATTAAACCAATTTATATATAACTGTTAGAGAACATAAATTAGGAGAAAACATTTTAAATCTACTTATTTGTATTGGAATTTAATTAGCAATTGCATAAAATTTTTCAAAAAACAAAAACATTCCACTAACGATTGGATAAGAAACAGCCATAAAAGTGCCTTTTTTATCCTTCAAAAATATATATCTATGGCATATAAATTTACCCATTTTTAATTTTTGATGAGTATTTAGCTAAAAAATACCAACATTCATCTATAAAAAGCCTGTCATTTCACAGAAGCGAGTAAGAAGAAGTTAAAATGCTAAATTGTGCAAAAAAAAAATTTAAGACCGCAACTTAAATTTACTAATTGCAACACCAACTTTCAAATGAAAGGATTGATACTGCCGATAAAATTTACTTGAAAATAAATTTATTAAAAAATATAATATAAAATAAAAACAAGTTTATTTTAAATAGTTATCAGTTATTCAAGAAACATAAGGATCAATACTAATCCATGTAAATATGTTTCACTGAAATATCTCGCAGCTTTAAAATACGATGGCTGAATTACAACTATTAAATGTAAGTATTCTTATTTAACACGATCCAGAATCATTGAAATTCACAAGTAAAATATAACTTTTTTTTAAATATTTAAAAAACGTATTTCGATACGATTCTTTTAGATACCGCCAGATTACTTAATAAAAACTTCAAAATAAAGCAAATTAATAACAAACAGACAGATGTCAATCCTATCCTCAAATGCAGTTTTAAAAAAATCGTCAACAAAGCATACAAAATCAAAGTTTTAGTTTCAATAAACTTTACATAAGCTGCTAAAAAAAAAATCATAAGTCAAGTACTATTTCAAAAACACATGGTTTTGCTTTTGTTTTGTGCAAATCGAAAGCAAAACTTTATGAGAACTTTTGACTAGATCTTGTGAGAACCAAACAAAAACTATAGGCATCATCTGCACTTCACGTTTTGTGTATTGGCAGTATCCTAGTGGCGCCATCTATGGAAAAATTATATAACTAAAAATAGTCGCCCAAGACTGAAAATAGTTGAAGGTTTTGCTTAAAATAGTCGTTTTAGGTCCTTTTTTGGTCTTAAATAGTTGCCATAGTCGCCTAGACGCTAAAATACTCGCTTTAGTAGCCTTTTAAGTCACCACTGGCAGCCCTGGACTATGAGGCCTTGGGTTAATTCCTAGTTTCGGTGTACGGCGACTTTTTATTTCTCGCCAAACTTGTTGGCGAGAAAACATCGCGTAGAGACGCGTGATTGGACGACGCTACTCGGAAACCGCGAAGTCAAACAACTGTAAATCACGTGACGCTGTTCTGGAAGAGTTGTTTAGGGAAAAAATGGCCGCCATTTTCAAAATCCGTTACACTACATGTGACAACAAAATTATCAAATGCAACGTTAACTTCAGCCACTTAATCTCGATAATAGCACGCAAAATGCAGAAAAAAATTGCTTTATTTAATTCGTTAAGTTATCGCCGATTGCTAAAACATTCAAATAGATTATTTCAAGAATAAATAGCTATAATAACGCAGCGAATTTTCCAGTACACAACAAACGGCAAACGCGCGGCATAATTGCAATAAAATCCAATGGGATGGAATCCGTCACCTTTTCCGTTGTTAATAAATGGTTTAAATTAAATTTATTATACATTTCGCATTTAAGAGCAATAATTGAGAAAATTAAAATAAAATGCAGATGATTTAAGAATTTAAAACGACTAAAATCCGAGTAGCGTCATCCGAAAAACACCAACCGGACCGGAAATGGTCGTTCACAACTGAATGAATCCCAAGAAAAAAAATCAAAAGTGACTCATCACATTCCGAATGCCCCTTCTTTCCCGTCAGGTTTTAGGGTTGCCACACATATCGCGGGAGGAATTTCAGTGCATGGTTGCCAGATTGGAATTATTTATCGCCTTTTTTTTGTCGCCAAAATTCATAAAAAGTGGCCGTACTCCGAAACTAGGATTTAACCAGGCCTCGCCAAGCTGGATGATGTTTTTAAGGGAACGTCAATATTTGCACGGTGTTCCGCACGAACAGGATTGGTGCCAAACAAAAATCGTCTGTTTTGACATGGGGCACCCTGAAGTGCAGTTTTACCAGAAATAACTATTGCTTAACACTCAAATTCTGAATCTTGCGAAAACGTCATCAAGGAATCACAAATAACGTGAAATCACAAATAACGTTAGTAAACAAATGCAGTCGCCGGTAAAAGGATACCTAGGTACTATGTTACGAACAGATTTAAAGTATAGCGGACTCGAACTTAAGAATGGAAGTGGCTTTTGTTAATAAAGATAAGTTAATCGACTAATTAACTTCAAGATTAAAAGAACTTCGACAAGAAAACAGTGAGTTAGAAGATAACTTCGTCCAAACAATTTACTTAAATTTAGCAACGAATCTTCGCAACTCCAACCAAGAACCCCTCTTTTTTTAACCTTCGTTGCCTACAACAACAAGTTACATTAAATATCAGTATGATAATTTTTTTGAAAATACAACTTTGGGAACTTCAATACTTATATATTACGTACTTTTGAAAGCCTTTCAACAAGAGCTGTTTTCACCCCTGTTTTGTCTAAGCCTCTTTTCTCAAGTTCGGATCTTAAATCTATAACACGCAGATCAGCAATAGTCTTCTTAGAAGCTTGATCTACGTCAGTCATCGCACATAAAATACAATTTTAATTATATTTCAATGATAAGAAAGTAATGTCCACTACTTTAAAATGGCGAAATAACAAATAATATGAATATGAATGATAATTGATAATGCTTTGATAATGAACTACAAAACAACAACAATCTAAAAATTTCTGTATCTTATGATTGGTCAAAATGAGTCACATGACCCAACCATTGACCGTTTTCGGCTGTCTGTTTCTAGACTCTATTATGAGCTTTATCACAGTACGTTTTGCTTCGTAATTTTAAAGCTCGGTTCGGTGACGCAATTATATTGAAAAGTTTTCTTGTGATGGGACAGTCATAACGTCTTTGAGTACCAACAGTTAAACAGGATTAAAAATATTCGATAAAGAGTGAAAATAATTTCTCGGTCAACCATCATCTCGTCAAACCACCAATCACTCATATTAAGAGTACCCAAGTACTCGTGTCACGTCAAATATGACGTGAAAATAAGGTCATATTTTTATGAATGACGTCAACAAGTAAAAAATCACGAAAAAATTGACGTCAAGTTTTTGTCAGTTCAGTTGACGTCTTTTAATGGCGTAATTTTTGGCGTCATTTTTTTGACAGCCAAATGACGTGATCCAAAAGGCGTCAATTAGTTGGTCGCAAAATGACCAAACTGACTTAAGGAACGTCATAAGTCACGTCCAATTGTCGTCATCAAAATCACCTACTGCTACTTCCATCACGTTATCACGTATCAAGCCTGCAGCACATTGGAGCGATTTCTCGCTCGTAATATGACGCGAGCGATTTTTCGGACTGCGCATGCGTTAAGAAAAGCCGCGGCGAACATTTTTTTCCCTCACGTTTTGTCGCCCGGGTCCTAGTGGCGAATTTTTTCACGTGGTGAAACCGCTTTGACGCATGCTCAGAATGTAAGAAGCTGCTTGATCATTTAGTCACTCTTTCTTTAAAGTATTTATTTCTTAGGGCCTTTTCACACGAAGTACCTTGATCACGGAACTTCCATAGGAATAACATGGAGAACCGCTGTAGAGGATTTTTCATTGAATTTTTTCGTGGAGACACGAAAATGGGTAAACCGGTTTTGCGGAGAGATATAGGTAGCCAATCAGCATCAAGTATAGCTCTGACGTCTTGTTGGCAAAATCGAGTTTGCCAAATGGAGAAAAATCTACTTTATGCTCGCCAATGTTGATTTTTGTATTTAGTACTCCTTGTTAAATCGGCTTGTGGGGAGCCTTGTGGTTAAGATCTCGATCTCGTTACCGTAAGGTCTCGCGATCGAGTCTCGGTACCACTGAAGACCCACCGAATATGCGGAGTACGTGTTCGTTAAATCTGTTGGGACCGAAAGTCCTGTGAGTGGTCATTGCACCTTTTCCCGCGGTTACAGGTCGCTGGAGACTATTTCCCTCCCCTTCAGGGACTTGTCTAAATTGTGGAAATGGCGCGCGATAGATGACAGCATCTGTCTCGTATGTGTGCGTGTGTGTGTTGTGTCTGTCTTACATGAAGGATTATAAGCGGGTCTCTGACCAAGCACACAAGCCTGAAAATATATGTATACCAACCAACCAATTATCCTACACGTGATAGCAATTTGTAAAAGTATTGAAAAATTGAAAAAAAATTGCCAAGACAAGTAAATAAGTATCATTCACTACAACCCCTCCAGGAACGTGTGACGTCAGAATCTTTGCAGGTGGACAACCCTGTCCGAGCAGTCCCGTGCACAAAGAACACCGTGTGAAAAGGCCTTTACTGAAAGGGGAAATTAACCAATAAGCTTTTAATTATCTGTGTACGTTTCATAATTTTGATGAAAGATTTAAAATGGTTCAGAAAATATTATACAATTTTTCCTTTGGTGTACTAAATTTGACGTCGAGAATTAAAAGAAATATTAAATATGATAAAAGATGTTATGCTTACATTGCAAAACCATTATTAAATAATAACAAATTAAATGCAAAACAATGTAGAAAAATCTAGTTCCTCTAACTAAACTATCCTCGGTGTTCTCGAAACGTCATGAATGGAAGCTTATGAACAGCATTTCGGCAACGGACCAAACAAACCTCCAATATCTATAACTACGCATGCGCGAAAGCGGTTTCCAAACAACGCTCCCAAAAATCGCTCAGAGGAGCGATCGAGAAATTGTTCGCCGCGGTTTTCCGAGCGGCATCTCTTTCGCGCTTGCGCAGTAGAGAAAACCCCCCTCAGACCGGTTTGCCGCGGCAATTGTTCGCTCGACTTTTCGCTCGCCGCTCCAATGTGCTGCAGGCTTCACGCGGGATTTTTCGAGAGACGCTATCCGCCCGCCGCCATTGCCATGGCTTGTAGCGTCTGTGGAATGCAGCAATGAACCGTGCATAGTGCAGAGTGCGAAGTAAGTTTTTATTCTGTTTTCAAACATATGCATTAATTTTTAATAATTCATAGTATATAATCTAGTATAGCATTGTATTTTGTTTTATTTGGGTTAGGTTTGTTTTATCGTGCTTCTATGTGATTTTTTCTAAGCCAAAAGTTAAGTAATCTGTATTATGCAGCAATGAAATACAAACAAAAAAGAAACACAAGGAAGTAAACTAATTGTCAATTTCATCGAAGCCTAATACATGTTGTCTAACTTTTAAAACTGTGTTAAGTAGTTAAAATATTATGATAGTTTTTATTGTGAAATATTGTTAGAAGGAATGTATACAGTATTTTCTTCTGAAGGATTCATTAATGGGGGCAAGTTAAAATTATATGTTTCCAGGTTTCATGTTCGGATGTAAGGTAATAAGTATATAATATTGTGTAAAATAAGTTATGAAGTATTTTGTAAATTGATCCTTTAAAGTCTAAGTGTGTTAGATTACGATGCAAGATGCAACTGCATTAGAATTCGTTTTACTGATACATTGTTAATATTAGCTATACAAGCGAAGTTATTTAATGAATGTATTGATCATTGGATGAAGGATAATTATTGGTAGGTATTGTTCTGCTATTTTGTAATCTTGGGTTATCCAAACAAAGTAAAAACCAGCATTTGGTAAAATATTCCTAACAGATAGCCCAGTTAAATTTGCTAGTAGAAGATGCCTAAAGAGAAAAGTTATGAAGTCGTAAAATAACAAGCCTTAGCAAATAATCTTTCATCAGACATCTTAAGTAAATGAATCCAATATTTTAAAATCAAATGAATAAAAGCTAAAGAAATACTTGAATGACCGAATTCAAGTCTCAAGATATATCCGGTAATTGGTATTAACTTCAGATATAATCAGAGCTGATACTTAAAAATGTATGTTTTTTATCTTTTCAGAGCTGAAGGTAAGATTTTAGAATTTATTGGTAAACAATTTGCTGTGCAAGATTTCGTTATTTTTTTAAGATACGAATATTTTTTTTGCATTTTGAAATCATTAGTTTTTCACATAGTAAGTGGATTTGTGCACAATGCATAAGTAAAGAGTGGGCTGTTGAGCCAGGGAGTTTAGTTTTAGCATATGTAAAGAAATAACGATAAAATCCTAGTTTCTGGCACAGAAACAAATTTCAAAATTTGAGAGAGTTTTTAAAGAGCGATAAAAACTTTCAAGCAACCTCGTAATAAACCATGTTAAATATTTCTACGTTTTACTACTTTTGACTTCAGTATTTTTATTTGTGGTCTGATCCAATAGGAACTCACATTTTTGTTAGCTTGTTTAATTAGTGCAATTTTAATTCAACTGAACCAATCCAAGGCAGTGATCAAGACTCACCGAATTTCAAGACTCGTTCACATTTTTTTTTGTATCCTGGCGCACTTTCTATATTCTAACTTTGTTTTCATAATACTTTTAGTTTTTTTGGTGTGCAAGATTTCGTTATTAGTTTCAATGAGTTATTAATTTCAACAATGTATGCATTATGACAAGGTCAACCTGAATCTAAAATGTATTTTTTTATTTAATAGGATATGCCTGCTGTTAAGCGGACCTTCAAGTTTGGTTTGGTTTGAATTATCGTCGCACTGGAGCTACACGCGGGCTATTGGCGACGGGCGTCGTATTTTTGAACCACAGTCATCACGAGCCAACACCTGAATAGGAACCCAACACAACCGTTAGAGGACCTTCAAGATGCTTTGCCTTCGATACATTGTAAGTTGCATTTTTAATCTTTTTTTTAAATATATCAAACTTTACACAAGACTTGAGTCTAAAGAAGCATAGTTTTTTAAGCTATAAGTATTTTTTGAACCATAACATGCATCTCGGAAGCACATAATGTTAAAGTAGTAAAATTAACGGTTAATTTCCAGAATCCGGTGCCTTTGTCGCCAAAGGATTTGGCGTATTTTGTAGCAAGCGATAAACAATTTTATTTGGTGATACGGCGAAAAATCTTTTCGTCCAATTGTCGGCGCTGGTAATACTTGCACGGAATTGTGGGTAAGAAGCCCGGATGATGTGCGCGCACAATGGAATTATTTTGTTCTTAATTTATTTTTTCGTCCAACTAACGACGCTGTTGATACTTGCGAGCGATGAATTGTGGGTAAAGTTGCGCGTGCATCGTAATCGCAGTTACGGTTAACTATGAAAATCTGGTTTTGGTTATTATATTTCGGTTATTTTTTATTCTGAATATTTTGTCGATTCGAAGAGGGCCGGTCTGCTAGCTGCCTGGGGCCCCAAACAAAATTTTATGCTTTCAACAGACTCTTCAATACTGCCTGATGTTGGATACTGATGTTTTTTTAGAGAAAAAAATTGCCCGGGGCCCCAGACGGATATGTAGGCTTTCAATAGGCCCTACAGTACTGCCCGATGTTGGATACTGATGTTTTTTTAGAGAAAAAAAAATTGCCCGGGGCCCCAAACGGGTATTTAGGCTTTCAATGGGCCCTACAATACTGCCCGATGTTGGATACTGATGTTTTTTTAGAGAAAAAAAATTGCCCGGGGCCCCAAACGGGTATTTAGGCTTTCAATGGGCCCTACAATACTGCCCGATGTTGGATACTGATGTTTTTTTAGAGAAAAAAAATTGCCCGGGGCCCCAAACGGATATTTCGGCTTTCAATGGGCCCTACAATACTGCCCGATGTTGGATACTGATGTTTTTTTTAGAGAAAAAAAATTGCCCGGGGCCCCAAACGGGTATTTAGGCTTTCAATGGGCCCTGCAATGCTGCCCGATGTTGGATACTGATGTTTTTTTTAGAGAAAAAAAATTGCCCGGGGCCCCAAACGGATATTTCGGCTTTCAATGGGCCCTACAGTACTGCCCGATGTTGGATACTGATGTTTTTTTAGAGAAAAAAAAATTGCCCGGGGCCCCAAACGGGTATTTCGGCTTTCAATGGGCCCTACAATACTGCCCGATGTTCGATACTGATGTTTTTTTTAGAGAAAAAAAATTGCCCGGGGCCCCAAACGGGTATTTAGGCTTTCAATGGGCCCTACAATACTGCCCGATGTTGGATATTGATGTTTTTTTAGAGAAAAAAAAATTGCCCGGGGCCCCAAACGGGTGCGTACTGGATTGCCACTCGCGTAGCTCTAAAGCGACGAAAACTAAAACGAAACTAAACTGAGTACGGGATAGCCACTTTTGTAGCTTTAGTACAGCGTTAATTCAAACCAAAGTGGATTGCCAATCGTGTAGCTCTATTGCGCCGTTAATTCCAACTGGACTGGATGTTTGCGTTTGATCTGGGAGAAAAAAATGACTTCTAACTCTCCCGTAGCTTTCCGCGATCCATTAACCTTAGAGATCAGTGAAGGAAAGTAGGGTTGCATCGGCGTAAGGGAATCTGGCAATGATAAAGCTCGCGAAATTCGCCAAGAATTTGTTGTTTTTCGACAAGCGCCAAGCTGCACCGAATTCTGGAAATTTACCAAATTAACTCAATGTAGGATGTACAGTTTAATTTTTTTTGTTTACAGATTGATTGTTTTTGAGTAACTGACTTTAAAAATGAAAATAAAGAGAAAATTAGTTGATTTTGGCTTAATTTTCTAGCTAGGGTAGGGGAGTAACGTGTTACTTGTAACAGTTGTTTTTTTTAGGTTACACTGTTATATTTTAATAGCAGTAAATCTGAACTGAGTAGAGCATTGTTACTTTTAATGGTAACAAAGTAATGACAAATTTCGCTACTTTCCAAAGGCTGCCATGTACTAATTTTGAAATGTAACTCCTTTAAAATAACTTTTCAATAAAAATTTTGTTTTGTTTGTTTAATTTTAGTTCTCTTTGAAGAACAGTTAGGTGATTTAATTATTTTGCCCCAAGTTTATTGTAAAAAATTTTAGTAAAAAAGTAGTTATTTACTAAAAGTAAAGTTTAACTTGCCCTCCACCAGAAACTATTCAAAATCTTGACAAGTAGTTTGACTTGCTCTACAAGTAGCCCTGGTAAAAAGAAAAATAGCTAATTTTAAACTTCTAATCTTTAATGTATGTCTTTTTTTTTCGGAATCATCGACAAGTTCATCGGTCCTGGATGAGAGGAACCAGGCTGGATGGCCAAGCTGGTCGGAAGCAAGAGCTGCTGGACAAGTTGGCGTAGCTGAAGGCCTTATGTGTCACAGGGCAGGAAGAGGACTAAGTAAGTTGTTAAATAGTAGTGTAATATCAGGGTGGCTACAGGATCAGTCAAATCATATAATATTCAGGGAATTTAATCAATCTGGAAAAGTCGGGAAATTTATTCAATCTGGAAAAGTCAGGTTAATAGGTTGATTTTAAAAAAAAAATCAGGGAAAATTTCCAAAAGTGCTATTTTAACCGCTAAAGGAAAGGATAAGAGAAAGTTAAATACTAAAAAGGCTTTTACTTAAGTGGTTGAGTTGTTACTGCTTATTAATCTTTCGTTTTAACTGCCTTGCCCTTCCCCAAGCTGTAGTGCAACGATATTCAACTTCACCATTCTCGGCCCACATCATAAAAACTAAACTTAAATTTCATTAAAAGCAAATTTTAATGATAATCAAGATAATTTAAGGTGCGAGATATCTAATTAAAATTTGTAGATTAATTAAGTTTTTAATTGCATTAAGATCTCTTCAAATATAGGCCAACTAACTTCTAGTGCAATCCAACAATGCTTCCTCATTGAACTTATTTCGCTGCTTAGTAATTTTTTTTTAAATCCATTGATGACATCGAAGACCTAATAATACTTTATTTTTGTATCATAGATTGATAATCTTAATAAGTATCATCATAGCTAATTTTTTTTTTATCATATATGCTTTAACGCTTACTTTTTTTTATAGATTTGTATTAAAAAGCTCATTGTACACTGCAATCCAAAAGTTTAGACAATGACGTTTTTTAGCTGTAGATTTAGAATTGGGATAGTAGAATTTTAAAACATCCCTATATATATATTAAAGAAGTATTTTGAAATGCTATAATTGAAATATAATAGCTTGATTTGCTATAACAATTTTTTTTTTCATAAAATAAAATTTTGTATGGTCCCAAAAGTTTAGACACTAATACGAGATTATGCTAATTTAAAGTACATAATGACCTAATTTTGCATTTTTATTGATGAATCATGTATTTTTTATATGATAAATTAATGAAATACGATATCCGGTGAACTAAACAAATTTAATAACGATATTAGTACAATTTTACACCAAAAAGACAATATAGTCACTTTAAATCTTTATTCAAATCATATTTGCTTCAAATTTGCAATTTAACATATCTAAATACGAACCGAATGAATACCAGCCCATCACCTTAAAATTTTGCCATGAATTCGTAGACTTATAGACGTTCATTGATCGATTTTCTTGATGAAAAGTGCAGTATTTCAGATATAAAATCACAAAATAGCAACAGATTATTCTTTTTTGCACTTTAGTACAATGCAGAGATAGTCACCTCTTCAAAAACACCAAAAAAATTCGGTTATTCCAAAGTAAATTCACTTTACACCATTACAAACTCCTTGATGCTAGAGTTTTTGAGGGGAAAAACCGTTGTTTTCAAAAGCTTATTTTTCAATATTCGGTTAAACCGAACGTGTTTAAACAGCACTAAAGAGACCGGTTAAATTGTAACCGGTTCAAGGAAACCGGTTTTCTCTAACTTCAAATTTTAGTATGAAGTTATGAAACTTTCGTAATTGTTTGGAGTGAACTTTCGTTAAAATTTCCTACTTTTTTTTGTCGTTTTTGAAGAGGTGACTATCTCTGCATTGTACTAAAGTGCAAGATAGAATGATTTGTCGCTATTTTGTGATTTTATGTGGGAAAGATTGCACTTTTCATCAAGAAAATTAGTCAATGCATGTCCCCAAATCCACGAATTCGTTTCAAAACTTTAAGGTAATGGACTGGTATTCATTTGGCTCGTATTTAGGTATGTTAAATTGCAAATTTGAAGCAAATGGGATTTGAATAAAGTTTTAATATGGCTTAATTGTCTGTTTGGTGTAAAATTAAACCAATATCGTTCTAAAATCTGCTTAGTTCACCGGATATTGTTTTTTTTTTAATTTATCATATAAAAAATATATAATTCAACAGTAAAAATGCGAAATTAGGCAATTTTGTACTTTAAATTAGCATAATCTCGTATTTGTGTTTAAATTTTTAGGACCATACAAAATTTTATTTTATGAAACTAAAAATTATTATAGCAAATCAAGCAATTATATTTCAATTATAGCATTTCAAAATACGTATTTAATATATACAGGGATGTTTTGATATTCTAATTCCACAAATCTAAATTTTACAGCTAAAAAACGTCATTGTCTAACTTTTGACTTTTGGATCGCAGTTGTATATTCATTAAATAAATTTCCTTTAAAAAAAATTAATGTTAAATATATACTAGAGAGGGGTTTTACTAATACCAGGAGGAAACCAGTTATGATTACAGTTCCAGGGAAAAAAATTGAGTCCTTAAAAAATTTTGATTTTTATTTCAAAATCATAGTGGGATTTATGTTATATTTACCAACACTTTTTTTATTATCAATTGCAATTTATAATTTGTATTGAGTTTTTTTGTTATTTTAAAATATATACTTATTTTTTAATTATATTACTGTATTGTTAAATAAATTACTGTATGTCTGGTCATCCTAGAGATGCTGAAATCAGAGTTAAGCAAAATATTGGGAATAACATAGATATGTGATATTAAGAACATTTTTTAAGGTATTGAATGAACTTTGCTGCATCTCAGAAGTGCTTAATTCTAAGTAAGTTAGTAAAACTAGCACACTGCTTAAAATAATAAAAGGAGCACATGGTTTAAACCTTTTCACCTGATATGATTCAAATTGAAATCATCAGCTTGCTGTTTTTTCTAACTAACTTAAGGCAGGCGAATACCCAAAATTCTAAAATTTTTACTATTACTTTAATCTTTTCCAAATTTGGCATAGTGATTTCAAATATAAGGAGCAATGCTTTTTAGGCAATTTTTTTATTTAAAAATAATTGATTTGTTTTAAACAGTGTTTTTCACCTAAAAAAAGGGGGGTTGCGCCAACATTTCTAGTATAAAAAGTTTTACATTAAAACTTCTTTTCTTGTAATTTTTTTGCAACTCTAGAGGGTCATTGCATGCATCAGTTCAAAAAGAATTTATAGCATAATTAGTGTTTATTGGTTGAAAATTCAATGTGGTAGACTTGTTAGCGTAAACCTCCTTTTTTAGTCGAAAAACACCGTTTTAAATAAATAATTTATATTTAAATTTAAAAAAATGCCTAAATAGTATTATTCTTTATATTTGAAATCAGTATTCCAAATTTGGAAAAGATTAAAGCAATAGTAAAATTTTTAGAATTTTGGGTATTCGCCTACCTTAAGCTTGCACTGATTTATCATAAGAAAAATGACAGAATGATGTCTTTGGAAGAGTTAAATGATGTTTGTTTTAATTAAATGAAAATATGGAAAACATGGTAAAATAAAATTCACAATAAACAATTTTCTTTAATATATTGACTCTAAATTCTTCATGCTTGCATTTTAAGATGTTTAAAAATGATTTGAACTGAATTTACAAGTAAAGTTTTGAAACATTATTGCCATAATTTATTACAAAAATATGATTTCAATCCCCCCCCCTTAAAAGTTAGTTGTTTAAAAAAAGGTTTTTTTACTCCTGTTTTTTACCATTTCATTCTGGATGCATAATGAACCTATTTTTGATAAATTTGATAAATTTATGTTAGAAATTATATGTTTATTAAAATATTAAGATCAGCTGGTATGCCAAAATTTCTCAAACATAAATGGTACGCAAGGGCAAAAAGGTTGGGAACTCCTGATCTAAAACATAGAAATGGACCATAAATCAAATACTTAACACATTTTCCCGGTTCAATTCCTCAAATATTTATTTAATTTTATGTCAGTCAAGCAGTTAAATAGTATTTTAATATTTTTTTTATTTATTTTGTATATAATCTATACTTTGCGGTGATAAAAATAAACTTTTCCATTTTTAAAATGTAAAAACAAAGTAATTGAATCTTTTTTATGGAAATATAGAAGATATTTAGAAAAGAAAAACTAAATTTATAATCCTTTAAATATTTGATTATACATATATTTTAGATGGATACCGTTATTATGTTTTAAAAAAATTATACTGGGAATATATATTTAGGGTTTTATAATATATTAACATATTTTTTTTCTTTTTCAGTTTCTCCTTGAAAGTCTGGTTATGGAAGCAGCTCTTCAATTGTTTATTTTGTTTATTATTGGTTTTTTTTTTAATAAAAATATTTTGCTTCTCAATGATTTTGTATTTATTAAAAATATCAAGATTTGAAATTGCTAACCTGTAGTTCTAGATGCTCAGGTGACACTTAAATAATTAAGTAAGTTTTATATTACTACAAAGGCTTAAAATTCTTGATTATGCACTAAATAGTTTTTGAATTTCAGTTTTCTCATCTTATTTCTATGCAATCTTAATCATGGTTTAAAATACAAATTTGTTTAAATTATTGTGGAATATTTTGAAGTTATGAAAAATATCTTTTTCAAAATAAGTAGTAAAAGAATTTTTTAAATTAATGACTTATGAATTGTATGTTAACAGTCATTAGTTCAGAAATTTCTTTTTAAGGACAATATATTTTGAAAATGACATATTTCTGTAATTCAAAATATTGTATAGTATTTTAAACAAACTTTTGTTTTACACCATGACTGAAATTACATAGAAATAAAAAAAAATCACGTGAAAATCGCGTCATATAGTCACGTGAAGTTAATGCCATTTGATCACGTGAAATAAACGTAATTTGATCACGTGAAAAGCGCGACATATGGTCACGTAAAATTAATGTCAATTGATCACGTGAAAATCGTGTCGTGTTGTCACGTGAAATTCGCGTCCATTTTTCACGTGAAATTCACGTCCACCTTTCACGTGAAATTCACGTCCATTTTTCAAGTGAAATTCACGTCCACCTTTCACGTGAAATTCGCGTTATTTGTTAACGAAAAGTTCACGTCATCTGGTCACAAAAGAGTCATTTATTCACGTTAGATTAACGTCATTATTTGACGTCGAATATCACGTCTTCAAAATGGACATTGTCACCAAAAAAATGACGTCAATTTAGGGGCATTTAATGACCAAAAAATCACGTCATATTCGACGTCACACGAGTACTTGGGTATACCCTCTCATTTTTTTTATTTATGCACAGTATACCCTGTGCAAATTTTACAAATACAGCACTGAAACCAAGTAAACTTTTTATCATTAGGCGCGTTTACATGAGCCATCGAATCCCCATTAGGGGAAAAAGAGGTCGAACAGGATTTCTAACCCAAATGTTAGTCTGTGGCCGAATTTTTGGTATGAAACATCAAGCACTCCTTCATTGGAGGGCTTGCGAAACTCCCCAATGAACCCTGCAATTCCGGTTCTGTCTGGGAGAAAATCCCCAAGAGGTAAAAATTGCTGAGTTTGCTCTTCAATCCATGGATTCTATGGCTAATGTAAACGCGCCTATTTTCGAGTTAGCAGCGGAATTGCATGTACTACATCCATGTAGAATTTCAGTGCAATAATGAAACAATTCCTAGTTCAGGTAATATGCTCTACAGCAATTAAAAAAACTTTTCAATTGCTTCTGCTAGCGGCTTCATCTTTAAACTTCCCACAAAGAAGCATTTTATGGACTTTTGGCTCACTTTGTACTCTAAGCCCTAAAAATATCAGCAGAATAATAAACGAGTTTATGTTGCTAACGACAATGAGTCAGTTGATTGACACCCTTGACAAGCTACTAGCTTACATGAGTCTTAAAATCGCTCGAAAACGATGTACAGATGACTTTAATATCCACAAACTCTTAGCAAAAAAAGCTATAGTAAATTGGGATTTCTTAAATTTTGGAACTCCAGTTATAATGTCCTAAAATGGCGAAACTCTTGTGATTCCATAAAATCGCGAAACTCCGGTGACTCTTTATAGAGTATATACAGATACACTCAAGTTCGACGATCTTAAAATCGTATATTTGGGCATTGTAGAATCCAAAAAAAAAAGGCAGAGAAAATTTTCAATTTTTTTTGTGTGTGAAATTAAAAACTAATGCTCCGTAGGTAATGTACATTTGCGCCTAGTTTTTCAAGTTAGTCGCACAGACTGCTCCTAAATTGTTTTGTCCAATTTCGAACACTGGTCCTATCTAAAAGTCTCCTAAATATATATTTGAATGTATATTTAAATATTTTATTATTTTTTTCACAGTAATTTCTGAAATAAACAGGCTAGACAAGCGGAAGGGAGGGCCAGTACGGTAGACTACGTCCTGCAAAACATACCGGATTGAATTTGATAGAGTAATACAGTCTAGACTAATTTTAATAGACATTAAAAAAAACACGAACCATTATTTTTCACCAGTTCTTTAAAAATCAGAATTTAATACGTTTATTATAATTTTTTCTATTACTATCATTATAATTGGACACCACTCCTAGTATTTTCTAATACCCCATATATTCCGCTGTAGTTCTCTACTTAGAAGCACATTCCAAGGAGTATAACGTATAACAACTATCCTTTCACTGATATCCTCGATTTGAATCGAAAATATCTTTTTTTAAGCTGCCTTATTTTTATGTGAAATAAGACTTTTTTTTTATTAATTATTAAATGGGGTTTAACTAAAAATAGATAAAAATAGACGCTTGCAACTGACTACTGTCAACTAGATTTTTTATTTCAGGTTTTGAATTTTTTTCATTAAAAATCGATTGATATGTAATTAAACGAATGAATCAAAATAGCAATAAAAATAATATTATAAATGACTAGTCAACAAAATTATATTTTTTTCTAATTTAATATATTTGTGTAAATCTAACAAGCAACCTTGAGCAGAACATATCCCCGATTCCACCCAAAAGAAATTTATATAATGCTAATTACAAATAATTCCAACATTAATTATGAACAGTTCCATCATTAATAGAGAAGTAATATGGCTAACTGAAGATAATAAATCCTAGTATCTATGCATGAAAAAAAAACGTTCAGCGAAAAACCATGATTAATTAAAAAAAAAAAAAAAACTATCAATATTTAAGGTGTTTCAAATTTTGTTTGAGTTTTAGATCCGATTAAAAACTAAAAAAAAGTGCTTTAAAAATAGCATGATCAACATTAACAGTTTTCAAAAAGTAATAGCCTAACCAATAGTAACAGAAATAACAAACAACAGTAGTTAAAAAAAGGATACTATGTATCACAGTTCTCACAACAATTTGAGGCTCTGCACGTGACCTTTCATAAGTAGATAAAAACCGGGTCCTTACGTTCATTTCCACTTCAGTTAGAAAAAAAAATAGACTGCAGCCAAAAGTATATTAGAAGTCGCAAGAGGAAGTATATCTTTAATAACATGGGTGAGTATGTAATTTTATCGCAATTTCTTTTGGTTTCTTGTCTACTTAAACTTGTTATACTGAAGGCCAAGGTTATAGTATACATTAATGAGAGAAAATGAAGATAAGTTTACAGTTTTTATCTTGGTGATAACACAAGTGGAGAACGCGTGTTTGAATATTTAAGCTGGTTCAAGACAGATTAAATACATTTACCCTTGCAGGAAAACCATTACTCGTAAAGACAGGGCCGGCGCGCGGTTGCCAGACGCTGCGAACGCCCAACAAGTTGCATCTGTAAAACCATAAATGCAAAATGGCGTATATTCGGTTTTAATTAAATAAAAATACCTTATTTTCTTGATAATATTTATTTTACTTGAAACGACGAAATTGCATTTTTATACTAGATTTAATATTGATCATAAAAAAAATCGTCCAGTCCTTATCTTAAAATCGGTATTCGCTAAGAATTTTTGACTTTAAAGAATAAAATAAATGAAAAATTAGGAACAAAAAGAATACTCCAACAGAGAAATAATCTTGTAGCAAATTTAAAAATATAAATATGTACTAAGCAACTATGTGCTTCAAAAACTTATACTTTTTATTATATAAATTTAAGTCTACGAAACTTTTTGCTTCTTAAGTTATTGAAAAGCTACCTCAAATAATGTTTTTTAAATGATATTTTAATGTATATTTGTGTCAATCAGCAACATCAGAAGATCATCACGTCGGATACAGTAGCCCTCTGGATGCCTACAATCATGGACGTAGAGAGAAATTGGCCTACGTTACTTGCATTTCTGCAAAATGGGAAACTACAGGCAAACATGATTTCGTTGCAACCATTGATCTGGATCCACAATCCAGCACCTATTCAAAGGTAAAAATACTTTGTTCGCACACATTTTTTAAATAATAGTTTTTATCTTCAGATATTAAGCTATAAGTTAGAATATAAGTTTCATATGTTAGCCTTAGATTACTCTATCTAACTATATATTTTTTAATAGAAAGAAAAGGCGATTTTGTATTCTATAAGAAAAAATTAGTTAAAAGTAAGTGTAAATAAATATGGAAGGGAAATTAGGTCCAAATTGAATGCTGTAGTGAATATGAACGTTTAAAGAATGAGTAATATTTACTCAGAGTTATTTTGACTATGATACATACTTAGATTTGAGTATTTTTTTACTCAGTTTTGAAAAAGTCATATTTAGAGTGCATGTAACGTAATGACGTATTGCCTATAATTTATGTTATCCTAGATCAAGCCCTACACTTTAAAAAATAAATGCTCAAAAACAACGAAATTTTCCTTAATTTTGACGATTCCGTAACTGGCAAATGTTCCGAGTTTTCGTTTCCTCAAAGTGAGGAAATTTGAATCGTCATTTTTATGTGGATTTGAATGTCGTCTGATCTAAAGAAATATTTCGTCATTTTTGAGCATGTGAGTACAACAATGAGATTCAGTTTCCTCAAAATCAAGATACAGAATCGTCAAATCACGATCGTAAATGTGAGGATTCGCGTTTACTCAAAAGTCACTTGCTAGTTTGACGGAACAATCCTCAAAATTAACGAAATGAGGCTTGAGGATTCATGAATCGTCAAAAATGAAAGTGTTATTTCTGAGAGTGTACGCACATTTAAAACTTTATTAAACTATCCCTCCTTTTTATAAACCATCCCCACTCCCCACTTCAGTAACTCCCATGATTTTGCCTTTCCCTTCAGATCATCCACAAACTGGAAGTGCCCAATCTCGGAGACGAACTGCATCACACAGGGTGGAATGCTTGCAGCAGCTGCAGGGACTGCACCGTGAAAAGAAGCAAGCTCATCGTGCCTGCCATCAACTCGGACAGAATTTACATTGTGGATGTTGCGACTCATCCTAGAGCTCCTTCCATTCACAAGGTATTATACCTCAAGGGTCAATCAATATCGACTTGTACTAAATACTACACTCTTAAAACGAACGAGCGATTTTAACTCAGTCTGATTAATTTTCACTCCTCCAGTCTGGAAAATGCACTTCTCCTTTTGGAGTGGATCATTTGTGTGTTAAACCTCCGACAGGATCACCCGATCACAGAGAGCGAACGAGTGATTTTAACTCAGTCTGTGTTAATATTCATTCCTTTCCAGTGTCGAAAATGCACTTCCCCAACTGGAGTGGATTTCACTCTTTTGTTTTAAGAGTGTAGTAAGCAAATATTACTATCTTAAAAAAAAATTGGTGTTAGATAGCACCAAAATCCTGGACCTTTCTAGCTGCCACAGGCCCGGACTGGCCCGCCGGCCCGTCGGCCGGCGGGCCGGTGCGCCCTTTTCCAAAAAAAAAAAAAAAAAAAAAAAAAAAACTTTCTGATTCATAGTTTTTGAACTCCAGATTCGTCTTCTCGTAGGTTGTTCGCACATTCATATGGTGCATAGGGAGTCATTTTGTAATGTCTTATTACTAATGGCTAAGCCGATACTTAACAAGGCGCCTTCTTTCGGCCCGTGCAGCCAAAAATGTCCGACGAATAATACCCCGTGTAAGGGAGTGCACGTTAAATATCCTTCAAAGTCCTAACGCTGCGTACGATGTCGCCCTTAAGAGTTGCGTTGGGTGCCTATTCAGGTGTGGCTCGTCACCTGACTGGTTCTAAAATACGACGCCCGTCGCCAATAGCCCTCATGTAGCTCTAGTGCGACGATAATTCAAACCAAACCAAACCAAACAAGACGCCTTCACTTTTATTCTATATATAGGCGCTGACCAGTCGGATAAATAAACGATTACAATTCCATATACATGGAATTATTTGTGTAACTTGCGTTTTCCGTTTAGGATATGGTTAGATGAAACAGAGCCTTCAAAGTTAACTTTCATGGCTTTACGCCTTAACACACGCGATATAATCAATTTTAACAATAAGTTTCAAATTTGACATTGACAAATATTAAAAACTGATTTTAATAAGGCGCCTTTTTCTTTTCATAGAAGCGCCATAATGGCTTTATGCACCTAGAAGTTGTTGTCAACATGAAAGTCCAACAGTGCCTTATATAATATCGAGGCGCTCCAATGAAACAAAAAACGTTTCTTCAAATATTCTGTACCAGGTATTGTTGTGAACCAAGAAGTCCAAAAGTACCTTATGTAATGTCTTATAGGCCATAGACACTCCAATGAAACAACCTGGTCATTCACCTTTGTGCCTTTTGTACCGACGAATAATGCCCTGTGTGGGGTGAGTGCATGTTAAATATGCTCAAAGTTCCAACGCTGCGTACGATGTCGCCCTTAACGGTTGCGTTGGGTGCCTACTCAGGTGTCGGCTCGTCACTTGACTGTGGCTCTAAAATACAACGTATATAAATCCCGCCGGAGGCGCATGTATATCTATATACATAAAAGGCGACTTCTGTTTGTGTGTTTGTCTGTATAGGACGCAAAAACTTAAGAACCACGCAACAGATCGTCACGAAAGTTGGCACAAAAATTCATCTCATCTCCAGAACAAACATAGGCTGAGAATTTTTCGAATCGGACCATTCCTTCTATCGTTTTCGAACGTTTTAAGGGGAAAAAAATACACCACTTTCGCTCAAATCCGATCATTTTTTCTCTTTCGTGATGCCATCAGGCAGAAATATTTAAATAAAACTTTTTAGAAAACAATTGAAATCGAAAATGTTTAATTTATTTAATATTTGTTCATTGCCTTCAGAAACAAAATTAATAATTTGAAAAAATAGTTGGATATGTTTCAAGTTACGTAATCCTACCAGTCTCCATTCTATTATTTTATTGTGTAAATATGATTTTAATTATGAATTTTTTAAAAGCATAGTTAAGCTTTTACTGAACTATGTTGGTTTTTTAGAGACCGTTGCACTACAGATGCATATTAGGATTTCATGTCTTCCTTTTTTCGCCAATTACTTTGCCAAACTCGCCAAATTATTACAAAGAACGTGCAAAAGAGCATTTTTTTAATAGCTGGTTGGTTGTGAGATGGTCTTTGCGCCAGAGCTGAATGGGAGTAATGGTAGCTATATATTTTCCTCGCCAAATTTTTCAAACACGCCAAATGAGCTAAAATGTTTTTATTCGGAAAATTACTACGACATTATCTGTTAATTTTATTGCATTTTTTAAATTTTGAATTTTTTAATATAATATAAGTAGCGGGATTTTGTACTTTAATAACGAACGGTATCAGCAACATAAGCGTATTAAAAAGCAAATAAACTTATAAAAAAATGCAAATCGTTGCTGTTTGCTGGAGTAGCTTATTTTTTAATTCTTACTGATTTTTTTTTTACTTAAATATGTATTCTCTTTAATTTGAGCTTCTTATCAAAGGTATTTTTGAAATTAATATTAATTATTACTATATCCAAGATGGGTAATTAAATGGAAAAAATTACTGGGTAATCTTCATATCTTATGTAACTCAAATGAAAGAAAAAATAGTAAAATTGACTATAAAATTACTTTTTCACCTCTACCCGTGCAACGTCGGGTATAACAGCTAGTGATTATATAAAGGATCTAAAAAAACAGCGCTAACTATCAGTATTAGGGCGCCTACGACCGTACAATATCACAAAAAACGCTTTTAGACTTTCTTGTTTAATTTTGACACTTGGTACAGAATAGTATTTCTGATGTATCATGTCGTCGGAATTTTTTTGTTTTTGAATAAGGGATCCAAAAGAAACATGCGTCAAGGAGTATTAGGGAGCCTTTAATTTTACATACCGCTGTTCGTTTTCCGTGTACATGTTTAAATTTTCAAACTAGCGCCTTGTGTAATTGACTGGTGTACCCTAAAAATGCCGTGGTCTCAAATGTCGTGGTCTCTCGTTCCATTCACACCTATAAAAACCATACGCCAAGGAGCAATGGGGCGTCTACGATATCACTTAGCTGGATTAGGACTTTTTTGTACAATTTTGATACTTGGTGCCAAGACGTGCTTCATGTCTTTCGTTCAAATACATATAATGTCGTCTGAATTGTTTTTTTTAAATGAGGGAACAACTAAGGAAACACGTGTCAGAAGGAGTATTAGGGCGCCTTAACTTCAAATTGATGCTTTTTTTATAGCAGTTATGAGAGACTGGTTGATTTTGATTTGAACGTTTAACGAAATATTCATGCAGTAAAACTTGAATAGTTCAATCCAAATAGCAGCTGAATCATCTAATGATGGTGAAAAAATACTTAAAAATAGCAAACAAAGCGCATTTTAGTCTACTCTTTCTTTGTGAAGTGTGAAAATACGTTGAACACGTGTCCTTGGGCCTGACTTGAAACTAATAAAGAGAACAGAAAGCGAACGCCAATCGAATATATAGAATAACGGATCATTCTATATTTAACCTAAACTTTTTATTATACTTGACGGTTATATTTCAAATAACGATTTTTTTTTTTTGGCGTCTGAATGGTGTTTTTACTGTTTTTCCTTCTGCCACTTCCGTTGCAAGGTATACCAGACATAGTTTTCTTGGCTATTTTTTCTGTCTACATATGTATTAGAATTATCTATATACCTTTAAACTTTAATTACCTTACTACTCGAAAGCGAAATAATAGTAGAGCAGTTTAAGAAAGTCGCCTATTTTTCTTTCAACTTCCAAATCCAGTGGGAATAGAGTGCATTGCATTCACAGCGGCCATGTTTGCTACTGAAAATGTGTTTTGGAACCTCAAAATTATTTTAATTCGGGGAAAAGTGTGAAATGTTAGTGTTAATTATTTTTTCTTTGATAATTTAAACTGCGAATATTATTAGTTAACCGTGAATTCTATAATTAAGTAACGAACTGACACCAGAGAAGGCACACAACGCAAGGGTTAATAGCGACATCGTAACGTTACAACTGTGGAGAATATTTAATGTGCACTCCCTCTTCACGGGGTATTCGTTAGACATTTTTCAGCAAAGTCTACTTCGCATGGGGGTGAATTCTGATAGCGTGATTCTCATACGTGGCTCCGGTTTTTTTTCTTTTTTTTTCGTTTTTTATAAGTTGCTATATTGTGCACTCACAAATCAGTTAAGGTCACGATATTACACAATGTTAAAGAAAAGAAATATCAAAAGCCTCACCCTCAGATTTATTTTTAAACCAGAGGCAATTGTGGCGCGACTAAGATTTTGGTTACATTTTTTTATTATTCCATTTTTTTTATTATGTTAGATTAACTGATAGCCAAACAGATGCTATTAGGTAGGTGTTTTTGAGGGGAGAAGACTGGCGCCGATGTCTACTATATTTTCTACAGGAAGTATAAAAAACATAGAAATAAAATATTGACTGATTTATTTGAAATCGCTCTCAAGTAGTGCATTTTGTTAGTCAGACACATGATATCTTTGGATGTACGATTTTTGCTTTTTTCATTCTTTCTCTCTCTCTCACACACACAACTTTATATTTTTTAAATAATTATTCTGCTTAAGATCAAGATTGGATGTCATGAGTACTAAGGGCATAATATTGGTAAATTTAAATTTCTACTGTAAACTATCCGAAGATATGAATATGTTTGTTAACTTGGCCATTATTAGCCTACTTTCTTTTTTTTTTAATTCGAAGAATTAAAAAAATAAAAAAGTAGGTATTGACATGCGGTCGATGTCCGTCCGTCCGTCTGTCTGTCCGTCCGTCTGTCCGTACCCCCCTTCCAAAATCGGTTCTATCCATCCGATCTTAAAAATTCTTTTTTTTTGTTGGAAAGCTATGACCTCAGAGACCCAACTTTCATACTTTTTGTCCGTCTGTCTGTACGATAGGACGGACATAAATCTAGTATTTGACGACGAATTTCCCATTGAACTAGCATTGAAATTCAATTTCGAGTCATTTAAATCGCTGAATTTAACTACAAATGCTACGGACAAGTGACATACGTCAAAAAATTCAGCGTATCAATATGAGAATACATTGAAAATTTCAGAAAAGAATTCGAATTCTAAGAACTTCAATTATTTAAAAAACTTCAAAATTTAATGCTCATTTAAAAAGCATAGGAAGCCATTTTATTAGAAATAAATCACCATTGCCATGACAACAATCGCTTGAGAAACTTAAATTCTTTTAGACAATGAATTAAAATAAATTTATTTTTGCGACATCGATCAGTTTGAAATGACGTCAAATATATTTCTCTTCAAGATTCTGTATGTAGGTAAGCAATATTTTCATTTTATTCAAAAGAGAAAAATATTACATATTCATTCTTTGAAATATACATTTTTGCAAACGATTTAAGTAATAATTATTTAATTCTCGAAATAAAATAAATGAAACTAGCTGAATTTAGCTGGTAAATGTTTAATATAGAATTAATGGCTGTGTTTGGCGCCTTTTTACCTGTTAAACACAGCTGTTGTTTGGAAGCAGGTTAAGTGACAGATTCTGTTACAAACCTACTTGTTTATTTACATTTATTAATTTAAGTACATTTTGGAATAGTTTTATGGGTTTTTTTTTCTACGAAAAATTAAATATTTATTTATTACTGCAAATAAATCATGCGGACGATAAGTAATATTTATTTTATTGGTGATAGAAAATAAATGAAAATAATGGCTTTACGAAGTTGAAATTATAGTTGGATGTTGTGGTTAGGGAAATTTATTCTTTTGTATATAAGTTTAATGTAGAAACGGTTGTTGATGTCACTTACTGTAACGATCCTAGTTTTTTCAAGATAAGAATTTTAGTAAGCATTTAAGTAACAGGGAAGTAGGCTACGTTAGTTCTTTTAGAACTTCTTGTTTTTCCTATCTATTTATTGTTTGTAATTGAAAAACAATCAGTAGCCATTTTGCGAAGTGCCCACTATGTTACGGCCAAAACGATATGTGCTCATTCAAGAATGTCCGGTTATTTTGTTTTATTAAAAAGTTAATTCGCTAACATCACCTCTTTTGTCCGACACCTGAGTAGGCACCCAACGACATCGTACGCAGCGTCGGGACTATGGAGCATATTTAAAGGTCTGCAATCATTTTAGCGATGCCCGGACCCGGTACCTTCCGTATTCAAGGCGAACGCGTTAACCGACTGGACTCTCCAGTCCCCAAATATAAGTTACAAAAAATAAAACTAATTAATGTTCATAAAGAGTAATACTTTATGCTCAAAAACACTGCATTTACAACGGAAAATTAAATTAAAATTAAATTTTAATTGAAATATAGTATTCAAAAAGATATTAATTAGCAATAATTGTAATTAAAAATATAATTAAAAATAGTTGTAATTACAAATAATTATAATTAAAAATAATAGTAATTGCAAATAATTGTAATTAAAAATAATTGTAAGTTTAACTAATTTTCATTTTTAATTAAATAATTTAAGTTGAAAAACAATATTAAAAATCCCCCCCCCCCCCACACACAATTTTTTTGCGCCCTTTGCAACTGGAAGGGCCGGTAAAGCTGCGCCTTTGTTAGGGAGCCAGTCCGGCCCTGAGCTGCCACCACAATTTGGAGCTTGAATAGAACAACTTATTCGAATATTCAAATATTTTAAATGGGTCCAATTTAGTAAAAAAATTCCAATATAGAAGCTTTGTTTTAAGACAATCGATAAACAACAATATGTTTGCTACCTTGTTTGGTTGTCAATTTTTAAATGTTTATTATTCTCTAAAAATTTAAATGTATATAATCATGTGCAATGTGGCGGCCAACTTAACTAATATGGCCAGATATAAGCTCTCTGTGATAGATATGATATAGACCCAGATAAGCTCGCACTATTCGTTTGATTCGTGCTGTCGGATTTTCCGAAAGAGAGGAACGAAACCTGTGTTTTTAATCTAAAAAGAATAAGCTGCCATGCGCGAATGGGTTTCCGACATTTTCTTCGGAAATGCCGATAATCCGAACCAGAAGGATAGTTTGACGTCTCGGAGAGATTTTGTTGCCTTAAACTTGAGTAGGCCACGACACAATGCAGTTCTAATCTTTTTTATTTGTACAATTAACAAGATCGTTGATACTTGTGACCTCCATGGAAAGAAGGCCGGAGCACCCCATACTGTGCACTGTTTGCCGAGCGGAGACGTAATGATCAGCTGCCTTGGTAATGAAAAAGGAGAGGCAAAAGGTAAATTATAAAAAGCAAATGCGGTGAAGCTGGTTTTTCTTTCTTTTTTAAAATTTTTTTCTAGATTTAAATACTTTATGCAACCTAATATTTATTTTTTAAATTTGACAAAAATTATTATTTAGTAATTTAAATTCTCGTTTAGAGAGTTCTGACTAAAAGTTCTTTTTTTTTATACAACTATTAATTCAGAGATAATTTTAACCAACCAAGAGATACAGATCAAGTTAATGGCAGCACCATATCCCACTGTAAGCGGAAAAGAGACCTGTCGCAAATATGCTAGTTTTTCAGAAAAATCGTCTGAAATTATTTTTTATATCATTGCATTTAGAAAAATAACGATTCGATTACTGCATTCCAACTTTTCTACCAATTGATATAATTTTTGCCTTTATACGCTTGATATTTAAATTTGGAATATTATAACATTTAAAACTCATAAAGTCATATATAAGCGATAGGTTACTTTTCCGCGTCAGTGCGATTAGATACTCTAAAAAATCACTATTGCCTAATTTTGCCGAATTTAAAAAATGAAAATTCTGAAAGCTATTTAAAATCCATTTCATACAAAATAAGTATAAAATATATCAACAATTATTATTTATGAGTTGAAAATTTAAAATTTCAAAGAAAAAATAAATTTAAAGCCAAAGAGAAAGCCTACACATTGTCCAAATTGTTTATTACTCAAAGGGTTTTAATTGCGTATTTCTAGAGCTTAATGATAAACCAATTGCCTTAGGCAATAATCGCCATGCGCCATGCCAAGTAGCATGGGCACATTAAGCCAAGTCTTTTAAAAACCTATGTCATAGAGGCATAAATTCAAAGTCATACTGATTATGCAATAATTCCTGGTATAATTCTTTACAGGTACTTTTATTCTACTGGAGCAAGGTACTTTTAACGTAAAAAGTACGTGGCAAAGTGAAGCAAACAGTATCGAATACAATTATGACTACTGGTACCAGCCTCGTCATAATGTAATGGTGAGCACTGAATGGGCAGCTCCAAATACTTTCAGAAAAGGATTCTTTATCGAGGATGTTAAAAATGGTAAAAAAAATTCTATAATTTTTAGTTCAAATTAAGTATTATTTGGAATTTAATGCACTAATATGACCGTTATGAGTATCTATTGTCAGATTAAATTCCAATTCTCTTGACATTATAAAAGACTTATTAGACTTGAGTTTTTAATTATAGTTAAACAATATTATATGATATTATTTTACTTTGACATGTTGATGGATTGATAAACATAAAATGACGTGTTTAAAATTGGAACACCGTGTCTATTATTAAAAGTAGTCTATGTTATATGAAACAGCTTAGACATGCTACAAATTTAGCATCAAATAAGAAACTTTCTTCGATTTTGATATTGCATAATAAAAGTGCATTTTGGGATACGTCGTTTTTAATTTTAAGATGATTAAAAGAATATAAGTAAAAACAATTCTAACATTAGAGAAGGTTTACTGGAATTAATCTTTAAATAATCTAATAGTTTAAATTAATACCTTTTACTTTAACAACACAGAAGGTTTTGAAATACGGACGGACAAAAAGTATTAAAAGAATTTTTAAAAAAGGTCTTTGATGTCAAACCTCTCAAATGAAAAAATAATTTTTCGGGCTTCAGAAGAAGTTAAAACTGAACACTGAGAGGTAGGCAGATAAAAAAAAGTAGAAAAGATAGAACCTTTCAATGTAAAAAAACAAAAAACTCTTGAAACCACTCAGAAAGAACCAGTGGAAGTTAAAATAGGGCTACAGACGAAGAGACGGACGGTAATCTCCAGAATTTTAATAATAATTTTTTAATAAATTGTTCCTAATTAAAAAAAAAAAGCAATACAAACCACAAAAAAAAATACTGATTTTGTATATATCAGCACCCTGTAGAAGTTGCTTTACCTTTAGGTTAGTTTTAATGCCAGAAAACTCATTCAATGCTGTAATATACATTTAGTTATCCAATTATTCTTTTAAGCTAAAGGTTATTTTAAGAATTTTTGCAACACTAATGAAACATTCCAACTTCAATGTATTTAGTTCTTTAATTTTAAAATATTGGATGTAAATATTCGAAATATATTTCGAAGTATATTCGAAATATACTTCAAATATATTTTCAATAAATACCATAGATACCCTGTAGAAGTTGCTTTAGCTTTAGGTTAGTTTTAATGCCGCAAAACTCATTCAATGCTGTAATAACTATTTAGTAATCCGATTATTCTGTTAAGCTAAAGGTTATATTAAGAATGTTTGCAACACTAATGAAACATTCCAACTTTAATGTATTTAGTTCTTTAATTTTAAAATATTTGATGTAAATATTCAAAATATATTTCGAAATACATACATTCGAAATATACTTCAAATATATTTTCAATAAATACCCTAGATACCCTGTAGAAGTTGCTTTACCTTTAGGTTAGTTTTAATGCCGGAAAACTCATTCAATACTTTAATATACATTTAGTAATCCGATTATTCTGTTAAGCTAAAGGTTATTTTAAGAATGTTTGCAACACTAATGAAACATTCCAACTTTAATGTATTTAGTTCTTTAATTTTAAAATATTGGATGTAAATATTCGAAATATATTTCGAAGTATATTCGAAATATACTTCAAATATATTTTCAATAAATACCATAGATACCCTGCAGATTTATTTAGTTTATTCTTTTTTTATATATATAATGTTGAAATTATGAAGGATTATAAAGTGTTTTTATTTAATATTACTTTAAATTTAAGGTCGCAAACATGAAAAAGAAACCGCTTTCCCTATTTTCCCGCATTTACCTTTTTGAAACAAAGAGACTGTCAATTACTATTACTTTCAGTGCATTCTCGATGTTAATGGTTATAATGTTTTTTTGAAAATGAATCTAATTATATAATTTTATTTATTGCTTTAGTTTGTGAGTCAATCGCAAAAATCTTCATTTAGATGACTCTACTTCACTCAATAACTACAAATTGCTTTAGTTCGTTATGACAATCATCGCAGTTTATTGAAGAAGAGAGATAGATTACAAGTTTTAACGCAGAAAAAAATTAGTTTCTGACGTAGTGTTTTTAAAAATAAAATTGAACTGTATTTTAACATAGCGTTAAGGGCATATATACGTATATATGCCCTTAAATACAGCATTATAAGTTTTTTTTCTAAAAATTGCCGAATTATATATCCTTCCTACAGGTCGTTACGGACACAGCATCAACTTTTGGAATTGGAGTGAGAAAAAGCGCATTCAAAGGTTCGACCTCGGCAACGAAGGACTTATACCTTTGGAAGTGCGATTCCATCATTGCCCAGATTCGGATATAGGGTACGTCGGATGCGCCCTATCTTCCACCATTTTCAGGTTCCACAAACATGTAAGTAAATTAAATTAGTGTAAGAAACGAAAACATTTATGATTATTTTACTTATGAGTGATCGCAGTTCAGGAAATCAGAAATGAGCGTGGACCCGGCCCACTTGTGTATTTCCTTTATAGTGTTACAGTGAAAAATGTATAATTATCATGAAAAATGTATAAAATCATGTATAATTCGCTATTACATTACCAGATTTACGTCCAAGTTTATTTATCCTCGTAAATTCTTTAAACTTTTAAATATTTTTGTAATTAATATTAATATTATTTTTAAATATTCCTTTTTAAAAAAAGTTACAACCGGAAACGAGAAAAGGTTATAAAGCTTGCGCATCATAATCGGAGAGTCGACTACTGTACATAAATCCACCGATCAGTAAAAATCGTTAGATATCTTCAAAGAATAAATATCCTTAATAGATTTAGACATCATTAAAGGTTTTTGGGATGCAAAGTTATAATGTAATAGCTTTTTTTGCAAAGTAATGTAATAGCTTTTTTTGGAAAATCTTTGCTAGAGATTTATTTTTTTGTATGCTAAATTTAATTTTCAGGGAACAGAATGGAATGCTCATCTAGCTGCGAGAGTTCCACCGAAGAAAGTTCAAAATTGGGCACTCTCTGAAATGCCAGGTGAAATAATATTTTTAACTAATTGTTACAAGCATTAGAAGGGTGATTAGTATTTTTATGTTGTATTACTTTTTAAAACACTTTAAATTGATTAAAGATAGAGTATTAATTTAAATAAATAATTTTCATGCTCAGTTTTTAATCAGTAATTTTTATAACTCTTTTTTTTAAAACGATTATATCACAACGCTGAAATGTTATTTCGCAATTATTCATAATTGTACTATAGTTGGTTTACGAATGTTTCTTATGAATTTTTTTTTAGGTTTAATAACCGATATTTTGATTTCTTTGAACGATAAATACTTATACATCAGCAACTGGTTACACGGAGACATACGGCAGTACGACATCTCGGATTCCCATAATATTAGACAAGTCGGTCAGGTACAGTTTGAATATGTGATACATATCATCATTGAAATTTGCTACTTAAAAACTTTATTTACCTAATAAGCTTACAAATATGCAATTTATCAAAAAATGTAAAAATCATAACTTATAATCCTTTAATCTTTTTCAGATTTTCTTGGGAGGTAGTATATGCAAAGGGGAAACGGTTATAGTTACAGAAGACACCGAGCTAACGGTAATATTTTTTGGAGAAAAGAGCTGTTTTTTTTTATCTTACAAATCTATTTTCATTAATTTTCACAATCATTTAATTAATTCAAGTAAAATAAAGAATACATGAATAAAATTTTTGTTCACACAGTTAAAGAAGTTCAATTCACATACTTCGTCTCGAAATATATTACTTAACTTAAAAATGGAAGTTTTACCGATTTTTCCGGAATACTTTGCTTTGAAATTCGATACACTTTTATTTTTAAACTATCTTTGCAGATCTTGCAAATGTTATTGTTATTGCCAATATCCCTAAAGTACTTCTAGTGCGACGTTATTTTAACCAAAGCACATCGATATCTTACAATGGAATACGGTCTCTTTCCTTCTGATGAGTTTTAAATGGATAGAGTAGTATTAATACTAATACATCTATTATTTTGTTATTTAATCTTGATAGATATTAAATTATGGTATCAACTGACAAATTTTTATTGTGTATTTTTTCGCTCTGGTGTTTGAATATTTAAATGATATACATAGCCTTAAAATAATATGAAATTGATATTGTGTGTCATATGTTTAGGACCAACCCGTGAGGCCAACAGTTAAGGGTGTACCAGTTCGAGGTGGTCCTCAAATGCTGCAACTCAGTCTTGACGGAAAAAGGCTCTACGTCACTAACTCATTGTTCAGTGCTTGGGACAAACAGTTTTATCCCGAAAACATAGAGTAAGTGCAAACGATTGTAGTCTCTAAATAGGATTTATTTATTACAGGTTCGAAGAATTTACATTTTTACTATAAGCACGAAACGGTTACGTTTCCAATCCTAGGATACATAAGCGGTATTGAGTGACTTAAAAGTGAAATTTAATAGAAAAAAAAAGGAATATATAAATAAATTAAAAGCCATTTGTGTTAATTAGAAATTAGTTTAAAAAGTTTAGTGCACCGTTAATCAACAAAGGCGAATTCAATAATAAATGTTTCTAATTAGAGCTACAATTATTACATTTTTGTAGTAAATTACCATCACCAGCTGTTTTTTCTGTAGTAAATATGAAGTTTATGGTATTGCGATATATTTTCTAAATTGGACCTATTTAATTATTTTAATTGTTAGTAGATGTAACTTTGTTCACGAAATAGCTTTTAAAAATTGATTTAGTATGAAAATAATTTGGAAACCCTTAAAATTTTTAATTTACAAACATACATATTGAACGTAAATAAATTTAAAAATTACTAACGAAGCTTAACATTTTATAATGTTGTACTTACGGCTTACTTCACGTTTTCTGACATTTTAGAATGTTGTACTTACGGTTTACTTCATGTTTTCTCGTTGTATAGAATAAATGTAATTATTTTTCAATTTTTGCTAATTAATTTATCCAGATACTAAGCTACAGAATTTTAGTTCATGCGCGAAGTTCATGATAGAATTTATCTTTTAATTTGTTCTCTTTTGTATTTTAGGAAAGGTTCTATGATGCTGCTCATTCATGTTGACACCCAACATGGCGGATTGACATTGGATCAGAATTTCCTCGTCGATTTCGGACAAGAAGGAAACATCCTCGCCCACGAAATGCGATTTCCAGGGGGCGACTGCACGTCCGACATTTGGGAATAATAAAAACTCGTATAACACTGTATTGCGCGTTGCAAAGTGGCGTATCTCACAAATAAGAAATTTTAAATCAAAATATTCGAATTTTTGAAATAGAAAACTAGAATGGTGACCGTCGCTGCTAATCCCTAACTCACAGCAACTCCAAAGGATTTTCTACTAAACTTACATGCAGCTAAGCTCAACTTGTTTTAATTGACCAGTAATGTGAGTTGGTGGCTAGATATAAAAAAACTACGTAAACTAGATGTGTGACTTTTCTAAAATGTAATGCAAAACTTTAGACGAATCTCTTGGTCAATTCTATATTTGCCGATACGTCATTTTTACGCATACAGTATAATGCAAACTAATAATTTTTTGAACTTCATTCTTATTTTGAAATTAATAATATGATGACTTTTGAGTTAAATAAAATTGTGAAATTAATTGTTGTCTTGTGTCGTATTGTATTATGCGTTATAAAGTGAAAACTTTATAAGAAATATAATTTCTTGTCTGTGCGCACACTTAACTACTTATCTTCTTAATCGACCATTTCAATACTAAAACAAAACATTCTAAAGAAATTATTATTGATAAAGATACAGCGACACCATAACATTGTAGTATCATAACATTATAGGATCAAATAACAGTGCTTTTTAATTTAATTGACATTATTCAAAGCCATCTGTTTCAAAGATTGTTTTCCTTGAATGCGTATGCATAAAGGTGTGTCAAGTCTACCGTAAGAGAGGTGAAAAAATGAAGAGTACACACTTCATATTTGATACACGAGTTCCAGTGCTTACGTACTTCGTACACGAGTTCCGGTATTTCGTACGCGAGTTCCATGTCAATATAAGGTTTTTGAGAAAATAACGCATGTGCAAGTAGTAGCTGCCATTGAACTTTTTAGGTTTTTAAGTTATTGATATTACCTTATGATATTTAGAATTATCTTGAAATGTGAATTTTTATTGAGTGATAATTGTAAGTAGTATAGTGTTACAAACTACTAATTGGATTAATATCAGTAAGAAATGTAACTAGTTTTGTTTTTTATATATTTGCTATAACATTCTCCAGACCCCACTATACTATCCAGATTTTTTTTTTTTTTTTGAGATTTAAAAATATCATAAACCGGTTTATAAATATTTTCTGTAATGTGATAAATAGCTTTTATTCCGATTCTTATTACATACATTTTATTTCGTCGTACTTTTCGATTCTGTTAATACTTCCAACAAACGATTAAATAGTTTGTCATTAAACAAGTTTTCGGTCACAATTACGTCTAAAATTACCATAATAATAGGGAACAGTGACAAAATGAAAGACATTTTTTTAAATGAAAATTTGTCTTTTCAGAACCTTTTATGCTAACTGAGAGTGTTTCATTAATAAATATCTTTTCTTGTACTGAAACGGGGGTTTGTAAACTGGTGTTTGAAACTTGATGAGTAAATAATAATGTTACTTAAAAAAAATTAAAAGTATTAATATCAAACTCTAATGGAAAATACTGATTTGATACTAATGCAGTTTTTTTTACAGTTTCAAAAGAAAAGTATTTTTTTAAAAAATGTATATCAATATATTTAAATTCCATGTCTAAAATAAATATAAGAGATATTCGTCTAAAGCATGTATTTAAATGAAGTATCTGAATACGCAATGATAAGACTTGCCAGGTAACAATCTTATTCAATATCTTTCAGCCAAAGTTCACATACCTTACAAGACATTTTATTGAAATAATAATCACAATTACAGATATGTAACTAGTTATTATTGTTATTTTTGCTTATCTTCCAGGGGGTGGGGTATTGAAAATGATAGATGACACCTAAGTTTAATAGAAGCAAAAGTTGACAAATAATTATAAATAATAAAATTAATTTTTCTAATTTAAAGTTAATAAACTTAATGAAATGTAAAAATAAAATATAATTAATAAAAAATAAAAATAATTAATTTAATTAATTACACCGTCAAAATGCTTATTTATAATTTTCCAGCAATCGAAATAACTACACAAAAACTAATATATGTTTATAATTAACAATAAATATTTATATACCATCCGCATACCCTCCCTTAAAATAAAGTTTCGCATTATTATTTGTTTATAAAGAACTCATTTTTAAAAAGTCAAGAAAAACGTCGCATTTGTATATAGTTGATGGATAACGCAGGGCTATAATTTTTTTGCAATTAGGATTTTGGAAACTGATTTTAGTTAAATTTGAGACATTGAATTTAAATATGAAATAAGTTACACAGATATACTTTTTGAGATATTCTAGTTTTTTTGTGTCAAAGAAATGCTTGAAATTAAAAACCAAAATTTTAGTTTTGAACTGTTTCCAAATGAATTACAAAATTGCTATTGAATAAAAAAAATGTTATTGCTTTTATCCAACACACCGATTTAATTTTTAATAACGCTGTAATGCCATTACCAAAAAAATGAATAAAAAAATTCGTTATCAAGTTGGTTTGCTCGTTTAACATTATAATAAAAAAGTATTAAGAATTGTATACATAGAGGTTTCCGTGAAAAGAATCACACAAGGCCTCGCATCTGTACTAGTGCGGTAATGCAGCTTCTGCCTGAGCCGCTCGTGTGTAACAGTGAATTTCATTTGTCAATGTTCCCCCAAATTTCAAATATACATATGTAAATCCTACTTCCTTCTTGCATGCAGTAGAAAACTGCTACGGTCCGTGACAAAGGTGGCGCTGAACAAAGCCCAAGCAGTAAAAGGGACTTCCCCTTGTGGCATCTCCATGGCGGAACGGCTTTTAGTAAGAAAAGTTGTTTCAGTGCGAATATTTATATTACACATCGTCTTTTGGCTAGTTTAATAAATGAAAATAATGTTGGAAGTCAAGTTGCTGTTATTTTGGATTAGATTTTAATCCCTGGAGATTTTGATTACTATTATAATATAAATATACTATAATTCTATATATTCCACCTTTGAAAATAATGTTGGAAGTCAAGTTGCTGTTATTTTGGATTAGATTTTGATTACTATTATAATAAAAATGTACTATAATTCTAAATTTTAGTTTTTTTATAATTATAGTATTTATAAATATACTATAATTCTAAATTTTCCCTTTCAAAAAATAAAATTCTATTATTAGTATTATTTTATGTCAATTGGATTCCATCCCCCTCCCGACTACAGCTGTCACTTTTCGGCATTATTATTTAAATGTAATTGGCTGTCTAACTGGATCCCGTCTCCTCTCTTTTAGCAGTTTAAGGGCTTTTCTGTAGACTACTGTGTAAATGCACAATGTGAAGAGCATATGGTAATTATCTCCTTTGGGGACGTACATAAATTACGTCACTCTCATAGGGGGGAGCGGAGGGGCATGCGACAACGTGACATGGAGGGGGGAGGGGTAATCGCTTGCGTGACGTAACGATTAAAATTTCCAATTTTGCAAGGAAAATCTGTTTTTATGAGAGCGTTTTTTAGAAAGAAATCTGAAATCTTTTTATCATAAGATCCTCACTTAAGAAAAACACTTAAACACACAAAGGAAAATATTAAAATCAACTTTTTTTTTTGAAAAAAAAAAGGGGGGGTGCGACAAACGTGACGTAATTTTAGGGGGAGTGGTTCGACCAAACGTGACATAGGGGGGGGGGAGGGGTCAAAAAATTCAAAATTTTGCATAAAAAAAATGATATTTGCTTAAAAAAAATGATATTTAAATTAAAGAGTTAAATATCGAATTTTTAATGTTTAATTGATGCCTCAAGTATTTTCATTTTCAATTCAACATATAGCTTAAAAGAAGAGTTAAAAAATCAAGCGAATATCAAATGAACTACAATAAAAGTAATTTTTACGTAACGCAAAAAGCATTTTTTTGCGTTACGTAATTTATGTACTTCTCCTTTCCAGTCATGGGACGCTTTAGCAAATAATACTCCGGATATAATTTGACAAAGACTTCCTATGTCTATGACTAAAGACGGAAAAGGAAACAGACATACCAAGTGTATTGTGATTGCATTTCTTACAAACATTTTTTTTTTTTTTTTTTTGCAATTGAGTACAAATTTTCATTGCTACATTAATGATACTCCATTTTTTTTATTCTCTATCCTATTTGTCAAAAAGTAATTGAGAAAACGGAAATTTTTAAGTCACGAATGTATAAAATTAATAAAACCAATTATTAATTTTATACATACTTTTATATATACCTTTTTCAAAGAGCTAAAAATTTGTAAAAATGAAAAACGTTTCAGGAGACATCTATAAAAAAAATTAACCATTAATGGCGGTTATACATCTGTAGAAAGGTGTATGATGTACCGTTTATTCTTTTTTACTCTTTAGATACGAATAAATATATACAAATAAAAAATTCGATTGTTTGCAAATATTATCCTTGCCCTCATTTTAAAATGCTCTTTTTCGAATTTGTACTCTCTCAATTTATTTTAAAACCAATTAACATTATTACATGGTAACATGTGAGAGTAATATTTTTCAGATGACAGAAAATTAATTTTTAGGGAAGGTTCGGTTTTATACTGGAAACTTAACTGCCATTTTTAAACCTTACAATTCAACGAGTTTTACTTTTATTGTAGTTCATTTGATATTCGCTTGATTTTTTAACTCTTCTTTTAAGCTATGGGTTGAATTGAAAATGAAAATACTTGAGGCATCAATTAAACATTAAAAATTCGATATTTAACTCTTTAATTTAAATATCATTTTTTTTTAAATCCTGCTTTCCTAAAAAACAGAGTAACCCTTTAAAAGTTGTTTTACCTTTAACTTAGTTTTGATGCAGGAAAACTCACTCTCCTTTTTTAGTAAAATTTAAATTATAAAGGATTATCAAAATAATTGATTTAATATTTAGCAGCATTAAATAAAATATGAAATATAAAAAAAAAATCCATGAAAAGATAAAATTAATGTTAAATTTATACGAACAGAAATATCTCTGTAATAAAAGCTACAAGTTCTCACAAAAGGAAAAAATGAATTTCAAAGGAGAGTATTAGAAAAACGGTTGCTTTTATATGAATAGTACATATCAACAAAAACTATTTTTCTTTCTAAGCGACCATTATAGAGCAGCCGGACTTCTCACTATTATTAATGAAGTAACACAGTTGAAGAATTTGGCGAATCATTATCAGCTAACTTTTTTTTGTCGCCTAGATACTTCCCAGCAGAAGCCATTCCTCTTTCGGCTATGCCAGTCGAGGTCGACCTTTATTATTTTATAGACTTGTCTGTCGACTGTTGAGTCGCGAATCGAGATACGAACAACATTTTTATCAACTTCTGTCAGTTGCGTTCCGCGGCTCCCGCGTCTCCTAATTATTTGCTATAAGTAATTTTAAAATATAAATTTGAGAATAAAAATCAGATATTGGACTTTTGGAAAATGACTTTGGAAATGGACATTTCAAGTGTTTTTGTAGACCTCTATCAGAGTGTCCTCGGAAAAGAAAAGAATATTTTTCACGTGCAAGACGAAAGAATACGAACCGCGATTCAAAATATGAAAGAAGTGTACATGCCTAATCCTCTGTGGCAGGCCAATCCAGCCCTCACTGTCGCGGATTACAACGATCCATCCCATAGGTGCGCATACTTGCACAAGTACGCTATGTGCTATTCGGGAATGGTGTGCGACTTGCTGCAAGGGGCGATTGCAGAAAGTAACGAGATCTATGAACTAATCAACTCCAAGAGGCGGCTCAGGTTGTGCAGTTTAGGCGGAGGACCAGGAACCGATGTTCTCGGGTCATTGGCGGCAATTTTCGCGTGTTGCCAGTACATCCCTTGCTCGGTATCGGTGCTCGATTTCTATGCTCAGGGGTGGAAGATTACCTTCGATCTGCTCATCAAAAAGCTCCGATCTGGCGCTTCGAATGGCCTCAAAGAAATGGTATCACCTCCTCAATTCAAATACGAGTTCGTGTATGCCAATTTACTGTCGGATGTAGAGACGAATCCTCAGGTTCGACAAATTGTGGGCGCGGCGGATATTATAACAATGGTAAAATTCATTTCTGCTGCTGCTTGTACAGCTACAAGTCGGATGGTGCAGGTGAGTAGAGTATACAACTTCAAGGCATCAACTGGGCCTACTAGATTAAGGGTTTCTACTGTAATTTCAAATTGCTTTTTTTAAAACTTGTCTAATATGTAATATTATTTAGGACTATATTTTCGACTATGTTCCTAATTTTATAATTCAGATGATCTAATTTTTTCAATAACGACAATATCGTTTAAAGACAATATCATACAACCTTTCTTATGATCGAATTCCATACTTAAATGGGAAAAAAACTTTTTTAGTTATTTTTGAATGTATCAACTGAAATGCAAGTTGATTTGAAACATGCAGCACAGAAATTAACCAATTTTTTTAAATAATCTTTTGATTAAAAAAAGTATTAACAAAAAGATCAGAGGCTCTATCACAACTTGAACCTGTCGATCCTATTTTTATATAGTTCTTGGCATGTTAGACAGTTCTATAAACAGAGGTGCCGATCCCCCCCAGAGACAATGACGCACCCCCCCTAGAATTCCTTGAATCCCCCCCCCCCCCCAAAAAAAAAACGCTGTCGATTTTTAAGAGGAGTACCTACCTAAGTAATTTACACCATACTGTGAAAAATAGGAATCGTTACGATGGATACATGAAACTTATAGTAACTTGGTCCTAAGAAATAAAACCCAAGTACTGACTTAGTTCTTGAATATTTTTCTACTGATAGGTCAACGTCAACGCAGAGTTGCCCATATTGAAAAATGGAAGCACATTTTTAATAGCTTTTATAATATGGAATTACAACTTATTTCTAATTTTCCTTTAAATACATTTTCTTTACATCAAAAGCTATCGGGAATCTAAGTAATCGGTAAAAGTTCCGCTCAAAATTTATGTAATTATATATACATTTTTAATCCATAAAAATAGCCGTACACGTGATCCAATCAAAAACAGCTTCCAATTCCTTCCTCCCTTCAATTCTTAATGCAAAAAAATACACTCTTCACTTTTTTCTATTGCAACACAATTGGCATCATTAAACAAATTAGAATTATTTTATAATTTTTACAGATATAGTTTCACTTTAAAAGTTATTATTTTTTAATGACTGTAATTAAAATTAAAAATTAAAAAAATTCTTACCGTAAAACTTGGAACTGAACTACTTAACTAAATTCAATCACACATTTGATACCAGACGACAAGTATCTTCCTACTATTTCTAAGTAAAGCAATCATTAAGTTTCTCTTCGAGTATAATTTGGCGCGAAAATGGCTTGGGCCTGAGTAGTGAGTATGTATGCTAAGTCAGATATATTATCCGAAGGTCATTCATTCAAATAAATGTTATACAAAATTCGGAATATTTATGATGTCAGCTATAACAGCGATTAAGAAATGCTTATGAGAAATAATTGTCAGCACATTGCTTTCTTCGACGCCGGGATCTCTTAAAATAGAATTATCATTTTGCATATTGTTAAAGAGTTTTGTTGCGATTCCTTTAGTTTGAGTTTTAAGTGCTTAATTTATCAAATTAAGGGTTTCATTCAAAGAAATTACTAATAATGCAAGTTTAATTAGCCCGTTCCTTCCTTGCGGTTTAGGAGGCTACGTCTAAAGACAGCTTCAACCTCAACATGTAATTTTATAGTATTCTCCAAATAAATATCTAGAAATTGATAATAAAAATTATTAATATATCTAGTGCTTAATGAAGGGAAGGAGGAGTGGGGTAACATTTTAAAAATCTAATTTCTTGAAAGCTGATATCGAAATTCAAATTCTTGCTGGTGAAGAGGGAAATCTGGTATAAAAAAAAACTGTATGGTCCCGCCTTGCTGGCAATATCAAATATCATTAACTTCTCAGTATTTGTATCCTTTAAAATTCTTTAATATCCTTTATTTGCCTAACCTTCTGAAGGAAACCGACGTATAAACAATAAACTCGTCAAAAAGGTTTATAAGAGGGTCTCTGACCAAGCAACACAAGCCTGAAAATATATGTTTAACAACCCTAACCAACCCGTCAAATGTCTGTTTTACCAGCAACACACATAATTTTTAAAAATTTAATAATTTTATTAAATTCCAAATTTAAAGCATGGGGGAGTCCACCAAGGCTTATAACCACCTGCTACAGAAATATATTTTTTTAATTGAGAAATTAAATTTACAGTTAAAATTTTAATTTAAATCACAAGCAGTGAAAACAAGTTTACATTTCTGGCAATTTGCTTTTTCAGAGGGTTAACAATAAGTTTAAAAATATTCAAATTATATAATTACGAAAATCTTACCAGAATCACTTCCATAGCACTTCAAAATAAGCTCTTAGAGTATTTATATTACAGTGCATTTTCACATCATTTAGTTTAAAATATATCAAATAGATGCTATTAATAAAGGTATCTTTGATGCTTCCCCTCCGTTTCGAAATCAACTATCTACCGAAAAACTTATAACTTATAACAGCACTTCTAAGCGGGAAAATTGCACGAATGTCATTGGTTGAAAAGAAATATGCAGGAGTCATCATTTAATCGAATTCTATATGTTGTATATGTGTTATACAGACTACAGACAGTAAGGCGGCTGCTAGTACCTACCACCCTTATTTGAAACACTTTAGGGATGGACCTCCGTTGTAAAACACCGTTTTTTCTGAAAAACCGCCATCCCTACCGTTTCTTATTTGGTTGGCGGCGAGTATAGTGCTTTGTTTCTGCTTTAGAAGTGGTGGGTTGTTTATGGGTAATAAATGTCAGAAAGATTCGTTAGGATTACGCGATATTCTATTATCTATGATCTTCTTTCTGTAATGTTCTTTAGGATTTTGGTTACCATTTTTGATTTGTGAAGGTTGGGGGGGGGGAGGTTATGCCCCCCCCCCTTGAAGGCTGGGGGGGGGAGATGATTATAAAGTATTTGTCAGAGTGGTATCTTAGACAAAATAAACCATTTACATTGAAAATTTTCTAATTTTTTCGACCCCCCCCCCCTAAAATTTCAATGACGCAGTCTGCGTCGCTGCCCCCCCCCCTGTAGGCACCCCTGCTATAAACATGCTACTGAAAAAAATTAACATATCAGTTTACCTTTTTGAGAAAACTATTACAAAACAGAATATAAAAATTGCAATGCTTGGAAATAGCCTTCCCTTAACTAAAAATTTACATTTTTCAAAAAATATTTAATTCACATTTTTCAAGAAAATTTAGTTTTCATACGAGTGCCACAAACTTGGCATGTCCAGTCAGAGCATTATTGGATTTGTAATTTGTAATAGCTGTTAATTTTTTACGTCCTTTTTATTTTTACATAACATAACACTGTTAATATAATTAATCTCAAGCAGTGTTTGAACTATTCTAAAACTAATTTAGTCTGAAGTGAAGCTTCTCTTTCTCCCGAGATTGACAGGTGTATGGGTAACCTCTGCACAGTTCAAATTGATATATTGACTATGAAATCTCAAGCGTTTTGGGGATGCATGATATTCAGGGCCATTGCGAGAGGGTTCGGTCCCCCCCCCCCCAATATTTTTAAAATTGATTTTCGGCAAATTTTGTTATTTTAATTTTAATACCAAAAACTGTGCAAATTTTTTAGTGAAATGAAGTACACTGATTGGAATTCGGGCACAACTCAAATACGTCTACCACAAAACTGACAAACCATTAAATCATTCGACAAATTTTTTCATTTGTTTTGTATATTTATTACCAATGAATTATTCAATAAATATGGAATGTTCATATTCATTTGGAAATAAATTTCAATGGCTGTTAATTTTTCACGCCATTTTTATTCATACATACAAAACACTGTTAATATAATTAATCTCTAGAAGTTTTTGAAAATTTTGAATTACTAATTTTGTCTAAGTGACGCTTCTCTTCCAAACTGGCAACCGGCCTAATTATGCAGAAACGAAGAAGTATGTAAAATGCAGTCATTAAAATGTGTAATTATGTAAAAGCAATTAAATTTTAATAACAATAAAAAAACAATTACAATAAGTTTAATTTTTTAGTAATTAATAATTTTAAAAGTGAATTAATTTTTAAATTCTGCGAAAATTGTAAAAATTTAACACAGGTACCGTGCGTGCAAGTTCGCCGCTCAATTTTAAAATTCCGCGAAAATCGTCACAAATTAACGCCCCCCTAAACTTAAGAATTTTGACAGCGACGACCCTGAGTGAAAGTGCAGTGTGTTTCGGGCAGCTTTTTGAGTGTACTAGAGCTGCGAAATTTGCAACAAAAAAAAAAAAAATTTGCCTGCGAAATGGCAAGTATTTGTTTTAAATATTATTTAAAATTAACATTTTAATAATTTAAGCCGGTGAAGTGGTGCCATCTATTAAAAAAATTTTAAGTAGCAAAAATTAAAATAAAATTTGTCATTTCTCAGTCAAATTTTGCAATGATAATGTATGTTTTGTATATTTATTACCATTGAATTATTCAATAAATATGGAATATTCATATTCATTTGGAAATAAATTACAATGGCTGTTAATTTTTCACGCCATTTTTATTCATACATACAAAACACTGTTAATATAATTAATCTCTAGAAGTTTTTGAAAATTTTGAATTACTAATTTTGTCTAAGTGACGCTTCTCTTCCAAACTGGCAACCGGCCTAATTATGCAGAACGAAGAAGTATGTAAAATGCAGTCATTAAAATGTGTAATTATGTAAAAGCAATTAAATTTTAATAACAATAAAAAAACAATTACAATGAGTTTAATTTTTTAGTAATTAATAATTTTAAAAGTGAATTAATTTTTAAATTCTGCGAAAATTTAAAAAATTTAACACAGGTACCGTGCGTGCAAGTTCGCCGCTCAATTTTAAAATTCCGCGAAAATCGTCACAAATTAACGCCCCCCTAAACTTAAGAATTTTGACAGCGACGACCCTGAGAGAAAGTGTTGTGTTTCGGGCAGCTTTTTGAGTGTACTAGAGATCCAGTCTATTTCTTCCGCAGAGCCAATGCTGCGTTTTAATGATATTAAACAACAAAATTTGCCTGCGAAATGGCAAGTATTAGTTTTAAATATTATTTAGAATTTGTATTTTTATAATTTAAGTCGGTGTAGTGGTGCCATCTGTAAAAACTTTTTAAGGTAGTAAAAATTAAAATAAAATGTGTCATTTTTCAGTCAAATTTTGTAATGATAATGTATGGTAGTTTTTATTTTGGATTGATAATGCATTCTTATAGCTCGTAAATATAGAAAAAAGGGGAACGAGAAAATCTGCATAAAAAGTAAAAGTAAAACTTTTAACAATGAATATTAATACTATTTATAGGCTGTTTTCAATTCCATGCAACCCGGAGCCATGCTAATCTTCATAGACAATGCAGCTGGAGGCTTCCAAGAAATGGTGCACCAGGCCGCTCTTCAGTGTGGAATGGTAACGCTGTACGGCCCACTTCTGCATCACGATTACGAGGACGCCAACTACAGCCTCAACAGATTCAGTTACACAAGTCAGAGCAAAACTAAGGTGGCATTTCACATTTGGTGGAAACCTCACACGTCGCGCAACAACGCCACTCGTGGGCTGAGGAATGATTTCTTCTCGTACAACCGGCTGCGCGAACAAGGGGAACAGAACGTGAGGGTGTCGAGACCGAAGAATCGCGGCCGCAGCAAGAGTCGCAATCGCAGCAGGAATCGCAGTCGAGGGCGGCAGCAGGAACAAGAGGCAGAAGGAGGGTGTTGTTCAATTATATAAGGCAATTTTTCCCCAAGAATAATGAATGTAATGGTGAACAGCAGTGAATCCAGAAATTTATATTAAAATATGTTGGATAAACTTATTATACTTAGTTAAGAAACTAAGATACATTTACAACCAGTGCATTTCAATCGGTGAATGCAGAAACTACTTCAGTCAAAAAAATCCGAAAACTCGTTTTCAATGAAAATAAGCGTAGAAAGGCAAGATGCATGTTGGGTGCAAAAACTACGTTAGTCTGTTGAGTAGTTCCGTAAATACAGGTCGTTTGTTTCGAGTGTTGAGTGCAGAAATAGAGGAGGTGTTATTACGTTTTTTCCCCCTCCTGAAAAATTTGTGACTGACGTTGTTTATGCACTCACCTATTCATTTATTGCACTGAGAAAACAAAATGTAATGCAGCTCAAGAGCAATTATATCGTACAGTATATTACAGTGATGTCTTTCTAGCATGCTTAAAAGTAATATTATGTTTACAATGCACAGATGATTTCATTTTGGAGAGGCTGAAACCCCCCAGCCCCTTCCCTGGTTGGTAAATATCGCTCTAGCCTTTACTCTACCGCGGACAAAAGGACAATTGTAGCCCCGTTGAAGAAATACATTAAAAAAATCTGCATACGTTTTTATTTTAAATAGAAATCGACTTATTTTTACCTATAATAATAAAAGAAAGAGTCTGTCTGTGAGTGGATCGCAAGAGACCTACTTAGACTGCTCTAAAAAAATCGAAATTTGTAATGTAGATTCCTTTTAATACCTACGTGTGCACCTGAGGCTTAATTTTTTCACATTTGATTGTGATTTTTAATTATTATAATTAGTTTCATAGAAACGTCATCCACGTGGAAGTGCGGGACCATAACAGAGCTTGAAAATACATGGACCGGGCCGAAACGGGGGCTTGACGCCATCCTCTATTAGTGTTTGCTTTTTTAAGTGCGCATTCACCACCACGACTACTTGACGATGGTTTATAAGCGGGTCCTTGCGACCAAGCCAGAGACATAACATAGAGTGGACTGCGCATTCATAGTAAAGCAGCTTAGGGATGGAAAACCAAAACCGGTTTTCAAAAAACCGGTGGTCCCGGTTTTGATTGAAAACCGGTTTTTTTGTATGAGGCCCTACGGTACCTAAAACCGGTTTTTTAGGGAAAAACCGATGGAAAATGGAAAACCAGTTTTTTCTAAAAAACCGCTATCCCTTGCAGATTAGCATTATGTCCTAAACATCATAAATCGCCAAGAGGGGAAAGGTTGCTACATATGGCAACTTAACGCTACCGTTTCATTACGAACTATTCCAAATTGTCGCAAGACCTGAATATCAGCTAGCAAACCGAAGTGGAGACTACCATCAATATCCATGTCACGTGGGTTTCTACCAATCACGGCAGCTTGAATTTTTTTAATGTTTTTGCAGACGATTTTTTGAGCATTATTGGAATTTTTCTCTTTTGGCTTAAATAATATTTACGTACATTCTTTTAATCTCTGAGCATGTTAACAATCGTGAATGTTGTACTCTTAATTCAGTAACGTTTTGTGCAAGATGCCAAATGCTTGTGAATTATTAATTGTAAAGAGGGGTATAAAAAAGGATTAGTCACACTTTCACGGGTAAAATTTATTTAGTTCTGCATACTTTTAGTAATTGTGTGTTCGTCATAAACTATAATTTCTATCGAGGGAATTTATTCTAAAAGCTCTTTTATACTGAAGAATCATATTCATGATTAAATCAACGTTGTTAGAACTCTAATTATAATAAATATTTTGGGCTAAGTCAATTAAATTAATGGTCTGAACATTGACAGCTTAGAAGTAGAATATTTTTTTTACAACTTGGTCAAAACGAAACCTGTTTTTGCAATCGTAGTTTTTGAGTTATTTATATTTAAAAATATAGAGCATTTGTTGAATTTGGAATATGTTGATGTGTTTTAGAAAGTTGATTTATTCCAGGTGAAATAAAGGAAGAAGCAATATTTCAAAATATATCTATATTTGATTTTTTTTAAATAAAGGAAGAAGCAATATTTCAAAAAAATATATATTTGATTTTTTTTTTTTAAAAATCGGACCGTTAGAACGAAAGTTATAGAGACGGCAGAAAATATTCACCATGTCAATACCAACTTATATTACAGCAACACTCTACCTACATAAACCTACTAATGTTCTTTTAAATTAATTTTTAATAAAGAGTTCACATTCAATTGTTCAAGTAATCTTAAATAGACGCACAAAATCAAAGAAATAATCTTAAGAGGATCTTAAAATACTAGCGATTCATCCTTGCTCCTTTCCAAGCTTCTTTATCATAACATTAGATTGTCGGCCTCTGTGTTCTGGTCGTTGTGGAAAAACTCGCCAAATGGTAAACTCGCCATAGATGCGAGCCAAACGCGACACAGTCATGTGACTGTGTAAGTTAGATGTTTAGGACACTTTAGGTTTGCCAATGCGCAGTCCACTCTATGTTATGTCTCTGGACCAAGCATACAAGCCTGAAAATATATGTCTGCCAACCAACCACCACGAATTTAATTTTGTTTTGATTTTGAGTGCATTAAGATGGCAGACCATAACAGGACTTCAAAACACAACGACCGGGCCGTAACAGGGGCTTGACACCATTATCTGTTATTATTTGCTTTTTTCTTGCGCATGCGCCCACACGAATTGAATTTAGTTTAGATATTGAGTGTATGGGGAACATTCACATGTGATGTCACGCGTTTTGTTATTCTACACCTCTCAAACCACGTGCTAATGTTTTCCTACCGCTCTAACCTATCTAACCGATTTTTTTTTACCACAACGATTTGGAATTGAAGCTCAGGTGGATATGGCCGTGAATGTCCCCCATTTTCACAAGTAAGCATGCCTCTAAAAGGAAAGCAATGCGAAGTTAACGGGTTTCCTGTAAGGCGGGACCATACTGCTAGTTTATAATAAAAATCAGACAAAGATACTTATTCTTAAGTAGCACAAAACAGAAAAACAGTATTATAAATTCGAACTAATAAGAAAACTAAAAGTACAAATACTTTGAGTTTTTTATTGTCACAATGCCACCCTTCTGATGTGTTGCTGCAGACAAATGTCCGGTTTAACCACCCCCTAGAGTCTCGCCTACTACTCAACCCTCAATTGATGAATTTTTAACTTGGTATTTTTCAGTAAACTCCTGATTATCCGCCTAATTGCTGTTGCGTGTTGCGCCAATCACGGATAAGCTGCATTAGTAAAGAAAATATCTACGAAAATGCTTTTACTGGTATTATTTTATTTTAGTAAGTTAATATTATGTAATTGAAGAAATGTTTGGAACAAACATAAGAGTTAAAAAATATGAGAAATTTAGAATTGAAACTTTACAATTTAGAATTGAAACTTCTCATTTTTATTTGTCTTTAGTTTTTTTAAAGCATTTTTTCACAAAGCAAAAAGGTAGGCATCATCCTGCTCCTCTAGGTACATTCCATTACAATGGCGATTAGCTCATTTTATAAGTGGCGTTTTTTGACAAAAATGTGCACATGATGTGTTGAGTCAAAGGGATCGGCTAGTGTTGAAGGAAGTGTAAGGAAACAGAATGAACGCTTGAAAAGTGACGATTGACAGTCCAAACTATCTTCAATTTCATTTCACATATTTTATGAAGAGAAGTACTGTGGCTTTGGAGATCTGTACAGTGAAATAAAGGGCTTTTAACAACTAGGCAAAGGTATTTCCGATTGTTTTCTTAGAATTCAATCTTTTACCAAGTGTTGCAACAGTTAAGTTTCCATTTCTCTGTGTTTTGTAAAATATTTTTGGAAAAAAGTGGGTGGGGGATCTTATATCCCGATAATGCGCAAGCAGATTATTAGGAATTTACTGTTTTATCTTATGGAGTACCTACCCATAGTAGAAAAAGAAACAGTGTTTAATCGAGTTGATAGCATGCCATAATATCTCTAGACTTATCAAAAGTGATTCTAAGGCGGTCAAAACTAACCCCTTTAGTTCTATTTCAAATATAATTATTTTGTTAGGGAATATTATAAAAGTTTTTACATTTTTTTAAATTTTTTAAATCCTTTGAATGTCCTTGTTAAATAAAATGACAAAAATCTAGGAAAATTTTCTCAACTTCAGTGAACCTTGGCATTTTTGTATATATATAAGATATATGTATGCCTTTTAGTTTATGTAAGTTTTTGACATTTGTACTTTCATTAGAATTCGGTGTGTTTACAATTTACTGTGCATATTATATGTAACAATAATAATACAGGGATGGTCCTTTTTTTACAAAGATGTATGTATAGGTTTGATATCATGTAAGTTTTTGTAATGTATATTATACTTTAATATATTTAGAATATTACTATATTCTAAAAAATTTCGCTGTTATTAAAATAGTACTTCATGCATGGATAAATTATGTAACTTGCATTATGCTCTAATTGGAATTATTAAATGTTTTTCGAAATGCTAAACAATGCAATTACATAACAGTTTAAAGAATATACCTGTTCTCGTGATCACTGAAATAGCATAATAAGATAGATTAAAATAAGTCACTTTAAAACTTTGGTTTGTCAGTGCTGACTAGAGTAAATGAAGCATTTGTTTCTAACAGGATGTAATCATTGAATGTTTGATTAGGAAAATAGTCCAAGTCACTTATTCAGATACTTGACTTGGTCTTACCTATATATCACAATATTTTCTTCTGAAAATGCAAATATGCACTTCAAAACTGCAAAAATCACAACCATTTACAAAATTAGAATTGGAATGAAAATTGAAAAAATACGCATACTGAGATATGTTTTCTTTTTCCGTAGTTTATTATTTCTTTATAGAAATTTGTGAAGTCAAAATTCATCAGACAAATTTTTATCATACATTCATTGCAATTTTTTACAATTCCATATAACAATAAATAATATAAAAATAAATTATTTTATAGAAAACATAATTTATGGAGTCAACAATCCAACTTTCAACAATTTTAAAATCAATACAAATATCTATAATACCTTATTAGGAGGAACATTGTATTAAATTTTTCTGACTCATGCTTCTTACAAAATACATCCTATATTACACAAGCAATATATATAATTATATATTATATACATTAAAATTATTTATAGAACAGGGAAGACTAGTAATTTACTGGGTGGTAAAATGGTTAAATATATGAATGAGGTATATAATAAAACATCACGCTTCACTTCCACCCATTTGTGGAATACTGATTATGCCTACAACAGCTTCTGCTTCAGTTTGCAACTAAAGACAAATGAAAGAAAAAAATAATTTAATTAAAGTTGTAGCCGAGATATCAACAAGTTGTAGCAGAGAAAATAAGTTTATTTTAACCTCTTTATTACTGAAAAAAATCCTTCATATATATTCTACATATCTAAAACACAGACATCTTTCTCAAACAATTATATATTTAAAAGTATGTTTTGCAAGTAATTTTGAAAAAATGAGCATTTGCTGAGGGACATGCCGTCATAGTGGATTTGTGGTTTGGAGTGGTAAAAATAAATATTATTTTGAGTGCTATGAAGAAAAAACAATACCTGTCAGTTCCTTGTAATTAATCGTCCTATCAAAATTTTGTGTGTTTAAATACACACAATATGTTGTGTGTAAATACAAAATGTCTTTTACTCACTTATTATTATTATTATATTTTTGCCAGACCTCTGAAATCTACTCGATCTTCTAGCGAGGTCATTTTTTTATTACAATTAATAAATAATCTGCTTCGATATCAGTGGGGGTTTTTTTGGGGGGTGGGGGGAAGATTGAACATTTTACTTTACAATATTCAGAGGGATATGCAGTTTAAAATAATTGTAAAATTAAGTTATGAAGTGAATTCTATAAAGGTCTGTGTATTTGTATCTCTGGGTCGAAGAGGTTAATTTAGTATTTTTGTTTATTATTTAAAGGCATTTAACTGGAAAGTTAACTTTTGCACATTCAAGATACTAGATTAGTGCCACTGCCTAGTTTTTATAATATGCTACACAAACTGCAAGGTTTAATGTTAACTGGCACGCATATATGTTTACTAAAAAAAAACATTTTAAATCTTTAAAGAGGGATATACAGGTGTTATAAAAGTAAAAACCATAAAGTGCAACAGAGAATAGAATAAATTGTGTTTATAAAATAGAAATAATTACCTGTTCAAAAGTAACATCTAAGAAAAGCTCTTGTAGAAAACGACGAGCAGCCAATCGAAAATTGTACTTGGCCATATAAAAGCTAATTTCTGAATAAAGGCATATATCTTGAAAAGCACTTGGACACTTCTGCTTTAAGCTAAAGACACAAATATCAAAAGAGCAATTTCTATTACAATCATGAATTAACAACAAATTACATCATACAATTAACAACCACATTTTTATTTAGTCCCTTTTACATTATGTATGCAAACATATTTTTTTCTCTAATGGGGCTGCAACATTGGCGGTCAAGCCTTTGCAGACACAAGAGAAAGAGCCATTTTTTTTTGTGGCACCATCTAAGTGACTCTCGCTACCAATTTTGAAGCTCAGATTACAATGACTTTGAGCTTGTTGAGGAAGTTTAAGTATGCCGAGAGAACCCAAGCCAAATGGGCCCTCCAGGGATCTTTTACATCATGCATCTCTCGATATGCATATATATGTGTATATGTATTATGCTTGTGTAATACATGTATGTGTGTCTACCTGTCTGTGCATATTTCTAAATAGGATAAGAAGATTTGCTGCAGCCTACAGAGGACAAGTTTTGAAGGAGTGATAATTTATTTAAAGGTAAAACTAAATTTATGTACACTCTTTGAACATAATGTTTAAAAAATGTAAACACAAAAGAACTACATATTGAAGTTAAACAAAACTAATAAAGGGTCTAGATGCATAACTCACATTCTCAACATTATAACTAAGATACATGGTTAGACACCTTCATTGGTGACTCCATCGAATTATATTTATGATTATCAAAAGTCGCCAACAAATAACAGTTCAGATACAATATTCCAGTTATACTTAGGAAGAAGGGCGTTTTGCAACCAGATACTTTCAATATACTTAGAAAACATGAATTATAAAGAGAGTGGGAAATGAATATTGGCTATAGGCCGTCCAATCTTGCTCATAGTAGGTACTGAATAAATAACTTAAACCATGACTTACTTTAAAAGACCTTGTTCAGATGCTTTGACTGCAACAGAACTGCACAAATTTGTGACAAAACGCATGGCTTCCTTTCGAAGTAAATATTGACTATTTAAAGAATCATCTTTGAGTTTTAAGAAACCTAAAAAAGCATTAATAAACTATTTTAATTTCAATTTAATGTTCAGTTTGATTCATTAATAATTTAGCACATTTTACTAGTCAATAAATACAAAAATAGTATATATACTTGTTGAAAATACAAAAATGTAAGCTTTAGTAAAAATTTCCAATTACAAAATGAATTATTATTTTTCAAAATGTAATGATATGCCTAAAAACTGACTTTTTTTTTAAATCAGAGAATAATAAAGTAAAATAAAAATCTACAAAGTAAAATAGTTTTGTTCATACCTCTGACAGAATTGGCTCTATCTAAAGGAAACTTCTTCGGAGAATTATCACATGGAACTGGAGGTGTTGAAGGATCCTCAGTTTCCTCTAAATACAAAATAATTAACGTTACTAAGTAGAACACCTTATGAATGGGATAGTCGGCCCAATAACTCTAATGCATTTAGTTTTCAAATACCAACTTCTCGAAAGTATTGCTGTGTAACTTAAGTTTTTCTTCCACCCAGGTATAAAAATTGATTCGAATTAAAATCATCTCAACATTTTAGCATTTACTGAGTCTAGAATATAATGTTTTAAAAATTATCGTAAATTCTTTTTTTTTAATGAGTAGAATTTAGCTTATTTTTGTAAAACGAAATCTAAGGAACTTTCAAGAATTCTCCAAACCTACATAACTTTGAACAATTTAAAAGACATTTGTGAAATTATAGGATGCAAACTCCTTTCAAAACAAAGATTGGTCTTTGGCAGTGTTACACTGTATTTTTAAGATATCAAATAAACATACCATCAATAGTTATTCGTTGTACGCTTCGTTTTTCAGCAAATGAATGATTTGATAAGCAATTTTCATTTGTATGAAATTCAAGAACCGAATCACTTGAGTTTTCGGAAGCTAAAATGTAAAATATATTTATGTATAGTAACAAACAAAAAATTCATTAATTCAAATTACACATGTGTTTTTTCTTCCCAAAATAGTAAGTAATGTGGCTGGGTGCAAAATTAGTGAAATAACTAAACAAAATATTGGGACTTCTTACTGAAAACTAAACCACTGTGTGTGTTAATTAATAGTATTTTTATTCAGTAACATTCAAAACAGGAATGTTATTACCATGACAAAGTTATTAATTAAAAAATGTCACAGAAAGCAGTTTTTAGATGCTAAAAATAGAGAACTGTTTTAACAATTACTAGATGTTGGCTTTGCTTTAGTACAAGCAATGGCTATTGTAATTAAAAGATTCAAGCTAAATCAGTAAATACTGCACATAGAATAGAATTAAATAATAGTCATTATACTATGAATTACTGCATTAGTTTTACAATGATAATTTTAAATAAAGTTAATATTTACTTTCTGGAGTATGTATGAAAATACTTTCTGAATTCGAATCGATGGATTGCTTTGGCACCTATAGTAAAAATATATAGTTAATTTTTAATGTTTTTAAAAAGTTTTAAATTTAAATAAAATTGTTGAATGTTAGAAAATACTTCACGAAAATATAAAGTTAAACTGAAAGCATATCCTATAATAATGTGCTCTAGAGCAACATTATTTCAATCAACCTGCCAACTCCTCAGAGTTAACTTAAAAATAAACATTTTCTGGATTCCAGGCACCAAGAGATATTCAATGTTCCCCCTTTTGAAAAAATCTGACAATTGACGAAATGACATAGAATTTCAGAATGTAGTTAAAAATCCGGTTTTGCAAGGTTAAATAGTTGGCAGGTCTGTAACTATTACACTTTTTTTTAATGCGTACTGAAACTGATTTCCCTAAGTTATCTCTTTTCTATCTGTAATAACTAGAGTAATATAGTAAAAAAAACACAGCACAAATTAAAACACTAAATCAAATAAAAAAAATAGGAAATATGAGCATTTAAATAAAAACTTTGGAATTATTTGTTTAAAAAGTCTACATCTGCATGCTTTGTTTAAATTGACTTTATCACACAGTCAATTGTTTTTCATGTGCATGGTTCATGACTTGATTGTCAACAGAAATGAATGCCGAATGAAAATAAATTTTTCTCAAGTCCCAATTGATGAATCAGTGTCATTTGGGAACAGAATAATAATCGAAGGAAGTCAAGGAATAAAAAGAAATACTTCTTGAAAGAACTATGTTACCTGCAACAAGCTAATTATCTTCAAAGCTGGACATAAATTTCCAATTAATTTACATTAAATATTATGACAGGTCAGCTTTTATCCAAAAATATTTACTTAAGTTACAAACTATAATTACAGAATAAAGTTTTAACAGAAAATTTAGTTTATTCATTTAACATCTAAAAACAAGGCAAGAAAATTTTTAACTTTATGCTGAATAATAAAGAAAATGCAAACTTACACAAAACATATACTCTAAATTAGAAGGAAGACATAAACCAATATAACGACTATCAGAAACTTGGCTTTCTGTTTCTAGAACAGAAGATTTTGACTTAATTGACTCTTCTTCTGCCTCTGAGAACAGCAAATCGTTTTGAGAACTGTAAAAAAGACATAGGCATTTTTACTTCAAGTAAGCATTTTAAAGGTTAAATTTACCGAATTCATAAGCTTTCTACGACTACGAGAGTATCAACAAATGTCAAAATCTCAACTTAAAAGTCAATGTCTAAGAAAATGGAACAAGTAATCAATAACTAGATACTATGTATCATAATCGCAGGATATAAATTTAGTAAAAACACTGTTAAGTAGATTCTGCTCATTTATGTCTCTGCTAATAAAGAAAGCAGCCTATTTAGCACAATTGTTGATGAAAAGAATACAAACAATCGGAAAACTTTCTTTGAAAATTTAAAAGAAATTCCTTTTTTTTTTTACTATTAACACTCACTATTACTCACTTTAAAAAATGCCCAAACCTTATAATGAATTTAGGAAATAAAAAGAACTTTTATAATTTTCTAAAAACATTTCTAAGGTTTGAATATGACCATTTTTTTAATTTAATGTTTCTCCTCATCTCACCATAGGTGAATTCACATTAAATCCACGTTTACACAAAAAGTTCTGTACTAAGTTCAGCATGGTTCAGGCAATAAAGTTAAAAACCGTGAAATCTAATTTTAGATCCAAATTAATAATTGTTTTTTTTTAAAGGAGCATTTATACATTCTACCGACACCCAAGGGTTTTTGTGACTCAACAACCAAATTTCCAAGCAAGTTTCATCCATGTAACTGTGACCCTCAACACAGTTCATAGAATGTACCTTAAATCCTAGTCACTTGTTCTAAAAGACAGATTATTGGTTGTGTTGTAAAATTAAGTCGGCCTTAAGATAATAAAATTGCTCCATACCAAGTGACCCAGTTTATCTAGATGAACACAGAACAAAATAGATAAATTTAAATAAAAAAATAAAATACGTTTATGAAACTTACACATTGAAAATTTTGGCAGCATCTGCATCTAAACTCTGTGACTTTAGATACCTCAATGATATATCTACCTGAGTTGCAGAGGAATCATGAAAACTCAACGAGTTCACCCGTCGCCTTTGTATGTCTTTCAATGTCGCATAACCCAGCGCATCTCGAGCACTTGTTAGCAACATAGGTGGGGGTTTATCAGGTGAAACAGGACTGTGCAGATGAACACTGTGACCACGAGACAGTTGCTTAAGCAAAGATGGACGTTCTGTACAAATCTCAGACGATTTGGATGAGCTAACAGATGAATCACTCAGAACTAGATGCACACTTGACCGGTCCATGGAATGTCTTTTCGATTCAGGCACACTGATGGTAGGAAAATTGAACTTAGAGTCTACATCAACTGGTTGTGGATGATCCACCGCCTCTTCATTTCCTTTTGTGTCATTTTGAACACTTAGGTCATGCGCTTTTCCAACCACCTCTGAATTGCTTAAGCTTCTTTGCTTTGGGTTTTTCCCAGGAGGAGATAGTAAAGAATCTGAATTCAGAGCATCCCAACTGGCAGACTCGGCTACCTAGAAAACAAAACAAAAATATATACTTTTGAAAAGAACTGAAGAGTAAAGGGAAATTGATTTTTTAAGGAGTCTTCCTGTAATTTTGTCTGATTGGCGACAGGAAACCAGTTTTTCTTTCGGTTCTTCATTCACGGTAAAAACGTGTGACTCGTGTCCACTGATCTCTGGCGTGAATCAGGGTTGCCACGAAAGAAAAACAAAGCGAGTAACCAGTTTTTTTTTCAAAAGTTTAAGCGATTTGTCGCTATCATCACCAAAGAGACCATATTGAGGAAAGCATTCTACGAAATCAAGCGTTTTTCCCCTGTACTCTTCAACTCGAGATTATAAATCATACAACTGTTTTAATTGCATTAAGTTTATAATGCTGCTGTGTTGCTGAAAAAGAAATACAACTGTATCCATAATATAAAATGTTAATAACTCTTTATTTATTATTGAAATCACTTTAAAACTTTAACAAAAGGAAACAAAAGAATTTTGTTTGCTGTTTGTGAAGAGCAAGAAAAAAAGTATAGAAACTTATTAATAATTTTTCAGAATTACAAACCATAATATCCCATAAATAAACTGAATGAAAAACATGTCTAAATCAATTATATCCATATAATCTTCAAATAATAAAACAAATTGTTAGAATTACTTCGAACATGACATTTTCTTTTCGATCAGTCTGGCAGTCGGAAGACGATCTCGGTCGACCATCCTCACATGCCACTTCTGGATTTAGGAACTGTTCCCTGTAGGTCGGCAACTCAATGCAGGAATTTTGAAGAATGTCCTCACTGGAATTCCCAGAGCTCTCGCTTTCAGTTCTGTGCAAATCCAAATGAGATGTTCTTACAATAAAAGACAAACTGTTGGGAAGGGCCCCCAGGGGCCAATCACTGCTCATGCTGCTAAAAGACCATGTTGACTTTCTGACACTCTGCACAGGTTCTACAATGATTTCTTCTCGAATGAGAGGCCACTTATCTTCGTAATTTCGTTTAACTGCTTCCCAGCCATATTCCCTGAGTACTTCGACACCCTCTGCAGTGGAGCTTAGTAAACCAAGAACAAAATAGCAAGTGCTAAAAAGAAAATAAGGTTATAATTTCAAAGTGCATAAAAAATTAGAACTTCTTAAAAAAAACTAAAGCAAGTAACATGAATTATTCTTCCACTTCAAAAACCTTTATTGTGTCTAATATCAAAAAAAGAATTAACAGAATAAATATTTCCCTGTCATTTAATTTATCCATTCATAAATGCTGTTTTGATTTAAAAAAAAAAATGATATTTTTGTGGAAGAGAATAATTTGGTTTATTGTGTCAAAAAAACAAACCTTTTGAAAGATATAATCTTTTGTGCATGCACAAAAAACAAAAGAAAAAATACCTTTATAACAACATGCAAAAAAGTTCACTTTTTTATATCATATTCATTCATAAATCGTTGCGAAAATGACACTTTACGTGCTTGCGTCACAGGTAGTGGCGAAAGTGAGGTTTTCGGCACTAGTGTGGTAAAGTAAATAAGAGTATCTGATTGGTAGAAAAGCAAAATGATGTCATGAATATCTCCATGGAAACTAAATGGTCACGAAACTCAGTTAATTCTATTGGTTCATTACTTTTGCATTTTCTAATCTCCATGGAAACTAAAAGTATTACAAAAATTATTAAAGGAAATGAAATAAGATAAAAGTAAGAACACAAATTTCACTCCCAACAATACTTTTCTGGAAGAAGATTCGACCAAACTTCCTTAGCTGCTTTGTTAATTTAATCTGGAAGTTGGTCGAACATCATTTCAAATTCATTTTCACCTATGTTTGGTAGCACTAATTAATCTAAATACTATTTTGATTCAAAATAGAAAAGTATTTTACAACTTTTCTTTCACTACTTGGCATTTTCGAATATCTCCATGGAAACTAAAGGATGTCATGAAAATTACTCATTGGTAGAAATTCTTTTTTGCACGTCATTATAAAAAATATTGTAAGCAAGCACGTTCCAATACTTTATTAAGCTCGTGTCATAATTTCACTCGCTCGTGAAATAAAAGCCACTCGCTTAATAAAGTATCATTTTCGGAACTAGTTGCTTAAATAACTATTATAAAATTTGAGCAATATTTCACCAAATTTTGTTAGTGACTTTTAAATCACAGTTTTCTCATTGTAATGATCTAAAAGGTAGCTAAATAAAGAGCTTGGATTTTGCATTCCAAAAATATATATAGATTGAATATATTAAAAATCATATTAAATATCTTACCCTCTTACAGCAAGCACTGGCGCATTAGCAGCTAATTCAACAATTTTAAGAATGAGGTTTTCTCTCACTATCACCATTAAACCCAATGGAAAAGACCCAATGTGACCCTGAAAGTTTAAAATATGTCAATAAGGAAAAATCTAAAATAAAATTTAACTTTTCATTTTGCAAAGAAACCCCATTTTTTTCAAACACTGTTTTGAATTATTACAAAATAAAAAAAAAATTCTATAACAAGAACAACAGGCCTTGATTTTTTTTAAAATAGAGTTGTCTGAAAATTTGTTTTTTATTTTTTAAAAATTTCTTGCGATTGAAGTAGTTAGTAATTTTAACTAGTAATTATTGGAACAGAGCAATTTACTCTAATAAACCAAGTATGAAGTTAGTCTGGTATTTACTAATATGATGGTTATTTAAAGAAACACACATCTTGAGTCGACATTTGGAACAAAAAACAAACTTTATATTTTAAACAGATATATCAACTATAACTTGACTTCTTATGCTGTTACATATTTATGAGTTTTTCAAATCAATTCTAATTAAACAAATGTTACTAACTATTGAGAAAAAACTTTTAATTCTTGAGTATAAACTAAATACTCAATTATTTTGTTTATCACTGAAGACTCACTAATTTAGACTCTTCTATTCAAGTTTATGACAATAAAGAAATATAGCTATAAAAAAAAATTGCAATTTTTATGCAGCATAAAAAAAATTAAACACAAATAATTTACTTTTTTACGATACAACAATCATTATTAAAGGACTACTTTTCAGTAAAAATTAAACTGAAAATTTTAAATAGTATTTTAACTTACCACAGCCCATAATGCTGCTTTTAAGTGCAAGATATCTGTTTCTGAGGAAAAACTAGGATAGCATATTTTATGGAATAACTCCGAAAGAACAACTCTATTCTCTAACACTTTAAGGCCTTCAGGATGTTGAACTAGCTGTCCATACATATGAGGAGGTAGATAGACATTACGTGTAGAATGAATACTAAAAATTTAAAACACACAGATAAATTAATATACATCAAAAACGCAACTCTCCAAATACTCTTATGACATGCTTAGAAAAGCTTAAGCAATTACAACTCAGAACATAATAAAATATAAATATTTTCATTAAGACATCAACCTTAATACTTTATTACAAAAGGTTTTTGAAAAAAAATATTTATATGTTGAGAGTTTAATACTTGGTAAATACTGATAATTAAAAATAATTGATAAAATGTTAAGACACTAAACAATTCTTAAATTTAAATGAAAAAAAAATCACCCATTGTAAACTACTACAAAAAAAGACAAACTAAAAATATGTTTTTTATTATACAGGAAATTATATACATTAAAATATTGAATTCGATTAAAAGTTTTTAAGTGAATAAACACTTTGCAAAATTTCTTTTAGTTGATTTTCTTCTATGCTTAAAAAGTTATATTCGACTTTATAAAGTGAGTGCATATTTTAAATTTAGATTAGTATACTATTAAGTATTAATAACATGTTAAACATTTCAAAAGATAGTTTTTTTTAAATCAATTTAGTTTATGCCAAGTTGGATCTGGTGGGAAAAGATATAGAATACAAAAAATGTCAGCATACTGTTAGCAGTACTGATGAACATTTTACCTGAGATCACAGCTTCTTCTTCCATAAGTTCCATCATCACTTCGTTTATGTCGAGTAAAAGCTTCATTTAACAAATCTTCTACTACTTTCACATATTTATAATTATAAACCTGAAAAAAAATATGCATAAAATATCAATTTTAAACATATACATTTCAATTTGGTAAAGAAAGTATTTTGCATATATGTCTATTGTTCCAAAATAACCTTATGTAACATTTTTAATCCTATTATATATCCTGTCCACTTTTACATACATTAACACTGCACAAACGTTAGTAGCATCTTTTAAAACTTTTTACCATGGCAAATTAGACACAGAATTCACATTAGGTATTTTAGAACCACAGTCAGGTGACGAGCCAACACCTGAATAGGCACCCAACGTGACCGTTAAGGGCGACATCGTACGCAGCGTTAGGACTTTGAAGGATATTTAACGTGCACTCCCTTACACGGTGTATTATTCGTTGGACATTTTTGGCTGCACAGGCCGTTTATAGGTCGGCAGCTATTTTGTCGATGCCCGGACCCGAACGTGGGTCCTTCCGCATGCTAAGCAAGTGCTTAACTGACTGGGCTAACCAGCCCCACACAGAATTCAGGCAAAAAAAACAGTTTTGAATGGCTGTTTTCTTAAACATTTATACATATATAATGTAATGTAATGCCTTGTGGACTAGTACATAGTAAAACGGAACACTATTCTTACACTAGACAAATGGTCAGCAATTTTTTTTATCACATGCAGAATTAATTGCTCAAGCTTAAAATTGAAAAAATAAGGAAATTTTAGAAGGTTTACTTTTTAAAGATATAATCCATAGAGAAGGAATAGAAGTAGAGGCACAGTAACCCTATTACCAAGGGGGGGGGGGACCTTGTTCTCTTGATGTTAGTCATGCTAATAACAATAATAAACTAATTTTCTTGTTTTTGGTGGACGAAAATTTTATTTTCTGGCAGAATAAACCTAACAGTAAAATTTACTTTATTTTTTTTTTAAAAATCAACTTTTTTTATCAGTCGCATGTTTTATTTTTGGACATTTTCTCCTCAAGGCCTAAAAAAGGTTTCAACTTCCATGGTTCAATCCCGAATAGTTTTTAAAAATGGCGATACTATTTAAAGGGGAATTTATATATATATATATATATATATATATATATATATATATATATATATATATATATATATATATATATATATATATATATATATATATATATATATATATTTATATATATATCATCAAGTTAAACTTAAATCAGGAAATCAGGTTATTTGAAAGGTATATGAAGCATACTCACTTGGTGCCAACGTTCTAGTTCACAAAATAGAAAATTGGATTCACGAAGAAAGGTAAATCCATTTTGGACGGACAGATAGCGTACCAATAAAAGTAACCCTTTATCACCTAACTGCAAAAGGGACGGTCTTAAAGAGATAAGAGCCTCAAGATTTTCCTAAAAATACAAAAAAAAATGCAGATAAATATATAGTAAGAATGAAGAAGATACTTTTGGATTGTAATTTTAATGCATGTTATAGTCATATTTTCTAAGAAATTAAAATAGACATTTAATAAATAAAAATTAAAGCATTCATTATGAATTAAGAAAGTTAATTTTAACTATAGATAGCCAGATAAGTTTTTCAGTGACATTTAACCATCCTAGTATTAATGGAATTTGAAATGTTTAAAAAAAAGACATCAAAGATGAAACTCTTCTGAATTATTGAAGTAGCTATACTATTCTAAAATCTATAAAGACTAAAATTATGTTTTTGCGTATATAGGTTGTTGAATTGTTAAGGTTAGAAATTAAGGTATCAGGACTATATTTTAGGTATAAATTTTATCAGTGTATGTTTTACCTCCAATGTGCCTTTGGCTTGTTGCAACAAGTCTCTTTTAATATTTGAATCATGATAGTAGAAAACTAATTAAATAATCCTAAACAGAACTACTAATACAAAAGAGCTAATTTTTTACAAATATTGTACATCAAAATCAGAAGATCAAAAATAAGAATATATACAATAGTGCTATAAAATCATGTATATTACAGCCCAACAAATTTCTTAGAAAGCAGTAGATTGGTCAATAGTTAGCACAGGATAGTACAATTAAAATCGATCAAAGTGTACTGATTAAATAAATGGTATAAAAAACAAAAAAGATCATTTTGAAATATATAAATGCTGATTAAAAGAACATTAATCGATTAGTTTAAGAGAAATCAAATTAATAAGGATTGAATTTCTACTTACCTTAATTGTGCAAGCTTCATCAAGAATATCAAGGGCAGCTGTGGAAACTAGTTTACTTGTATCATGTAGTTGATAAACCAAAACCTCAATGGCCCACTTGCGATAATCTGGTAACTTTGCTCGTAATAATATAAGGAGAAAATTTGTTGCATACAATCGAGTAGCCTAAAATATATCACAGAATATTTAATATAAAATGTAATTGATGAGGCTCATACAAAACTAAATTATATGTTCGTACAAATAAGAACATGAAAAACACTTTTTAAATCATACCTCTTCAGTTCCAGTTAGCACTTTTGTAAGAATAGCCCTTGAAAATCCTTCCTTGGTGTAGTCTAATGCAGAAACAATGAGCTTAATGTAGATATCTTGATTTGTAGTGCTCACCAATAGAAGAAGGCTATAAGCAAAAAAAGAAAAACATTATGTTTAATTAAATTAGTTTATCAGTTTATCACTCAGATATTGTCTGATTTCTTTGATGAAATGTATTGCGCCCTTATGTTGGGAATTTTTATGTCATCCAAAATTCCCTCTGAAAAAACGACCTGATTTAATTGATTTATGATGTATTTAATAAATATTTTTAGAATTTCTTATGGGGTTGTATCGTGGAAGATCTGGCAATAGCTCTGCGGTCTTGTTTTAATTTCTTTCTAATTATTTTTGTTTTGGTTGGTAGAGATAATCAGGTTTGTCTGCTGTGCACTAACCTGAAAACAGGTCTACCAACCAACCAACTTAACCATAACAAAAGTAAGTCACGAGCTATTGCCAGATCCTCTGTGAAACAATCCCATTGCTATAAAAAAAGCTTTCTTTTCCATACAAATGGTGTTGTTAATTGGTGGTTTTGGCCTTTTTGCAAACATGGCAAATATTCCAGAAATGGGGGCCTTTTTTGCAGCACCATCTAGATGACTCCCCGCCAATTTTGATGCTCAGCTTATAATTATTCTGTGCTCGTGAGGGTATTAAGTATGCAGAGATTTAATTTTGCCAAGAGAACGAAAACCAAAATAGTATTCAAGGGATCTTTTACATGCAACATAATAATAGGACATGCATGCCAACAATTTTTCCCTTCCGAAAATATGCAGACACAACCCAAATACTAAACAGAAAAACTTATGATCATGCAAGAAATAAAATGTTTTACATTTTTAAAAAATCCTTACTTACTTTTGAAAAGTACTGCATCTGTTGAGGAATTTACAACCTTTGTGAGTACTGGACAACTTCCCAATAAAGAGAAAGTACATCTGACTAAACGTACTAGAAACTTTAATTGGACTTAAAATAGAAGTCAGGCGATCGGTATCTTTGGTCAGCTGAAATTTTAAAAAAAATTAAATTTGAATGAAACATTAACAAAAATTACAGTTCTAAGAGAAGATATACATACCTGCACAAAACAAGTGTTTAAATCATTCAAGAAGTCATCTAAACACTCTTGTGCCTTTACCTATTTGTAAAAAGAACAATTATGTCACTTATTACTTGACATTTAAAATAATATTAATACATCTATACAATAGATTAAGTGCTAAACATTTGAGATTTTATCTCACTTTTAATATTTTTTTTATCTAAAATTTAAATTAGGCTTGAAGGTATGTATTATAGAATAATACCAACATAGCATGCAGATTTAAAGAATGTAAGTTTCGTCTACTTTCAGATTTTAATACAAAACAATATAATTCAAGCTCAAAGAATAACAATTGTTAAAGTTGATAAGAAATAATTGCTAAGAAATAATGAGAATATTTTGTTAGTTTTATATAAAAAAAATTGTGTAAGTGTTTACAAAACTTACAAAGTTGAAAATTTTTTTTACTTTAACTAAAATTTTGATTAATTTTCATTTTTAACAATATCGTAAAAAAGAAATTTAGAATTACCTCTTCTAATTCTAAACAAAACTCCAATAAATGGCAACCAGTAACACATATTTGACGCCCATTTTCTTTGTCTAGTTCCATTTCCGAAAACTCCTTACTGCTAGGTTTGAAGAAGTGTAACAATTTATGGATGAAAAAACGATTATGAGCATCATCAAGCTTTTTCAATGAATCACTAGGGTTCTAAGCAGAGAGAAACATCACTTATTTTTAATAGCTCATAAAATAAATTAAATCTTTTAATAACAAAATTAAATCATATCTTTTAATAACAAAATTAAATCATATCTTTTAATAACAAAAACAAATAAGTATTATAATAAGTGAAAAAGAAATTGTTGATTTTTTAGAAATTATAATGATTATAGGCATTGAAACCATACAGAAGAAGAATAAAAGTTAGAACTACATTTGGATGTACAGCTAAATGATGCGAATCAGTTTCCAATGCATCTTATTCTTAAATTTACAGCAATGAAGATTGAGAATTTGTCTTACATTTTAAGCACAGATAATCTTCAAGCATGTACAATGAAAAAAAAAAGTAGGTTAAACATTCACTAATAGAAATTATGAAAAACAATCTTTGTGTAACCACACTTAGAAATATTTGTGGTTATTCTGAATATCAAAAATACATAAGGTTTATAAAATGCAACCAAAATACTTATTACTTATGCTTGAAATAATAAATTTTACAAAATTCTATTTTTGTTAATCTATTTTATTAAAATCACACATTGCCTTTCTTCCAATATACACATATTTGAGTATTTTCAATAACTTGTAACAAATATGCAAAATTATGAAATCTGCACAACTTTCATCCTCAAACTGTAAGGATTTTCAGCATTAATTAACTTTAAAAATAGTCCAATTGGCATCTTGCCAACTTTCAAAAGGATCAGTATGCAAATAGAAATAAACAGTCTGTCTGAAAAATCTAAAAGAAATATGAAACAGCAACACAACTTTCAATATTATTTATTAAAGAAGCATACTTCATACCTTTAATATGCAGTCAATAAGGTCCCAATCCCAGCTTTGATACTCTTTACTCAAAACCTGAGTGTCTTTTATAGCATGGTCAATGCCATCAGACATCTCCTTTAAACAAATATAGACACTTTATTAAGTTACATATAACAATAGAAATGGTAGAGTTAAATAGTCATAAGGATTCATTTTTAAAATGTGGCTAGCTTAATATTTCCTTAATAAATATTATTCAACATTTCTGTAAGATTAGTTATAGATAACTCAGTTTAAAGGGAGCGGAGATATTAAAGAACACTTTAAACACAAGAAATGTAGAGTTTTATAGATCTGATTTATAACTTCAGTTCATGTTAATAAGTGAATGATTAAAATATTAAAAATATTTTCATAAAACTATAAACACAAACGATAATGTTTACTTATTATAAGAACAATTGAAAGCTATGTGTAAAACAGCTAATTATGAGAAAAGTATAAAAAAAATTCTGATGTTTTTCAACGATTTCATTGATAAAAATTGAAAATTTAATGATGTTTGATTATTACTTATATGAACAGCAATTGAAAATAATGTTTAAAACTACTAATAATGTGAAGAGTAAAAACCTCTTCTATAAAAAAAATCTTTTTTATGTTAAACACAAATTCACTGATAAAAATTGAAATGTAGTTAAAAAGGAAAAACTACCTAATTTTTAGTTCATGCTAAGCAGAATAACTATGTAAGTGATTCATGTCAACGAATTTTGAGCATTAGTTTAGCACAAGAGGCTGGGAAAATGCTATCAATTCAACAAAAGCTTAATATCACGTTAAGGAAGTCCATGTTATTGAGGTCTGTCTTTGCAGAATATTCTAGGGGTATCATTTAGAGTATTTCCATACTCTTGAAATTAAGATGAAAAATACAATAAGCTTACTTGTTTTAGATACTTCCACAATTTTATCTTGTTTACAGTCCCAACAAAAAATCCGGTTTTCTCCTGATCCGGATTACACACATGAAGGATATTGCTCAAAACTAAACTGTTAGGAACAGAACCTCTCTTTTTCAGCTCATGAATACGATACAAACAGGTAATGGCAGCAGTTGATAGACTAAAAAAAAATAAACAGTGAGTTTCTGTAAAACAAATATGTAATAATATTAAGTATATTCCACGCTTGCTTCGGAAAGATGCAAAACCAAAGTGAACCGTTTGGTGCACTAAAAATCTTAGTTTATCCAAAAACTAGGTATAAATCTAGATTAATTAGAAAAATATCTAGATTATCCAAAAACTAGAACTGTTAGAAGTGTGAACGATAATATAAGGCTACTTAACAGGTGATGACTTATGAGAACTCGCTACAGTGTTTATAATGGTCTTAAAAAAACGTTTTTCTAAACAGTACTAGGTTAAAAATGCAACTTTCATACAGATTTTTCATGCAGTTCAAAGTTTGGACTTAGTCAAAAAGGTAAAAGTTTATGTTAAGTGTCTCAGGTAACAAAAAAGAAAATGGACTAGTTTGTTTTTGATTCACTGTATAAATTAAACAAAAACTAAAAACAAATTGGCATTTGAAATAAATATTAGTTTGAGCAAGCTTCTCATATAAAAATCCAAACCAATAATAAAAAAAACATTCATAAAATTACTCTTAATTTCTAGTACAATAAAAAAAAATGCAGTAAAAATCACTTTTTTTCAATTAAACATTCAGTAAATCTCTGCTATTTTACCAGGTCCAAGTTATTAGTTTTAGAAAGTTACTGAATATGCATTAAGTACTTTTGTTCTCTTGATGATTTAAAGGAGGCTGCAGATGAAATGAGTGTAGGTAAACAGTTGGACAAATGACTACAATCAATAGGAAGAAACTGGTTTGCCTGAAATAAAAAGCCAAATTATTAGAATTTTTAGAAGAATTTCAAACGTAATTAATTTTAAGCAGAAATAATTACAGTCGAAAATCGTTAGCACGAACTCACTTAACTCTAAATTCTACTTAAGATGAAATGAAAGGATATCCCTATAAAGCTTTGAGCTAATGCTAAAGCAATCTCAAAACTCGATCTTTAAGAGAAATCCTGTTTAAACGAACAAAAAAAATTAGAATTTGACTTTTTTTTTAGTAATTCAAAGTTTTGAAAAACAAATAATAAAACAAAACATTAAAAAAATGGGAACTAACATTATAAAAAATTGTATTCTAGTCTGAGAAGGCTTGAGATCTCTAATGATTCACCAAATTTAAACCAATGAATGAGGCGTCAAGTGTAGGATGATCCATTGCATCAAATATGCGGACGAGTTTGTCTACCGAGATGAAAGAAAGTATATGAAATAAGAAGTGATTTGAATAAAAACATTGATTCTCATTCAAAATGAATCGAGAGTAGCAGTCTATTTCTTTAGGGAGGAAACAAATTTTTAAAAAATTATATCGACAACAAATGTTAAAAAAAAAGGAATTTGTGTCTAATATAGTATAGCTAAAAGCACCATTCCAACGATTTTAAGAAATGGAGATACATTGAAGCGACATATACAGTAAACCAATTTGACCTTGCAAGAGCTATGCATTGTTCATAATTGCTGCTATTAAAAAAAATTTTGGATGTTGTTATTTTTGAAGTTTTTACTGGGTCAATGTAAAAAAATTCCTGACGGTTAACATGAAATTTTATTAACACAAAATTTTTCTGTGCTCCTTTTGAGTTCGCATTATCAGGGTTCAACTGTATCTGTCTGAATTTTTTTATTTATACTACATCTGATTACTTTAAGAAAAAGTATATATCTCAACTAATATAGTTTCAAAAAATTAGCATTGGAGATTTCTAAATATGGGACATTTAGTAGTTTTAGCATACAAAAAATACTATAAATATATTAATAACCTTACAGTTATTTATTAATCTTTAGTATTTATAAAGCTTACCATATATATAAATTCACCTAGAAAAACTGTAGCACGAATCGCTAAATTTATTTCACTAGTTACTATAACTTCAGAAATAGCCTGCAAGTAGATCATTGTAAATAATATGTATAACTAACAATGCATACACAGAAATACATGCCAAAAACATTAACAAAAAAGTTTTGTACAATATAGAATAACAAACTAAAATCAAAATCAGTTATAACACATTTATATCAAATGAACCAAGACGGCCCTGACTATGACATTATAAATAAATGTTGAAGCAAAGATTGTAAAATAAGTGATAAATGCAAAAGAATTCAGAAATAATCTTTCAAAATCGTAAACAATTTCTAAACCAACAATATTTACTAAGCAAAACATTGACAGAAATATGAATGTGCCAATATCACTCTAATCTGGGACAGGGGAAATCTGCAGTCGCATTTGTCGCAAAATGCGACGAGTTGCACGGAAATGCGAAAAAAAAATTATTGGCCGTCGCGAAAATGCGACGACGTAATTCGGTGAAACTAAACTTAAATTTCAATAAAAAAACAATTTCAAATAACCGATTCTAATAATGAAAATAAAAATTTAAATCAAAATGGGAAGATGAATTCAGATTAAGCTACACTAAGATGTCTTCAAATCTCGGCCAGCCAGTGCAACCTCCCATTAGAAAAGGAGTCCAATAATTTTTCCTGATTTACTTGTTTACTGCCTAGTAAATTTAACAATCTACCGATGAAGTCACATTGCGTCAGAATGATCGACAGTTCTCTGGCTCTGCGTGATCGGAAGAGTATCTCGTTACTTTCGTAGCTCCGGTTCAGGCCAAGTCTGACAACCAGAATATATTTTCTGATCAACTGTCCGATTCACGATGTCCGTGAGTCGTGATCACGTGAACACCTTGAATATTAAAATACTTTTTGTTTATGTTTGAACCTTTTATTATACCTCCGCCTGTACTGGGGTTTCTCACTTTGAACACTACTATTTAGTTTTTTTAAAAAAATTACTTAGATTTTATTGGTTAGTAAATTTCTAGTCCTTGAAATTTTCTGGAAAAGTGCTTGGATTTTTTTCCCCTAACAAATGTATGAGCCATTTTAATAAGGATACATATCTATTGCAAGACTAAAAGTTGTGGAATTTCAAACAACCAAAACTTGATTTTAATACACCAAATGAACAGCAAAAACATGTTCATAGACAAATCTGAAAATAATCCAACACCATAAATAAAAGTAAATGTACTTGCTTTAAAATATTTATAAAAAGTTAAAAGTACTTTTATTCGTAAAGTTTTATATAATTATTTAAATTTGTCGTGATTCATATCAAAATTTATCAATATATTGTTAAGCTCAGTGGCGGATCTAGGATTTTTCTGAGGGAGGGGCGCACCCAAAAACTTGCCTGAAACCCCAACTATGCTATCACAAAAGCTGGGACGCTACTAGAAAAAAATTCTAGGGAATGGGAGGGGGGTCAAATTTTATCATTTTAGTTTTTAATTAATTTTTTAATTAAAATTATTTTTTATTAGCATTATTTTATTTTTCATTTACATTATTTATTTTTGATTTACAATATTTTTTAAAATCTAATTCTAAATGGTAAATACATATTTTTACTGGTATTTTTTTTTACTAATTACTACTTATGAACTAACACTAGTTTTTACTTTACCTAACTAAAGTTTATATTGTTAAATAGGTTATTGATGAATAATTTAAAAAATAAGTGCAACAAATAGGGAAAAATTAATTAATGGGAATGTTTCAGATGATGGAACGCTCTTCTTTTCACTTTTCTATGTACCGCGATTGCATTGGTTGCTTTGGTTTCACTCTAAAAATGACCGTAATAGATGAAGTAGATGATATTCTATGCTAACAAATGTAAAAAATTTCAATGATTAGTAATCTGTGTAGAGGGTGTGTGGCGATTTAATTTTGTCTAAATTTTTCCTTTAATTTGTTTTCAATAATAATGAAAAAAACGGCCAACAGGTCTTGAGGAGGGGGCGCGCGCCCCCCGCGCCCCCTGGCTGGATCCGCCACTGGTTAAGCTACACTGCTAAACAAAATTAAATGCTACACAAAGATTGAGTTGTGTATAGATTCAAGTGATTTAATTGGCTTGGCGGTGATTTATAAGCAACAAATTTTTCTTTAGCATTTTGCTACAGCTTTTTTCTACATTTTAGCATTTTTGCTACAGCATTTTTTGACCCAGGTTGATCCCTGATCTGGGAACAGTATGGGGTTAGGGGTCTTTCAATCATGTCAAAGACAGGTGCTCCATTCCCACTTCAAAATACCTAAACATCCCCTTGTATTTAAATAAAATTATTTAAAGAAGCTTCTCATGCACTACAAGCAATAGAGGAGCCTGGTAGACGTAATTAAGAAGTTCAAATACAATAAACTGGAAGACATTTAATTACAGAGATATTTAAAACAATTATTTATATATAAAGAATTATGAAACATAGAAAATTTAAGTAGTAAATAAAAGTACAAAACTGATTAAGTTTGGCATTGTTTGAACAAATATAGCCATAGAGTTACACAAGGGCTATTGTTGAAGTGCATCATAATTTTGATCAGAATTCCAAGTTAAAAAATTGTTCTTTTTCAATCTGCATTCTTCTGATACAATAAACAATGCTTTTAAACTGAATAAAATAATGACAAAAATAGATGAATCCATATCATAACAAGTGGCCTGATAGGAAACAACATGGTCCTTTTTAATATTTCTGCAAATAAAATTATTATAACCTGATCTCAAGTATTTTAAACCTAGAATACATTTTTAGGGTAATACCTGAGCTGGCATAAAGTCAGAGAAGTAAATGTCTAATAAAATAACAGCTTAAATAATTTTAAGTACTAAAAAATATTGCATTTTGTTTGTTAATTAATAATATATCCGTTTATGTCATTCATTATATATATTTTGGGCTAAAAATATAAAGATTTTTACTCACTTCTAAAAGTCCACAATTTACAAATACCAGTACTAGTAATGCATAATAATTATGAGCCAGATTGGTTCTAAAATACAAGAGACACCAAGGGAATTATTACATTGATAAAATAACTACATAACAAACTCTGTGATTAATATTTATTCTGCAATTTCATTTATAAACTCGGAGCTGAAGGATGTTAGGTATTATATATTTGGGCCATGGACATGTTTCATATCTAGAGTGGCAACAGAAAAGCAGATAAACTAGTTCTAGTTAATTCTCCTCAATTGGTGCTCTGTGTCCACAGACACAGAAAGTTCAGTCCAATACATTGATTCAACAATCAAAGAGGAGAAAAAAAATAGAAGAAATTTATTTTTTAGGACTATTGAAGTATTTTTCTGTTGTCAAGATTGTTAATAATCATTATTTTACTTTTTGTGATGCTGAGATCTTTTTTTAAACTCAATGGCAACTCGCCTTTTATGACATTGATTTTAATCATTAAAAAAACTTAATTCAATTGCAAAATATACAAAGTTTCTAATTTTTTCTTATAAGTTTTTGTAAAAACAATAATTGCATTAAAAAGTGAACTAACCTGTACTTAGAAGAGTAAGGCAAAACATCAAGTCCTTCAGCAACAATATAACCTTTATAAAGTTGCCAAGAAGCTTTTAATGTAGAAGGATCTAAATATAATATACAAGTTGTCAGTGTATTACAATATGCACTAAATATTAATTTTTATAACAGAGTATTATACAACTAACATATATCACTAGCTTGGTATATGATAGTTGATTTTTTTTCTTCTAAAATTTGCTGCAGATTTCCAATGCAATAGTCGTGTGACTATGGAAATGAAGGTGAATAACACAAATTTTACAGGTAAATTTAAAGATTTAACACAGGTGTAGTATTTAAAAACCTCTTATATATTCATCTTTTAGAAAAGCAATTTTTAAACTAAAACAGTTAGGAAATAATTATTAAATCATACCATATAAAGATAAGGCAGTAGAAAAATCATTTGTCCATTCTGGTATTTGTAGGTCAAATACTTGATACAGCAAATCTAATATATGTTTCTGAAAAACAACGTTTTTAGTAAATAAAAATAATTTTAATAAGTTAATTTAAATTTTTTTTAAGTAATTCAGTAATTGTAATTTTAACAGTTGTTAAAATACAATCAAGTTTAGTTATTTTTTTTAGCTTACTTTCTTTTCTTTCATTCGAAAGATTTTTTTAAAAAATAGAAAGAAGGTATTGATGGAAATATCTGATTCTTTACATAGGATGTTAAAAATTCTAGTACTTTTCGGATAGCTGGACGCACCACCGCAGCAGAGAACAAAGCACCAGTTATGGCAATGATTACGAAACATTATGTTGTCAAAGTATGTGACAACCGTAAGAAGGTTAAGCAACAGAGTATGTAACATTACATTGTTGAAAATTATGACAATTCTAATAGGGTTAGACAACTAATTCTATATTTGGTGCCGTGCAAAGAAACAAAAATTCTCTTTTGTCAGTGTATGTATAATATGACCCTGAAATATATTTAATTTTAAATTAGATTATTATAGGGTAGATAGAGCTTATATTACCGAAGTTAGGTAAAAGGCAAGTAAGGAGGGAAGTTAGGTAAGGGGGCATATTAAAAACAAATGACTTGCATTTAAACAAGAACATAGGTAAGTTTTTATTTTAAATAATACTTTTCTTATTAAGTAAACTTACTCTTAAATCTGCATACGGAAGATACAGCATCTCTATCAGAGATTGCAAATGACATGTTTCTGTCTTACACATATACATGAGACCTAACAAAAATAGTACCACAGTTTATAAGGCTTTTATTTTCAATGCAATATACCAAAAAAATATACATTAAAACACACCAGCCATAGTGGGTTAAATTATATAGTTTGTTTCAAATGTTTAAACACAAATCATCTTAAAGCACAAAATTTCCCTTAAAAGGTTTAGTAGCAAAAAATTAGAAGTAATATGGATCTGGCTTTTATAAATATTTTTTATAAAATGAATGATAAAGAAAGTAACAATTATTAAGTTTCGTTTGGAGAAATAGTGAAGATTACAAAAAATAAGTCAAATCAGGCTTAGAAAATCAACTTAATTTACAATGACTTAATTTAAAATTGTCCTAAGTAAATTGCAATTCCGTTTTATTGAATAACTTGAAACACATTATTTAACACTAAATTAACAAGTTTTACCATTTATGGTTCAATTTCATACCAACCAAGAGACAAATTTTCTCTAATATGTTGAATCTGTCCATTTGCGTCAATTATACTTGTTAATATAATAAAGATATATAAAATTTCACTGAATGCTAGTTAATCACCTTAAAGATTTGCGACGAATTTGTGGATATGGAGACAGGTATTGCAGCATTGTAAGGTTCATACATGCAGTCTCCCCAACCTTAAGGTTACAAAATGGCAACCTTCCATGTAAGCATGTCTTGAATGGAAAGCAAATTTGAATGGAATGGCTGCATTGTACCAAAGTACACTAAAAAGCCATTTGCTACCATTTAAAGCAGGAAAGACTGAACATTTCAATATAATGGATTAATATGTCTCAAAATCCACGAATTTGTGGCAAAACTTCAAGGTGAAGTAGACATCCGGTCCAGATTAGATCTAAAACAGATTTTAACTCGTAAAGTTGGCACAAATGCGCAGCAATGTTTCACTGCAGAAGAGTTGTATACAGCTATGTTTTCACTTGGTACAAAATTGAACCAGAAGTGTTAAAAAAAAATTGTAAATTCAGTGTAAAAATTGGGGGTTTAAAGTCATCTTATCAAAAGGAAATACAATTTTGTAAGGAAAATGCAAAATTAAGTGGATGAACATCAATAAGAAGATTTTCTCTAAATTTTTACACTAAATTTGTTGTAATTATCTAACTTGTTGCTTTCTTTAACGTTTATTATTTTTCTTTAACAATTTATTATGATCCTTATAACCATTTCACTTTTCAAGCAAATCTTTTGTCCCTTAAAGTTTATTGTGTCTAAACTTTTGGGTATAAGGTTTTATTTAGCAAAAGAAATACACAAATAATAGCTAAGTAAAATGTTTATAAATACAATGGAATCTGGGTTTTCTGAATCCTGACTTTTCAAAAATAAAATAGATGTAGCAAAAATCATATTTTTTTAATAACTCTACGGATGAACATGTAATGAATTAATCACATAGAGAACAAAGTATAAAATAACAATCCAGTTGCATTTATATGGCTTGATTAAACAACAGTGACATTTTAAAGCTATTTTTTAATTGCCATTTTTAAAAATCAACGTTTTCTGAGTCAAATGAATGGGAAGTACAGAAAGAAAAATATATTGGGCTTAAAAAGTAGTGATATATAAATATCAGACTAAATAAGACAAAACAAAATATACCTGGCCAAGAAAGTAATGCACACACAATAGCTGCTTTGCTGGAATTCAAATTAGAATCCTTATCTTCACTAAAATAACAAAAATAAACTTAGTTTATGAGTGCTGTTTTAATGCTGTAGTTGACAATATAAAAAAGATTATTTAATTGGAGAATACCATAGCCCCAGAAAACAGCATTAATTCCAGAAGAGATTATTGCCTTGTGATGTTTTAGCTATTTAAAAATACTGCTTATGATATTCCCTGGATATAATAAAAAATTTCACTTATTCCACTTTTGCAAACTTGAAGATAGAATGTTCTTACCTAGTGGATCCTTCAGGTGCATTCGAAAAACGATAATGAAGATCGGTAAAAGGAGCCAGCAATGTCTGTAAAAGAATTATATGTTAAAAAAATAATAAGAGAAGCAATGATTCATTGGGGGTAATTTTGGATCTAGCTTAGTTAGGTTAGTTTTCTATTTACAAAATAAGCATATTAATTTGTTGATGTTCTTATGAAGAAGTGCTGACACTTACAGAAAATATAAGTGCAAAGTAAGATAAACGGATATGGATGAATATAATACTAAACATGTTTTTGAGCAATAATTTTTAGTTATTGTTGCTCTCCCTAATAAAATTCAAAAATTGCTGTTTCTCTTAAAACTGGGAAATTTGAAATTTTATATTGTGAATTTATCAAAATATGCCTAATATGCAGTAACAGTTGTTTCTTTACTACAATTTGTTAAATCCATGGAAGTCTTTCTAACATAAAGCTTCATACAATAGGAACATTATAGTGAAACATGTAGTATGACTACTACATGTTTCAGAAACATCTACAAATCATCTACAAATCATCTACTATTCATCTACAAATTTAAGAAACCTTTTTTTTTTTAAAAAAAAAAAAAAGCAATGGGGACAGTTCTTTTGTAAGACAATAGAATCCAATTAATTCCGTTTTAAAGGTTGAAATATTTTCTAACAGAAATTCAAATGGAATTTTTCCAAAAAAGCATTCTACTAGTTTCGTATTCACTATAAATATATTTGTGTTTTAGAATGTTTCAAAATATAAAATAAGTATAATATCAATGAAAGTTATAGTGTTCCCTTACCTCTAACCCTAGATCATCTTTCATTAAATCTCTTGTAGCAGGATTATTTATAAGATAAAATATAACCCCAAGCACAGCTTCTGATGCTTGCACTTGAACATTTTCTACTAGATTTCTCATAAGTGCATTAATACCTTTGGCTTCAATGCAGGCATGAGGATTAAGCAAAGCTAAAAATGAAAGATAGGCACAAAATCAAAGAAATGGTCACAGAACCTTATCCTATAAGGAGTGACGATAAATACCTTTAAAGCCCATAAAATAAAAATATAGAGCAATAAATGAAAGAGATTAAGACATCTAAAATTTTAAATAAAAAAAAATTACCATGTGCACTTTCTGGTGGTAAAAATACCTTAAAAAGATATTTTGGTCACTTGAGGAAACTAGTAAGGCTTTGAAAAAAAAAACATTTTATAACAAGCTTTGAGAGTAATTTAATTATAATCCAAATAAGTTACCGGAGATGTTTTAATGATTAACAACACACTTTTCTATGTGTGAATCATGGAAGTTGAGTTTTTATTTTTATGATAAACTAAATGCAGAAAAAAGGCATCGAAAGTCTACCAAACATTGAACAGCAAACATGAAATAAAAATATATAAGCTAACTAAAAACAAATCCACTTAATACAAGTGTTCAGAAGGCGTCTGAAGATGTGTGTCAAAAAGAAGTTGGGGCTAAAATTGAAATAATTCTTAACATAAAAATTGGCTTGCCTCATCTGAATGAAACCAAATTTTAAAAAAAGTCAAATTTTCTCACAAATATAAAAAAACTACCCAATAATATTACCTAACTGTGACAAAGTAGCCATACAAGGTCGAATCATATCTCTCTCTTGAGACCCTTCATTCACAATGGCCACTAAACAACTAGCAAAGGCACGGGGAAAGCCGCAAGGATCCAGTTCCAATACTTTTCTCATGACACGCAACGCTTGGACTCTCTCGATGCGATTGTCAAGTGAAATGTCCAGAGATCTCGAAACCAGGAACTGCAGTTTGGTTTGTAAGAAAGCCTCCAGTGTTTCTGTGTCTTCGAGCAAGTAACGGCAAGCCCTGAGTCCTGCTGCCCGGACTTCACATGCCTCGTGAAATAAGGGAATTCTAAGACTGAAAAAAGAAAGATAATCTTAATTTTTTTTAAAAAAAGCAGCTTTAAATACACTGGCTGTTATTGGATTGTTGGCAACTGGATTGTTATTTTATACTTTGTTCTCTATGTGATGAATACATTACATGTTCATCCATAGAGTTATTAAAAAAATCTGATTTTTGTACATACTTTTTTTTTAAAGTCAGAATTAAGATAACCTGAGATAGCCACAGTTTTAAATATCAATAAATATTTCTGAAGTTGAAATTATTTTGAATGCAATCATGATGACATACTTGATGTTTATTATCAAAAAATGTCTAGAAGACTCAAATCAAAAATATACTTTAAAATACATAGATACAAAATACAACTTTTGTGTAATTATCAGTCTCTTACTCTTTATCTTCAATTCCATATATAAAAAATATTTTCATAAATCATTTAAATTTATTATTTAAGCATTTGATAAAAATATCCTAAAAAAAAATGTATAAACTTAGATAATGAAAAATAAACTCACCAGCAGAAAATGTCTCTGTAGGAAATACCAAAGTCCAATTGTTTTTTCATACACATTTTGACTAAACCATTTAAATAACCCAACTTTTTGCTTAAATGTACATCTTGACAAATAACATTATACAAAATTTCGTGTATTACTTCAGAGGCAGCTAAAAGAAGAAAAGCAAATAATAAGTTAAGATCACAAATTCAAAATGATCAGATTACATATTTTGTTGATTACATTAAAGCAATAAAAAGTACAATCCATTTCTAATAATAAGATGCAATACATTAAATTAAAGCTTTATTTTACGATAGCAAAATACATTAGGCATTTTAACAGTAATTTAGTGTGCAGTTTCTTAACAAAGAAAATGTAGAATTATAACAGTTTGCCTGAAGCACAACTTTATGTTAACAAGATTTGATTGTATGATGATTTTTAATTGACGTATGCATAACTTTTAATAAATTGTAAAAGTGATGTCATAATAGGAGGATCTCGGCCTCTGATATATTAATATTACTTTTCTTGCATTTTCTTGCTTACTCTTATGCACAGTACTACCTTACTTCTTGCAAAGAACATTCATAGTTGGTTTGCCCTAAAGGGCACATAAGTGAAGAAATGCCTTGTAACATGCAGTAAGAGGTTATATTAGGAAATGAAGGATTAATGTAGGGAACAAAGGCTTTGATTTTTTTCTATTAATATAAAAGTAAATGGGAAAATATACAATTAAAGATATAAATTTATGAGATAATTTTATTACCTTTATTAAGGTCCAAATAAATATTTTCTTCTTCACTGTCTCTTCTTTCTGTGGGAAAAAAAAATATTTTCAGCTTGAGAATTTTGCATGTTTAAAGCATTACTACTAAAAACTAATCATTTGATAAGAAAAGATTTTGGATTAGAGTCTGATAGAATAAATGAGTTAATATAGAAAATTCATTTGTTCTATCAAACATTGTTGATTGCCATTTTTTTAATAATGATTAAATGTGGTTGGTTTAAAGTTGATACACCAAGCTTTTGAAAAACAGATCGGTAATGTTATGCTAAAGAAGGATTTTAAATTTTAATCCTTGATGGTGATACCCTATCAAAGGATTATGCACCAAAACATTCATTAATAGTGAGATATTCATTTTGTAGTAAAAACATTTAAGAAGGTGCTTGTTAATCAACGAAAAAGGGCTATAGAAGGATACATTTATCCAGCATATTAACTCTTATAGAAAGATTTTTTATTCAAAATCTTAATTTGTGACTTTTGTTTATTGTTCTTATTTTTTTACTTTGTTTGATCAATCAAAAGTCTCCCGACCAGAATGTTACACAAGGAATATTGAGGATGAGATTTGTAATTTTGAACACAGTGGAAGTGCGTGCCCGGTCCAGAATTAGCACCTTACACCAAATGTAATCTTGAAGGTTTCTGTCCCTATAGATGCTCGTCTTTGCCACTTTTTAATATGTAATTTCTACTTTGATAACCACAACAAAACTCTAAATTTTGTCAGTCACATAGAAAACTTTAGCAAACTGGTAGTCTCTTAACTTTTACAGTCATCTACGAATTATTGGTCAGAATTATTATACTTTAAAATTGAAAAATACTACAAATGCTTTATTTTATGTTGACATCGAATGTAAAATATAGGTGTGTTGTAGAATTTGGATTTTAGTAGCCGGTCATAGATATTGTTTTAAAGGAACTTGCTTATACAACACCCGGAATAAATGGCCAATGCACTAATCTTACTTCTAAATCTCCCTCCTAGTTTACTATTGTGTCGAAAACCATGTGAAACAGCCATAACTTAATTTTCTTACATATCTAATAAAAAGCTTTAGCACACTTCAATCTCAAAATATTTACAATTATATTACTCTAGATAAGATTAGTTGTCGATCGCCTGCCACATTGTAATAAACAAACGTAGTTTTGCATTCAATGTCTTATTTAAAAATAGTTAAAAATGGGAAATTTAATTTCTTGTTTTTAGACATTCTTGCTGCTCTATTAATGAAATTCAAAAATTGATCGTAAAATTTTTTTCTAATTTATGAAACAAATAATATGTTCACTGTAACTGTTGTGTATTTGTTTGTTTGGTTAGTTTTCATCGTTTTCATGTTTTGCGGTAGTTTTGCTTTCAAAATGTGTGTATCTATTTTTTTTGTGTGTAAACATATATTTTTTTAATAATCGGACGAATGTATACCTTTAATATTTAATGATGAGCTTAACTTTAAAATTTTTGTTTTGTTTGCTTTTATTTGCGGGAGATACCTTCCAGTCTGAACATTGTCATTTGAGTGAAAATGAAGATCTGTCCTGCCAAGAGCCAGAATCAAAAAGCTCTATGTACAAACAGAAAAAGTAATTATAAATAAATCATGATGAATAACTAGTTAGCCAATAAGCAAATAAACTGAAAATGTTTATAAATCTCGAAAGTTTTTAGTGTTTTACAATTACATTTTGTGATTTATTTATCTATGGAGAAAAAATATAAACATATTTTGTTTTAATAGGTATCTTTTATATGATGTAAACCCTGGTGAAGGTTTTAATCTGAGAAGAGATGTGTACATGAGAATAGCTACTCTTGTCAAAAAACTTAATAAAGAAAGCAAAGATACTCTGTGGACATTAGTTTTACCTCCATGGGGTCCTTTGTATCACTGGAAATCAAGACATATTGGTTTTCAAGCCCAAATCCAGTGGTCTACATTTTTCGATTTATCAAGTTTTAAAAAGTATGTTCCTGTCATTGAAGTAGAGGATTTTCTGAAAGGTAAGTTTCTTTGTTTATAAGAAAACTAGGGATACTTGACCCATTCATACTTTTTGATTAGTTTAAAAAATAATTAAAAAAAACATTGGTAGTTTGTAAAATATGACTACATTCACAAATTTAATCTGGATCAAGTATTCCAATGTATATGGGTACCTTGACCAACTTCTTATACTTTAAATAGTATAACTTAAAATTATAAAAACATTTTTTACATGCGAAATTTCTTTGTCATCAAAAACTTTATTTTAACTTTCTTATTCTATTGATATTCATTGGAACTTTATTATTCTATTGACATAGTTTTGATGAACATTTATTGAAATATTTCTATTTTCTATCAGTATTGTATTGAAAAAAATTGTAGTATTGTTCTAAAAACACTTTTAATGGAAAATTGCTGAATATTTTTAGAATTTATGGGTAATCCTATTTTATCATGTAAATGTAAACTTTTTCAGAGTATGGTAACACCATTGACATCTTGTATTATCTTCAGCATTATGCAGAAGACTGGAATAATAATGAATGGGAAGAGCGTGCAGATATCAGGGATTGCCTTGGGAACCCTCCATATCATAAAACTGCCAATAGCGAGTTTAGTGGATGGTTCTGGGATTATGATAATATTTCATTGAAGCAGTTTTATTGTTTGTCTATTCAGGGATACAGTAGTACATTGAAGAGATTTCTAGAATCTACTAGTGCTGGGTAAGTAAAATTTATTTTGGCTTATGTATCATGTATGGATAGTTTAACAACCTTACACATTGATAGTTTAATTTCATTTACTTTATTTTGTCAATGGAGCATCTTGATTATCCTCAAATAACAAAAACAATTTAAAAATTTTAAACTGGCAAAATAATAGTAATAACTTCTTTAGTCCTTTGTGATCAATCAAAATTGCCTTGAGGAAATAGAAAACTACTGGAAGTCTTTATAAAAGTAGAAATTTTTTAGTCTTCAAAACTCTTATTAATGTGCATAACTGGTGTCTCTGTGACAATGTTGGAATTTTATGATATAATTTTCTCTTGATATCCTTTTTTGTTTGTTGGGCATATTTTAGATATTTCTGTATTGTAATGATTTGATGTAGTTCATGTATGCTTTAATGCAATGTCTTTCTTGGAATCTTTATTGTAGAGCCATTATGATTGACAGAGCAGAAGTAATATTACATGACAGTTTTGGAGATCTTGATTACTGGATGGTAGGTTTTAATTCAGAAAAATGTCTTATGCTCTATAAATACAGGGTGTCCGTAAGAGAATGTCCGAGTTTTAATGGTATATTACAGTAGTTTATTTTATACTTAATATAGCAAATTATATATGAGATTGAAGGAAAACTAACCTAGTTCTTCCTATAAGTGCTCAATGTGTGCGCCTTTAGTGATATGGCACACATACAAACGAAAATGCAATTCTTCCCATACTGTCTGCAGTAAGCCCAGAGTAATGGAAGCAAATAATTAATAGATGGCCCTGCAAATGTTAAAACGGTGTAGCGGTACAAGCGCATGCGCTTAACTGAAACTGTTGGAACCTTCAGCACAACTGTCGAACGATTACAGCTGATTCTATTACAATTTGAAACTCAGATATTCTTTTACAGACACCCTGTATTTTGTGCATAATAAGATTGAAACAATATACCCATTGATATTATTTCAGGTCCGAAGGAGTATGGTGTTTTCAAAGAAATTAATAGACATTGGTGACGATTTTAGAAAATTGTACCTCAATTCTACAGATGAAAAGGATAAAACAAACTTGCCCAAGAGCTTAACTTCTTCCATTGAACGTAAGGCTGTGGGTGGACCTTATGTTGCTGTGCATTTAAGAAGAAGGGATTTTGTTCAAGCCAGACCTAAAGATGTTCCAAGTATAGATTTTGCTGCTCAACAAATTTTGAAGCATATGAAGAGATTGAATCTTGAAACATTGTTTGTGGCGACTGATGCTTTACAGTCAGGTAAAAGTTTTTAACAATAGGAAAGCTGAATTTTTTTAAATGTTGTCACAACTAATTTGTATACTCTTTAAAAGGTTGTTTAAAAATATTTTGTTTGGCTTTAAATGTAGTAGTCTTTTTTGTAAAAGATCACAATTAATTTAAATATTAATATGTAAGTTTTTCATTACCATTTATAGTAACCATGTCTAGATTAGAAAGAGAACATTTTAAATGCATTAAATATTTTATTTTAATAGTAATAAGTGTAACAATCCAGAACAAGTTGTTAACTAAACTTAATTTTTGATATTAGACTGATATTTTGTAAATTTTTATTGTGTAGAGTTTGAAGAACTACGGCGTTACATTCCTGGTGCCAAACGATTTCTTCCAAACAATAAAGAGTTGAAAGATATATTAGATGGAGGTGTTGCTATTGTTGACCAGTGGATATGTGCACATTCAAAGTATGTATTTGCTTATTTAACTTTATGTTTATTTTAACACATTGGTTTTGTAGTTATATATTTTTTAAACATTTTTCATAAAATGTATTTTTCAAATCAGCTTTATCTGGTGTATTGCTATTATTTTTTTCACTTTGATTCTTTATAAAAAGTTAATTTTATTTGCAATAAATCAATGTAAACTAGTTTTATTAGGACAAACACAACTTAAGCTACAGGTTATTTGTTATTATTGTTATGACTAATGCGCTCCAGTTGTCTACCGAAGTCTGTATAGGTCTAATAGATAATTGACAATGAGAAAGTCCATAACAAGATGGAGACATGTCATTATTTTTAATCCCTTTTTCTCGCTTAACTTGTAGTCATTATTTTTATAAATAAAATGCAACACTACAACTTATCTTTTTTTTTATTTTTGTCTTTTTATTGAAAGGTATTTTCTCATAAAGGAAACTCGTTTTATTAAAAGTTAATATCTTTAAATATTAACTTAAAAACAATAAGAAAACAATCCTTTGATGAAAAGCAGTTTAGTTTTATTTTGTTTGCAAAAATGTTTTTTTTTTAAAGCAATGTCTTAAAAAAATAATTGAATCTCAAAGACAAGTCCTTTTAATAAATTTCTTAAAACATCAATATAGTTGTCTACTATTTTCAGTCATTTTCAATATTAGAACTTAGCTCAGAATACTTGTTACATAACTTATTTATTTTACATATTGCCAAATACGCATATATGAATTTTCTTTTAACATAGGATTGTGCTTTGTTTTAGGTTCTTTATTGGATCCTATGAGTCAACCTTTTCTTTTCGTATACAAGAAGAACGAGAAATCTTAGGATTCCTGGTAGACACTACATTTAACAGATTATGTGGGGACAATCAAACTACTTGTACTCAACCATCTAAGTGGACTATTGTTTTCTCTTGATTATAAAATATTGATATTTTTAAATCTATATATTTTAGTATGCATTTAGTATAGTAGATAATACAATTTTCTATGCAATGAAGGTGCCAAATTTAAAGACTTTTTTTCTATTTATGTGCATGACTGTGTAAGTATTCTATTAAAATTTAAAAATAATAGTTTTAAAAAGTGAATATCATTTAAATAAATAATCTTGACCTGTTCCAGTTGAGTTGTTTGAAAATATTTTTTTTACTAAAAAGTTCTGTGATAACAACATTGATCATGCTCTCCTTGAATTGATTTTATTGTAGATTTGTTTCTTCTAATAGTTACATATCTCTTGCTGTGTCACCAATGATATAATGAAAATGCATCGTAAATAAATCCAAAGCCAGCAACCTTTTATTTACGTTTATGTACACATCATAAATTGAACTATAACTTTTTTACTTGGTAAAAACAGAAGATTTGTCAAACGTCTTACAACTTAATAACTTCTTTCCTTCAACAAACGTAGCCTGAGCACACCTCACAGCCAAAGAACTAACCAATAAATAACATTAAACAAAAGAAATCCACCAGGGAAAATGTACCGACACTTTCTGTCTATACTATTGGCAATATCTTGTGGTGTCATTTTGTTTTCATTAAATGGCCAAACACAAGAAGATTGTTCTGGTTGCTGGGCACTTTGCATATCAGATAAGGATGCAAAAGAGGCAGATTTCTTACTTGGCATTCCTGGTTCAAGTTCTCCCTGCAATATAAATAGGTAAGTAAAGAGTATAATTTATAACAAACATTTAAAGCAACATTTAAGTCTGTGTAAAAAAATGTGTAATCAAATTTGGTACTTTTTCAATGAATATATCTTTTAGCATTTTGTGGCTTTATAGACTAGAATGAATCTCATTTATAGTATCATGTGCTTAACACACACATAATATTTTATTAATGCATAAACATTGCACAATTTCAGTTTGATAAATTCAATAACTATGATCCATATCTGTGTTAATAGCAAAATAATTTTCAACCATGCAATTATAAAAATTATTTTAGAATAAGTTTAAGTTGTCTTGTATGAGAATAAACTTTAACTTTTAAGTGTTAAATTCCAAAAGTAAAAACATTTCAAAACTAACTAAATTAGATTAAATAGGGGCTTAGAATATAAGTGAACCAAGTCCATAAAGAGCTTTTTTTGTGCAACAGAAGTTTAAACTTAAAGCTCATAACAAAATTACCTTTTAACATTTTTTTAATTGCTGCTGGTTTATATTGTGTAAACTAGGGCTTTTTTCATTATTGCACTGAAATTCTACATGGTAAATGACAAATAGTGGACTTGGTTCACTTGCATTCTTAAACCTTCAAATATTAAGTAGTAATAATTTTTGGTAACAGCAGTAGTTTATATGTACAGCTCATTCTTCCAGCCTTCAATTTCAATGGTCAGTCCCTCAAAATCAAAATTTCAGGCTGTGAAAACATTTATTACTGCTTAAAATATTCAATATGCATATTACTGCTTAAAATATTCAATGCATATTTTGATCTATGTAATGAATTATTATTGTTGAAGTTAAGGGTGTTTATTTTTTAAAGAGTAAAACAGGTTTAGAGTTTTCTTATCATGGTATATTGGACTTGAAAAAAAAAATAATACTCATTTCCGCCGCCCCCCCCCCGCCCCCCCTTAAGTACCGTAACAGTCTATATGCAAAAGAGCTAGATTTTTTTTCTCAATATCATGTAACTAAATTTCGTAGCAATATTAGTTTTTTTTTAACTACTAGTCAGTATACCTACTAGTAATAAATTTAGACATCCAACTCTCTTCCTTTTTTATAGAATTAAATTAGCAATGATTTTAAAAAGTAAGATTTATGCAAACGATTTTTATTCTGCATGTATATTTATAAAAGTAGAGATCAATATTAAAATAGGCACTTATATTAACCAAAATTAGTCTAATTAATTATGTCAGTTAGGTTCAACCACATGAATCAAGGTACCAAAAAATAACTTACTTTTTTCGCAAACATTCTGAAAGTGGATGCTGCCTCACTTTCCACAGAACAGAATGTTGCAGTACTCTCAACCCTCTTCAAGCCTGTGCTCTTCTTCCTCCTTCTTTTATCCTTGTTATAAATGTAATTCACAACTGCGTACTCTACTAGCGATGCAAAAACGAATCCTGCAAATTAAAAAAAGGAATTTTACCTAAAAAGAATAAAATTTACCTACGCCCGGATTGATAGCAGAACTACACTTGACGATCCTGTTTAAAATACAGATAATAAATTATCACATTCTTTGTACACCTTTTTCACAAAGTTTAAGTACGTTTGTACGCATTGATATTAAAATGTTAGCGGCGCAGTGGCTGAGAGGTTAAACGTGTCCGCCTCGTAGGCCCAAGATCGTGGGTTCGAGCTTCAGCTGAATCGTCGGATTTTCTAAACGGGAAAATCTTTGGCACGCATTTCATATGATTATGTGGTGTGTAAAAGATCCCTGGAGGGTTCATTTGGCTTGGGTTCTCTCGGCTAAATTAAATCTAGGCATACTTTGACATCCACAGAGAGCTCATGTTCATTATAATCTGCGCGTCAAAATTGGTAGCGAGAGTCGCCTAATGGTGCCTCAAAAAAGGTCTTCAGTTCTGAGGGATTTTCTGAGTCTGCAAAGGCTTGACCGCCAATGTTGCAGCCCCAATAGAGAAAAAAAGATATATTAAAATGGTGCATCTTTATTTTGAATTCGCAAATCGTAAGATACTTACCAGTGCATACTACATTCCATATGTCGAGTGCATGAACATATGAAACTTTGGGAAGCTTATCTCGGATCGCTTTTTCACTTGTCACGAGGGTTAACAAAGTTGTCATGCCAAGTGTTACTCTTGCTGGCGCCGCCGGAATTTCAACCCAGAAAGATAACCATGATGTCACAACAAAAAGAATGCTGGGTATGTATATGTCCAGTACGAAATGCCCGAATTCCCTTTGAAGATTGAAACGAGCTGTGATGCGGCTAAAGTTTCCTGTGAAAAGTATCAAATTTGAATGTATTTTTAGAGATTTCATCAAATCACTATGTTTCTTTTAGCTTATAAATTGACATTTTTAAAAATGTATTCGAATTTTCATTTTATCACAACTAGATATAATTAATTTTGTATTTGTTTAAGATTCTTTAAAATGAACGACTTTATAACCGAAACTTTTCTTAGTTTAACCTTTTTATTTAAATATTTTATAGAAAAAAAATAGAGTAGAAAGGTATTAAATTTTTCGATTTCAAATGGTATACTTGTATTCCTGCGCATTTGCTATTTATAATTTGTATAAAGTTATTTTAATTGAAGTTTTACCTGTTTGTCGGTAAGATACAACATTTTGTTCTAAACTATAATTTGTCAATGCGAAACCTGTTAGCAAGAAATTGCCATTTAAATCTAACGGTCTGTCTTCTGCCCAGTCTAATTCCAAATCAGCAAGAGGAAGGGTACCTGAAATAGCACTTTTATTAGGAGTGCATAACGTAAGCAATGGATATTTTTCTTAATTTCAAAATTTGTGTATACAATCATATAAAATTCATGTTTCAAATATTTAAAGTTAACTCTTTACCTGACTTACACAAGAAATAACCTTGCACGTTGATAAATATTAGTAGTAACTGTGAATGTTTTAAACCTGCTGTGTAACAGCAATCACAAATGAATATCTGAATCATTTTCTAAGCAACCTATTAAAGATTTCAAAGTTGAAAATTATTAACTGTCGATAGAAGTCTATTTTGACTTAATATTTATAAACAAAATCACATTTTTTTGTGATTAAACCCAACTCTAAAAAAAAACCATCCGATATAAACAAGTGATTCTCTGTCAACTTAAATTTTTAAGTCCTGGTATACTTTTACCCCTGTATTTGAAGTGTTATTGAAAGTTTACTTGTTAGTGGATTTTGTTATAAATAACATCACATTGTTACATGCTATAAAGGCATGAATGTAACCTAGTAGACTTTGTTCTAGCTCTTATCGGTTTTCCGTATTTTTTGGTTTAGTGTAATGGCGACGGTTGGGTCAAGTTGATACGTCTTTGGGGTCAAGTTGATACGGTGTATCAACTTAACCCACAAGAATATTCATATGTTGCATTTATTTATAGATATCAAGAAACTACAAGAGGCGAAATACCAATTGATATTTTTGGAAGAGCTTATGAAGAGATTAGAAAATGGCAGAATGTATATTAGGGAAGCGGCCAAAATCTTTAATATAGACACAATAGCTCTTTACAGGTTCAAGAAAAAAAGGGAAAATAAAACTTGAAATGCCAGAGGCTACTGACGAGGTTGTAAAAATGGGTTATGCTAAACATCGACAAATATTGACTGACGAACTTGAGGAGGAGCTTAGCAGATATATTTTAACAAGAAAATAAAAGTTAAAATTGTTTAAATCATTGGGGGGTAATATTACCAAGAATGGAAGAACAGAAAAGAACCGAAAACAAAGAACTGAAAACCTGACAAAAGAAGTTAAAAATAAAAAAAAAGAGAGAAACGAAGAAAAATTTAAAAAGATGAATCAGACTCTGATGAAGGCGAAGAGTCTTTTTGTTTGGTGTGCTTCAAAACATATTCAACGTCAAAGCCTGGCCAGGACTGGATACAATGGATATCCTGTAAGAAGTGGGCACACATCGCATGTGCTGAAGACAATCCATTTTACACGTGTTTCAATTGTCAATCAGATCCCAATTTCTCAGACTCGGAGTAATCATCAGTTACAATCAATGTAGGCCCTATCATGTAAAACTTTGTATCATATAAAGTTAAAAACCTATTTATATTGTAAAATAAAACACTTTTCGTAATTACTGCATTTTTATTAGATATATTTAAATATTTCCTAGCACCGTCTCAGCTTACTCATTTGCGTATCAACTTGACCCAATGCCGTATCAACTTGACCCAGATCGGGTTAAGTTGATACACATTGCAATATTTTAAAAAACATTTTTTTTGTTAGTGAAAATTCAATTCTGTTTATATTATAAAAATATCAGGCGTTAGCCAAAGAGTTATAGTTACTAACTACACTTAGTTTGTTTCAAAATATTGACAGAAAAAAATTACAAAAATCAGAAAGTAAAAAGTGTATCAACTTGACCCGGTCTCCCCTAGCCTTAGTTTTTTTTTAATGTACATTGAAAGGAAAATATATTTTTCCTTTATAAATATTAAGTCTAACTTGACTTTTGAATGAATAATTTTGATTTCTGAAATCTTTTTAGGTTGTTTTAGAATATGTTTCGGACATTCACCAGTGATTGTCGACATTCATTCGATTTTGGACATTCACTGTAACATACACTCTTAAAACAAAAGAGTGAAATCTACTCCAGTAGGAGAAGTGCATTTTCGACACTGGAAAGGTACACTCTTAAAACAAAAGAGTGAAATCTACTCCAGTAGGAGAAGTGCATTTTCGACACTGGAAAGGAGGGAATATTAAATCAGACTGAGTTTAAATCGCTCGTTTGGTTTAAGAGTATACTTGCACATAATTTATCAACGAGCATGATTATTGGAATACAAAAAAAATTTTTTTTAAGTAATTACCCGGTTCAGAATTTTTAGATCACTAAGAATTTCCTTCCTAATTGTACTTGATTAGAGTATTACAACACTTAAACAAAAAATGATGTGGAAAATAATTTTATATTTGTTCAAAAATAATCAAACCAAATCAAGAAAAATCAAAGTTATAAAACGGAAAAAAACACTACCATTAGTGAAACTCTGAAACAAAACATTTCTCGTTACGGTAAATTAAACATATGAGCAGTAATCAACAAATAATGAATTCAAGTCGATCTTAAAGTTTAAACCCCCTTAATAATGTGCAAATTCCAAAAATTGTAGAAACTAAAAACATCATGTTGGTTGGGGGAAAACCTTTGTTTCGTCCACTTTTGAAAATTTTGAGAAAAAATGCTTTCCCTATCAGGCAATTTGGAGAAAAGTAATATGTATCTAAAAGAATTTTTGACATGCTCCGGTCATGTCGGACAATAGATTTTTCTAATCCTGTTACTATGTCGCTTGATCGTGATTCTAAACTTCAATTATCATCCCAAAAAGATTTCTTATGTTTACAGGCATGAGAGTGGGGAAAATGTAAAAAAGAGGAAATTATGCGCAAGGTAAATTTTAAGAAAAAATTTGTCTGGAAGTCGATTACTATACATTTCATTTACACATAATATATTGCAAGTGTTAATATACATCTGTATATATTTGCATACATATAATACAAGTTAAAAATTTAAAATTCTTACTTTATAAAAATGTGCATACTCAGTTTAACCAAAGCCTCTGAAATAATGATTTAAACATAAAACTTGAAACCTCTACTTCAAGAGATGTTTAAAAGGATAGAATTTTGACATCCCTTTAATATCCCGACACTCCGGCGATTTTAATATCCTGAAAACTCCGGCGATCTCAATATCCCGAAACTCCGGCAATCTCAATATCCCGAAACTCCGGCGATCTCAATATCCCGAAACTCCGGCGATCTCAATATCCCCAAACTCCGGCGATCTCAATATCCCCAAACTCCGGCGATCTCAATAACCCGAAACTCCGGCGATATTCATATCCTCAAACTCTGGCCATTTTAATACCCGGAAACTCCGGCGATTTTAATATCCTGAAACTGGCGATCCTATAATATCCCGAAACTTCGGGGATCATAATATCCCGCGAATCTGCAAAAAAAAAAAAAGCGGAAATCCGCGAATCTGCAAAAAAAAGGAAAAAAGCGGAAATTTGGCATGCCTGTGTTAAGACCGACGATATCTGAAAATAAATATTTTTTTATCCGAAAACACACACACATAACCTATCCTAATTTATAATTAGTGATTTTTTTTATTTATTTCGTTTTACAAAAAAGGCTATAACTATAAAAGTAATCGAAAAAGCAAACTATCTGAAATTCATTCCTGTTCAAACTTATCATCACCATCACAGAATAATAAAACAGAAGTATTTTACAGCTGCAAAGTGTATGGGGTTTAGAGATATTAAGTTATGGCATTGACCGAAAAAATTCCCACGCAACAAGATATTTCCGGTTGCCTATTATATAAGATAACTTTGAGCACCCAAATCAGAATAACAAACCTTTGAATTGTTGATCAGACGTTCTAATGCTGTAATTTATTTTATTTGAAGATAATCTTTCAATATTATAATGATTACCATTTAGAAAACACAATTTGAAAATGCGGTGGCCAAACATCTGTTAACTTTTTTTCACCTTCATTATTTAATGAAATTAACGATACACTTTTCTGATTTGATTTTTTTGAATACTTGTAAATTTTAAAGAAATAATCGCTGTTTTTGTGTATGAAATATGAAGATAAAGCTATATCTTACTACTCTCTATCTCCAAAGTACATTGCTGTTCGTCCATTGGATATCTATAAAACTGCATTTTACAAAATGGCCGAAGTTTCACTCTGAAAAAATTGAAGAAAACCATGATAAATCAGACTGATTGATGAAATTATGTTAATTATTTAACAAATAAAACATAAAAAAATATATTTGCTAAAGGTAGGCGAGTACCCAAAATTCCACAAAATTCTAAAATTTTTACTATTACTTTAATCTTTTCCAAATTTGGCATAGTGATTTCAATACAATGAACAATGCTATCTATGCAATTTTTAAATTTAAATATAATGTATTTATTTTAAACGGTGTTTTTCAACTAAAAGAGAGAAAAGTGTGGCTAACAAGTGTACCACATTGAATTTTCCTCCTATAAACATTAATTATGTGTGAAATTCTTCGTTTTGAACTGATGCATGCAATGACCCTCTAGAATTAAATACAAATTACAAGAAAAGAATTTATTAAGATAAATTTTATGATTTAATAAAAAAAACGATTTTTTTTCGATCACTTGGACATTTAAAAAAAAAACTACGATATTTACACCAGATGTTAGAGGCTTATAGCACAGATATATATTGTAATAGCATCTGTAAAAAATTTCAGGTAAATTAATGCAAAACTTTTTATGCTGGGAGTGTTAGTGTAACCCCCTTTTTTTTAGTTAAAAAACACCGTTTAAAATAAATCAATTATATTTAAATAAAAAAATTGCCTAAAAAGCATTGTCTAAATTTAACTAACTACAAAAGTCACGTGCCCCAGTATACAGCTGTGATGTAGCGCTGTTTCATTCATTAGGTTATTTTTTGAGATCGTTAAAAATTACAGTATATTTGCTTTGCTGTGCCATTACCTATCAAGTTGTAAGTATAATGTCAGTCGCAGTTGTAGAATTATATGGAAAATGAGGTGATTTCCAGTTAAAGCCTTCTCATATTTTGCACTGGTCTATAATTTATTAAAAAGCTCGTATTTGCGGAAAGAGGCATTTTCTTTTTGGAAACTTATTTAAACGGCATCCCTTTGTTTACTTCCTGATAAGGTAATTTCTAACAACTTAAAATGAATTAATTTTCATGTAAAATAGAATAAAATATACCTTTTGCTAAGGAGAACCTGTCCACTTGGGGTAATGTGTAAGTAGACGGTACCTTCGGTCTTCGCACTTGCAAGAGAAGCCATTTCTTTGTCATTCACAGCATGGATAGAAGGTGTCCAAATGTTTTCCGCGTGCCAATTGCTACCCACAATTTTTTGCACTGCGGATTCAGGTTTGAATTTCAATCTTTCGTCCTCCCAAGTTTGTCGAAATAGCAATTGCATAGAATATTCCTATCAAAAGTATTCAATTATTCACCAATATATTTCAAAAGAGCTCTGCATATGAATGAAAGTCTATGAAATTATCTTGTAAAAAATTATTTTTCTGTTGATTTTATTTAAAATACAAAACACGGAGAATTGTTTTGTAAGTTTATTATGTACGTTTTGGAGGCTTATTCACTAGTTTCAGAAAAATATTTTGCTACTACATAAAAGGATTATCTGGAACATCTTTAGTACTAACATTACACATCTCCATATAATATAAAATTGTAATTGTCGGACGCTTGAAAGCCATGTGACTAACGCTGCTTCAGCCAATCCGAAACGCTGAAAGTAAATGTGGCGGTGTGCTTGTTTTTTGCCGGGGCTACTACAGGTTGCGTCCCGTGGCCTTGGTAGAGATCGTTACTTAGCGCTAGAGCTACGTGATGCCCTGGATGCAGACCCACGGAAACTTGCATATTTTTCAACAGTTGGCATCGGTCTTAAGTTTCCGGCCACGCATCGTAAAAACAGCCAAAGCCGATGCATCTTCCCCTTTTCGTCTTGCGCCCTCTCCCCGCTGGTCGGGACCTTTTAACTAAAATATCTTAGTTTTGCATGTTTGTTTGCGGAGCAAACAAAGAGGAATTACGTAGCAATTCTCGGTGGTTGGCGAGCGGTAGCGAGCAGGAGGCTTTGCCCCCCTAGTTCATTAATAAAAAACATCTAACACATCTCTTTTATCACAATTATTTAGCTTAAAGCTAAGAACTATTTAATACAATGTAATTTATTAATTGACTATAGTTTGCCTCATTGTGATGAAAAAAATAATTACTATTACATCATAAAATCATCATTAAAAGATTCAGCAAACTTACTGTTCGTAGCTCATCAATGGATGTCATGCCATATACAAACATACTTGTATAAACTGTTATTGGAGTATCTGAAAGAAAAGAGCGAGAAACTTTTTGAAAATCAATAAAAAAGATATAAATGTCTTTGTTAATAAATCCCCTAGAAAACTTCGTAAATTACTATATTCTTGTTAAGAATTTTAAGTGTGATTTTGTAAATTACATTGCTGCATTGCTTTAAGTGCGAAGTTAATGCTGTACTTATTAAGTAATTCATGCGCATACACATCATTCATACGCATACATGTTTTGATTGTACCAAATAATATTATATAATTATATATAAGTTTTTTTTTTGTCCCGCAAAGCATATTCATTGATTATATGCAAAAAAGAAAAATAGCCAAGCAATGTCTGTTTCAAGAGTAAAAAAAATGTCTGCATAATAATGAATATTTTAAAATTTAAGTCCATAAAGCATTTATAAAAATATAAATAAAGAAGTAAACAAATTTAATTACATATCTTATAGAAATAGATTATCAATTCCCCTTTTCCCTTTTCGTACATAATTTTCCAGTGATCCCATTTCCCCCATACACTATTAGTAAAGCAAATTTGTCTGATAGGTTCTCTACAATTTTACAAAAGTTCAACATGTTAAATCTATTTAGTCCAGACAAATGCACTTTACATAGTACAAAGTTGTTACCTAAAAAAAAAATTGTCTTACTTTTGGTAGCATATGGTCTTAACCGGATATTGTAAATTTTTGGATCAGTCAACGCTGCAAAAAGCATTTCTTGATGCTCATATTGTTGTTCTGGAGTATGTTGTTGGAAAGATTTCATTTCAACTAAGCTAATAAAGAAAAGAATGATTTCAATACATTTTTAATTAACTTACTTAGCTACTGGATGTTTGAAAACTCCTTTAAAGACATTCTTTAAAGACAGGTAATTTGTAGCAAGTTTTTTTTAATCCAAATCTTTATAAGGTTGGAAATGAAAAGGGAACTGTTAGAGAGGCCAAAATTAGATTTCATGGATTTAAATCTATCTTTAAAAAATATAATTTCTTATGTCATTTACGTGTTTATGAAACGTTCCTTTGTAAAATATATGTGAAAGGGTATTATATCTCTGGAAAGGGTGTTGAAATTTAAAAATGGTTTATCTTTGCTGTATGAATTATACTCTTTAGAACTCTTTGAAATTTAAGTTATACAATTGAATTGACAAAATGGGAACAAATTTATGAATACATTTCTCTCTCACAATCATGAATAAACTAATCGATTAAGACTGCGAGCATATTATATAGCATCAATGATAATTAATCCAAATTATATATGCATTCACTTACTTGATTAGAAATAAAAAGATAATCCATGCAATACATATTTCTTTGAAATGTCCCATTTTATATATTTTTAATAAAAATTTCTGGAGCGTGAATTCATCAAAGCACCCCCTTGAAAAATGACCAGCTGAAACGGAAGAAAATTCCACATATTCTTTTCTTTTTACTTATCTCATAAGAATAAATAGGAATTTACCGCGCATGTGTGCTGTAGATTACAATGTTAAGCCCAGAAGGCCTTCAAAAAACTTACTATCTTTCTTACCATGTAAATTATACCGAGACATGTCTCTTACACAGTTTTTTTCGGCGATTTTTCAAAAGGGAAAGGAAAATTTATGCTTTTATCCCAGTATTCGTTCTGTCTCGTACAAATTTATCACCCAGTATTTTTAATTAATCCCTATTTTGATAACAAAAAGTTTGGTTTTTTCTGGTATCTGTTGCGAATAGGTGACACTGCCCTGATAGAGGTTCTGTTCAGCTACATGTGTGCTGATGCCCTTTGACAACAGGGGTGAAGACCTCAATCTTAGATTAGCAATTCTTCCAGGTGTTAAAGAAAATCTTAGTTTTTTTTTTAAGTAACGCAGTTTGCAAAGCTATCTATGTAGTTAGGTTGTAAATGAAAGATTTATACAAAAAAAATTAATCGACATTTACAATTCATTTTATTAGACATATAACTGTCTACGGATTAATTTTAAGGATGTCTACGGATTTTATGCAATTGAATGTATGTCCTTTTCCCCACCCCTAATTGTGTTGTAACTTGTAACCTGTTGTGTGCGTTTTCTAAATAAATAAAAAAAAAAACTTAGTGTAAGCTTAGGTAATGCCTTTTCAAGTTAGCTTTATTTCCCGCTTCCCCTTCCTAAAACAATCCTAGCAGCAAAACACGTTTTACAGAGTTCAAGTTCACTTTCGGACATAACGAAAAGGCAACTTGCAGGTACGGAATATTATATTTTATTCTAAAAGTTAATTAAAAAAATTAAATAGCTCAATATAATAATTTATATAGGACGCTCGCGTCAATTTAAATGCTTTAGGTTATTTTTTTAATATAAAAACACCTTTCACACACATTTTGTTCGGATTAATTCGGACTTTGTGTTAGTTTGAAGAAGATATTCAATTAAAATATTTATTCTACATCTATTTTTAACTTAAATATACTGCTGTTTGTATTTAGTGCACTTTCTCTGTTACTACTTTATGTACACTCTTAAAACAAAAGAGTGAAATCCACTCCAGTTGGAGAAGTGCATTTTCGACACCCTAAAGGCATGCATATTTTCTCAGTCTGAGTTAAAATCACTCGTTTGGAGTGATCCTGTCGGAGGTTTAACACACAAAGGATCCACTCCAAAAGGAGAAGTGCATTTTCCAGTCTGGAGGAGTGAAATCCACTCAGACTGAGGTAAATTGGGAGTGTTTGTTTTAAGAGTGTAATGGCTGAAATTAATAGCTTCTATTCAATCTCTGATAATTCTATAAGTATTGTAACTGTTGTAATCTCTTTTTTAATAAAAGGTGCTTGCAAGAACTAAATAAAAATCTGTAGAGAATGGCGCGGCAATTGCAAAATGAAACGCCTTCAACTTACAGCAATTGAATTAACTGATTAACGATTTGATTTTTTCAGTCACGTGAATTTACAAACTTGCGGTGATCAAATGGTAACTATTTGTAACTGAAGAGTAGAGTCTTTCCGTAATTGTTTCTGCTTAGCGGACCGGTTTTTCTAAAGGTTCTTCATTTGCGGTACAAACGTGTGACTCGTTCCACTCAACTCTGGCGTGAATTAGGGTTGCCGCGAAAGATAAACAAAGCGAGTAACTGGCTTCTTTACACCAATTTTGGCGATTTCTCGCTATCATCCCCAAAGAGGCTATTAAGGAAAGTCTTATACGAAATTAGTCGGTTCTTCCCGTGTACTCTTCAACTTTAAACGCATTCAATGAATGCAAAACATTAATTAAATGTAAACTTACAGTATGAAAATAGAGATAAGAACTTATTACAGAATGCACTAATATGTATCAATTAGTAAATTACAAAACTAATATGAAAACTGGAAACATTTCAAGGTAAAAGGTCATAAACCTGTACTCGCGTCGGGGTCAATGGCGTAAAAATAGAACAAACATGGTTGTTTGCGGAGATTAAGAGTTGTAAATTACTTTCTCTTATTGTTAGGTAAAAACATTTTATCTGTAAAGTCGCATCTCAAATAAATTAGAGAAGAAAATTAGTGAGACTTTATGTAGTACACATTTTATAAATAAGGATTTTTTCGAAATTCTTGTACTAGTCAGTTAAAAGTTACAGTAAGTGCAACCTGCTCATTATTTTTATATTGCTCTTTTATTATAATTGCTCAAAATGCGCAGGCGCTTTGCACGGTAAAAATACATTGACATAAAACTACGAAATAACTTGTACTGTTTTAATTCTTTGATTTCAATCATATTAAAATATTACGATTGAAGTTAGATGTTGTCGACTTGGTTAGCTGAAACCAAATTACAATTAATTAAAAATTAACCTGGTTATTGAAAATATTAATTTATTCATCAGAAATCATATTATTTTTCCTTATCTTAGATCTATTAATGAACGCTCAACCCCTTATTTCTAATATTAAAGTTAATTATTCATTTTTAGCTAAAAAAAAAATTCATGTGTCTTGGGAAAATGTAAGACTGTCTATTTAGTTAGTTGTTAAATAATTAACATCGTATTTACTACTTATAAACATTACACAATTATAACTATAAACAAATAGAGATAGATTAGTTAATTTCATAAAATATAACAAATCATTACTTACATCTTTTGTGTCGAAATTCGAGACGACTACCGTAATCAAGGACTGGTTTTTGCAAAAACAAGTAATTTTGGTTAGATTAATTTATTTTTTGAATCAAAATGTCACTTGTTTAATATAAAAAAATGATAAATGAAATCTAAACTGTTGGGTATTTTTTTAATGAAATACATTGCAAAAAATCAATTTGTAGCTTACTTTGGTGCACTAATATTTCTGTATGTACCCTATTTATTACAAATAAAAAAAATCAAATACGGAATCGTGAATATTTTTCTGAAAAGCCCTTCTGCCTTAGAGTTAAAAAGATAATTTACTACGGGAGAATTGAACCCCAGATCGACTTTTTTTTCTTCATATAATACATGTAGCTGATTTACAGGTCCCTATAACCATTGTTTTTACTTAGTTAAAAGATTTTTAGGATTATTAATAGTTTTGCAATAAAAACTATGTCAATATTTAAAAAACAAATATAATAGGGAAGTAATACTTTAAATTTCCTCCTTGTAAAAACAAAAGTTACAAATTATTTAAATTTTTAGGTTCGTAAACTGGCTTTAAAATTATGAACATTTCTTATCCAACTAGTAGTTCCCTCTAGGAGCCGAACTTTAGTTCCTCCCCTTGGTAACGCCCCTTGTATTATAATTAAAGTTGTTAAAACTCCGATAAGATGATTGTTAAAATTTTTGACTTAGCATTGATTTATTTTATTAGAAATTTCTTATTAGTAAAAAGTTCTTTTAAAATTACTTCTAAGTCTATGATTTATTTAAAAGAACTTGAAAAGTGTTTGGAAACCTAAAGCTCATAAAATAGGCATTACAAAGTGTGAAAAACTACACAAATTTATCATAGTTATTTTTGTTAAAATATCAAGTTTAACTTCCTAAAAACTTGTATTTCATGAAAACTTTCTTTTCTACTTCACTTAAAACTTTCAATTCTCTCAAAAAAGTATTTATTCATTACATTTTAAATTTGTTTGGGCATTTGGTAGCAGAATTAGCTAGTGTTAGATAAGGTAACTGTAACCCCTTTCTTTTTTTTATTCTTGTTCTTCCTGCCTCAATTTTAATTTATGTTTCGATTCCACTTTCAACGCGAGGTCTTTTCACCAGTTGTGTTCTGTTTTAGTTAAGATAGTTTGAGTTATCTTTGCACTAGAGCTACACGAGGGCTCTTGCCGTAATTTAGAAATGCAGTAAAGTGACGAGTCGACATCTGAGTAGGCGCCCAACGAAACCGTTAAAGGAGACATCGTACGCAGTGTTGGGACTTAAAAGCATATTTAAAGTGCACTGCCTCTGCCCGGGGTATTATTTGTCGGACATTTTCGGCACGGGTTGATTGGCAAGCCTGTGTTGTTCACAGCCTTCCTAAGAAGTTAAGATATTTTTTATTAACTTTTGAAGAAAACACAATTTATTTTTGACAGAAGCATGATTCGTAGGTGTGTAGTTTTATCTGTATTTTTGTCGCATATCTTTTTCTCAAATAGAATATTTAAGTTTGTCTTAAAAACATCCATAAAAGCATAAATAGTACACGATGGCTAGAACAGCTTATAACATTAAAACTGTTTTCTTAACACTTATGCTGTTGACATAGCAGATAACTTACAACTATGTTTTAATGCAACCTCATCTAAATAAACTTCCTGTCCTTGCAGCGGTTATTATCCTTTAAAAAGTTAAATTCTCAATGATTCGTTCTAAAAAGTAATGTTTTTAATGCAAAGGAACTTCGTAGAACATACAGGAGATATAAAAGGTACGGCTAAAAGATTTGTTTGTTGTCATCAATATGGTTATGCATTTTGGATGGTATATTTTATCTTTCTAATTAAATATTTTACAGGATTTTTAAAAATAAAATACATTTATAAACACATTGCTAAATAAAAGTTAGATTTCAAAGCTTAAAAAAAAATTGCCTTGCATCCTTACAATCGATTTTCTAAATACACAAATAAATTTAAGTGGAGCAATTTATTTTTAGTTTAATATTATTTTTTCCTACTGTTATTTCTGAAAACTTCTTTACGTAAAATACTTAAATCATGTCAAGCCAAAGATATTTGGAAAAGAAAGCAATAAACATTAAGGATTTTTTTTTCTTTACATAACTCCAAATTAATTAAAGTGATGGCTATATTTTAAGCAGTTCAAAGGTTATTAAGTCTCAAACTTGTCAAACAAGTTTTGGCTGGGAAATTCCCTGGTATACGTGTACCTAACTTACATAACTTTTAATTTTTACTTCTTACAAAAATTCCAAGTCTAAGGAAAGGCGAAACAAACAATATCTATGACTAAAATACACATATACATCCTTTTATTCAAAAACACATTAAAAGCTTGCAATAAAAATATTTTTATTAATAATGCATATTTTAAGACACATTTGCATGAAGTGTGTTTTATTAAATATATTAGCAATTTATTTTAGAAATAAAATAGCTCTGGACTAGTAAGAAATTTACATTTCAAAATATTAAGTGTAAAAATATAATAACTAATGTATAAATATCACAAAAAAAACATCACTTTCTTAATTTAAGAGGGACTCTCAGTCCCATTGAGCTAATGCATTAGTTATAAAATCACAACTTTTGCAAAAGAATTGCTTTGCCATTTTATCCCATTTTCATCAGGTATGGGAATCATCATAACATAAATTAAAAAAATTGAAAAGAAAATAATGCCTGGTTATTTAATTATTAAGGTTTTAAAGAAGAGATAAAGTTTTAAATAGGGTCATCTGCTGTATATTTTTGGTATTTTAAAACTTCAGAAATATATACTTAAATAACTAAATATTTTTGTTTCAAATTTGTTTCATTTCAATGTTATGTTGATAAAACCTTGGAAGTTGTGATTCCAAAACTAATGCAATTAGCTCTATGGGACTAACAATTCCTCTTAAAGATTAGAATTGCTTTGTTCACAAATTATTCATGTAGTCAAGTTGCTGTTGATAATCAACTGTATGAGTCCTTTTCTGAATTGTATGCACTTCTACTTCGCCATTTTCCTTTGAAATTATCTGAAAAATTATATGACCCTTAAATAGATGATTTAATAAAAACTTTATCCTCTTTACACAAGCTAGCAATATGCTAACATTTAAAATTTATTCAAATACTAAGTTTTTCAATAAAATAAAGAAAAAAAAATTTAATGGTAAACCAAATATTTGTATAAAATATGTTTGTTAAAGACTTTATGAATGGTACAATAAATGAATATAGATGATGATGATGTGAATAGTATTTTTAAAAATACTTATCCTCATACTTACAAGATATGAAATTTTATTTTCAGAGATTCCAGTAGAAGATTTATCCATTGTTTTGAAAACAAACCAAGTTATTCTACGAAAAATTATATACAGATTAGTATATTTTAAACCACGTTTATAATATAATAACAAAATATTAATAAATGTAGAATTTTATCAACGATTCAACATAAAGTTCAACGTAAAGTAAATATTTCATCGGCATCAAGGAAATGAATACTGGACACACTTATTTTTCCTTTTTCTGGTTAGAAACAGCACTCATTTTAATTTGACAGATTGATGAAGCTAAAACCTCACTGTTCGAAAAGTGAATAAGATTATAATTTTGTTAAAATCACAAAACGCTTTAGAAGTAAATAATCATTTAATTTCAGTACCTTAAAAAAATATTGAAATTTTTTTTTTTACAATTTGTATAATCTAATTTCGCCTTGTAAAAAAATCCAAGCAAATTAAGACATTGGAGAATTTAAGATTTTAACATTGAATGTAGTTTTGAAGTTTTCTATTTAGAAAAACATGAAATTGGAAATATAATTATAATTGCATATACAAGACACATACTTGACGTCTTCAAAGTTGTAACTTTGGATAGGGTGAATAGAATTTTCCATTAGATTCCACAGATGAATGTGTGATGATGAACTTAGAACACAGAATTCAGAAGGATGTAAAGGTGACCATTTCAAAAGATTGATAGGTTCTCCTTTAGCAGGCTGAAGAAATTCCAACAACGGACGCACTATAACAAAATATAACATTTAATAACTTAAAAGCGAATTGGTTAATGCAATTTATCCAAAGTCCAGGGTCAGATATTAAAGTATGCAGCATATAGGATAAAGTACATTTTCCACTACCTACTCTATATAGTTTGCATTTGCTTAATAATATATGTGTCAGCTGCAACAAAAGGTTAGAATTTGTTGACGTTTTTTTTTATCTTTTCTAGGCAAAAAAAATAATTTAGTTTAAATCTACAATTTCAGTAGTTTACATACTAAATTATGTAATCAAATTAGTTATCTACAAGTGTTTTTCTTTTACTTACGTCTTTTAAGATTCTTCAAAAACTGAAATATGTTTTGAACTTATTATCATTTATTCTCTTACATCAGCGATCACAACTTCTAATACATTTTTACTAAGGAATATCTTTTGCCCTTATTTAATAAATTGCCAAACTGCCCCCCCCCCCCCATGAAAACTTGTAGCCCTAGGCTACAGCCTATTTAACCTATTTGAAAATACAGACCTGATAAAGTTCAATTTGGCTTCAATTATTATTTTGTTATTTTAAGTTACAGATAAATGGGAAGAGTTTGTGTAACTTTTACAAATATGCTAAAAGTGGAACTCTGTCACTCTGACACAGTCAAACTCTGTTGACAGTCTAAATAGCTTACATAATAAAGGGTCATACCTAATTTTATATTGTATAGCTTAATGCTGCCATCACTACAGCCCACCTGAAAGTGAAAAAATTGCTGGTTAACGAATCAAATTTATTAATGTGTTTTCTCTATTAAATTGAATAAATGCCTGTTTTTTTGTTTTTATTTATTATTGTGTTAATTTTTTTAACACATGAATATTTGTAAAAAAAAAATTTTAAGTATTGCAACTGTGCAATATTACATAAATAATATCTATTGTCATACTTCTGCAATATGATGAAAAATGACCCGATTTAAACGTTTAAAAATTCTAACTTGTTGAAAAGCTATTTTTTCCCTTTTGGTTTTCAAATTCTCATCTAATTTAATCACAAAAAGAATAAAGTGTGTCTGAGTGAACGCAATTTTGGTTATTTTTTATTATCGCTTAAATCAGTGCTTGAAGCTAGCTAGATAAAGTTTTTTTGTGTATGTTTGTTAGGAATATGTAACAGTGACATAAAGAGTTAGTATTATATTCATAATCTTAATTTGATTTGAAAAAGCATTTCAAACATCTTTTATGTATATTAATAATAAATTTTGCTTAAAAAACTCAAGTATGAGGAATATAGTCCACACTTCAAAAAATAACTTAAAACAATAATACCTCTTGCTAAATTTCACAAAAATGATTTTTAAAAAAAAGCTTTACAACTTACCATAAATAAGTCTTCATTATGGGGAGAGCAATCAATGCAACGTATTTCAACAGACAAGTCTAAAAGTTCAATTTTAAGTTAATTACATTCACAAAGAAAAATTAACAGAAAATAAATAATCTAATTTTAAGCAAACCTGTTTCATTGCCATAAAATCTGGGTTCCACTCCACCACTGTGTCGTGTTATATGAAGAACAATTCCCTTTAAATATAAATAAAAATATATCAGTTTAACCTCTTAAGACCCGAGAAAATACTACATGTATATTCTTAATCTAAACATACTTTTCATACAAATATATGCTAAAAAGTATGTTTTGTGAAGTAATTTAAAAAATATATATGTTTAATAGTTACTGAGAGACACGCTTTAAGCAATAAAAAACAATTTTTGTGCTGTAAATGCCAAAAAAATGGCCGTATCACTTATTTGTAGCTAACAGTTTATTTAAACATTGTTTTTAATGCAAAATGCCTTTAAAATTAACTACTAAAAGAACTTTTTGAAAAGTTTGAAAAAAAAGTTACATTAATTTTTTTAAGAACTCTAATATCGTATTGACCCTCATTCAACTTCACTTTTTTCATTGAAATAAATGACTGATATCTGTAATTAAATGCCGAAAACTGATATATGGACTTTCTTCTATAGAACCAGCTCACTTTCGGAACTAATTGATCTGGTAATTGTTTGTTGGGAGGTTTTAAAAAATGTCACCAAATGGGGACGTCAGGTTGCAAGAGGTTAAAATAGTATTATAAAAACCAACATATCTAAATTACATTGAAAATCTTTTCACCAAAATACTAACTCACTAGCAGCAGTTGATTTTCTTGAACTAGAGAGAAGTTCTTTAGTATAATTCCAACACGTCTGGTTTTGTTTTCTAACTCCTCATTTAAAATGTGATAGCTTATAGGTAAACATGAAAATTTCATTATAAAAGTTTATTTAATTAAAAAATATGAAGTAAATGTGTGTTAGCATTGATACATTCTATTAGTTAATTTATGGTTTCCCTAGCCCCCCCAAAAAAAACAGTGCTTAAAATTAAGGTTATTCATAAAAGAATTTACAGAAATTTTAATTAAAATGTCATTTACACTCTACAATTCTAAAAAACCTTCCTAAAAAAATTCAATACACTTACTGCATCCGTAGAAACCAGCATTCTACTTGTATCAAAAGGAACTGGTCGAAAATCAAAAGTTCTTATGCTTGTTTTCTGCAAAACTTGCCTAAAAGTATGTGTTTAAGAATGAACATAAAGTTTTTGCAATAATCTCATCCTTAATATATTTATTATTATATATGATTTGAATACAAGACATTGTGTTTGTCTCAAACAGGATGCAGACTAAGCGTGAGATTATTTTCTTGCAGTCCGCTCAGGCTTTTCTGGTACATTCATTGTAGAAAGTATTCAGTTTCTGGTATATTCAGTGTTATATGAAGAACAATTCCTCTTAAATATAAATCGTGACAGTCGAATTCCCGAAAGTAATGAATTAAAGAATGTGGTTGGTCAGCTTTAAACTATGTCACACCTACAGTCTAACTGTTCTATGTTCATGGTTTTTGCATCTATGTTTTAGCTACCGTTGGAGATATTGGTGATGGCTCAGAATCTTTCAGGTTTATTTTAGATCCTTTTCTAACACTTTCTAATTACAAGTTGTTTCCTCATTAATGGCATCAAACTATTGCTGCTTGCCATGCAAACAAGACAATATGGTTCATTAAAGAAATATAAACCAAGTCGGTCAGTGTATAGAAGAGGGTGAAGGATTAGCAGCAGACATATAAAGAGTGTACTGTATTTACTTTCGGTTAAACATTGCAACTAAATGGGAAGTTTTAATTTTTTTAAAATCTGATTAATAATTAAATATCTTGAATTGTTAAAACCAACACATTTCTATTGGAAGCATTCTATTTTTTAGCAGGGGTAAATTTCTAATCATGCAATGCACTTTAAACAGAACATAAATGAGAGCTGATAACTACAAAAGCACAAACCTTAAGACTGCTTAAATAAGATATGCAAAAATATTTTAAACAATCGCTATTTTTAGATGTGCTAAGTATATTCCGCTTTTTAGATACATGAAACTGTTACTACTACATAAAACAAAGATGTTAATTTATTAGGTGTAATACAATTTAATTTATTAGGTGTAATACAATTTTTAAAATAGTTACTTACAAAGTTGGTAAGCTATATAGTAGTATAGATGAGCTCCGTACCAGCCTGAATTTCCCACCAGGGGCCAATCCAAGATCAGTTTCTAATCCAGATATATCTGGTTTTAAGACTTCAACCACAACCCAGATAATCAGAACTCCCATATCTTCTAAAGTCATAACGTGGAAATTTTTCATGCTGCCTATTATTTTAATAAAATGAGTTAATGTTAGTAAAATGTAAATGACATTCTTAAAGTAGGGTAAATGTAAGTTTTTGTATCATATTTTTATGGTATATTTCTTTACTTTATAAAATCTATCTTCATAGCACGGAAATGTTGTAGAATGAGTTATAGTGTACTAAATTATAAGAGGTACTTTTAGATTATAAATTACTATTTTCAAAGTTAGATAAACTTTTTTTCCCAAACTTTTCCATCTAAGAGATATAAATAATAACTCATAGTAGTACTTAGTATTTATGGAAAATAGAAACTAATGATAACTATAAAGCCTAATACAGAAATACAAAACAAGGGTAATTAATTATATGCGCTTTACATAAACAGCATTTGTTATACTTAAAGAACCAATACAGTTTTGCTTAAAGGGGAAAAAAAACATTAGGTTTAGTACAAACTAATTTGTAAGGTCCCTTGGAGTTAGTTTTATAAAATAGGACTGTCTTATATACTTCTAAAATTAATGAATAATCCTAAAAAATAACAAAAAAGACAATTAACCTAGTAAAAAATCCAATTTAAGTAACGTCGAGACACACATTTTTTATTATTATTACCTGTTCTTGTTGAGCCAGATGACCTCCAATCTTTTTCAAAGCTACAAAAATAAATTTTACAATTTTTATAAAATATGATTGAAAATATAATAGTGTAATCAATTACTTTAAGTTTAACAAGTGTTTTTTCCCCCTAGAGTTATTTTAGCAGCAAAATTTGTAATACAGACTAAAAACACAATAAATAATAGATTTAAAAAGTATTATTTCAATATTTATTCAATTTATAGAATAAATGGCTTTATCTTTGGGAAAATATTTAAATGTCAAAATGTGTAAAAGGTATTTACTTGCTTACTGTCTGTATTCCAACTACACAACTAGAATGATTTTCTTGTCCAAAAATAAGGGCTAAAAAAATTTAGAAATTAGTAAATGTAAAAACAAATATTTTCAATAACTCTTCTAAATTTATCCTAATTAATGAACATGAATTCTTTGGTATTATTCTGTAAATTTAATAGTTTTAATTATTGCACTATATTAAATTAGTTATTTATAAGGATTTTGTATACATACTAAACACTTTGGATTTTTTTACTTATATCTTTTTATGCACATACGAAAACATGTTTAAAAAATTATTTTTAATGTTGAGTATAACAAATATTTAAGGGGGGATCATAGTTAGCGACAGCAAAAATGACCAATTCTTAGTATTGATTTCGAAAGGCTGTAAATCATTTAAAAATTATGGTACAGTAAAAAAAATTGTACCAAATTATAAATTGTACTTTTATTATTATATTTACACCTAAGAATCTTATTTTTAAAAATTATTATTTTTGAAAAAAGACATCTTTTGAAACATACAATTACGAATTTTCAAAAATACAAGTATTTTTTCGGTACACTTTTCTCCAAATCTATTAAATATTTCTTAATAATTTCTTTTGTGTGTTATAAAACCATTTTAGATCTAATCAAGTCACCTATTTTTTTAGACTAAAATAATTTTTAAATTCTATTTTAAAAACATTATATTCTACATTCATAAAAATTCTGATTTTCAACGAAGAAAAGTGTAAAATAATAATATATATTTTTTAATTTGTAAGACTAAATTAGGTGACTTAAATAGATCTAAAATGGTTTTATAACACACAAAAAAAATTATTAAAAAATATTCAATAGATTTGGAGAAAAGTGTACCTAAGTGTTGAAAATTATAGTTCTGAGAAAAACGCGAAAAACAAATGCAGTCGATCCTTTTAACACGAACTCGAAATGACCACCGAAACATTTCTTGTTAACCGAATTTCATGTAAATCGTCAGGAATTTTTTGTTACATTGAGCCAGTGAATAGTTTTCAAATATCAACACAAAAAAATTCAGATTTTATAATGTAATACATAAATAATACAAGCATACAATTAGTAATTCAAAGGAGGCTTGGCACATTTGTTTATTTTTATAATTTTAATTTTTTATAAGAAATAATGAACCGATCGATACAAAATTGGTCTTATTCGATAGATTGGGCTTCCATCTATCAGAAAATACTGGTTTCCAAAATTCTATTTTTTGGTTTTTGTTAACTATGATCCCCCCTTAAAAAAAATAATTAGATTTGAAACAAGATTGTTTTTACACTCACATTTAAATGACAATGACTATTGGTTCTAAAACTATATATTTCATTACAAAAATACTACAATCACAGTACAGTTGAAGGATTCAAAGTAGTAGTATTAACATTGTTTAGTGTTAAAACCTTTGCAATTCCTTAAGTTTATACCACCCAAGTTAAAAGTCATATTTAAAAAACAATAGATTTTCTGCACAGTACTAAATATACTTAGTAATGTACTCTACATAAATATACTTAAAAAAAACTTATATAATCATTTTTGTTGATGCTATTTTGCAAACTTCATTTCATAAAAAGCTCTTAAAATATTTGAATGCCCTTTTCACTTGGTACAGTGCTAACCTAACACTGTTCACACTTCTACACTAAAAGCAAATAGATAATTTGAAATGGATAAAAAAAATATTGATAGTCAAAACACAATACTCAGAATTTTCGTGAAAATGGCATACTTTTAAAATTGTTACTATGTTAAAAGAGCTATTAATTAAAGAAATACTATTGGAACATTTAAAGAGCCTAGTGGGTAAGACAATTTAATAAATATGATAAAAAATGGGTTTCAAAAAATCTTTTTAACTTTTTGAGACAAATCATGTGTTTTGGGGGGGGGGGATATCTCTTTATGTATACAGGAAACAATATAAACCTTCCAATATAGTAGCACATCTTTCAAAAATACATAAGTTTAAGGTTAAAAGATATATTTCTGATTAACAAGTATTTTAACATAAATATACCAAAAAACAAACTTAGTAGTATAACAAGTTTAGACAAAAAAAAATTAATGAACACAGTGAAAATTCTAATAAAGTTTGCAAATTGTATATTAGTTTAACATTATAGTTAAAATTAGTAAATGAATACTAACCTGTATTATACGATGGAGCTCTTAGTGTTAAAGAAACATCAAGTTTTATTTGTAAGTCATTTGTATTAATACCAGTTAAGTCCCAAAGTAATACAGCTCCGTCTACCTAAATAAAAAACAAGCGAAATTTTATAACGGAAAATTTCAGCCATGTAGTTTTACAACAAACATAATATACAAAAAAAAGCAATGTAAGCAACATCATACCTAATTGTGCTACAAAAAATAAATATCACTATGAAATATGAAATCCAAGAAACAAAAATTAAAGAAAAATACAATATTTACAACTTAATGCAATTTATGTTTTTAAATTATGCATTTCATTAAAACTGGAATTTTGGAATCCTTAATAAATATAAATACAATTTCGTATTAAGAGTTTTAAAGGATTTAAAACCAAAGCATCTTTGTAATTTTTTATAAAATTTATATTTCGTAATTTTAAAATAGATACTAGGTATATATTATTTCATATTTCTCATAATAAGTAAAAATACTTTCTTTAAAAAGAAATGTGAGTATATTTTTGCACTGCAATAGAAAATTAGCTTATATTTTGTTAATAACATTTGATCTTTGTCTAATAAGGTACAGATATATTTCTGAATAAAACAATATAAAAAAATTGTAGAAAAAAATAAATATTTACCATTCCTGCAATGACAATATCTGATCCTCCTGGTCCAAATGTCGCACAAGTTGGTTGACTGTTCGCTGTTAAAATGCTATAAAAGAAATAAAAAACAATACATTAAATCACTGGATACAATAAAAACATTTTTCAAATACTTATTGAGTATTTATGTCATTTAATAATACTATAAAAAAGTGATACTTTCTATTCAGGTTTTTTACACTCCAAAATATTCCATACACATAAAATTCCTTTTTCATTCGGTTTTCCATTTTCTGATGGTAACTAAAACAAATTACCCAAAATAAAGTAAATATAGATGAGCATGTGTTCTAGAAAAGCAATACTATTTTACTAAAAACAATCTACCTCTGTCATATTACCATGAATAGTAACAATATATGGGCTGTTTTCAGAACAAGATATACTTGTAATTGGGGCACCTAAAATATAAGGAAATTTTTTAAATACAATTATGTGATGTTGTTTGAAAAAGATAAATCTTCTTTTTGATAATCAAAAAAACTATTAGCAATGTACTAAATTATTAGTAGGATTTTCGATGAAAATGTATGAAAAATAAAACTATTAAAATAGTAATATACACACCCAGTATAAATTTCAATGGAAAAAGAGTATAGTAACCATCACTGTAGAAAAGATTTGGCCTTTTTTGAGCTTGATTGTCATTACTAAATGCAGTAAATTCTTCATCTAAGAGTGTTAAAATAATCTGTAACATAAAGTACACGCTTTAAAAATGATTATCAACTTTTTTTTTAAAAAAATTCTAGTGATTATATTACATTATCAAAACTAATATGAAAGTCAAAGGGCAACACATGTTATTCCTAAATGTTTGTTGTTGTTGTTGAAAGTTGATTACATTCAAACGATTTCACAAAGAGATGGTAGGGATGAACTAAACAGGACAGTCTTGTATTGTTGGATCTACAAGTTGTATCGACATATTGCTTGACATAGCATTAATATATTTTATTTTAAAAATATCTAAGCTCACTGAAATCCATAATAAATTGCTGGACCACACCAAAGTTTAAATAACTATAATAATAATTAACTTACATTGCTACTTTTCTGTAAAAAGCTTGTCAGTTTTGTAGAATGTACATTAAAAAGAGACTTCCAAGCAGCAGTATTATCTTTCATATTTACAATTTCATCTCCTAAACAGTAGGAAATAAAATATTAAAAATACATACACAAAAATAATATTTTTTACTTGATTATTACTTGTATGTAAACAGAATTTAAGATTGAAGATAAAGAATGTTAATAAAAACAAACATTTGGATATAAAAAGTCTATTTTATAAATAGCAAAATATAATTAAATAAAAGGAATATATTTCAACATTCAAAAAGTATTATTTAAAAATAAGATTTCATTTTGTTAAATTGCACCTAACCATTATTCTGTAGAATAATACTGGGTTAAGTTTATTTGTTCACATTTATTAAAAAAAATTATGGTTCTAATTATTAACTCTCTTTCTTTAGTAATATGTAACAGATAACTTAATAAAAAGAATATTTGAATTAGCTATTTAATACCAAGCTTTTCGAGTAATATTAAACTTTAAACTGACCTCCATACCCTGATGTACCATTTGTTGGGTTTTGTGTCCATTTGTTGAGCTTTACTATTTCATCTGTCTGTATTTCTTCTTCTTCACAATTTTCAGTTTGTACAAAAGCCTAGTAATAGATTCAGAATTTAAACATACAAAAATAAATTTAGGCAAAAAGAAAGAATTACAAATAGCATGTTAAATTACATTTAGGAAATTTTAATAAAAATTATATGATAAAGGGTTTTGTTTGACACAAACAAGTGGGACGCAAATGTTTTTTCATGGACAAAACTATGAGTTTCAAAAGTAATAGCCTAATAAAGTTGCCTTACAAAACAAAGTTTTCCACATAAAAAAAGCGTTGCAATATTGCATATGAGAAGGAATTCTCTGCATTTATTAATTAAACAGTAATTACAAAATTATTTTTAATTATGTACTGCAACCTAAATTTGTCAAATTAATAAAGCAAAGTTAATGACATTAAGCGTGAACAAACACAAAATTATTTTAGAAACTTAAAGGTAAATGCTCAACTTTTATCCTAGGTTATTCCAGATGACTTATTTCTCCAAATTTCAGATTGTAAAACAAATTTGACTAAAAAATACTGTATTTCTACTAAAGTGAACTACTGAATTTATTGTAATCTTTAAACTTAACGGCTTGACAGCAAACTTTTATTGACAGTAATGCTATCAATATCAATGTGAAGATTTTTGGCCCTTGGAATTTTTTTTGAAATTTCTTATATTAACCTAATTTTAAGTTTCTAAATAAACAAGCAGGCAAAATATAATATTTTTTACTTTAAATTGGTTTTTACACAAGTCAAATTATATAATAGTCCAAATTAATTTAATAGATTTGCATCTTTTAAACCTAATTTCAGCAATATTTGTATTAAAAACAAAATTACACATTGTTATTAAATATTAAATTCATGATCATTTAACATAATGCTTGCACTTAATTAAGTTTTAATTTAACAGATATAGAACTATACTATCAAAACAAGAGCACCATTTACCTGCTTCAAATTTGATCTAGAAGAGTAATTATTATAACTATGAGTTGCTATATCTTGACCTTTTCCAGAAAGTTGTACCTCAATGTTATTTTCAAAAGACTTGTCTGAACTGTTTTGGCTATTAAAAAACAGGAGAAATATTAGCGCAGCACAAGGATTACCTTTTTCATTCTTTATTTACTCTTACTCTAACAAATGTACTGAAATACTAAAGTTGGAGATTAAAGACAAGTTTACTTGATAATTTTAATTTAACGCACAAAATGCAGCTCATTACTGAAATAATAATATAACTGGACAAACCCTTAAATTATTTACTAAGGCTTTTTTTTATTAAAAGTACATAAAATAAATTAATGCCTTTATGTATACTAAAGAAATTTTTGACTAGAATTACTATACATACGTACTCATCTACATTGTCATCATTTTTCTCAATGGCTGTAGAAAAATCTATAAAAGACCGAGATAGTTTCATAGGTTTTTTATCCATAAGGTGATCTGATGCAGTTTTTTTAGAATATAAGGATGTACGATCACTCATCCTCAAGAATGTTTTTTCGGCCTATAAATAACAAAACTTTAATTAATAAAGAATAAATTATACTTTATATAATTTAGATTTACGAACGCCATTACAGGGAAAATAAAAATATATATAAAAAAAATTTTACTAAATTTTATGCAGACTATTATATTGTCACTAAACAAAGTTTTGAAAATAGAGATTTACATAAATCAGATATCAATGATTTTAATTTGTTGGCCTCCTTTAACAAAATGGACAAGAAATTTTTAGTTTAAAAATATTTGTTTCACAGAAATACAAAACTTTAGTAGATAAGAATTATATAAGTGGTGAATTAACCACTTAGAAAGGAAATACTTAGAACCAAATAGACTCTCCAAAATATTTTTTTTTAATTCATAAATGTATTTTGACTGTTCAAAAAATAAACTTCTTAAGATCAAAGATAAACTTCTTAAACTTGGACTATTGAATATGCAATGCATCCTTGAATTGAAAAATATATTTGGTAATTTTTTTAATCCATTTTTTTAACACGTCGATTTCAAAAATTCTATTTAAAATTATTAGTTACCAAAAGCAAACTTTGTTCTAAAAATTTTAAATAAATTTTTATAATAAAAAACAGCAGAATAAGTATTAAAAACACTAATTGAAGACAGTAATATTGTAAAATTTTTATAATGAAAAGAATTTGCACTAAAAACTCATTTTAAAATGTTAATCTAAACAATGTAAATGTTTTCATTTTATTTATTAAACATAATATAAAACCAATTTTAAGCTAGTTAAATGCTATTCTAAACACAAAAAATACCCTGAAAACATTAGATATCTAAAACCTTACAGCATTTTTGCCTTGCTTATAAACACTTGTTGATTCAGGTGGCATGTTCAATAACAATTCTGATGAGGAATTTTGCACCAAGATTGGTTCTTCTTTACTTTTATTGTCAAGTTCTTCAGTATCATCAGAGCTGCTCTGACTACTAGTACTACTATTGCTACTAGATTCTGATATCGAAGCAGCATCACTCTCCTCAAAATCAGAATCATAGTCCTAAAATAAAATTTTTATTAGTGTCACTATAAACAGCTTTCATATAAAGAGGCATTAAATTAGTTTTGTTATATATTTATAATAATTTAATACTAGCTGCTAGTTATATCTTTACATATATGGCAAACAATGTCATTTGAAAGAAACTAAAAGATTTTATGAAAAACATTAAAGCTTTATGTAATATTATAAAAAAAATCAAATGAATATTGGCTTTTAATCACAATAACATAGTACTTTTAAGGGAAAGAAAGCTAAGCGCTCTATGCTTAATATAAGATTTTTCTTAAATCACAAGAGGTTTTGGGATACTATTCATGAAGAACTTTTAAATATTATCATTTTGGATGTTCAAAGATCATTTCACAAGAATAAAACAAAATATCTATTTTTATCAATTGAGTGAAATTTAATGAACTTTTTTTTGTGTGTTTAGACACATTTGATAGAATTTCATAAGTATTTGAATTTTTCCTGAAACATCACCAAAATAGGATACAAACTACAAAATTGGTGTTAACTTATGTTAGAGTTGCTGAATTCAAGCAGTTTAGTTAAATAATTAAAATCAATAAAGACAAAAAACAAAATGCTACTTTAACTGACTTCAAAATCTTCTTCATATGACCCTCTGTCATTGTCAGATTCTCCATGTAAACTAGCCTAAAAAAAATTATGTATGTAATTTTCAAAACAAAAACTAAGTTTTATGCATTAAAAAAAAGACTTGATTATATTCTATAATAGGAAAATTCAACTTACCTTACTTCTTGAAAGAGAGCGACTACTTGCCAAACTTTTAGTTTCTAGAAAGAGAAAAGAAAATTATTACTTTGCCATTATTTATTACACAACTCTTTCATTTAAATAATAGTTTTAAAAAAATCATCCTAAGTAGATTTATCATTGATCAATAGCATTAACATGTAAATAAAAAAATTAAAGAAATTCTTTTGCATGGTATGAAACATATTTTTCCTCAGAATATTACATAACAGCCAATTAGCTTGATTCAGGTGATGTATATCTTATTTTAGCTTTGCTTCCATTCCTGCACTTCCTCAATTGGGGCTCTTTTTCTACATGACATTGATTGACTCACGAAATAATTTATTTTCATTCAACATTTCTGTTGCTACTGAAGACCTGAAACATGCCTATTCATTAGCACTTAAGATAAGTTGAGATTCTTACGACCATTAATTGATAACAATGGTGTGTCCTTTTTTTAAATAAAAACTTTGACTAACAACTATTTAAAGATTCCTGATATAAATTATATATGTTGTGATGATTACCAGCAATCACTGTTGAATGTTAGAAATATGTTTTAAGTTTCTCAAAAAGTATATCAGGCATTTACTAGTGAGTGTTGTTGTGTACCATTCTGATGAAGGTAGGACTCTTGAATTCCCACTGAAACATGTTACTTAGTACTAATAAAATATTTTTGAAAATAATCTGTTAGTTTCAAGAATCCTCTCACCCACAGGAATTGTTAAAATTATGGTAAAAGCATCCTAGTATGTTATCAAAATCTATTGATTTCAAATGTAGCAATTCTTAAATGCTCAATTCATAAAAATTAGACCACTTTGGATTTACAAATAAATAAAACTTTCTTATATAGTGGTAAGAAAAAAAATGTGTATTTTTTCTTCAAATCATGAAATGTTATAAAATTTACATAATAACTTCGATTACCTTTAGCTTCGTAGGCTATTTCAGAAACTAAACTTTCTGGTGGTCCTTTTCGAATTGTACTAGTTTTCGGTCGTTCCAAATTGTGATCTTGATTTCCATTTTTGGAAACTTCTTTTTTATTTGATCTTTTTGAATCACCTTTTGCCTTAGGATCTGAAGATTTTGATTGGACATTTTTAACAAAGCTCTTTGCCACCTGTACACTGTTCTTGCGTTCAACAATTCTTGGCGCTCGACTTTTAACTTTGCTGTTTGAAACGGGTAGATTGCTACTCTTACTCGCAGAAGTTTGAGATGAATGTTTTTGCTTCGTACCAGAAGTAGAACTAGAGGCTTTTTTAGTGATATCATTTGCATTTTTACTGAGGCTTTTAATAGGGGTTTTAATTTCAGTTTTGCTATTGGACGTTTGATGCCTTGATTGTTTTCTGTCTACACTATAGGACTTTTGAGGAGATTCTTGAGACTTGAATGGATGGCGGGGTCGAGTTAAACTTTCACTCCTATGCTTATCAACTTTGAAGTTATCTATAGCAGAAGAGGTTAACACCACTTTTTTTCTTTCAAAATCTTTTTCGTCTTTAGAGTTCTTTAATTTTTCTGATCTTGGTTCCCGTCTAGAAGTATGAGACTTTTGTAATGATTTTGCTTGATTCTGAAAAAAGGGTAAATATCTTTAGAAATAGTTCAATAGTATTATTATTTTCAATTTTTTCTTGTTTAGTAACATGTGTACACTAATTACTAACACATTATGTGTGACACTTATCATTAGTAGTATGCAATGATAGATAAATGCCACTTTCTGCCAAATTAATCTGCAAAGAACCATTTGGACTTATTATTATTTAATTTTAAATTATAACAAGTCCATTTAATATATTAAACTAAGAATATATTTGTATATATACCTTACCAAAACAAACCCAATTATTTATGACACTAGACATAGTAAAACTATGGTTCATCATCGAAGTGAATGGTACTAAGATGGTAAGACATATAAAAGACTGATTTTTAAGCATCATGTATCAGAGTTGTCCTTCCTCAAAAAATTTAGAATTTCTCTTACTATTAAGAATTTAAGAATGCAATACATTTTTACAACAACATTTAATTATGGTTACATTAGTATGACCATATAAACATATCCGGCAGCCACATATCCGGCATTTTTACCAAACAGGATATTGGTCTGCTAACGCGCGCCAAACTCAGTCGCCAATGGCGCCAGGGGTTGGCGCGGAACTTACCGGTCGACCTTGAGGGCTGCCGGAACTATCTCCGGAGTTGGACTGCCTGGAAGAGAACGCTATTTTTGTTTACCTTTACGCTGCTGCCCTCTAGTGCTCTCATATGTAAACACAATTCCCCAGATGGATGAAAAAAAATTTAAAATAAGTTACGAATTTTAGTTTGAAAAATATTAACATACAAAAAATAAATATTCATGATTAATCAAATTTAAATTTAAAAAAAAAAAGACATTGGCAAAGTTATTAAGTTTTGGCCTTTTAGAACGAATTAAATAAATTAAATCGTATAATTTTATAGTTAAAAAAAACAATAAACGGTATTTTAGAAAATATAAAATTGTATGATACTTTTATCATGCATAAATATTATGTTATTTATATGTAATATTTTATCCATTTAGCGTGCTTTTGTTAGTTACTACAAAAGATAAATCTATTGTTAGGTACAATTACAATCTTTAATAACATAAGTTTTAAAATATTATTTGAAAAACGAACAAATGTTATGGAAATTATTGTGAAATATTATTAAATTAAAAATCATAAACTTACGGCATCCTAAGAACATAAAATTTTAAGACGAATTGTGTTACTTAACTATAAATAATAATTTCTTACCTTTTATCGTGCATCTTTCTTGAAAAATAATATTAGTGATGCAACTAACTAAAAAAAACTGCCTCAAATCACAGCAATACACATGAATCGTGATACGCGATTTTATATAAAAACGAAGCAATATATCCATTATGCATATGCGATTAGGCTGACCAGCTGATCATTGCCCGCGCGGGGCGCATTAGCCCGCCAAACCATAAATCACTTTGTTGCCACTTGCTAAAAAAAATTATGAAAATAAAATGCTTTTGTACACATATAAAAGTTAATTTCTACTAATTAAAATAGAGAATAATATCGAAAGTTACATTTTTATATTTTAAATTGTAATTTATCTTTTATAGTAATTGTATATTATTTTTTCTTTTATTAAAAAACCTTTTTCGGCTTGGCTTACAAGCGGAAAAACTAAGACTAACCTAGATATCAGTGGACCATAAACAAGTCTAGCCAGCTGAAGACGCCCCCTTCCCCCTCTATCCCCATCGATCTTCCATCCCCCAACCTATCCCCCCCCCCCTAAAAGTTTTCTCCCGCCTTTACTGCGATAACAGCTCCCCTCTCCCTAGTTGACTGGCAACCCCGTCTCCTGGAGAGTCCCCAATTTTTTTTGTACTTTTCTTTTCCTTGGGCGGTGGGTTTCTTTGGGGGTTGGAGATAAAACCTGTTGCATGCCTAGGGGATAGCCTGTTGCCTGTAGGGGATAGCTTCTTTTTAAGGCAGCAGAGAGATAAGCAGATAAGTTCTTGTTTTCAGTTTTTGCGTAGAAAACGATAATGCCAAGGGGGAAATTAGAAATGAGCAGGTTTTATTACGTTTTTGGCTTTAGACAGTCGAAAAACGTCATATTTAGCTTTTTTTTAAAAATAAAACGCAAGTTTTTAATTAAGCATACCTATTTATATCAAGTTTAATTTTTTAAATACCATCCATGAAATATATGCTACATTAGATATTTATTTTAATATATTATAAGTGTAGTCGGACTTGCGCTTTAAAACCACTCTGGTAGAGTATCAATTAAACTAAGAATAATATTAATAAGAAAATTTTCAAAATTTATAGTCGCTGGTATCAAAGTGTGACCAAATTTTTCAATTTTATGACAACAAAATAAGTTTAGTCGTAGTTATTGCGACTAGTTTTTAAAAATCGTCAATACCATTTTTTTGCCTTGGTTTCAAACAACTCGCCAAAAATAATCCTAAAATTACAAATCTTTTCCGAGTAACTATCCGAAATTTGCAAAACTTGAATGTGATCATAAAATCGTAAAAATTCGGCAATCCTAGAATCAAACATAGGCGATCTGTAAATTGCGAAACTTCGGCGAACTTCGTAAAATCTCCAAATAGCTGCTGTTGTAAAATTCCAAAATTGTTGCTTTACTAAAATTTAGAAACTCCGACGACACAAAAACTTAAAAAACTGTGACGACCATAGTTTCCAAAAACTTCGGCTATCACAAATTGCAATTCTTAAGTTTTAAAATTTTAGTTCTCTTAACACAACTCCAAGTTTAAAATCGGCCAGTTTGGAGAATTTGTTTAAAACAAAGTTTTGTTTAAGTTTGGTTTTTAGGGGTTTTTTTTTTGTTCTTTTTAAAAATGCGCTTGCATTTCCTCCTAGTTTTTTTTTAGTTGGTAGTACAGATTGCCCCCACCCCGAAACTTCTTTTTCCAATTTTGAACACTGGAAACAACAAAAAATTCATCGCCATTCTTAGAATTTCAAACAAACTTATCAAACGATAAATATTATATTAATTGAATCTGCGAAAGATCAATGAAAATCGTCAATTTTTTGCATTTAAAAGTTTAAATTAGTACTAGCTAAAAAAAGTTCGTGAAATATTAAAAGTATTTACTTATCGTCTGCATGATTCATTTGCAGTTATAAATAAATATTTAATTATTCGTCGAACAAAAACCATAAAACTACTCCAAAATGCACTTAAAATAGGAAATGTAAATTAACAAGTAGGTTTGTGACAGAATCTGTAACTTAAACCGCTTCCAGACAACCGTTGTGTTTAATAGGTAAAAAGGCGCCAAACACAGCATTAATTCTATATTAAACATTTATTTACCCGCTAAATTCGGCTACTTTCATTTATTTTATTTCGAAAATTAAATAATTATTACTTAAATCGTTTGCGAAAGTTTATATTTCAAGGAATAAGTATGTAATATTCCTATATTATGCTTTTAAATAGAATGAAAACAATTTGTTTCAATATACTAAGAATCTCGTAGTGAAATATATTTGACTTCATTTTAAATTGATCAATGTCTAAAAAATAAATTTATTTTAATTTATTGTCCAAAAGAATTAAAGTTTCTCGGGCGATTGTTGCGATGGAAATGGTGATTTAATTCTAATAAAAAGGGCTTCCTATGCTTTTTAATAAAGCATTAAATTTGGAAGGTTTTTTTTTTTAATTATTGAAGTACTTAGAATTCGAATTCTTTTCTGAAATTTTCAATGTATTCTAACTTCGATGCGCTGAATTTTTTGACGTATCTCACTTGTCCGTAGCATTTGTAGTTTACAACAGCGATTTAAACGACTCGAAATTAAATTTCAATGCTAATTCAATGGGAAATTCGTCGACAAATAGTAGATTTATGTCCGTCCGATCGTACAGACAGACGGACAAAAGTATGAAAGTTGGGTGTCTGAGGTTATACCTTTCTAATAAAAAAAATTTTAAGATTGGATTGATAGAACCGATTTTGGAAGGGGGGTACGGACAGACGGACGTCGACCCCATGTCAATACCACCTAATTTTTCATTTTTAGCCTACTTTTCTTTTTTTTTTTAATTCGAAGAATTAAAAAAAAAGTAGGTATTGACATGCGGTCGATGTCCGTCCGTCCGTCTGTCTGTCCGTCCGTACCCCCCTTCCACAATCGGTTCTATCCATCCGATCTTAAAAAATTTTTTTTGTTAGAAAGCTATGACCTCAGAGACCCAACTTTCATACTTTTTGTCCGTCTGTCTGTACGATTAGACGGACATAAATCTACTATTTGTCGACGAATTTCCCATTGAATTAGCATTGAAATTCAATTTCGAGTAATTTAAATCGCTGAATTTAACTACAAAGGCTACGGACAGGTGAGATACTTCAAAAAATTCAGCGTATCGAAATGAATTTTTTTGAAAATTTCAGAAAAAAATTCGAATTCTAAGTACTTCAATTATTTAAAAAACTTCAAAATTTAATGCTCATTTAAAAAGCATAGGAAGCCATTTTTAGCCTACTTTTCTTTTTTTTTTTAATTCGAAGAATTAAAAAAATGAAAAAGGTATTGACATAGGTCGATGTCCGTCCGTCCGTCCGTACCCCCCTTCCAAAATCAGTTCTATCAATCCGATCTTAAAAATTCTTTTTTTTATAAGAAAGGTATAACCTCAGACACCCAACTTTCATACTTTTTGTCCGTCTGTCTGTACGATAGGACGGACATAAATCTACTATTTGACGACGAATTTCCCATTGAATTAGCATTGAAATTCAATTTCGAGTCATTTAAATCGCTGAAATTAACTACAAATGCTACGGACAAGTGAGATACGTCAAAAAATTCAGCGCATCGAAATTAGAATTCATTGAAAATTTCCAGAAAAGAATTCGAATTCTAAGTAATTCAATTATTTAAAAAACTTCAAAATTTAATGCTCATTCAAAAAGCATAGGAAGCCATTTTTAATAGAATTAAATCACCATTGCCATAGCAACAATTGCTTGAGAAACTTTAATTCTCTTAGACAATAAATTAAAATAAATTTATTTTGGAGACATCGATCAATTTAAGATGACGTCAAATCTATATATTTCACTAAAAGAGCGCTGTTGTTGATATAAATTGTTTACATTCTATTTAAAAGAAAGGAATATTACATATTGATTCCTTGAAATATAAATTTTTACAAACGATTTAAGTAATAATTATTTAATTTTTGAAATAAAATAAATAAAACTAGCCGAATTTAACAAGTAAATGTTTATTGAGGAGTAATTTTTTGGTTTTTGTTCTACGAAAAATTAAATATTTATTTATAACTGCAAATAAAGCTGTGTTTAGTGAAAGATGCTGTGTTTAGTTAGATTCTGTGTTTAGTGAAATTTATTTTAAATTTAATGTGGGAAAACGGTTGTTGATGTCACTTACTGTTACGAACCTAGTTTTTTCAAGATAAGAATTTTAGTAAGTATTTAAGTAACAGGAAAGTAGGCTATTTTAGTTCTTTAAGAACTTCTTATTTTTAATTCTTTCGAATTAAAAAAAAAGAAAAAGTAGGCTAAAAAATGAAACATTGTAGGTAATGGCATGCTGACCATTTCCGTCTGTCCGTACTCCTCTTCCAAAATTGTTTCGATAAGATACATCTTAAAAAAATTTCTATAAGATAAATCTTAAATTTTTGTTAGAAAGGCATGACCTCAGAGACCTAACTTTCATACTATTTATCCGTCTGTCTGTACGTCCGGTCCGGAAGGACATCGTCTACTGTCTATCGGCAAATTATCCATTGAAATAGCATGGAAAATTTAAATTATTTTTTAATCATTTGAATCGCTTTTGCTATGTCAACAATTGAATGAGAAGCTTGGTTTTTAGCTTCAACACTACGTTTATAACGTAAAATGTGGAAGGTTTTATAATCGTTCAGTCCGTCTGTCTGTCACCCACTTTCACTGAACGAACCGCAGGTGTCACAAACAAGTAGGATACTTCATTTTGAAGCAAAAAATCAGTTTAGGCTACATTCCAAATTTCATTAAAAAAATTTTATTGGAAGTTTATTTAAAACTTAAACAAAAAATTCTAAAAGAACTAAAATACCCTTCTTTCCTGTTACTTAAATACTTACTAAAATTCTTATCTTGAAAAAACTAGGTTCGTTACAGTAAGTGACATCAACAACCGCTTCTACATTAAATTTATATACATTAGAATAAATTTCACTAAACACAACATCCAGCTGTAATTTCAAATTCTAAAGCAATTATTTTCATTAAGGGGGCATGGGACACTTTTAACTTTTTTTTTTTAATATTGCAGATATCAATATAATTTTTTTTCCCATAAATGTATACTAAATATACTTACACTTTTATATAGTCAAAGGTTTTAAATTATCATTATTTATTTTTTAAAAAAATAAAATGCGTCAAAAAGTGATGTCTCTTATTTTTGTTATAAGTCAAAAACTTATTTATTAGCAAACAAATATTTAGCATTTTTATAAACAGAAAAAATGTATTTAACAAACTGTCGTTACCGATTTTTCTTATTTGCCATAGTTTTTTTGTTTTTAAATTATTGAAGTTTTTTTTTAATAATTTCACAGGCTAACATACCCGAGAGCTATTGATGACGGGTATCGTAATTAAGAACCATAGTCACATTGCGATCAAGATATTTATGACAAAAAACTGTAAAATTAAATGTGGTGGCAATTGTTTTTGAACCCGCTCATCTCGATCAGGAGTCGTTTCCTCTAAACAGATATATATCAGACTTCTTAAATGCAATTTATTCCATTGAAATTATACTAGACAAAAATGCTAATATTCACAAGTATAGTTAGTAGTGTTGGCTCGTTACTTGACTGTGGTTCTAAATAATGAAGCCCGTCGCCAATAGCCTTTATGTAGCTCTAGTGTCACGGAATTTCAAGCTATTCAACTTTCCCAAAAACAGATTAGGTTTGAATTTTCGTCGCATTAGAGCTACACGAGGGCTGGCGTCGTATTTTCGAACCACAGTCAAGTGACGAGCCGACATTTAAATATGCACCCAAGGGCATTACATAAGAAGTATTGATACTTGTGGTTTACATTTAAAAGGCAAAAATGTCAATGCTTTAAACTTGAAATAATTTTTTAATCGCTGGCAAAAAGTTTTAGATAAAAAAAATTAAAAAATAATAGAGTAGCGAGAAAACTTTGAATCGCTACTTTAGGCATAATTTTTGCTGGGTTAAAACTAGCCCGTTTCCCGTGTCTCTGCTTCTCTGAGCTGAACAGGGAGTCAAGGACATGTGGAGCAGTGGAGCGCCTGGAGCGCCGGAATTGCAACATATGTGGTGGTGTGGGGAGAGAGATTTCCAGGAACTGGCTCATGCTTTGAAGTTAACCCTCACCACCGCCAGCTCCCAGCTCTCCCTTCCCTCTCCAAGAATCCCCCCCCCCCTCTCCCTCCCCGTGAAAAGGTAATTGCCTTGTAAGCATTCGTTTTGCCAAGTTGTCATGAAGTATAAAAAAAACCGGCAAATATAAAAATAAATTTGATATCTATTTTTAAAATGATTTGTTGAAAAGCAACTATTAAAATGAGTAGAAATCTTTGTTGTGCATTATCATAATTTTCATAGATCGTGCACTTGAAGTCTTGAAATTCGTTGTGATCAAGCAAAAAGTCCAAAATTTTTTGCTCGAGCAAGCCTGTTTGAGAAAATTCTAGGGACTTTTTCATGGTTGTTTTATAAATTTTTTAAATAGCAGAAATAATCATCAATTGCAAGGAAGCAAACGCACAATATTCATTTAAGTTTATTTTGAACTATTAATGTAGCATTTTACACTTACATCGAAGACGGTTATAGCTCTGGACTCTGGACTACAGGCAAAGGGTTACAGTCCACTGAGCCGAATGAGACTCAGCCGAATGCCCTAAACCGCAAGATCTCGCCAAATTTCAGGGCAACATATTCACCATTATGGCGATAATGTTTTCAACATGGATTTTTCTTTCGTTATCCTGCACTTCAAGATGGCTAACAATTTGGCTGGTTTATCGCTATAAAATAGCAGTTGTGTTTAAGAAAACAAGCTAACATACACGGTCCCTCCTAAGATAGCTGCTGAGAATGTTACTAAAGAGAGAGGCTGTCACAATGATGGATTGGCTTTGCGGGGGGCTTTTAGTGTCCAGTGTTCAAAGTAAAGCAATTTGGTTGCGGTTGCTAAAACTCGATTTTAGCCATGTCTGTACAAATAAATGCTTCTTATTTTTAGTTTAATTAATGTCGAATTAGAGGCCAATACGTTATATTTTGCTAAGCTCGTCACCTAATTATCAACAATTTGTTTTTGTATTAGCGCAGCTATTATTTAAATGCACAATTTAGTTTTACTTCTTACGTGATTAATTTAGATATTGGTTTATGTGAACCCTCTGAACCTAGTTTTTTCATAACAATAAGAGGCAGGCATGGGGTTTCATGATGAAGGGGTGATCTACTAAACTTTTGGAAATTAACCTTTCCAAAAACAAAAGTTTAAACAAAAAAAGACTTTTTAATAATAAATAATGAATTGTTTACATTAGTCGAAAGATAACCAATATCGTGTCTCTATTTAGAAAGCTGTTGGTATCTGAAAAAGAAAAATATCATAACTTCTTCGAATAGTATTTAAATATCACTTTCAAAATTATTATTCTCATTATTTTTAAGACAATATTTTATTTGTTGAGGACTCGAAAATGTTAAAAACAAAATAAGATTTATTAATTGAATAGAAACATTTCGTTTTTTCGAAACAAATATCCTACTACGAGACGATTTAAGCGCATACCATATTTATTGTTGCAAAATCAGTAGATAGTTTATATACATGTTAATATTAAAACGTAGCGAAGTTGTACTTAAATTTATTTAGATTATTACTCCGGCTAGTATACTGTAGCGTATAATGATGCTGATAATATTGTCTACTGTCTAGAGCTAAAAACCGATAATTAAATGATTATTTCTATCCTTTTTTGTGACTTTCTGATAAAAAAATACTCAAATTAAACATATTTTAAATCGGGGTTGGCCTGGTTTAAACCAAATGTTTTTTTTTTCAATAAAACCAAAGATGGTTTTTTCCCAAATTGTTTTAGCAGAAGCATTAGAATATGCAAAGCACAGATTCCCTAACAACTCTTCGGTGTTACTCTTGTTATGAAATATTCTGCTAGAGCTTGTAGTGACTTTCAGAAATTTTCTTTTTGAGAGTGATTATGTAAAAGAAGTGTTGGCAATATATTAGTGTAGGCAAAGCAGTTGATATAAAAAAGTTTAACAGAAACGTTTTTAGTCTCATCAGGCGCGCAGCCAGGATTTTTTCAAGGTGGGGGCTCAACTTCAGAAGGGCACTTTTACACGAATTCCGGAAGGGGGGGGGGGGGGGGGGGGGTAATAAATTAATTTTTTTAATTAAATGTTACTTTTATTAATTAAGTTCTAAATTTACAATCATGTTTTACAAACTAGACTGAAGAAAGTTTTTAAGTAAGTGAGTGGTTGATAAAAATTTCCAGAGGAAACTAAAATTACAGGAATTCTGAAAAATGGCAATTTCATAATTGACGGAATTATGGAAAATTCCAGAATTGATGACGCCTCGTAATTTAGAACCCTAGTCAAGAGACGAGTTTGTTTTTTATGAGTATTCTTTTTTATGATTTTTTAAAATTCTATCTTTTTTTATGATTCCATTCTTTCCCCCCCTTCTTGATTAGTAAGTGTCTCAATGTGTGATGCATTTGGAATATTCATTCAAGCAACAGACCACTCCGAATAGCGAGCATTATTTTATAACTTCTGCATTTCATCATTTTCGCAATGTTTTGGAAAATGATATTGGTTTTAAGAACACTCAAAGTTCCAATCGCTGATATTAACTTTTGAGATTCGACAATTCTTTCCCGCTTTTTCTTTCTAAGTTCAACTTCACTCATAATAATTAATTAATCGCTGCTCAAATCACTCGAACAAAATACCACAGCCCCACTTATATCAACAAAAGTAGCCTTATTACAGTAACATGGAAGTAAATATACCGAACATTTGATGAAATATAGCCATTCTACCTTCAAACCTCCTCTCATACTAACTTATTATTTGGTCTATGTACGGAATAAATAAATATTCTGTAATATGATTCGGCAGTTTCAGCAGGTTGTGCTTTCATAATTTTTTGAATTTTGCTATTCGAAAAACATTGATTTCAAAATCGTGTTTTAATGTAAGGGCTTCTACCTTTTAAAGATTGATGAAATAAAAGCGTTCTAATGCCCTTTTGCTTTTGTCTAAAAACACGTTTAAAATCTTTTACTAGTTCTAAAGCGTGTTCTTCTCTTACACGTTCTAGGTTTGGGTTTTGAATTATCGTCGCACTAGAGCTACACATGGGTTATTGGCGACTGGCGTCGTATTTTAGAACCACAGTCAAGTGACGAGCCGACATTTGAATAGGCACCCAACGAATCCGTTAAGGGCGACATCGTACGCAGAGTTAGGACTTTGAAGGATATTTAACGTGCACTCCCTTACACGGGGCATTATGCGTCGGACATTTTGGCTGTACAGGCCATTTATAGGTCGGCAGTTATTTTGGCGATGCCCGGACCCGAACCTGGGACCTTTCGCATGCTAGGCGAGTGCCTAAACCAACTGGGCTCCCCAGCCCCCCTGAATATGTTCTAGAAGCTTCAGCAGTTGTATAAGCCCATAGAAACAGGCAAAAGCAACTTTTTGCATGACAATACGTATTAAATGATTAACTTTGGAAACTGATTATGAGCTACGTTTTTGGTTCCGTTTTTCAAGAATAATGTGCCAATTGACTTTCTCATTATTAAAACACATTTTATAAGATTACAGGAATTTGGGAAAATTAATTTGGGAGAAAGGGCACTTTGTCTCAATCAGGGAGGGGGCTCGAGCCCCCCAAGCCCCCTCCCTGGCTGCGCGCCTGAGTCTCATCCTGACTGCTAAAGCAACAACAGCTAACGTTGAGCTCAATATTTCCTCTTTTGATCTAGTGCAGTCTAAATTGATAATGAGTCTGGAATCAAAAAAGCTACAAATTTTTTGTTTAAAATATTGAATTGTAGTGGTCCTTGATCATAATAAATTGTATCTAAAAAGTTTGGAATTATTACTTCATTATTACTTTAGTTATTTCAATTAAGGTAATAAAACTATGAATGGTTTAATTGACATCCATTACAAATTTTAACGGCTGTTATTAATGACTATGTGGAAATAATTGGAGTATAGTATGCCCAAAAATTAGTTTTTTTTTATAAAATATCAAATTAAAAAAATATATGGGGATCTTGTTAGTGAAGTAAACCATAAAATAAAGTTTGAAATTAATATAAACATAATTTGAGTCCTGCAAATACATAAACTAGTTAAATACCGGAAATTTTTTTGAAAAAACCTGGTTTAAATAAAAAAAAAACTAAATGCAAAAACGTTTTTTTTAATACCTGTTTTTTTAACCCTGTTTTAAATAGTAAATTGCATTATTTTTAGCGATGTGTATTAATAAACTTCAAGTGTAGCCCATTAGTGCATCATACTGTTGCAATTTGGTGACATACACGTTAATCCATTTTAAAATGACTTTAAAATATTCTTGATGTTGGGCAACTATAGCTATTTATCATCTATTGAAAGCTATCCTCGTATTATGAAATGTAGCATATTGATAGTTAATTACAATCAGTGAAACAAATATAGATATTTGAAAGTGGCTGTTTGGTAATTTTAAACTTGTTTTTCTAAAAAAAAAAATGTACGTTTGTCATCGGTTAAAAAAAGCAGTAAAATTTTCTACAGCTGTTTAAAGACATCATAGTGTTGTCGAATTAGGCCAATATCAGACTTTTTGACAGTCAATGGAGCATGTTTCACGTCTTGAGTGGCAACTGTTCCAAAGGAATAAAAATATGGTCTCGATTGGAGCATTGTGTTCACGTGGCATCTTACTAAGAGCGGCGCTTACCACGCAACACTACCAATCAACGAAATTGAAATCCAGGAATAAAAGAAGAATGATGTTGTCTTACTTGAAATATGCGAGTACCTTAAAAATAATTTGTGGAAAATTAGACACTGCGTTTTGCCACCTAGTTTTACCTAGATATATCAAGCCATATCTACTTTTGAAATGTCAAGGTTAAGGCAATTGGTTGATTTGACATCTAATAACACACATTAATTAAAGAGTATACATATCATCTATTAAAAATTAATAGAAGTCTCTCCTCGGCGCATGGAGTGGGCTAAGTGGGCCAAGTCGTGCCACCTGGTAAGGTGGTCAGCCTCACGTGAAACCTCCAGTGTTTAGTTCCCAAACATGCTTGGTACCCATGTTATCAACCCATTTAAAGGATGAAAGGATAGGTCAATCTCGCCCAATCCGGGATTCAATCCCCGAACTTGTGGCGGGGCAATGCAAAGCACTACCACTAAGTCACTGGGCCTAATAAATAATTTAAATAACTAACAAGGGAAAAAATAGAAACTCTAGAAACTGAGACTGTCATTAAAAATACATGTGCCCAAAAAATACATTTTTGAAGTCTAGTGATGAAAATAAAGATAGAATCAAGCAAAAAAAATACTGTACATATTTTGGAAGTAAATCAATTTTTGCAACATTTGAATCTAGAATTTATAGAATTCAAATTATCAGATATATTTTTGTCATTTATACAAGCTATGTCATTTCTATATGTGGTCTTAAATTGTTCATTGTCGATTTTTTTTAATTTAGACCTAAAATGAATATATAATTTGACAGTGTTAATCATTTACAACAAATAAAGAATTTTGAGCACTGAAAAGACTAAAATTATCCCCAAACCATAGTTTTATTAAGGTATAAACAACCAAAATTTATGATAATGACAAAATTATTCGCATGGAGCCAAACAATTATCAGCGAAAACTGATGAGAAGTCGTAATGTTTTAAAATAATAATTAACTAATAAACTAAGTAGAAGTAAAGAAACGTAATTAAAATTATGAAGGAAATGTACAATCAATCGTGCCTAAATTATTTATTTCTCTACTTACTTTCAGTTAATACAAATGTAAGATACTAATAATAAATGAAATATTAATATTGATTCTTAATGTTAATATAGCTCTGTATATATAGAAATTATTCTTCAATTTTTTCATAAGCTAGGTAACGGCATTGAAAACAAGCATATAAATATGGTTGACATATAGTAAAAAATTTCAATTCATTTGGAATGGTTTGGTATAATAGAAATGGTGTTTTTGTGCACAATAGGTTAGGTTTGAATTATCGTCGCACTAGAGCTACACGAGGGCTATTGGCGACGGGCGTCGTATTTTTAGAACCACAGTCAAGTGGCGAGCCAACACCTGAATAGGCACCCAACGCCACCATTAAGGGAGACATCGTACGCAGCGTTAGGACTTTGAAGGATATTTAACATGCACTACCTTACACGAGATATTATTCGTCGGACATTTTTGGCTGCAAGGGCCGTTTATAGGTCGGCAGCTATTTTGGCGATGCCCGGACCCGAACCTGGGACCTTCCGCATGCTAAGCGAGTGCTTAACCAACTGGGCTCCCCAGCCCCTTTTGTGCACAATAAATTCTTAAAACATGTAATTCAGAAAGGGGCATTTATAAAAGCCGAGTATTGGTCAAATATCATTAAAATACCAGGACGTTTTTGTAAATATTTCAAAAATTTGTTTGAATTTAGATGTATGATTTGTATATATGATATACCTTATATTAAGCAGACATGAGTGTGCTTCAATGTACACATGTATATTTTTGCAATTAAAAATGTCTTTACTCCTAGCACCCCCAGTCCCGCACCCCTTAAAAGCATCTTCTTTTGATATCATCGGCTTGTTAATTAGAATGCATTAGAAGGTCGAGTAAATTTAATATTAGTGAAATTTTTGTAGGGGGCCGGGATGGCGCGGTCAGTTAAGATGTCTTGCCATTGCAATGATAATACGTTCCGGTTTCTGTCCCCGCCATAGAAATCCTATAAACAGGTCGTGCTTTACAAAAAAAATCTCATTAAATTACGCCGTGTATATTGGACTGGTGCACGTTAAATCTACCGTAGTCCTAAGTTCTGACGCCGCGTAAGAAGTCGCAATACGGCTACCTAAGTGCCAGTTCGGGTTTCGGCCTCGTCACTTGACACTGATTAAATATGAGGCCCGTGGCCAATTCAATTCATTCCTCTTGTAGTTTTAGTGCGACTTTAATTCAGCAAACACCCAATTGTCGTTCGTCACGTATATAAAAACTTCTAATACTATATATATATATATTTAATATGTTGATGTTTAACGATTTACAAACGTAGAGATAATGGGATTCATATCGTCCTAAAGCTACACAGGGGATATGGGCGACAAACTCCATATGTTTTAAACACGGAACAGATGAGGAATTCACCTGAACAAAGTTTGAACTCCACGCAAGCTTATAGCGACGTCGTGCATGGTGTCAGAACTTTGAAAGTCAACAGATTTAACGTGCATCAGCCACACATACACGGCGTTTATTGACGAGATGGTGTGTTTGAAACGGGCCGTTAATAAGATGTTTTAGACGGAAACAGAACATGCGAAGGTATCTACGGTGAAATGATGCCTTATAACACAGCGCTTCGGGCTGGCGTGGCGCTTTCAAATAAATGAAATATTGACATGTGAACTTAATACTATTTAAATTATGATAAAAATCTGTTAGACAGAATTGTTTAAGTAGTAAAAATAACCATGCTACCCAAATTGAACACATAATATGAAAGTTTGTCTTTTACAGCAAATAAAGAATTTTGAGGACTTAAAAAGCCTGAGCAAAGCATAAGTTACACTCTTAAAACAAAAGAGTGAAATCCACTCCTGTAAGAGAAGTGCATTTTCGACACTGGAAAGGAGTGAATATTAACTCAGACTGAGTTAAAATCACTCGTTTGGAGTGATCCTGTCGGAGGTTTAACAAATAAAGTATCCACTCCTATAGGGGAAGTGCATTTTCGACACTGGAGGAGTGAAAATTAACTCAGACCGAGTTAAAATAGCTCGTTTGTTTTAAGAGTGTATGTTATGACAAAAAAAATCAATTATCAGGGTAAACAGCTGACAAGTTATAAGATATTTTAAAGTAATAACTATGTCTTTCGTCACGTGTATAAAAACTTCTAAAACTATATATATTTAATATGTTGATGTTTAGCGATATGCTGATAATTAACGGTACGCGGAAGTAAAGAAACATAAATTTGAAACAATATGCATATATATATATTAATCGTGATAAAATTATTAACTATTTATCTACTTGCATTCATTTTTTTTGCTTAGAGTAAAATACTAATTACGATATATTGATCCTTCAACATAACTCTATTTGAACATTATTTTGTAAATTTATTTCACCGAGATAGGTACAGACATTGAGAACAAGTTCTATCCATCGAACAAAATCCTTGTCTGTTGTCTGATTATATTTGTCGCCTGAAACAGGAGTGACCCGCCAGAGTTCTTAGAACGAGGGGTCTATTTTATGACTCCTGGTCTGCACGGAGATCGCGCATTGTATTCGCAATTACATCATGAGCAGGGAGCGTTCACCAATTGTCCAAATTTAACCTCATATTTGGCTTCGCATGCACCATTCGGTTGAATTCTTATCGCCAACGCTTTGGCAGGAGAAAAGCAACCACAAACTGTTATCAGCAGAGGGGGATCTCTTCGCCAAGCAACTCCCCATCCTCTCACCAAATTGGCTACTTTTTGCGGTTTCGGCTGAGTCTCATTCGGCTGAGTGGGGTGCCACGAGGCAAAGCTAGAGGTCTGGGTTCGATTAGATTAAAAAAGAAAAAAAGTAGTTGTTACTTTTAATTAAAAATTAAACTAAACCTAAGAGTTCCTAAGTCCCGCGGGCCGCATTCGACCATTTGATGATTTGTTGTAGCCCTCCACTAATTTCAAAAACATAAATTTACAATACACTAAAAAATGAATGCTCAAAAACGACGAAATTTTCCTTAATTTTGACGATTCCGTTACTGGCAAATGCTCCGAGTTTTCGTTTCCTCAAAGTGAGGAAATTTGAATCGTCATTTTTATGAGGATTTGAATGTCGTCTAATCTAAAGAAACATTTCGTCATTTTTGAGCATGCGAGTACAACATTGAGATTCGGTTTCCTCAAAATCAAGATACAGAATCGTCAAATCACGATCGTAAAAGTGAGGATTCGCGTTTACTCAAAAGTCAGTGATAGTTTGACGAAACAATCCTCAAAATTAACGAAATGAGGCTTGAGGAAAGGCTTTCATGAATCGTCAAAAATGAAAGTGTTATTTCTGAGAGTGTAAAACACAAACTATAATATTAAATACTAAAACCCCAAACAAAACTTTTAAAAAACTAAAATGTGACCAAAAGGGACCAAAAGTAGGAGTTAAACATTCAAACGTCCTCAAACTACAATAAAAATTAATGAAACTACAATAAACATTATTCTAGACTTCATTCGCGATAAAGTAAAATAAATTACAGAAATACCATGATTTGATTGAATTGTATTTACAAGCAATAGTACTGGTTAATGTCAAACAACTTGTTTATAAGAACATATTAATAGGTGTACTACAGTGCTGGAAAAAATAATAGGGCCAACCGAGAAACTCTGGTATTTTTATAACCTCGTTGCTCAGACTTATGCAAATTTACCAACGTTGACGAAAATGACATCCTTTTTTATTCGTTAGGTTAGGTTTGAATTATCGTCGTACTAGAGCTACACGAGGGCTATTGGCGATGGGCGTCATATTTTAGAACCTCAGTAAGGTGACGAGCTAACATCTGAATAGGCACCCAACGCAACCGTTAAGGGCGACATCGTACGCAGCGTTAGGACTTAGAAGGATATTTAACGTGCACTCCCTTACACGGGATATTATTCGTCGGACATTTTCGGCTGCACGGGCCGTTTATATACTCTTAAAACAAACGAGTGATTTTAACTCAGTCTGAGTTAATTTCACTCCTCCAGTCTGGAAAATGCACTTCTCCCAGAGGATTGGATCCTTTGTGTGTTAAAGTCCGACAGCCTTCACTCCAAACGAGTGATTTTAGCTCAGTCTGAGTTAATATTCACTCCTTTCCAGTGTCGAAAATGCACTTCTCCTACTGGAGTGGATTTCACTCTTTTGTTTTAAGAGTGTAGGACGGCAGCTATTTTGGCGATGCCCGGACCTGAACCTGGGACCTTACGCATGCTAAGCGAGTGCTTAACCGACTGGGCTCCCCAGCCCTCCTTTTTTATTCGTATCAAGATATTAACACAATTCTAATTTTATTTTATTCAAAAATTCAGTTTTGTTTTTAATATATGGAAAAGCTGGAAAGAATATTAGGGCCAAGCTTAATTTTAAACTGTTTCTTATTTTGTTGATTTTCTACGGTACTTAATGTTTGTATTTTGAAGCTTCTTAATCGAATTGAAGGCATGCCAGTAAGAATTTTCAATTCTCATGAGAATGGGACGAAGTAAAACTCTAACAGAGATTGAGCAAGATAAGATCCTTATTTTCAAGGAACGTGGTTTGAATTCTCGTGAAATAGCAAAGAAAAGAAATAGATCTAAGTCCGTAGTGAATAACTTAAAAAAAAATTCTGATTCTTATGCTCAGCGGAAAAGGTCAGGGCGTTGTTCTTCACTGACTCCTCGACAAAAGAGAGCTGTTTTTAGTCTTGCAACTCGTATATTTTTATTCACATAAATTGATAAAAAGGAAAATATAGTTCGTACCAGAGTTCGAAATTGGATAAAGAAATTAAGGAGCAATCTGTGCTACCAACTTTAAAAACTAGGAGCAAATGCACATTACTTAGGAGTATTTTAAAAAATATATACGAAAATTCATGATAGATTCATCGAAGTTTCACAATTTAAGAAACAAAAATTCTAAAATTTAAGAAATAACAATTAAGACAGCCGGAATTTTTGGAAATTGTGGTCGTCACAGTTTTTTAAGTTTTGGATCGTCGGAGTTCCTAAATTTTAGAATCGCAACAATTTTGGGATTTTACAACAGCCGCTATTTGGAGATTTTACGGAGTTCGAAAAGAAGTTTTGCAATTTACAGATCGCGTATGTGTGATTCTAGGATTACCGAATTTTTAAGATTTTCAGATCACATTCATGTTTTGCAAATTTCGGATCGGGGAAGACTTGTAATTTCAAGATTATTTTTGGCTAGATTGTTGGATACTATTACAAAAACTAGTCTTGACAATTTTTGAAAACTAGTCGCAATAACTGCGACTAAATTTATTTTGTTGTCGCAAAATTGAAAGATTTGGTACCATTTTTTCGACTAGCCGTAAATTTCGAACTCGGATCGGCACTACACCCTCCGCCGAGTTTAGCGAAACACTGCCAAATCTGACAAAATAAACTATTTTCTCTAGGTTCTTCTTATAGGAATTTCTTCTAAAACCTCGCCCCCCCCCCCCCCAATGATCGCGCCAAACTAATGTTTGGCGCGGTTATTGGGCTTGGTTATTTAGGCTGGCTATAAGTATGTTTAATTGAAAGTTGAAAAACCAAATTTAAAAAAAAATAAAGTCATTGTTTTTAAATTTGATGTCCACATCTAAATTTGCTAATTTTTAAATATTAATTATTTAAATTGTAAAAATATATCAGATACTTAAAGCAAAATGCTTACTGATAATTCTGTAACTTAGTGAAAAAAAATCTCAATTTTTCCTTCACTGATTAAGTTAAATATGAAGGTAATAATGATTTTAAAAAAAAATCTGTAATGACATGCATCCACTGTTATCTGAGAGGTAATGCATATGCAGCTATACTACGCTGGGCAGTTATAATAGTTAACTTTTTAACAATAGCAATTAATTTCTTATAGAGTTCAAATCTGAATCTCTAATTAAAAATTTATTTATATTTGATTTAATATCACTGATTAATCTGAAAGCAATAATGATTTTTTTTTTAAAAAAAAATTTGTAATGACATGCATCCACTGTTATCTAGTATATATATAGTGCTTTTATTAGTAAAATATAATGCATGTGCAGTTAAGCTAGGCAGTTAATAACAGTGAACCCTTTATTGATAGCAGTTAACTTATTATCTCAGTGATAGACAATTACTGTAAAAATTAATTTATGCTATTTAGTTTTTTAATATTTAAATGCTCATAAAGAACAACCATAAATGAAGAATTATCACATTGAAAAAATTATTTATAAAAAATAGGGGAGAGTGTTGTACCTTGGGACAATTTTTACATTTTAATTTTTTTCTTCGATAATTATTGTCAAAATAAAAATTTCAAAGCAGCATTTCAACACACCAATATATTCCTCTATAATATATTTTTTTTAATTCTGGCAGCTTGAAATTAAAAAATTACCACTCATTTAAAGTAGAGAGGATAAACTGTCCCAAGGTACAACATCATGTTGTACCTTGGGACATGCTTTATAATTCAGTCAATAGTCATACACTTGAACTAATTTGTGTCAGCAAACAAACTTTATTTCAAAATACATCAGAAAATGTGCTCTTAGAACATTTCATCACACGGAAGGAAAAAGATTTATCAGGTGTTGCCAGAATTATATTTTCAAACTTCAATCATTATAAAATATATCCAAAACAAAGTTGAGTTGTATATTACATGTTTTGTGGAATTGCTCTTAAAATAAATAATAAAGATATTTTTATTTATCCAAATTATTAAGAATTTAATCAAATTATTAATACTGTCCCAAGGTACAACACACTACATGGTTTAAATAAAAGCAAGATAGTGGCCAATCCAAATGCATTATCATTATTTTCTCATAACCAAAATATTTTAAAATCTTCTCTTTTATGAAGAAATAAAAATGCAGTTGACTTTTTGTAAGAGTACTAAGGTAAAAAATTATATTAGAATGAGAAAAATATTTACTTTGGGGTAATGAAATATTATTTTTTGTCACCATTTCATCAATTCAATGATGCTAGTGTTAAATTTTATTATGATGATGTCTGTTGGTTAAGGCTACTATTAGAAATAAACAATGTATGAATATTGCCAATAGATTCTTAGAAATTGTCAGTGTCCCAAGGTACAAGCGTCCCAAGGTACAACACTCTCCCCTACAGCATAGATAAAATATCATAACTATCCTCAACACATGTCTCAACTTTTCAAAAAATAGCCTATATCACTAACGTTGCTGGATAAATTTATTCGAATTTTAATCTAACACGATGCTTATTATTAATATTTATAATCAAAAACTGTCAAATAGTCCGTAGATTGCGTTCTTTATGCTATTCTCTATACTACTTATGTATCATCACCTTTTACATAATTAACATACCAGAAACAAAAGTGATATTAAAAAACAATTAAGGCTTTTAATTGTTAAAAAGTAACTTCCAGTTAACAGCCAAATGATTTCTTTTGGTGCTTGTAAAGATTTATTAACTTTGAAATTTAGTGTATGATTTTTATTGATAATAATTACTGTCCCTCTTGACTCTTTCCCAGAAGTTTGAAGGTAAGGGAAAATTTATTCTCTGTTTTTTAAGGCAATGTATGAGTGATGACTGATAAGGATTTATGTGAGGGATATAAATCCACATCAGTTACTTGGGGATTTATATGAGTCAACATAATAATTACAACAAAATTCATTGCTTTGAGAAATCACTCAAATATCTTTTATTACAAAAGAGAATAAATATACATAAAATATTGAAGTACTTAGTAGTAATGCTTTTCCTAATATTTCAAACATATAAAAAGATTTAAACTCAACTACTTATCCATGCTTACTTCTTGGATTAAAACACTCAAACAGGCTTAAAAAAATAGCAGAAACTTAAAGAAAATTTTAAAACTTTAAAATGTAACTTATATTTAACAAATGTCATATTTCTATTTTAAAAAATGTAAACATATATAATTAAATATTAGAGGATTTCATTCAAAGGTACAACACCAATGCTTACTAAAGAGAAAAATGAATTGAAGGCAAATCCCTGGGGACGTACATAAAATACGTCACGCAAGATTTTGACTTTTTTGACCCCTCCCTCCCCCTGTGTCACGCTGCGTCACGTTTGATCGAACCCCTCCCCCTAAAATTACGTCACGTTTTTGCATCCCCCCCCCTAAAGAAAAAATTGCTTCGAATGTTTCTCTTTGTTTCTAGATGAAAAAATGCATATTTTTATATTTAAAAAGAATTAACTTGGAAAGAAAAAATGTAAAAATAAAGTGTTTCTCATTAAAATTTTTTTTAATTTTTTTTCTCAAAAACTTTATTTTATGTAAAACAGATTTTCCTTGCAAAATTGGAAATTTTCGAATCGTTACGTCACGCAAGCGTATACCCCTACCCCCCTCCATGTCACGATCCGTCACGTTGACGCATACCCCTCCTTCCCCCCTCTGAGCGTGACGTAATTTATGTACGTCCCCCCTACTGTGTTATAAAAAATTAGTATATACTTTTTAATATTTTTTTTATTGCTGTATATATTTCCATAAATAAATTCATAAACATTAAAAAAAATCAATAAAAAACATTTCAGTTCAATATTTTGTGCTTTTTAAAAAATATTGTTTTAATTATGAAACTAAGAAAATAAATATTTATTTTAGTTTCATAATATATCGTACTGAAAGCACATTGTATGCAACACAAGATCTTTATCTAATTGCAGTGTTATTTTATTAATTCAAAATTCAAAACAAGTTTTGCATTCTCTTCATTTTTTCTGTGTTATAAAAGCAAACTATAATATACTTGAATTGAATCTAAAAATTGCGAAATTAAATCGATTCGAATTATTTAAGCAGAATTATTCGATAATTGTTAGCCATCCCCCGAAAGTGCCATTAGTTGTACGATCCCTTTTCCCTTCCGCAATCCGAAATTTTCTAAGTCCCAATCGCGGAAAAAAACTAAGTCCGAAACATAAACAAAATTCGATAACAACACCGTCACGAGATTCGTAAAGCATCTAGGTCTAGTGATGGGAACAATCGAATGATTTGAATAATCGAACTGTGTTCGATTATTTTCCATAATAATCGAATTATTGCTATTCGATTATTTATTCGATTAATTTACGGTTACAGTTAGTATAAGGCTTAAAAGCAAGCTACTTTTAGATTAAAACCACGGTACAGTGACGAAAAAGTATCTTTCAAAACATAAAAAATCTTCAAACTTTTTGCTGTTGCAGAAAATGGAGCGATTGTTTGTGTTTTAAATTAGAAAGCTTTTGCTATACCAATATCGATTGTGTGTCGGGAAAATAGTTCGAATATGGTCAATTGTGTCGAGAAAATAATTCGAATAGGGTCGATGGTGTCGAGAAAATAATTCGGAATAATTCGAATAGGATCGATTGTGTCGAGAAAATGATTCGAATAGGGTCGATGGTGTCGAGAAAATAATTCGAATACGATTGTGTCGAGAAAATACTTTGATTGAGTGATAGAGGTAGCGACATTGAACTGAACTGTTATTGCTTTAAGAGGTTCTTAAAAAACGAAATTTCGAAAATATGTACTTTTAAAAAAGTAGAAATGCAAGAACAATCTTTAACACATATTCTCCCCAAAGCTAATTAGAATAGTAGTTAGTGGTTTCCAAATATGTATTACAGTGCCCATCTCACTCAGTTACTTGAAAAGCATTTCTCTGCAGTTATGCAAGCAAACTCTTATATGTTTCGAATGTAATTGTTTCACAATTAATTTCGTACACCCCTTGCTGAGAGGTATCCAAAAATCTATTACAGTGCCCATCTTACTCAGTTACTTGAAAAGCATTTCTATGTGTCGACATTTGGACGACACAGAATTGAATGTTATCTTGAAGATTAAAAAATTACTGGTCATTTTTACTACTATTTTGTGATTGTCATCTGGTTGTAGAGGCAAATACCTTTCTTTTGATACCACACACTCCCATTTTGAGAGAGTATTTAAGCTTGCAGCTGAAATTTGGGTTTTAAACTCATGGCCTGCGTTGAATCTCACAAGAGGACCCAACCCTCACTGGGGACATATTTTGCCAAAAATGTTGTGGTGTTCCTGTTCTTCAGGCAGAGATAAATCTTTTGATGTGTCACATTGTCAACTTCTGTGAGTATTTAGGCACACAGATCAAAATGTGGCTTTCATTGCTCGACAAAACCTCGGTTCATGAAAAAACGCAACTTCAACCCCTGATAAACTATTTGTTGTTTTAAAGTCTTGTTTTTTTAGCTGTACACCAGCACCTAGACCAGAGCTAACTTTTAACACAAGATTTGGCACATGTACATGCCGATTTTAAAAATCAAGCCTGTTTCTCTGGGAAAAGCCCCGTTCGTCAACCGACGCCATGTTAAATGACACATTTGCACCCAAAACCTTCTGAGGACATGTGGTTCCAAAAATTTGTATGTTTTCTATTTCTAGAGGCTAGTATCTTTATTATGATACCCCACACTCCTAATTTGAGTGAGTATTTAAGCTTCCAGCTGAAATTTGGGCTTTTATTCATGGCCAGTGTTAAATCTCACAAGGGGACCCAAACCTCACTGGGGACATATTTTGCCAAAAATTTTATGATGTTTGTGTTCTCTAGGCAGAGACGAATCTTTTGATGTGTCACATAGTCAACTTCTGTGAGTATTTAGGCACACAGATCAAAATGTGGCTTTCATTGCTCGACAAAGCCTCGGTCCATGAAAAAACACAACTTCAACCCCTGAGAAACTATTTGTTGTTTTAAAGTCTTGTATTTTGATCTTTACACCACCACCTAGACCAGAGCTAACTTTTAACACAAGATTTGGCACATATACATGCCTATTTCAAAACCCAAGCCTGTTTCTCTGCGAAAAGCCCTGTCCGGTTGACCGAGGCCATGTCAAATGACACATTTGGACCCTGAACTTTCTGAGGACATGTGTTGCCAAAACTTTTGATGTTTTCTATTTGTGGAGGCTAAAACCTTTCTTTTGATACCAAACACACTCAATTTGAATGAGTATTTGAGCTTCCAGCTGAAATTTTGGCTTTTATTCATGGCCTGTATTAAAACACACAATGCATTGAAAGCTATTATGAGATACTATAACCTCAAAAATGCAATTGAAGGGCCGTGATTTTTCATTATTTCTGCAATATTATGTCAACTGAAGAGGGTTTTTTAGCTTTTCAAAATATCAGTTAATTTCCGTTTTTTTATTCAGAATAATCAGAATTAATAAATTTTAACTAAGAGAGTTTGCTTTTTGTATTTGTAAAGTATTCTCAAACCAGCCAGGCATATTGATGTTTTAAAATCTGTTTTATAGCAATAATAAAGTCATAATTCTGATCTAAAATTCTTAGTTTAACTTAAGTATATGTTGTTCATTCTAATAATTTCAACTTTTTAAAAACAGGTTCACTGCAATTAAGTGTACAATTTAATCGTTTCAAAAAACTTTCCAAATCCTTAGTTACATTCATAGAGTAATTTATTACCAATTTTACCTTATTAGTTATTTTCGATTGTTTACGAACGAGAAGCAGACACAATCGAATAGAAACAAACATACTTATTGATTCGATTGTCGTCATTCGAAATGATTCGAACAGTGTCGTAACTCGAAATGATTCGAAATAATCGAAATGTTTCGAACTTCTCGATAGTGCTCATTCGGACAAATAATTCGAATTATACCATCATTCGAACATCTCTTGATTCGTAGACAACAAAATGATTCGAATTATTTCGAATTATTTTCGAATTATTTTCGAATAATCGAATAACTCGAATGATTTGAACAATCGAATGATCGAATAGTCGTCATTCATAATCGCCCATCACTATCTAGGTCCAAAACAACTCCTCAAACGCAAGGGAGTTTCGGTAACCTCACTTGGCTACGCCTCGCACCCGAATAGTTCAAATAGTTACCAATATTGGTTATGGTAAAATTGCCATTGTTTTTTTTAATAAAATTAATTCCCTAGTTATTTATTTTCAATAACTTTCTTTCTCCTTTTTCCTGTTTTTCTAAACCTTTCAAAAAAAAAAAAAGTATACTAATAACCTAACTCTATCCCCTCACTTTAGAATTTTCAGGGAGAGGAACTCTGATACATTTAATTGCTAACAAAATAACCATAAAATAAATCAAGGTGTAATGGTAAAGTTCTAACGAATATGTATATCCTAACACAATTTGTGAACCACACTTTATATTTTCTTCTTGAAAGTTATCAACACTGTTGTCGTAATTGGGCAATAATAGGTTTATTGTATTTAACTCAAACTCACCATTTCTGACGTTTAGATGTCTGATGTTCAAAGTTTTGGCAAAGTTTTTAAACTTACAGAATGTGTAATGCCATTGTAGGTACCGATGCAAAGTTTATCATTATGTTAAAGATATGAAATAACGTTTAAAATTAATAAATAAAAGAATTCACTTCTACAAAACCATAAATTTGTAAGTGTAATCAATGTAGTAATATTTTATCAAGCTAAAAACGTGTCAACTTAGCAGAAACTCCAAAAACCAAACAAATAATATATACTAATACGTTACCATAGCAACTATCATTCCCAAACATACTTTAAAATCTTACCTTTTTCAAGTGTTTCAAGAAAATTTAAAAAAAACTGAATGATTAAACTTCATTCTTTTATTGAATAAAGCCATCATTTTTATGGAACATCTTTAAAAAACATTTAATTTTAATCATACTGAATTTTGCTTTATTTGAATTTAGATAGGAAATTATTTTCTAATGGCAACAAAGCTGGATAGAAACCAGAAAGTAAAAAAAATAATAATACAAAATCGTAACTAAGATCCTAACTTTTTAAGCATTTGGAAATTTCTTAAAATGTAAGTAAATAGTGACATGATGAGTGAAATTTATTTTAAAAAAAAAGTCGGCTAACATAAACTTTCTAATTTTAAATTTAAAAAGAACTCATCTTTGGATTGCTTTATTTGCATATCCATTGCATGACTGAAATCAATGACCCTTTCATATGGTATAATGATTTTGATTTTAAGTCTAATTTTATGAAAAGTATATTTGAAATTTCGTAAATCAAATATAAAACTTAAAAACTTAACATATTTCACTGAAAAAATGTCACAAGCATTCCTCTCAAGCTTAAAAGTTGAGATAATAGCCCAGTCAACAAAGGCCAAAAAAAGGCTCGTTGTCGGAACTTATTTTCTAGGAACTGAATTTTACGCTGTTGGTAGACTACGGTAACATGTATATTTTCCTCGGAGTTTTCCGCCAGTACCCCTTTGGCAAAATCGGAAAAACTCACAATGGTGAGTAAAACAAAAAAAAACCCGAAAAAGTTGTACTTTTAACGCTTTTTTTTTTCTGTAACTTTTTATCATGGCATCTAATTGAAAATATTTCGGTGCATAATAATGTAGAGCACATTTTTTTTCTTTAAATGGTACTCTGTGAGGATATAAAAATCAAGAATAAATGTTATATAAATCAGGATCATATTATATCAATCTAGGATAAGAGTCATCATACTGCCCGTCATATGTGGCTCAGAGCTAGGTTTCTTTTTAAGGTATTCTGACTGTCCTTAAGTCTGCCCCTTTACTTTTGTAAACACTTTATTATTAAGCAATTCTGTGAAAGATAGAAAAATATCATAATTAGGTTAGTGAGATTTCTTTTTTAAATATTAGATTGAAATGTATTTTCCCAACTATTTGATTTAAATGCATTTTAAGTATTTTCTTAAACTTTTTTTTACTAACCATAAGAGTAGCTCTAAGTGTACTATTAACCAAATACTATTCCTCCTACTAATATCTTGACTAGATTTCCAGCAAAAATGGAGCAAATACCTGTTTTGGTAGGGATAATCTATTCAACACCCTCAAATAAGCTTTCCATTATCCACCACCTATTTATATGTTTCCCTGGCAGTAGTGACTTGGTTGATGTCTTTAGTTTCATGCTTATGTAGAAAATCAGGCTTTTCTTGTTCAGCTATTTGTGAGTAGTGAAGTGAGTAATGAGTTTGTTGTGAGTTATTCCATGTCAAAACACCCAAAAATATAGTGTTTTGTTACCCACCGACTTGGATTTCATTGAAACTTTGTACTTTAGATCTTATGAGCATTTCTGTAAATTGATGCAATTCAGACCAGTGATCGGGACGAGAATGAATTCTGAAAAATCCCAATTTTTAAAATTTAATATAGAAAAAAGTTGCAATTAGAAACCAAAAAATTGTGGCATATATTCTTAAATTATATAAAAAATACATACAAAGTTTTTTTTTTTTTTTTAAATCTGTGGCGGTGGGTTACATGGCCTGGGTGTTTTGGCATGGAATGACCAGTGTCAAAATGTACCTTTATTTAATGAAGATATAGAATGTGATCTCTATTAAAAATATTTATTGTTTTATGATTAGTTACTGTATTTTTGACCTGGTAATTGAAGTTATAGAGCATAAAATATCTGTTTAACATTACATATTTTGTTTAGGAAACATTCATAAACAAGAACATGACCAAGTTAACTGAGCATACAGTATTAGCTAGGACAAGGGCTCAGGACCTTAAAAGTGTTAGAAAATTGAATGCTTGGTAAGGCTTCATAAAATCTTGTTAATTCACCATTTTGATATTTAAAATAAATTATTTGAAAAATGTTAAAAATTATGTGCTTTCTTTAATAAATTTTGATGCTGTGTCAAAATGCTTACTAACTTCTTGACTATTATTTCAAATTCTTAAATATCTGTGTGTTAGTTTAAACAAAAAATTATTTGTTTATTTTGATTAAATTCTAAAGGATACTTTACAATAGCAATTGCAGAACAAACACAATATTTTGATGTTCTTTTTAAAAATCATGCTATTTTCTGTGATCCAAACAACTGATAGAGTGATACAATATGAATTTGAACAATTTACTTTGAAAAAACATTGCTATTGCCTTTTATAATGCCCAATAATTTACATTCCAAACCAATGTTGGGAATCAGTTCTATTTTTTTTACTAAATTAAATATAGTTTCAAATATTCTAAAAATAATAATAAAAAATTCAGTCAACTTCTTCTTATTTAAGTTTTGCTTCAAGTATTTTCCCATTATTCAATAAGATTTTACCTTAATATTACTATGATCAGCCATTATTAATCACAATTAAACTACTAGCAATTTTAATTTCATGAAGTTTATTGAAAAAATAAATGTGTTGTTTATTTGTATGTCTATCAAAACTTCAAGTATAATTTTTTTTAGGGGTAGTGAACTTACTGATGTCAGCATTGTTCAAAAACTGCCTAATGTTGAGGTGTTATCTTTAAGGTTAGAATATTTGTATTTTTAAAAATTGAATTTTAATATTTTTAATTTTGATTGTGAATATTAATTTAAGCATAATTTTGTTCTTATAGCGTTAACTCTATATCAACTCTAGAAGACTTTGCCTACTGTAATAATTTACAGGAACTTTACATTCGCAAAAATAGCATTTCGGAACTTGGGGAAATTCGTCACCTAAAAGATCTCCCGAATTTGAGAAATCTTTGGTTAGCAGATAATCCCTGTGCCGAAAGTGATGATTACCGTCTTACAGTTATACGAGCCTTGCCACAATTACAAAAACTAGATAATATGCGTAAGTCTGTTTAAATATTTAAGTATTTTTCTTTTTGTAATTAAAAATTATCGTTATTTATATAATTTATTTTTCTTTTGTATTGAACTCGCTATTGTTTATTAAATTGATCTAGTGAGAACATTCTTTGATAAAATAAACAATGTTTAAATGTGTTTAGTTTTATGAAATAAATTAACATGTTTCTTTGGGATGCAATAGAATTGTTTAGATATCTGATGAAGGTAGGCCTTACTTCCCACCTAAGCATTTATGTTTATTATATAATAAAACTATTTGTGCCAAAAATTATAGTTTTTCAAAAATCTTATTATGCAAAGTTATATATACTGAATATTGGATAAGTATTGCACCTTCAAAATGACATTGAACTTAAATCCAATTAATGTTCCATTTTCAGCAATTCGTCCAGATGAAATAGAATCTGCTAAAAAACATGGAGCCCCTCTTGAAATGCTAATTTCTAAAGATGAAGAGGAGGAAGAAGAAGATTTAGCTCCTGTAGCTTTTGAACAGCAGCAAGTTACAATTCAAAGTTCAGCTAGTTATGAAGAAATTTCGTCAGTTTCGCACACAGAAAGCTTTTCTGTGGAGAATACTGCTTTTTCACCTGTAGCACATAATAAGTTAGTCTGCTTTCATTTCTATAAATTCAACGAACTCAATAATGAATTTAATAATTTTCAGTTTTTAAAGATAATTTCTTTAATTCGTTGTTTTAATTTCCAACAATAATTTAAAAAAAATTATCTTTAAACTATTCTGTAAAATCAGGGATTATGACTTTCAATCATTGCAATTTGTTTGTGTTTCACATTCAGTTTTCAAATTGACAGGAAAAAAAAGTTATATGCTTGCTAAAAAACCATTAATATACATTTTTTTCTAGTTTTAAACAAGATATATTAAATATTTCATTTGTAATATTGAATGTAGTAATAAATATTTTGATATAAGAAAAAATTGTTTTTATAACTGCACCCAGCAGAATTTATAAGGAGCATTAAGCATAACAGAGTTCCCACAGATCCTTAAAAGTAGTCCTTAAAAATCCTTATTTTTAATTTTCAAAACCATTAAAGCTCTTTGATTTTGACCAGCAATCTTTGAAAACTCCTTGATTTTCTTATTTAATTTTAAATTTTTTGTTATTATGTTTAGTGGTATGGAAGCTTTCCATTCAGTGAAAAACCATGTGAGGCAAACAGAATCCGTCAACCATGTATCCCAGCCATGTCAACAGGACAGGTTCATTCAGGAAGCGGCCTACTTTGAGCAGAGAGAAAACAACTATCAACAATGCCACATTTCGCCGGTAGAGTCAAGCCCAGTGACTGCTCCCAGTTACCCTGCCAGTTTCCATGAGAATTTCGATAGGGAATTCGTTCAAGAGCAGGATCCGTTACCTGAGACCCCCTCTTCTTCAAAAGAACACTTTTCGCCCCGTGGTTTTGCACCTCCATACATGCCAAGAGTGCAGTCAAGAAGTGAGAGACCGACAGCAATCCGTATGCTACCTAAAGGCGGCAAAAGTAGGGTAAGTTATCTATGTTATATTTTAGTCCATTTTTATGTTTTAAATTTATTAAGAACTTAGCAAAATTGGATCTAGGTATTGACATTGTGGAGGTTTTGGTGCATCTGCACCTCCTTCCAACTAAAAAAAGTTTGTTTTCTATTAAAAAGTTATGACATCAGACAGTTTTGATAGGTTTTTTTTTACTTGTGTTCCAATTAAAAAAAATTCTTTCTTAGAAAGGCATGACATCAGATACCTATCTTTTATCCTTTTGTCCGTATGCCTCTTTGTGCTGTTAACTCAATTGTGCTACTAGGAAAATAAGAATAGTTACGTGCTGACTGTATAAATTAAATTTAATTCACATTTTCATTAGCAATGCAATGGAGAGCATGACTATTTATTTTTGGTGTGCTTAAATCGATTATAAATAAATAATACAGTAGACGCCGTTTAATGTGATCACATCCGGACGAACATGATTTGATAACAATAACCGATTGATTACAATACACGAAAAAAAAGTTTCAGCCAAAAATGTTTTTTTACCTACGTATTAAAATAAAAATTAATTTTAAATTAGGAGTTGTTGCTGTAAAACTTTATAGCATTTAATAGAAATTAATGCACACTAAAGAAAAAATACTACTTAGTATACTTACATATTTAATGATGAACTGCAGAAAACAATGCAAAATACAAAAGATTAATTATTAATTTAAAAAGAAATCATAAATTTTCGATTGTTTAGCATTCTTTCGAAGCAAGTCATTTACGAATCGCTCATAATCATAATGTTTATGAAAGTGTTCCACGTCGGCTTTGTTTTGCACACCTAGACGTATAAGATTTGAAGTGCCTCCCTCATCTGAGCAGGCTTCGGAATTTTGTCCTCGATAGCACTTTTGGGTTCATCATCGGCAACAGAATCTTGTGACGAAGCTTGATCATACTTGACACATACGGCTTCGCAAATGTCCTCATCGGTTAACCGCCCTCATCAATTAAAGAAGTAGAGGTCGCAACCTTCTCGTCGATCTCCCTCCATTCTTCAAAATCCACACAAAATTGTCCGTTATAGGAATTGTACTTTTAGACAATTTACAAGAAAGCCATTAATGCATATGCAGTTAATAAAAATCATTCATTCCCAACGCCTAGTCTACTGACATAATGGCCCTACCTTGTTAAGGTAGGCAGGGGGCCTTCATTGTGTTTCGTGTGTCGTATTCACACAGTGCTACGAAATTTTACAATGCTTGATCGAAAATGACAAAATACCCCCCACTTTTGGTAAGTTTCAGGAAACACTTTAAACAAAAAAAAAATCCTTCTTGTTTTTATTGATTCCAGGAAAATAAAATTTACATATAAACTGATAACAATAAACGAACATTTGATTACAATACACGATGCTTTTTCAATGTATTTTGATATAAGCGGACGGGACTAAGCGATTTTGATAACATTAAACGATTGATAACATTAACAGTGATCACATTAAGCGGCGTCTTCTGTATTTTGAATTTTCTAACCATCATTCAAACTGATGCCGAACTTTAACTGTGTCACTTGAGTGGCTCATGCAAGTTAATGGGGTAAATGGTTTTTATGACAAATTATCAATAAAATAGACCAATAAATATACCTGAATTGAATGTGGTATCAGTGTGTTGTCAAGTTGGCCAAAACCTGAAGGGATATCACTATAGAGTATATCAATTCACCAAATGTTGAATTACTAATTATTATTATTATTTTTAAATTGTAGGTTGTACTGAAATTTTTTTTCAATTTGGAGTCTTATTTATGTGGAACAATTTTAAAATTAAATTATCATTTCGACATTTTTGAAGTATACTTTCATGTTAAAAGCTGGCATTGTATGTCTCAAATTTATTTTCTCGGCACCTAAAACCTAATTGAATTCTTACAAAAAAATTATTTTACATATAGTGACAGAATATCAAGTAAATAATAACCAGATAAAATATTTTAAATTTCATATTTTTCCTTATTAGAGACAATTTGAACGAATGTCCTTATTTGACCTAAAAAAAAGACTAACTTTGTGTTACAGCATCAAAGTTAACTGGTTTTATGCATAGTAATTTAGTGTTACATTAGTTTTGGTATATTTTTAGGCTGCCAATATTTTATCAGCTGTTCTGTGCCTAATTAAAGAATTAGATTGGGCTAGCTTAGAAGTTGTAGATACAGCTATTCATTGTCAAATGGAAGAAATGGAGGAGCAAAATTCATCCTAATTCAAATTGTAATCCTAATTAATCAGAGTTTCTTATATGTTTATTGTTTTAACATAATGCAACATTTAATAATATTAATAATTTTAAATTGAAAAGTGTTCTTACAATTGAAGGATTTATTGATACTTCTTATTATTGTTTCAATTTAATTGATTATACTGATGGTTTGAAAATGTGAAGTTTCAAAGTTATTTTTATAACTTTCAATGTATTGTGAATGATTACAAAACTTTTATTTGACTGAAAAATGCTTTAATTTCTACTTAACATAGTTTGACTGTAATTTTTTATTGTAATGTAGCTCATTGTTTTTATTTTTGCTACACACACAGAATCTCATTTTTTATCTAGCATACTATATTACTTTTTTTGTTGTTAAAAAGTTGCATTTCTAGACTTAACTATCAACATGTGTATATAAATCTTTATTTACTTTGCTTTAATATTTTATTGGAAAGGTTTTCTTAGAATGTATTGAAATTCAAAAAGTTTGTATCAACAATTTTCATTGGTTAATCATATTTGTAAAATAATGTATTTGCTATTTCAATTATATACTTTTTTTATTGAATCACATATGGCCATTTTAATTTCATTTAAAATTTGTAATAAATAATACTCTTGATACAACAACTGGGAGAAAAATTAACTTTAAAATATATGACAGTTGAGACCTTCAATTTTCTATTAAAAAAACCCTGTCAGTTTTCAATAAAAGAGAGAATCGATACTGAACAAAAATTGTTTCCTACTTATTTTTTAAACTAGGATTTTGTACAATGTATTAACAAACATACATTAGAATTACTTTTACAAAGTTTTTTGTTTAATGTTACAACCATGACACTTTTTTAGGATCGTGGGGTAGAGAGTAAGATATTTAAATACAAACTTCAATTACATTTTTAATTATTATTTTTAATCCTTAGTGTTTTATTTTTGTTGTGCTTGACCTTGTTTTGTATGAAATTTAGAAGAGTCTTAATACAAGAATTCATTATTTTTCCTGTTCCTTAATTAACTTACTATACATTCCAAATTATTTTTTCCTATTTATTTGTATGTGGTAGGCAAATATTGAAAAACATTTTGTGATCTTTATCTTTCTTGATTGGATATTATATAAGGAGTGTAGGTATAAATTTATATTTTGTGCTCGATTGATAAATTATATTTAGAAATAAATTATCTTGTGTGATTTTACACTGCTGTGGTAGTTTTCAAAATATGGAAAAACAAAGGTTTTAATGCATTTTTGTTAGTGTTTATAACACTCAAATTAAATGTGTCATTTTGAAAACATTCAACTCAATTGTTGAACTTTTTCCCGAAATGCCATATTTAATTACAATCATATATGAATAATCTGCATGATTTCAAACAGTTAAGCAAAGAAAATGTTATGTTTTGATCAAATATTAAAAGTAATGAACAATTGTTGCTAAATTTATGTATTAGCATTAGATCACATTAAATATGAAGCTTTTATGTATTTCTTCTTTATACAGAAGTACTGTACATCCGTCATACAATTTTTCTTTTTTAATGTATTAGCTTTTCATGATTTGTTTATATTTATAATAAGTAAAAAGGTGTATGATAATTAACATTAATAGTTTACTTAATTACAATCTATTAAAGATGTAATTTGTATTTTACTCCATTTATGTAGATTTTACTGAGACAAAGACAAATATCATAAGCAAGTCTAATGGGTTAAAAGACTAATTTTTTTTATATAACATTCTAATTGTTTTATCTAACTTATTTTGTCCACTTATAACACTATGTGATAAGTTATGCAATCAATTAATATATTTTATGTTATATATTGGTGTACTTTGATTTAAAAAATAAAAAGACTGACTTTATATGCTGTTTCAAATGTTTTTAACCTCCATCAAGTTAAACTAGAAGATACATCCTACTGCTAGGTATATTTATGAATAAAAGACGACTGTCCCCCAAAGCAAACATTACAGAACCTCTAAAAAAAATTATCCAGAATTCTTTTATTCAGAATTTTCTGTTATCTATAAACAGGGTGTTTTGCACCTTGGACCCCTAAAAAAAGGGACTTAGGGACCTAAAGTTTAAAAAAAAGGGACCTGAGGGACCACTTTAAAAAAAAAAATCGACAAGTGCTTAAGACATGTTGGAAATAAGAAAATTGTTAACTAAGGAAAAACCCAAGTTTTTCTTTTTAAACCAGAATAAAAGAAATACAAGAAAAACAGAAGACAGTTTAAGAACATTATTAGTGTATAATAAACTATTTCTACTTGCATGGTAACTTACTGTCATGCTAAGGATGAGCAACTTATAAAATAGTATACTAACAAGTTTTTTCAGCATGAATACAAGGTTCGGAGAAGAAACATCAATTTGCTTTAGATCTTGATGAAGCAGTTCTACAATTTGCAATGGGGCTGGGGAGCCCAGTCAGTTAGGCACTTGCCTAGCATGCGAAAGGTCCCAGGTAGGGTCCAGGCATCCCCAAAGTAACTGCCGACACCCGTGCACATAAAATATCCTCCAAAGTCTCAACGCTGCGTACAATGGCATCCTTGACGGTTGAGATGGGTGCATATTCAGGTGTCGGCTTGTCACTTTAATGTGGTTCGAAATTACGACACCCGTCACCAAAGGCCTAGACGATAATTCCTACCTAATCTAACAATTTGCAATACAAGTCATTAGGAGTGGACATGTTTTCAGGATTAAACTCATAAGTCTAATAATCACATAACAAATACTTTTGAATGTTCTTTAGCAAAATAAAAGTACTTGTACATTGTACAATAATGAGTATTTTCAAGTAAAAATTATCAATTTATTCTTTTTGCTGTTTTTTAAAATAAGAAGTGATGTCACAAGATTTTTTTTCCATATTTTTGGACACTTTACATTAAGACACTTGTCTAGTATTTCTGCTTCAGAGGACCTTAATTTTTTGACCCCATGCAGCATTCCCTGAACAAGTCATTTCTAAGATTCTTCCGTTTTACGGCACTCTCCAAACTCTTTGTGGCTTCGTCCAACAACTTGTCAGCTACTTTCTTTGCTTTCATTTCCTCTTTTGTTTTTTTTAGATATCATATTTGAACTTAGAATTTTTAATTCGCTAAATGCCTCACCTTTAGCCTTAAATTTCTCGTTCTCTTCGGTTCCTTTTTTTTTCTTTCCTTATTCTGCTTTTCAGAATCCAGATAGTTTCTGTAGCTTTGATGAGCATTGGATGCTATCAAAAGCATCATCAATCATTTTGCATTTAAAAAAATGTTAAAATAGTCTGTTAACTACAAATAAATGATAGTCTTTAGTTGTATTTATAGCACAAAAAATGTGTATTTTTAGAGTTTAAGGCATGTTCTAAGTAACTATAAACACAATAATTTTTTAAAAAATCTTTGACAAACATACTTTTTAGCATATATTTGCATGAAAAGTATTTTTCGATTAAGAATGTATATGTGGGATTTTTCTCAGGTCTTTAAGAGATTAGGAGAACAAAAACTTCTCAAACACAAGTCATTCTCTGCTGTTCATAAAAGAATCGTATCTTAACCCTGAAATCTATGTCGATTCTTAAATGATAAATCTCCGGCGATATTTGAAAAAATATTTTGGGAAACTTATGTGTTACTGTTCTAAAATAGCTGAACTTCAACTTATCTCTGTCCATCTTCAATTTTTGGGAAACTGAGGATCTTCTAAAATCGCAAGACTTTAAGAAGAGGGACCATAACATGAACTTTCGGCTCTCTTCTGTACTATTAAATCTATTATTTAAATTAAAATGGACTATTATATATTCGGCTAAGACAATTGCCAAATGAGGTGCAGTCCTATATTCAGTGAGTCTTCTATACAATACCTTGCTATAGAATAGATACTAATACATTCTTCCTTCTAAATTAAACATCCCTTTCCCGTGGTTCTAAATTACCCTCAATAATATAATCCGTAGCCAATAGCCCTCAGGCAGATGTAGTGCAACAATAATTCAACTCTACCCAAGTACCTTTTGCATTTATATTTCAACAAAAATAGTAAATTAATAATTGTGTGACATTTAAAAGATCCCTTAAGTACCCATTCGGCATGGGTTCTCCTGCAATTGAATGGGTTCTCTTGTAATCTGAGCATTAAAATTGGTAGCAAGAAAGGCCTGGATATTGCTATAAAAAAATCTGATATCGATTTCGGGATTTTCCAGAGTCTGAAAAAGGGTTATTCAGACAAAAGGAAAGCAAGTGGTTATTTCAGTTCTTTTAGAACCTTTTATTTTTCTTAAGGTGTTTTTTTTTTATTGTACTTAAGGATTTCAATAAATTACAAACTTTCTGTTAAGTAAGAATAAAATTTTTGAATATAAATAAAAATCTTATAATTTATTTGACACATTTTTTGTACATATTTACAAATAAATATTTTCTTCAAAACATCTTTCAATATCCTCATTGTACTGTAGACTTGTCAAAAAACATTTCTCTGGAAAACAAAATGATTTTTTAATACAATACTTTTTTAACAAAGAAAAAAAAAACAGGGTTTACTGAAACTTAAAACCATTGAAAAATAAGTTTAAAGTTTCATTGATAAATCAAAATGTACAAAAAATAGCTATGAATGTTTACAAATCTTAAAAATAATTAAAACAACAAAAAAAAATTCAACATCTAAAAAACCCTTGCCCACCTGTTGGAGATGGTAAATAAAATGTATACACAAAACTTAATCTTAGTCTTAGTCTTCAGTATAGGCTGCAGGAAGAACTTTAACCCTCTTGCATACTGTTGCCATATGGCAACAAGTAACATATCCACTTTATTTCTATTAAAGTAGAGCTTCCTCTCGACAAATCTGTTTTTTTTTACATCTATTACATTCCATTTTGAAGTTTTAGTTACTAATAACCCTCATAGATGACAGTAATAAAAGTGTATTCAAAATTAAAGAGTGAAGTAATTAACTGTTGTGAAATGACGTCTTTGGCAGTACTCAAAGTATAATAATATTAGTACTAAATATACAAATAAATTGTTTTGAAAAAATAATTATAGTTCAAGAGGGTTATTTTAAAATGTATTTAGTAGTTTTCTAATCATTCTTATCAAAATATGAATTTTGTAGTTGGTTTTTGCCACATGGCAAAAATTTTAAAAATTGAAATTATTTTAATTCGAATGCAGTTATTTTTTTCAGTATTTTCCCCACAATGTATGAGTATTAAAAATACAAATGTAGTTTTTTTCTGATGAAAAAAAATCATGCATTACAAAGTTAAATAACTTAAACAGACAAAGCTGCCATAACGAAACATATCTATTAAATCTGCAAATTTATTACAATAATTTGTATTTTTTTTTTAATCCTTACGTTACAAATCTAACTAAAGCAAAAAAAACTTAAAGAATACAAATAACTGAAGTTTCTAATACTCAAAACAAATACAAGAAATTACGAATTAAAAAAAATACATAGGTACATCAAGATAAAAAATATTATTACTTTTCCCTTTGTCTTTCAAAAGCCCACAGTCCTGTGATAGGTCAAATATAATTCTGACAAGTCTTTTTGATGTTTTTCTTTGCTGACATTAATAAACACATGGATACCATCTATAGTAGTTAATGCCAAATATTCGATAAATTCATAGCAGAAAACGTTATGACTATTATTATTATTAGATCCTCCTCATTGCCAGATGATTATGAAACTGCATAAACAAGAAATGCTTTTCACATTGTTTTCAATGATGAAACATATTCTATATGTTCAAGACAAGAGCTTATATGCATATGATAATTATTCTCTCTAACTCGATAGAGAAAGACTATAAATATCCTTTTGAAGCAGGAATACATTTTTTTTCTGTTATAAAGTGGTGAAACACTTGAAAGGAAAACAAATTCGTTAAAAGAAAATTGTTTCACAGTGAACTAGAAAGCATGACAGTGTTGATGACGAATCAAGTTCAGACTAATCCTCGACGCCTACGGTAATGCTACTAACTGCCTCTTTGTAGCATTTGAAGACATACTTTAACACAACCGATGATACTCAATGTAGTTATTGTTTTCGACAGATGAAGTAAATTATATCTGTTTCTGGATGTTGTTTTTTGTGTGATAAAATTGTCTTCATATTTTGTACTCTCTGCAACTTCCAAGATGAGGCATCATCTGAACTAACTTGTTCTGACACTTGTCATCCATAATTATTGTCAATGATGATACATGTAGCAAAACTTTTAAGTGACCTTTATAAATAAAAGGAAACAATTAGCTTATTTAAATAACAATAAAAACTGTCATAACACAACTTTAGAGTGCTAGAAGACAAAAATATTTATGATCAAGCCAAAATTATAATTTGTATCATGTGGAAAAATAAAAAAAATGTAAGGTAAAGGCTTTTTTGACTGTCTTTATTTTCTTTATAAGACATTTTATAATAGTTTAAATGCAATTTATTTTGAACTTATTATTTTTACAACCATGGACAAAGTATGTAAAATACAAGCTTAAACACAAAATTACAAGCTTTTGGAATTTTTAAATAAAACTCAAACTACTAGTGGTAAGGCCTCCTCTTGCTCTAGCTACCCAGAGGGATTTTTGTAGAAAAAATATTTTGTTTCTGATACAATCGATAACAGATAGTTAATTAATAATTTAAAAAATATATAAAAAAACATAACATTTCCAACTATCAATAAAATTTAAGAGGAATAACTGACTATATATTTTTCTTCGATATTAAAAACATACAATAAAGTGGACAAAAAAAGTGCACCTACTGTATTAGTTTGTTATTTTATATATTTTCTAGTTAGCTTAAATAGTTAAAATTGGTAAATTTTGAATATACGAATAAAAAGATATATCTTTATCTAATATTGTTTAGGATATAAAGGTGGGCAATAGTGCATGTCTTACTTTAGGTGTGCTATAGTTTTTCAAGTATTGCATTTTCGATTTCTTGCAATTCTTCCTTGAAGGATTCAGAATTCATACCATTTCCTTGAATTAGTTGTGCAGCCTATGGATACAGAAGTGTTTTAAAATATATGAAATATTATTGCGGAAAGTGATTCATAACAGCAAACTCTTTAAAACTAGTCAAGCTCCATTACATTATCATTATTTAGAACTTTGAATTATTTGAAATAATTTTAGGAATAACTTTCAACATATTATTATTTAAATCCTATCTTAAATAACTCAATATTGTGAATGTAATTGTAATTCTTTTTTAAACAATTGAGAAATTTGAGGGCAGCAATCTAGAAAACATTGAAATATAATTCTTTTGCAATAAGTCAAGCATCATCAAGTTTTCTATGATTGAACAAATTTGGTGATATTAAGGGGGGTCGGATGGGTGTTTGGATCAAAAATGTCAATTTTCTATTTTTCCTTTTACTCTGCTTACCTTAAGACCAAGATTATCGATTTCTGTTTAATAGTTTTCTTTTTATAAGCATTTAAAAAAAAAACTTTTTTTCAGTTCTTTCCTAAACCTTACTTTTCTTTTGTGTTTCCCAAAATATTAAGTTTTTCAACAGTTAGGAAAAAATTTCTCAAGAACTACAAAAGATATCAACATGTTTTGTTTTATAATTTCATCCCCATTAATTGCTCTTTGATTTTAACTGAGGAATTTAAAATGTCTCTACTCAACACACATATATAATATAACTTCAAATCTGATTTTTTTTTGTTTTTCAATACATATTTTTGAAAAAATCACTGTAAAAGTATTTTTAAATAGTTTGAAATATCCTCAGTTAAAATCAAAGAGCTTTATGTAAGGAACAAAACATAAAAAGTTTGTTATGATATCTCATATAGTTCTTGAGAAAAATGTTCCTAAGTTAGGTAAATTAACAAGGGCGAGATGGAACCATCTTACTCCCCTTAAACTAATAAATAAAAAACACTGGGGTAAATTTAGGATTTTTAATGTCACAAGCACAACTGTGACTTCTGAATTTGATAAAAGAAAACTGTAACACAGCAGGTTAAAAAAAATCTCCCATATTTTTTTTATATTATAGTTCTTTTGTTTATAGCAGAAACCAATATTCTTCCATTTTAAAAATAAAATGTTTGTTAACCTTTAATTCGCACAAAGCTTCATTCTGGAAATCTTCGTTTGGTATGAATCGTTTTGTTACAGCTGAAGTATTTCCTCTGCATTAAAAGATATTCAAATATTTATAAGTAATGCAGTGAAATCGAATTTAAAATAAATGATAAAAAAATATAATACAGATAAAAGTAACTATATGAATAATATATTCATATTTACCTTTTTTGTGGTTCGTTAGGAAGACAAAGAGCAACTGGCACAATGAATGAATCAGATTCCTCCAAAGGCAAATGTTGTTCAGATATAAAAACAACTGGAACTGTTAATTCTAAGGGAAAGAAAGCAAAGATATCAATCAACACAAAAATATACAAACCAAAACATGCCACTAAAAAATTTATGAAGCCTATACTCCGTGCCAACCTAACTTGGATAGAAACAAAGAGTAAAGAGCCAGAGGGAAAAGCAGGATTGGTTCGTTAGTCCGAAACTCTTGTAAGGTAATATTTACATACAAAATTATCTAAATACAATTAAACCAAAATACACTTTTCATTCCAATAAAATTGCCCAAATTTTCTCAAATAATATTCAAATCTGTTAGACTTTAAAGGAAATTAATGCTTTTAACATGTTTTCTGGATGGATTCACAAATTATTTATGGAACTCTTTAGGTACGCGGAAGGATCTTCTCCATAGCACATTTCTATTTACCCAACTTAGGTTGGCAAGGAGTGTAGGCAGCTCCATAGCTCCAAAATATTGACAACATTGAGAAATAGCATTGACATTTTAAAATATCGAGTTGACACACAAAACTTTTGTTATACTTATAAATTCCTACTTACAAAGTTGATTTATTTTTCAAAATATGCAGTATTTTTTTTTTTACTGCTCAATTTTGGTTTGCTCTAAAAGTAGCTGCCTGCCATCTTTTAAACAAGAGAATGTCTGAAGTAGTGGCTTCACCTTGCGCTTCTATATATATATGAGGGCCTAATCTAAGATTTTTGTAACTTTCGTATGCGAAATGCTGCACTTGTTAGACTCGGGCTCATCTTCATTTTCAGTTTTGTTTTCATCTCGGGTTACTGGTAATTTTTCTAGGAGTGAGGTGGATGATTCCCGATTATCCGAAAACTCCTATGGAAACTCAATTAACTGAAAGTGCTCTGTTGCTGTATTTTTCGGATAAGCGGAACTCTAAAGTGATTGTTTTCAATAAGATTTTATTACTGAAGGAAAAGTATTAAATATAACTAGAAAAATTATTAAACCTTAAAATTTAAGTATACAGACTGGAAAAAGTTTTTACAATAAAAACTATATGGTCAAAAAAAATTAAAGATATTCCAAAAGAACACTAACTTGGTGAATGAGTTGGCGAAAATGTTGGAGCCAATGACGCTGATGAGAGAGGATGCTGCACAGAAGAAGTAGGACTAGTAAGTTCGCCCATTTGAAAGACTGCATTTACTTGAATCGGAGCTGTGCCACGAATTAAGCTCTTGGAACATCTGGATATTGGGCCATACTTAGATACTAAAGGTCGATCAAAAGGAATGAATTCGTCTTTCTCGGATGGAAGAGCAAATGCACAGTTGGGTAAATCACTGGAAAAATAATTCATAATGCGAGATATACATTTTGAAAAGGTTATTTATGAAAAATAAAAATTTTAGAAAAGAAGCTAATATTATTTTTTCTTCAGAATTTAGAATGAATTGTTGAAATGTTGAAACTCAAATACTTTCTACCACATCCAAATGCATATTCCTACACTTTCACATTTTTTTAATTGTTCAAAAAATTAGTTCTTTTTTATTTTAAGGTTGGAATATACATTTATATTTTATAAGACATTATTAGAAAGTGCCTAAGAATTATTGACTATTTCACCTATATTATTTTGCATAGAAACTTTTTAGAAGGTCTCCTCTTTCCACATTTAAATACTACTAATAAAATGGCATATAAATAGAAGATGATAAAGTTATACTACTATAACTTCAGAAGACAAAACTGTCAATTTAGATGCATTAAAAAGCATATTATTCGGGAAAAAGACCCTATTCGAGCTCTTGGAAAGAATATTATTTATAAATTATTATAGTTTTATTCTAATGACAAGGATTGTTTCTAAATGTTTTACATTACATTAAAATAAATACCAGTAGTTTCATCCAATTAACAATTAAAAGCAACAATTCAAATGGTCGAAGGAATCAATATACATAAAATGCAAACATTTTTGATTAGTAAGCAATACAGTTGTCCTTCCCTAAAGATTATTAAAAAAACACCCATGAATCAAAATATTTATAATAGAGACTTTCCTTATTTTTAAGCTTGTAGAATACACTTTTAGTAGCCCCTTATTCAAATATTATGAAGATTAAAGAATTTATAGAAAATAAAAGTAATAAAAAATGGTATAAGGCTCATCAACTGATAAACAAATGAATAAATTATTTATAATAATAAATGATATTTTTACATGTTTTAGACATTTCAGTAACAAGTATAAACAACTAGTTTAAACTATTAAAATATTTTATACATACTACAATAACTGCTTGTATAAATGCTTAATTACAAAAATCAAGCATATAAGCATTTGTATTCAAAACTGGAAAGACTCAACAAAATAAAATTTATTAAGAGTGGGTACCTAAAATTATTACTGACTTACTTTAGCATTTAGACTTGATTTGTATTTACATAGCCTGTTAATAGATTTTGAACACAAAAGTACAGAATATTGTTTCAGCAATGTGGTTACTCTAATGAATAAAAATTAGCATTGTTAAAGAGGTTTTGGAAAAAAAACTATAATAAAGGGTTCTGAATCTAAAACTATAATAAAGGGTCACCTAATAAAGGTGCTACTATTCATTAAATTATTAATAACTGTGATATCTTTTATTATAGTATGATAGCAAGAAATGGTAGCCTCAAAACATTCTCTTTACTTCACTGACAAAATGCAAAAATGGCTTGAAGTTACTCTAGGGCCAATGATTGAGGCATTTATTAAATACTAGGGAACGAGTAACCACAATTCTAACAACGAGTCTGACCACCCTGAATACAAAGACTTCTCAATGCAAAAGGCAGTATTAGGGTTTTACATGTCCGATAGATCATCGTCCACTTCATCTTTGTTAGATGAAGATTTCCCTTCACTGTGGGCAGAATTGCAAGAGCTACTTGTGAGATGTGAAGACTGCCCATGGGAAGAGGCGCCCACAGAGCTCCAGTAGGAATAAGGGTACACCATGTCAACAACGTCATCCATGGGATTTAGCACATGATACTGGAAGTTAGAAATATAAAAGATGCAGGACAGCAGAGAGGAACACATTTTTATTACTCATATGTATGGTTGGTTAGTATTGTATAAATGCACAATGAAGAGTCAAAATTTGTTAAAGTAAAATCATAAAAAGTTATCCAAACACAATTGTTTTGCAATAAAAATAACTGATTACACATTAGTTATTTTACGGTGCAAAAGAAAATCTCCCAGACTGAAGAAAGGAGATTAACATAATAAAGGTATGTTTAATACTATTTTTTAGCAATTCTATTGTAAAATATAAGTATTTGATATTTTTTAAATAAATATTCTTCTCTTAAAGCTGGCCAAATTTTTGACTCTCCACTGTACTTTATTTTTAATTGGGAGTAAAGGTGACTGTTAAAGTTAGTGGTAACTTATATTGAAATGAATCTAACAATAAAATAACAGTGGTATACAAATTTCATAAGTAATAATATATTAATAATTTGAAGTATTATTTATTAGTTTATAAAATACAGAAGGAAATTTGCAACAAAACAAAATGGAAAATAAGAAAATTATTAATGCAACAGGCAAAACAGGGGTTCATAAAATTTTCATTTAATTACAGAAATAATTTCCAAACAATAAGGATCTATTTCTAGAAAAATGTCATAAAAGTAAAAAAGAATGGATTTTATAGTACTTATCATATGATGCAGTAAGATGTTTTAAGGTAAAACAAAGAAAGTCTAGCAAAATTAAATGTAACAGAGGGGAAATAAAGGGGGATTATATTAAGAAAATACTATTCTGTAAGGCACACAAATAATCTCTTAACCAACATACAGGCTGAAGAGTTGATTATTGCCTAATGGATAGCAACTTCTTTGATGTCAACCTATGACTGCTGTAAGTGGGCCTCATGGACTAAACACATAGTCAGTGATATGAATAGCTAAATAGATCAGAAACCAGCCTCAAAATACTGACAACTGACATTTAATCATTGGCACAATCATCATGTGGGTAATTTCATACACAGCTGCCTTAAAATCGATTCCTGCCCCTTTTTTCAGCAAAAAAGATGGATGATGACATTTACCTTACTAAGAGGTATTTCAGTACTTTGTATACTGATACTAACCTCATAACTGTCATTCAAAAATAAGAAATACATATTTTCTGGGTTGACAAACTAAACAAAGCTGTAGATCGACAGCAGTACAATTTACCAAACATCAAAGTCTGACCCGCGACTTTTCATGGTTAAACAAATGCTGCATCAAACCCTTTGAACACATTGTGGATTTGAAACTACAAGCTAATCTAGTCAGATGCAATTTGGAGAGGTTGTTTCAAATGTATGGAGCACTTTAAAGAGCCTAAAATATGCAGCGGCACCTTGAGCAATAGTTTCTTAATATTATCTATAGGATAGTCTGCTAGGTCTTTTTTACTTGAACAACTTTTTTTAAGCTCATACAGATGTACAGAAGATAAAATTGCACTTTTAAAAATAATTATACCTTAGTGGCCCTTCCTTCCAGCACAGCCAATATATATCCCTGTCCTTCTTGAACAGTAGTAACTGACTGAGACTTTAAAAATTAGAAAAAAGAAAAAATTATTGATAACTAAATTCATTTATTTATGTACAATATATTTACGCATTTTATACAACTTTAATTAAATTTATTGGACATTTAAATTAAGCGATTGTCATTAAAGCACACATAGAATTATTACTTTAAGAAAATTTCAATTTCCCTGTGAGTCAATAGATATTCAAAACAAATGAGAGATGCAAAATAAATACATCACAAAAATTTGAATGTGTACATAACTAAGCACCGTCCCATAAATTATAGATATTTATACCATGCTATGGTTTTGAGGACTTGAACTTATTTTCCCTACTTCAACAAAGGCTTGAACTATTTAATAGGAGAGAGTAGATATTTAATTTCGGGTTCATGTAGCAATTCTCAAAATTTAAATGAAGCAATTTCTCAAAAAAAGGTAAGATACTTGGTTTCTTTTTGATTTACATGATATATTTGCAAGAATAAATTTTGTATACACTAAGATCTTTTAGGGCTCAAAACCTCAACTTACTTAGTAACAAATAATCTGAAGTCCCCCCCCCCCCTCAGTGTAATGCTTTGTGGTAGGACTTTTGGAGCATATCTGTTAACTTCAAGCGTTGTAGTTAACATTTGACTAACATCAATATCAAGATTTTAACTTTTTTTTATTCTCTTTAAAGATTTTTCTGTCCTTTTTTAGTTTTCTATTACATTGAAGCAAGAGCAACAAGGAAAATCTTTAAAGGAAAGCCAGAGGGAAAGAGGAGAGCCGGACGCCCTAAGAAAAGATGGCTGGACGAGGCGGAAGAAGATCTGAGAAGAAGTAAAGTTAAAAATTGGAGGGTCAAAGCCAAGGACCGGAAAAAGTGGCGCTGTGTGCTAAAGGAGGCCAAGGTCCTTCATGGACTGCAGTGCCGAGGAGTAAGTAAGTATTACATTGAAGCATTTATGTAGACTTTTTACATGCAGCAATAAAATATAAAAAATTCTATAAAGCCCCACTTTATAGATAGGTTGTCTTTTTGTGTATGGTTCAAATAGTCATCTATGGCTCAAACAGTTAAGATATAGAAAAGCTTTGATTTTTTTTTGTGTGTGATTAAAAAATTATTAATTTTTCCTGATTTTAATTCACACATAACACACTGGCATTAACCCTCTGATGGATAAGCGAATCTGGTGAAGCATAAACTTTTGATCACACGAGTTTTAAATTAAAATTTTCGATTGAAAATTAAATTTCGCAAACTTTTAAAAATTATATTTCTGCAGTAGATGGTTATAAATGGCTCCTCCATGCTTTAAATTTCAAAATTTAATATAAAAATTAAATTAATAAATTTTTTAAGAAATTGTGTTTTGCTGGAAAACCTGACAGTCAGATGAAAGGTTGATACATCTGTATACCTTCCCTCATAGGGTTAAAAAAAAAAAGATGCATTTAAATAACTGCAATCACCTGATTCGAAAATGGCACAGACGATATGGGCGTATTGCACTGCACGAGGCCATGGGGCTGAAGCGACGAGGTAGGAGAAGCAAACGAAGTATCACAGTTGATCACAGAAGAAGAAACGCTCGGCGGGGAAATGCTGCTGCTGTTGGTTTGCTTCAACTTCACAGTGGGCACACAAGTACTGCCCGGTGGAATGGCACTCAGTTTGGTGGGCACATCGGAACTTTGAAAGGACTGTGGGCTTGAGATGGGCTGGAAAGGTGGGGATTCGGGGTTCAGCAAGAGGTGGGGTGGAAGAGAAGGGTGCATGTCTGAGGAGCTGGACATGGAGCAAAGATTGTTGTACTGAGCACTGTATAAATGAGCCGTGGAACTTTCAGCTAAGGTAGCTTCTGGGTCAGAAGAGTCTGGAAATATACATTTTCGGAAATAATTATATTAAAATAGAACTTTTAAGGTAACAAAATTTAATGCGTTAATCTAGTTTATTCATGGCTTTATTGATAACCATTCAAAAACAATTTTTAAACAAAATTGTAGATATTATAAGCTAATGGATATTTTTTTACACTTAAAACTTAATATAATAAAACTAAAATATAAACAGCACAGAATATGTAATACTAGCATAGTTAAGCTAGTAGAAAAATATGCCACATATTTGCAAGCATACATGTACAAGTACAGAAAATTTTGGATGATGAATATTGAAAAATAAATAATAAAGCATTTTAAAGGTAAAATAGAGAAATCCTTACCATCTGAATTAAAAACACATCTAGATAAACCACATTCAGGTGAATTATGCACAGCACTTGTTGAACTATGACTAAAAAGAAAAAAAGTGTTAAGAGAATTCTGGACAACTTCAATAATTTTAAAAAATAAATTAGAATTGATTAATGATGCATTTGATGAATAAAAAAACATAATATTTTAAATTCATTAAATGCATCATAAATCCATTCTTATTGATTCTATTTGATTAGTTAATAAAATCGTATTGATTTCATTAACTAATCAAGCAAATTTACAACTACTGTTGGAAGACTTATGAAACACATTACATTTATAAATAAACAAGAATTAATACTCTAAGTTTTTTTTTTTGTATTTTGAAAAGATTAGAAATATTTTTAAAAAAATACAATTAACAGGTAAAATTGAAGTTGATGGAATAAAAAGGAATTTACCTCTTCATAATACTGGTTGTTGGAGAAAACTTATGGGAGAGAATATCTTCTTTGGATCCAGTTGGAGTAACATCAGAATCAGAAACTTTACCACTTGTTCCAGAAGGCCAGCCTCCAGCACTACGCTTGCTTTTTGTCCGAAACCTATAGTTAAACAAAATATTCAAAGACTCTGTTGTTTCTATCAAAGTCTTTAAGTTGCCAAATATTAGGACCAAAATGAAATGATATGAAAGAAAGATTTTTAAAAATTAAGTGATGGAAACATAAATTTACTAGATATTTTTTGTGTTGCACTGGAATTTATATTTTAAACAAAACTATATTCTGTATGTTTTTATGTACATAAATGCTATGACATAAAAATTTTACCATTCTATTTCTCTTTTAGCATTTTTACAGAATCAGTGCAAAGTAAAGTCTTTTTTTGCTTAAGTGAAGGCAGCATGACTTTTTCGTATCTTACATATTGTGCATCCTTGGCGAATGAAGTTTTGAACTTTTACCTCTTGACAAATTTTCAACCAAATCTAATCTTTATAATTATTTGCATAAAGAAAATGGTCTCTCTGATTGCTTCTTTAATATAATCACAAAAAAAATCATGTATGTAAAATAAGTAGATAGGGAAGCTTCAATAAATTAGTCATTTTTATTTAAAAGCTAGCCTTTGGGAGATGATAGATTGGTTGTCTTAAGTCGACCGGAGAGTGTGCCGGAATTATCTACAAAAATGGCGAAGAATGTTGAACTCTTTTCCACTGACCAATCAGTGTCAAGATTATTGGTGGGAAGGTTCAAGATGGCTCAGCAAGCTTCTGCAAGAACGAGTGACCTAGGCGACTCTTTCTCGCCGACAGGGTGTAGTTGGGACATTAAAAGTTCTAAGAGATATTAAGGATATGTGAAAAAGTTAATTTAAGATGTCTGGATTTTGATGTGATAAAAGAAATTAAAGTGAAAGAGATTGAAAATAAAATAACATTTTATGTAATGTTTGATAAAAAAAATGTAAGCAACTTCAAAACAAAACAAAAACATTACATTTCTAGTTCATCCTGCGAGTGTGCAAAAGTGCAATTCAGGCCCCTAGGACAAGTCCTGCGCTTTGTTAGGTCACGGCACATGCTGGTTTTGTATTTCGCATTCCAGTTCAGACGCTCCTCCTGCAACTTGCGATTTCCAAAGTTTTGTAGGAAATCGAAAAGTCCTTTGACGACACATTTCACTGCTTCCTGAACTTGTTTCAAAGTTTTCCAAACTGGTGGTGGTGCATCTACAAAGAATTCATTACAAAAAACATCTGCTATAATTAACTGCATAAATAATAACAATAATGACTTTTTAAATCTGTTTGGTTATTTTTTGTGAAGAGTATTTTCTTCTTCTTTTGTTGACAGATGTATTGTTCTTAAAGCCAAAAAGAATGCATTTAATATGACAATAATGGAATAATACACTTAAGTATAATTATATTAAGTTTTAATGTTTTTTTAAAGATGGTATTGCTACAAAGTACCTTTACTTATAACATATATTATACAAAAACAAGGTATAATTTTTCTGAAACAAAAATTATAAATTAAATTCCTTTATAAGTTTAAAATATTCACAGAACTTTTTTCAAAGTTGCACAGGTACAGGGTTACAATTTTTCAAAACACTATAAAAAGTACTCCAGATTTTTCTCAAAAGTGATATGATATTGTCATGGACTTACAAAACCAACAGTTTAATCTTGTACAATCATATACACTAATACAGATCGTTCAGTGTGCAACTTACACTTTAGCTGTCGTTTTACGTTAGTTGAATACAGTAAACTCCCGATTATCCGCGGAATTGGGTGGCGCGGCTTACGCGGATAAGCGAATTCGCGGATAATCCGCAAAAATGAAGAAAATGCCTATAAAACAAATTTTCTTCTGGGTTTTATTAAAGTAACTTATAGTAATCGTATATAGCATGTACAAATTTACTTACTTCAAAATGTATATTACTGTCGTTTCTCCTATCCCATACTTCAAGTACATTTGATTTTTAGAGGATCCGTTTTCCATATTTTTAATGAGTTATAATCCGTCTTGAATTGCCAAGACAACTTTTTTTGTTTCTCACACATTTCGCTAGTATCAAAATCACATAAACAATTAAATTAAAATAGCGGGCAGTTTATTTTACTAGTGACGCTTTTTGACAATGACCTGTTCGTGATGTGCACCTGACTGAACACCAGGTTTCCTATGGTCATTCTTATTTTAATGCATTCGTTGTTCTTGTTAAATGTATTCATCGTTCTTTCAATGGGTTCGTCGTTCTAAAAAGGAATTTATTGTTCTTGGAATGCATACTTCCAAAAAGTTTTTAAACAAATAAAATTCATTTATCGCGTTTTTTTTTAAATTATATTTGAACTGAAAAATGGAATTTGGGAGTTTACTGTACTTTAAATTTTAATGTTTACAGTGCCACCTGTTGGAAAAACTTTGAACTATTTTTTTTCTTATGCCATAAGTTTTCTGCCTCCTTCAATGATATTCTTTTGAAATATGACATTCACTCTAAACAGTAGTGTTTTGAAGTTGTAACTCTAAATGCGGCCACACAATAATAAAAAAAGTATCAATACCTGGGCTTGGATCAATCGCAGCTAATAATTCCAAATGTGGTCTAAGAATTGATAAATTTCCAGGATCTTCTGTTCGTTGCAAGGCTATCACCAACTCTTGGACACTTTGAGAAAATGACTGAGGTGTTTGTAACTAGAAATAAATTTTAAGTGACCATTCAACAACAAAACAACTAGAATGCTACAAACTTAAATAAATTTAAATTGAAAATTAATAAACAAAGTAGTAAAACCATAGACCATATAGTATTCCAATTTTTTTTTTTAATGTAAGATTACTTTAAACTTTTGACTATGAATTAAAAAAATGATTTTTCTCTATGACTGTGACATATTACAGAGTTTATAAGTGCGTAGCGGCTTGAGCGAGAGCATTTCAAGAACAACGCCTTTCAACAACTACCAATAATTGTGATATTTGTATAACTGTAAATTTCTGTATCTGTAACTAGAACATGGATATTTAGATTCTGATGAATTTATGACAGTTGCTACTATTTTCCGTGTACACCTTCCCTTCACCAATTTATGCTTTTATGAGTTACTTATGATTAGTTTTCATAATGTTAATTATTAAAAGTTAACTTTAGCCAAAGTAATAGTTGTGTCTCTTCTTAAATACACATTACTGTGCTCATAACAATGGGTGCAGTATAAGTGCTTTTCACCCTATTAGTAATTTTTATACATTTGTTAGGTAAACGAGTCCCATTAGTAGCCAAAGAGTTAATGTAGCTTAATATTTATTAGGAATGAGTTATCAACCATCATTTTAGCTTATTTTGTACAAACAAGGTAAATTAATAACTAAAAACAAATTAAAGTAACAAATAATAAAGTCTTCAAAAGATTTCTATGCAGAAATAAATACAAGTTGACTAACTTTATCTATAATAGACTGCATATGAGACTTATGAGCTGTATCTCCATAAAGGAGGGATGACCATTGCTCAGGAGCAATACGCAGTCCAGCCTCAATAGCTATTTGGACGATTTGTGCGTCATGTTCCCTTCTGAGAGCTTGATATGTGTGGAACTCTTCTTTTAGCTGCATCAATGAAGAATCACCATCCCGCTTTGAAACCTGGAATTTAAAATTGATTACACTCCTTGCCAACCTGAGTTATTTAATAGAAATATGCTATGGAGAGGATCCTTTCGTGCATGTAAAGAGTTCCATACATAATTTGTGAATCCAGCCAGAAAACATATTTAAAACATTAATTTCGTTTAAAGTCTAACAGATTTGAATATTATTTAGGAAAAGTTGGCTATTTTATCAGAATGAAAAGTGTATTTTGGTTAAACTGTATTCAGATCATTTTGTATGTAAATATTACCTTACAAGAGTTTCCAACTAACGGAATAAACACAGTTTATTTCTTTTTACTCTTTGTTTTTACCCAAGTTAGGTTGGCAAGGAGTGTAGGCATAACTGTTACAAAAGCATGATTCTTTTCCCGAAAAATAAAAACTTTCAAGGACAGGATTTAAAAAATAAGAAAACATACAGGAGTATTATTACAAAGTTAAGGAAATGGCATGAGTTTTGCACTTAGGTTATTGACAATATTTAAACAAGTATTAAAATAATGTAACTAAAAAAAGTTAATGGTAATTCAAATAAAGCTTTTCTTAATCATTTTTAGAATCATTATTTATCATAAAAAATCAAGATATTGTTTTAAAATTAAGTATTCAGTTGTTGACAGTTTATAAGTAAAAATTTTTCCTTTGATTTTTATGTTTATTACATGTCTATCATTCAATTTCAAAGACATGAATATTTGTAAACACTTTTAACATAAATAAGCCCTATTAATGTTCTTATAAAATATTTTTTAAAAAAAACAAGGATTTCCAAAAACTTAAAAAGTTGCTTGAACCCTAAATTAGTAAAAATAATTGCTAAGAAGAAATAATTGATATCCTCATTCAGTGTTTTGTACTTCGAATTACAAGTGCAATATATTGAATATTATTCAGCATAAATTGGGGTTACCTTAAAACAAGATGCTCTGTAAAGCAATTGCACGACATGGCCAATGCTAGTTTTGGATGCTTGGGGAAAATGTGGAACAAGTCGCTGCACTACAAACATAACCAAAACTTTCCTGGATAGAGCAGAACTATCTTCCAAAGCTAGCAAGACCAATTTCAGGACTTCTTCTTGCATTGCTAAAAATGTCAATGTTTAATTATCGTTTGAATTTTTTTTAAAAAAAGCAGATGAAACGAAAGATTCGTACAATTGTGAAATCCAATCCATTGGTAATTAAATTAAAAGCAAACAATCAAAATTTAAAGATGCTGAACAATTACTTCCAGAAAAAAGTCAATTAACAAAGGAAAGCATTGGAATATAATATATATTTTTTATCACAATATAAAAAAATCAAAATTATAAACATTAAGCTTAATGCAACATATTCACAATAGTTTAAATATATAGACAAAATGTAATAGATTTTTTATTAAAAAAAATAACTTTTGTAAACACTTAGCTATGGGACAGAGCTATACATTTCCTATGCAGGTAATAATTTGCTAATTATTAAAGGAAGGAAGTGACAGCTTAAAACCCTGCAAAAAATCTCTCACCCTATAAAATTACTTAATCAAACAAATAATTTCCAAGTTTAATTTAGATGAATCAACACTAGAACACAGTAATTGGCAATAGGCTTTAACATTTTGAATTGCAGTTAGGGGGAAAACTTGCACCTAACAAAATTGTATAGTGACTTCATAGGGAAAATTAATTTTTCATTCAAAATTCAATATGCATCCCATATATATGTAGCATTACTAAATCAAGATAGCAGGTTTATTTTCTGTCCAGCATGAAATGCCTTAACCCCTCCCCACAATGGTCCCTGATAATTACGAAGCATAAACTGTTTGCTCTGGCTCAGTTGTCAGATTTTCTAGATAGAAAAAATTGGAAGTGTATGTCATTTGATTTATGTGGCATGTAAAAAATCCCTTGAGTAACAGTTTCACTAAGGTTCTCTTGGTAAAATTAAATCTTAACATACGCTAACATCCACAAAGAGCTCAGATTCATTTTAATCTGAGCATGAAAATGGGTATTGAGAGTCGCCTAGATGGAGCCACAAAAAATATGCCTCTCAGCTCTGTCAAATATGCCGAGTCTGCAAAGTCTTAGCTGCCAATCAAGCAGCCCTTTTGGGAAAAAACTGCTTACCTGGTCCTAGAAACTGACATCCCCTCGCTCTGACAGCTGCCCACAAGTTTGCAGACAGCTGTTGAGGATTCTGGTGCTGCAGTATCAGTTCGGTGACAGAACGTTCTCCTAGGGACCTGGCTGCTCGCATGGCTCGGCTTCTGCCCTCCTCCTCCACCAGCTGACAGTTGATGAGTGTGACCAGCTTCCTCTGCATGGGCCTGCTCAGTGGACTGTTCAGCAGGACCCCATTTGTAGCACCTGTGGGAGTTCATATTAAATAATTTATAACATGATTCCGACAGTTACATTGCAATCCTACATAATATAATTTTTAAACTTCCGAGTGTTGGGACCCGGCTTTTCATGTGATTTAAGCACCAGTTTTTCAGGCAATATGTATAATTTTCAAACCATAATAGGATCTTTCTTTTGACCATACATATTTGCCCGTTTGCATGTGGTTGGGAAAGTTAAATTAAAGGACAATGTAGAATTGTAATTAGGTGTTAGGTAAGTTTGAAATCTTTGACTAGAGCTACATGTGTATGAGTAGAGAATCTTCTTCTAGGGCTATTAGAGACAGGCTCCATAATTTAGAAACACAGTAGGTGATGTGCCGACACCGGAGTAGGCACCCAACGCAACTGTTATGGGCGACATTGCACATAGTGTTAGAACTGAGAAGCATATTTAATGCGCAATACCTCCACACGGGGTATTATTCTTCAGAATTTTTTTGGCTGCATGGGCCGTTTATAGGTTGGCAGTTACTTTGGCGATGCCCGGACCCCAACCTAGGACCTTTCGCATGCAAAGCAAATGCCTTATAGACTGGGCTCCCCAGCCCATTGTTATTAGGAGGTTTGAAGTGTTAGAAAGGTGATTTTCTATTTTTTATACTATGTATAAAGGATTTTTTTTAATAACAATGCATAAAACTTACGGATACAATAATAGAATTGATTTATATCCATTACAATTACTGGAAAGCTATTTTTTTAAATATCATCCATTAATGATTCACAACAGCCATATAAAAATCAAACCAACCTGAAGATGGTAATTTCAGGTACAATGCTAACTCCTCAACACATTTCTTTGCTTCCAGATAATGTCCGTAATCCTCCTTCGACAAAGAGAGGATGTTATTTGGAAGAGCTTCAGGTATAGCCCCGCCAACAAGCTGTAGTAGAGCATAATTCTCTGGAAGCTGATTGATATCAATATTGATGACTGTTTGATCAAATGGGCACTGCTTTCTCTGCAGTTTGGAAAGGCAGCTCTTGCACATCGTGTGACCACATCCCAAGCTGATGGGTCTTCGGATGTTGCACTCAAACTCATTGCAGCAGATTAGGCAAGTGAGAAAGTCAGTCCACTGAGGAGCTTGAACAGGCATTGCAGATGTTTAATGCCAAAAGGCATAACTAAAAAAAATAGCAATAATGTCTTGAATTACCTCATAACACTTCAGCAAAATTCTATAAGTATATTTTTAAAAAAAAACATATTTAAAACCATTATATATTCAGAAACATATCATTTGCAAGGAAAAATCGATTCATATTTCCTATTTGAAGAGGCATACCAATACATAATAAGGTCATCATCAATTAAAAATACTTATAAATTTGTAAATGAATGCACAAAAAAGGTACATCAGCTTCACATTTAAATAGTAGTTCATTGTAACCTTCTTTAATGCAAATGCCGATAAAATGTAGAGCTGAAGAGTGCTAGGAACTGTTTAGAACCATGTAAAAAATGTTAGGACATCATTTAAATAATAAAGTTAGAAAATACTTATATGTACTTTCAAATCCCATTTGTTTAAGTCATTTAATGTTAAGGCAAAAGTTTTTTTTAATAAATTAGGGCTCATTCTTAACAAAGAAAAAAGGATCTTTTTGGTAGTGTATTGGAAATTGAGGTTTTTTTTCAAGGTTAATGGAAACCCTGCCTGTCATGGATTTGGTTGGCAGGCATTTTAAAGCATAAATAGAAAGTGACTTGAACATACTTGATACAGAAGCTATGGTAAAAATCAAAGCAGGCAGAACATTTTTCAATCAACAGATAGACAAGTCAGCTGTTTGTAGAAATTTCGCAAAGAATCGCCCAAAAAGTTACATCACTGTTTAGGGCAACTTGAGCACTTGCACCTTGTTCTTTTTCAAATTTTCCTTATTTATATTCATTTTAAATAGTAAAAGTATAACTTATTGTTGGGTCAGATGTTTATTTACATTGTCTTTTAACAAAATATAAAAACCTCAGATGAGTTTACCATGTGTAATACATAGTTATTTTTAACTGTTTAGCAATTAGTTTAGCTGTTAAGCAATACCCCACATTCAACTTTAATTGTGAAATTTACAATGAAATATTTTTCAAGAATACTTGGCCTTGTTAAATGATTATAAATTTTTGAAAATTTCTTAGCAATGGCATTTTAAATATTAAATTATGCAAAAAACGTACTATGCTTAAACACTAGTTCAAATCATTCACAAAATGTTTTGAAGTTTGCTAATGTCAACATTGCATAAACATGTCAAAGGTTAATGTTGAACTATACTTAACTGTTGAAAATTAATGATGCGTTTAACTATTATTTGAGAATAATAGTTTAAATGCACAACTGTGTTCAAGAAGGTAAAATAAAGAAAATTAAATGCAGTAATGGTCATCCTGTAGATACCTTTACGTGCAACATATTGAGTTTATTAGGTCTAAATTTCTTTAAAAAAATTAAGGAAATAGATTAGGTACTTTGAAATTAATAATAATAGCATTTATAATGATTACTTGTTTAGCTTTTCCTTTGCTAAGACGGAATCATAATAGGCCGTTGCTACACGGCCGCCAGGAAGTCAAATAGCAGCCAATCATATCGGTTCCGCCTGCCGTATACGACAGTCGGATCCTCGTCCGACTGTCGTAGCTTTAGAAACTGGTGTCCAGATGGAAACCAGATTTGGCATTATATCGCCACTTGTATTAATGTATTAATTTCTACAATGTTTACGAAATTGGAAATTTCCAAGCGGTTGCAGTGTTGTACTGTTATTTTCTGAATACATAAATATGTTTTTTGATTTTTATACGAATTATAAATAAGTTTTATGCAAATTTAAACATTTGTTGATAAATAATTAGTTTTTTTATGCAAAATTATATTAATTAGTTTTTTATGCAAATTAAAAAAAATCATGAATAATTAGTTTTTTTAATACGTTTTTGGTGTTTCTTGAAAAGTGATGTTCCCTACTTCCCTTCAACAAATAACATTTGATTTAATTAATTTATTTAATAAATTTAGTAGAATCATTTTGCTTGCTATAGGTTAGGATCAAGGTATCGCTGTACAAACAAACCAAAGAACTTCCCATAAAGAAAAACTTAACATATTTTCTATGCTTTTTGGTTAATTTTAATTATTGCAGTGTATTTCAAAAACAATACCTTTGCCGAAAAAGAAAAATTCACAAACATGATCATCCCCCCTGTATAATTCTTTGCCCCCTCTAAGTAAATTATGTAACGCATTCCTTATCATTTATTGCTTCATCATGTTGCGACGTTCTAACGTAAACTATCTGTTGCAAAGTGAACTTTTTTGTTTTTGAATAAATGAGGTTCACAAAATGCATCTTCACCATGTATATGAAGATTTTGTTTTTATAAATCCGATTTACAAATTATACAGGTTGATTTGACAAAATTTTTGCTATATAATTTTTTTTTTAAATATTAATATGACACTAAAATACTAAATAGTTTTTATACCTTTATTACCATAAAGATAATAATTACGATTATTTCTCAATTATTTGTTGTTTATTATGAGAGTTATAGGAAATATGTTTTGATTTAGAAATTTGGTCACATTAGCTTTAGGCACAAGATTTTAAAGATAATTATAAACATTAACAATTTATATTCTGATAAGTTAAAATCTTAGAATATAAGGGAAAGCAACTGCTTTATTGAAAGATCTCTTTTGTTATAATTCATTTATTAGTAATACCGAACTAATATTTAAGGTTTCATATCCAGCACAGCATAAGCTGACATACTCCAACAAGCAATAAAAACTTAAAATATCATTTTCGTATTTCATTCATGCATTTTGTTGACAAAAAATTATTGAATTGCCATAATTTTTCAAAATCTCCTTAATTCATCAATTGAAGATAAGCAGAAATACAGCTAGTGATAAGAGTTTTAAAAAAGGACAATGTTCTACTTGGGAAAACACTAATTTTAATCTTTATTCCAAGCTCATATTGTGTTTTGTAATAATTTCTTTATACCTTTCTGCGATAATTCAGGAATGAAACATATGAAGTATTAAGAAAACAGGGTATGATAGAAGCTTCTTAATCCACTGATTACAAAGATGACTATCTACTATCAATTAGCACGAAAAAATGTTTTATTTTTTTAACCCCCTCAACCAGTACTTATAGGCACCACTGAACCTGGCTAATTAAAAAGTACAAATATTACAATGGAAATCAATTTCTTTGAAATTATCCAGAAATTTTGTTTCAATTTATTACCATTTGACAGTTAAGTTAAATCATGTGTAAGATATTATTAAAATCAAGTTAAGATTAAAAAAAAATCCATTAATAAATTTGAATGCATAAAATACATTCTTCCTAATGGTAATAAGCTGACAAATATAAAATTTTATATTAGCTTGACTTTATTTTTCATCAAAGTTTACAATAAAACATTTTTTTTAATTTGTTCACACAGATAAGAAACAACGTTTTAAAAATTTCACTTTATTATGCAAACAAATATTTATTGTATATATTACACATAATATGAACAAAATAGCTGCAATTTTATAGAAACTAGCTAAGCAGAATTATACATTTAAAAACTTTCAACTGAATAATTCCTAGACTTAACAATATTGAACTCAATATTAATGAAGTAGCAGTTGTGATTTAATACAAATAATAATGATGTAAATACATTGTTTAAATAATATTCTACTGTCAAAACTTTTAAAACCGAGGAAAAATTCCTGTTAATTTAAAGAGAACAAGTACAAGTAATAATACTGCCATCAAATATCTCGAAAATTTAGATGCATTGCATTTATGTCCAAAAGTTTAAAATTTGTTAAGGCAATAATTGCATACTATCTTGCATATTCTTGGGAATTTGATTACCGACTTTTTTACTTGTCACTTAAAAAAATAATATAAGCTTAAAATGAAGAATATTTCAAATTTATTCTTTTAAAAACCATGAATACTAATAAATGGATTATATTTTTAGTTCTACAATCGGAACTATTTAAATTAACAACCGCATCCTGGAAGGCCAATTTCCGCTTCCTGGTGGATAAGAGAGTGCTATAAAAAAAAATTGGGACACAACTATTAAATCTATAAATGACATCTTTTCTACTCGCAACTTATAATTTGCAATGCAAAAAACAGCAACTTTAGTGTCAAGGAAATTTGCTCGAATCTACCTCTCAAATTTATACACAGATATTTTATTATCTTGATTTATCCATTATCAATAATGCATGCTTAGTGTGTTACTTACTCACCACAATGGATTCCGAAAAACCAAACTGCAATGAGATGCCACTATCTTTTAATTTGGGACAAATCAAAGAGGATGGTCATTAGGATATATCCATTATTAATCATAGAAAACCCACATGAACATATAATATAATGTTCTAGACTGGGAATTTTTAATAGTAGCCAGTGGCTACCAGAATGACAAAAAATGATAGCCACATTTTATTTATAGTAGCCAGTTTCAAATTTAAGTATATAAGGCAAAAATAAACTGCGATTTTCCACAAAACACAATTTTATTAAAGACATTTTTGATAAAAAAGATTGACAGTAAAAAAAGGATCATACCAAATATGTAAGTATTATGTGATTGGCCATTTCATGGAATTTTCTCATATCAGAATTGTTTAAAGGAATAGTTGAGATCTTAATCAGCTGTAAACCAATCACTTGTAAATTGCCGCGATCGTAAAGCAAGATTTGAAAATCAAATTTGCATTTAAGATTTTCGTCGCCCAGCTCCATTTACGTCACACGGAGGCCGACTCAGTGACATCCACACAAAACACCGGCCAATGATGAGGGGAAAATTTCACTGACAAGTAACAACTGTCATCAAGTCTTTCTTTAGGACGGAATCGAATCTGAGCGTTTTATTATTTAGAAATGCAGCTTCAGTATTAATTATTTGTTGAACAAAAATTAAAAAATATGATAGCCCCTTTTGGCGACTGGGGTTCGATTTTTAGGTAGCCACTTTTGGTGTAATAGTCTCCAGTTAGCGACTGGCGACCGTTAATCTAGAGATTTAATATAATAACTGTATTTTGTAACTCTTTTACTTACACTTTCAATTTGACGTAATAATCCAGTTTAGCGGTAACCTGTGGAAATTATGCTATTATTCTTTAAACCATCAAAATGCATGTTTTACTCACCATGTGCATACTAACAGAAGATTTATTCGCAGTTTTCAGAACACTTAATAATTAGAAATCTAAAAGAAGAATATACTGACCTTGTGCTCTTCATGGTAGGCTGATTGCACATGCATCTATGACGAAATGACGAATCTATCTCTCAAATTTATACACAGATATTTTATTATCTTGATTTCTTCATTATCAATAATACATGCTTAGTGTGTTACTTACTCACCACAATGGATTCCGAAAAACCAAACTGCAATGAGATGCCACGATCTTTTAATTTGGGACAAATCAAAGAGGATGGTCATTAGGATATATCCATTATTAATCATAGAAAACCCACATAAACATATAATAGCTGTATTTTGTAACTCTTTTACTTACACTTTCAATTTGACGTAATAATCCAGCTTAGTGGTAACCTGTGGAAATTATGCTATTATTCTTTAAACCATCAAAATGCATGTTTTACTCACCATGTGCATACTATAAGAAGATTTATTCGCAGTCTTCAGAACACTTAATAATTAGATATCTAAAAGAAGAATATACTGACCTTGTGCTCTTCATGGTAGGCTGATTGCACATGCATCGATGACGACACTTCCAATTTAGTTACATTCTTTCGTCTGTTAAGACAGTGCGGCTTTTTTTACTTATATACGTCATTGTTAAGGTCATTTTATATCAATAAATACAAGTACTAACATCCCAAAATTCATCATACAAAGAATGGGGGGAAAAAATCATTAAGAATTGAAAAGTTTTTGCAAATCCTTCATGCAGTTCTCTAACTCTAGGCATGGGTTTTTCTTTCTAAAAAGTTATTTTTATCAAATAAAAACATTTTATTTTGAGTTGAGAGATTTAAGCATTTAATTTAGAAAATTTTCGCATCATACAATACAGAATCACAAAGAAAAACATTTAAATGACTGTATTTACTTATATTTTCATTACTACTGCCCATATTTGATATAAAACCGATTTGAGCAAAAGAGAATGTTATTAAACTTGCACTTTAGTCAATTATTAAACTTGCAACGCATGCTATGGAATAATTTAAAACAATTTCAATTTACAAGCATTTTACAATATACAGTTAGCGAAATCTATATTACATCGGCATATTTTGAAATTGTTATTTACATATTTTCACACAATACTTCAGACCAGCGTTAGTTGTAGCTGAGGAATTTTAGACATTTCTTTTGACTAGCAAAACACATGTTCAAGATTAATGGTGAACAGCATTAATTTCTACGGAAATTAATTTGATCGTAAAACATAGTTAAGCAAAAGAAGTTACACAAATTTCATTCATTACTCACCACGTGCATACAGGTAGAAGATTCAATTTTTCAAACTAATAAAAGTAAGTACATACCTTAGACTCCTTAAAATATAAACACATAATAATGATTAATATTTTTATTAGTTGTGGCACTAAACTGCATAATACGTTCGGAAAAACTAAACAAAAAAAATATAACGTAACGAGTTTCAAGGCGGCCGACATGGGTTGTTGCGAAAAATAAATCGCCAACTACTTTGAAGTCGCCAACTTCGATGCCGAGTATTGAAGGCTGATGCGCATGCGCCGAAGAGGCTAACTTCCGCTTCCTGGCGGGTGATAAGTCAGTGCGATCATAATATTAGTTCCGATATACCGCTGGGCACACGAAAAACAACAAAATAATAATAATAAACGGATATACGCGAAACAGACTGGTGGCGTCCTCGTGTATGAAAAATAAAATATTTCTCGGGGCTAAACTATTAAATATGTCAAAAGTTCTACATGAGAGCATTTATAAAAAGTAAAACAACAGTAGCAGTAAAAATATAACATTTTAAGTTTTAATTAATGATTTTCAATATTCTTCACCATTTTGTAATATATTTTAAGAAAATATCCTTGAGTCTATCATAGTAAAAAAAAATAGGGCTCTTTAAGCAAATCTGAAATACAAAAGTTGTAGAAATAATTTAGCTTTCCAACTTGGGAATTGGCGTTTTGTTCTAAAATTAATAAAATTTTATATATCAATCGGGTTTTTAAAAAAATAGGGATGAGTTGGAAGTGGCATAGGACTATAGATTACCAACTCAATCTGTAATAAGTAATTTAGCGCTTCTAAAGTACGAAGGCAGCGCCATGATTTCTTAGTAAAGTACTAATATTACGCCAATTATTGATTGTGGATTGGAATTTTGTATTTATAAACAGAGAAAACAGCTTTATGTAATTCTACTGAAAGAAAAGTTTGTATAAAACATTCATTTTAGTAAGGTACAAAAATATTGTATTGCTTAAAACAACTGGAATTCCAGAAGGACCAAAAGTGAAAACTATAGCATTGCATCTTGCATCAAATCGCAAGAAAACGTAACGTTTGGGTTGTCTATGTAGTTGTGAATCAAACCACGAGAGCGCTAATGCCTAAGTTCAGATTGGTCTCCAAACATTGCCATGAGAATCCTGTAGTAGGATATGATATTATGATAAAGAAGAAGGCAGGCATTTATAATTTTGTTTACAACCGTTTCGCTGGCGGCAAATTTTAATTTATGATTTTAAGTTAAAGTGCCAAAACACTATATTAAAACGAACTCGTATAAAATCTTAAATGGAATTAATGTTTGTCTTTTAAGAATTCAATGCTATTAAAACAATTCTGTTCTTGAAAGGTATGTTGTGCTGCAGAAATTTTGGAATTTTATGCATTTGACTTGCATAATCTCAAAATGTTTACATTTGAGTGTTGGCATGTTATTATACTATAAAATATTTAATTTTGGTCAAAAAGTTTTCTTAATGATGGTTGGTTACACTTTTAAATGTTTTTTTTTTCTGGAATGGTATAAGATTTTTAAAAGTTAAAGTAAAAATGACTTTTAAACTTCTAACTTAACAAAAAGCAGATAAATTAACAAACTCATTAAGTTATATCAATTGATATATCTAATGCTATTTAAACACTATTTAGTTTATGGTAATGTGACCAGATTTTCAAAACCAAAAAGCAGGACACTCCATCGCTATCCCCCCCCCCCCTCAAAGTGAGTTTTTTTTTAAAAAATTTGTATGTACATATAGTTCCTTCACACATTTACACACTTGATATGAAAAAGACAAGTTAAAACTAAACTAAAAACATTACTAATAGATGTCATATTAATTAATCAAACAGATAATTAAAAAAATTACTTGTTTTTAATTCATCATTATATTTTTTGAGAAGGGTATGCATGATATTTTGTAAGAGTTTTCAACAATTTCTTTTTTAGACCATCGTTGAAAACGGGTTTTCGTTTGCCCATGGTGGAAAAAACGAGTTATATTCAATTTATTTACGATTTCCTCAAATTTTTGGGACGACCGAGACTTTTTTTAAAAAGCGGGACATTCGTCCCAGTGATACGAAAAGCAGGACGTCTGGTCACATTAGTTTATGGTGACCCTTCATTTACCTACATTTGGGTCATCTAATACTAATGCAATTGTGATGTAAAATACTAATTTCATTTCAGGAGCTATAACTGTATATGTTTTTAGTTTTATAATGTTACCAAGCTTTAAAATTGAAGCCTAAGAGCACTGTCAATTACAAATTATTTTTCCCAAAGGAAAGGTCAGTTATTTCAAATTTTGGGAAAAGGGGGACAGGATCCTACTATCGTGCCATGATTGATAATATTCTAGCTTGTTACATTGGTTTACTAAACAATGCTTGAGAAAGTATTTTCATTCAACAGTTCTGTTGCTACTCGAGCCTGAAACATGCCCATTAGCTGTATATTATTCTCCAAACGAAGATAAAAAAAAATTCTAACAGTCGTGTATTGTAAGCATAATATTATTTTTAGATTTTTCAAACAATTAATTTTGTCAAATACCAAATATAATAGGCTTTATTATCCAATTACCTGTAATTTATGTGTGCATTTATCACATATTATGTAAGCATTTGATTAATCTAAGTAAACAGCCAAATTCTTAATGAATTAGTTTATTTTTGCACCATTTAGCTATTTTTGCCTTGGGCCTCCCTACAAAACTGATTTTTAACAGAATCTGCATTTTTTTCTTGAGGTTGGAGACAATCAAGTTCCCCTGTGTTGTGCCCAGTTAAAATCTTTTTTGTTTTGAAGCCTGATGCTCATGGTTTTCCTATCGACTGATCATCAATTAAAGCTTACAGCAATGCTATTTTATTATTATCCCTCTCACCCTAAAGTATAGTATAGATAGGGAGTTCAAACAAGTAAGGTGGGTAAAAATTTAAAAAAAAAACCTCGCAAGTTTTTCTTGACATTCAGTCGAAGGGAAAAGAAAAAAGTTACTTTCACTCCTCATACATGCAAAGAAACCACTTTTTGTGACTGAATTTGACTTTGCTATTTATTGCTTTAAGTGTTTCATAAAGTAGTTGTTTGACCTAGGATATTTATTATTTTCTATTGACGTTCTTTTTTATTTTGATAGCGGACTAAATCATGATGACGAGTAAGGTTATTATAAGCAACCTGAAAAGAAAAGAGGTTTCCTCTATACTACCAGATATAAAGGTAATATTTCGTAATTTAATTTATTTATGAGCAAATCTTGCTTCATTTAAGATAGAAAAATTGAGATAAGATATATACCTTTAAACCAGGGCCGGATTTAAAGATTTGCCGCCTGTAGACTATGATCGATTTCCTGCCAGATATAGTTTTCTTGACTGTTTCTTTTTCCCCTTCTACATATTAGAATCATCAGCGTACACTCTATATCGAAAGCAAAATAATGAGTGAAATTTTTAAATTGCACCCAAATATTTGTCTTTCAACTTGCAAATTAGAGTGAGAGAGTGCAATTGCCCTCGCAGCTACCATGTTTACTATTAAATATTAGTACTATACGTTTACGATTTACACATTAATGTAAATTATTTGTTTTCTTTCCAAAAATAATAGTAGCTTTATAATAATTCCTTATATTGAATGCCGCTTTAATTGTTCGTAAAATTTGCCGCCCCAAAAAATTTGCTACTCTAGGCTACAGCCTACTTAGCCTATTTAGAAATCCGGCCCTGCTTTAAACTAAGACTTGCAGAACTTTCATAATTGGCTTGTTTCATGTGACATATTTTTTTGTGCTTTTATTCCTGTATTCAATTAGAGTTATGATAAGGCAAACTCCGCCCAATACTTTGATTAACCAATCAAGGTCTAAATTTCAATCCTATGGAACTGTTGCCGCTTAAGACAAGAAACATGACCACCCAAAACATTTAAATTAGAATGGGATGCTATTTCTTATGATGTCATGCTCTCCATACTGCGATTTCATTGGTTGGTTGGTTTCCTATTGACAAAATGTTGAAACAAGCCCATTAAGAGGGTTCAGTATGTTGTATATCGGCAGGGGTGCCTGCAAGGGGGGGCAGCGACGCAGACTGCGTCATTGAAATTTTAGGGGGGGGTCGAAAAAAATTCGAAAATTTTCAATGTAAATGGCTTATTTTGTCTAAGATACCACTTTAACAAATACTTGTTCTTTATAATCATCTTCCCCCCCCCCAAACTTCAAGGGGGGGGGGGGCGCAACCTTCACGAATCAAAAATGGTAATCAAAATACTTAAAGAACATTACAGAAAGAAGATCATAAATAGAATATCGCGTAGGCCTAACGAATCTTTCTGGCATGTATTACCCATAAACAACCCATCACTTCTTTAAGCATTCAGAGACAAAACACTATACTAGCCGCCAACCAAATAAGAAGAGGTAGGGATGGCGGTTTTTTTAAAAAAACCGGTGTTTTACAACGGCGTTCCATCCCTAAAGTCTTTCAAATAAGGGTGGCGGGAACTACAGCAGCTGCCTTGCTGTCTGTAGTCTGTATAACAATTTGATTAAATGATGACTCCAGCATATTTCTTTTTAACCAATGACATTCGTGCAATTTTCCCGCTTAGAAGAGTTGTTGTAAGTTTTTTTTTTTGTATATAGTTGATTTCGGAACGGAGAGGAAGCATCAAAGGTACACCTTTATTAAATGCATACTATTTGATCTATTTTAAACTAAATGAAGTTAAAATGCACTGCACTATAAATACTCCAAGAGCTTATTTTGAAGTGTTATGGAAGTGATTCTGGTACGATATTCGAAATTATATAATTTGAATATTTAAATCTTGTTACCCTCTGTAAAAGCAAATTGGCAGAAATGTAAACTTGTTTTCCCTGCTTGTGATTTAAATTTTAAAAATTTCTGAAATTTTAATTTCTTAATTAAAAAATTGTATTTCTGTAGTAGGTGGTTATAAACCTTGGTGGAATCCCCCATGCTTTAAATTTTGGAATTTAATAAAATTATTAAATTTTTAAAAATTATGTGTGTTGCAGGTAAAACAGTCATTTGACAGGTTGGTTGGTTTTGTGACATGTATTTTCTGGTTTGTGTGCTTGGTCAGAGACCCTCTTATAAACTTTTTTGACGAGTTTATACGTCTGTTTCCTTCAGAAGGTTAGGCGAATAAAGAAAGGATACTAAAGAATTTTAAAGGATGCAAATACTGAGAAGTTAATTATATTTGATATTACTGATAATTTTAGTTTCAAATTTTACACTTTAAACACTTTTGGGCGCCAAAAATATTGATCAATATTAATAATGAAAACATTGTTTTATATTTTTTTATGTGCACCTTGGATCTCAAAAATTATTACTTGGCATGTTTTTGTATAAAGAAGACTAAAGAATTAAATATATTAAATTGCACATCTTGGTTAGAATACGGTAGAGTGGCGGGATTTTTTTTTTTCAAACAGATTTCCCTCTTCATCAGCAAGAATTTGAATTTTGATGTCATCTTTCAAGAAATTATATTTTAAAAATGTTACCCCACCCCCTTCCTTCACTTCATTAAGCACTAGATATATTATATTAATAATTTTTATTATCGATTTCTAGATATTTATTTGGAGAATACTGTAAAATTACATGTTGAGGTTAAGCTGTCTTTAGACGTAGCCTCCTAAACCGAAAGGAAGGAACGGGCGTTTTCCTAATTAGTGATAATATCTTGTTGAATTTAATAGAATTTTTTTTGCAATGATAACAATTGCAGAACTGCACCTTTTAATAATTAAACTCGCATCATAAGTAATTTAATTGAATTAAACCCTTAATTTGATTCATTAAGCACTTAAAACACTAACTAAGGGAATCGCAACAAAACTATTTAACAATATGCAAAATGATAATTCTATTTTAAGAGGCCCGGTGTCGAAGAAAGCAATGTGCTGACAATTATTTCTCATAAACATATTTTAATCGCTGTGTTATAGGTGACATCGTAAATATTCCGAATTTTGTATAAAATTTCTTTGAATGAATGATCTTCGGATAATATATCTGACTTAACATACATGCTCACAACTCAGGCCCAAGCCTTTTTCCAGCCAAATTATACTCGAAGAGAAACTTAATGATTGCTTTAGTTATAAACAGTATAGGAAGATACTTGTCGTCTAGGTATCAAATGTGTGAGTGATTGAATTTAGTTAAGTAGTTCAGTTCCAAGTTTTAGTTTAAGAATTTTTTAATATTTAATTTTAATGATAGTAATTTAATAAATAATAACTTTTTTAAGTGAAACTATTTCTGTAAATTTTTTTAAATAATTCTAATTTGTTTATGATGTCAATTTTTGTCAATGATGTCAATTGTGTTGCAATAGGGATAAAAAGCGCAGAGTGCATTTTTATGCATTAAGAATTGTAGGAAGGAATTGGAAGCTGTTTTTGATCGGATCACGTGTCCGGCTATTTTTATGGATTAAAAAAAGAATATAATAACATATTTTGAGCGGAACTTTTACCGATACCTTAGATTTCCGGTAGCTTTTGCTGTAAAGAAAATCTATTTAAAGGAAAATTAAAAATAAGTTGTAATTCCTTATTATAAAAGCTATTAAAAGTGTGATTCCCTTTTTCAATTAGGGGCAACTCTGCGTTAACCTATCAGTAGAAAAATATTCAAGAAGAAAGTCAGTACTTGGGTTTTATTTCATAGAGACAAAGTTACCCAATTCGATGGTACTTAAAATATTATTTTACAAAACGTTTCATGTATAATATCTTCATTCATAACATCTAAATAAATATAAAATCTACAGCGGTTTTTTTTTTGGGGGGGGGGTTAAAAAAATTCTGGGGGGGGGTGCGTCATTGTACCTGGGGGGGATCGGCACCTCTGTATATCGGTAATGCTTAATTGGCCAATTGTAATGTACCTTTTCACAATAACTACTGATCAGATCATCTTAAAATTTTCTGTGTGTGTTATACCAACCTTATATATTAATCTGAGGTTAAAAGTTTTTTTAATAACTGTTAGATTTTTTTTAAATAAAATAAGTTTTAAAGTACCCAAAAAATCATGAAATGTTTCACTTTTTTGCCCCCATAAAAAATTTTTCACTTTAGTATTATTAAAATTTATAACCTCAGATTAATCTATACTATGTATTGCATCATATAAAAAAAAGTTTACGAGAAAACATAGCATAGTTTTTAAGAAAAAGTACATCGAAGTTCAAAAAATCAAGTTCTGAGAAAAAAGCGCTTAAAGTTTTTATTGTTAACCCATTTCCTTACGAAGCCATGACATTAAAATGGCTTTTAATGTCAAAAATATTTTTAAAATCGTTTTGATACTTTGTGGCGTTATTAATAAAGGTTGTAATAGTATTTTAAGCCAATAATTTTTGTTTTGATTTTTTCACCGATTTTGGGGTACTGAACCCCCTTAACTTAAGTTTTTACTAAAACAAATTGTATCCTAGTTCTCTTAGCACTTAGAAAAAATATTTTCTTCATTTTTTTACATTTATAGCACTAAAAAAGTGCATTACTATTTAATTCTTCTATATTTATTTAAAATATATGGGGCATATTTAAACAGGTTTTGGCGACTGTTTTGTCATTGTTGAAATATTTTATAACTGGTTAGTGTTATGATTTCAACTATACTAGCTTAATAAATAACTTTTGCCAAATTAAAAAAAAAACCTCGGTGAATTGCACTTACCTGACTTGTGAACTCGCATATATTTTGTTCACAAACAAATGTTAGTATCTAAAATTATGTTTTTTTATACAGGTATTTTTAAGCTCGACTGGTGATGACAGCAAAGGACCAGAGATTTATTCGATTTTAAAATCTGCATATCATTTTCTAAAAGATTTTGAAAATAGTGTTCCTAGTCCAAGAGGTTTAGTAGAGATAGATGAAGTTATATCCTGCACCAACGACTGTGTTAGTTTTGCCAAAGAAAACTGTGTTCTTGATGAGACATTAAAGGAACAATTCATTACGATTTTATATCACATAATAAGTGTTTACTTAAAATTAGTAAGTATAAGTTTTTTTTATGTCTGACTTCTACTTTGTTTAAAATCTTGCAAATTTGTTGCTTTTATACTAAATTACAGACCATAATTATTAGAATTAAATAATTATTGTACATGCACTGCTTCGTTTCTTTTGAAAGAAACAGAATTTATTTCTTAAAAGGTTTATTAATTTCTTTTAGTTTTGATATTTTAAGATATGCAAGTGAACTTAACATGACTTGATAATAAAAAAAAATCTTTTGAATTAGGTCATCATTATAATAACTATAATATATTTTTTCATTATAAAAAGATGTTCATATAATTTACTTTCAACTTTTGATTATTTCAACCATTTGGACTATTTTAGTATCCACTTTTTTTTAAGCATGTATATTTACAACTATACTTTTTTTTAAGCATATATATTTACAACCATGTCAATTTATTTGTCAAATTACAATTATTTGTTTTTATTTTTAGGGAAAATATGATGATTCTTTGACATTAGCATCAGATGTACAAAAAGTGTTTTTAAAAGATTACCGGGCTACTAGTGATGCAAACAATTACACTAGATTCTTGAGTGCAATATTTTGGAATGAGGCACTGAAATTGGAAAAGAAAAACGCATCAAATAACTTTGAAGCATGTTTTAAATTAAGATGCCAATGTGTCGAATTTACACTCATCAATAACAATTTAGCCTCAGCCAAAGAATACATTAGCCTGACTGTAATAAAATATTCTTATAATAATACAGAAAGTGATTCAAATAAGATTATCTGCTTTTTACAAAATGCTTGGATGCATTTGTCTGCTGTTAAAGAAAGCTATGACCACATGCTATTTCTTTTCGAACTCTTGTATTCATTATTTGAATTTTCAGTTAACTATTGCAAAACAACACCAATCTTCAACTTTTTACTCACACTGATATCAGACTTATCTGAAAAAGTTAAGAAAAGCAGTGGCACAAAAGACGAAATTAATGTTTTCAAATCGTGTCTTCAGATTTCTTCATACTCCATCCAGATATTTTTCCTAAAAGAATGTGTACAAGTCTCTGCAAGTCATATTTCGAAATACAATAAATTGTTTAAGGACCAAACTGATTTAGCGCCTCATACTTGTGCTTATTTTTATTTAAGTTTAGTCAAGGCTTTGAACTCCTCTGAAATTGAAACTATAATATCATTTATTAGGCCGAATCTAGCATTTTGTACGACACTAACTCTGCAATTTTTGCTCATATTTCCTAATTTGAAGTTCCAAGAACGTTCACCATTTAATGCAAACTCTGATATAACTCTTGTTTGGACAGTTGTTAGAGTAATCTACTTGCTTATCAAGAATGAAACAGGTAAGCCAAAAGCTTAAATGTATTTATTGTATCTAAAGTTCCCTGTATTTTTTTTTTAATTTCACACTGTTTAGAGATCTTTAGTGCTACAGCAACCCCTCCCCATATAGCTCTTCCCGGGAGCCAAGCAAAAAACAGCGATATAACCGTATGCACAATATAACGAGCGACTTGATAAATATTATACTCTTGATGTATTTATTCTCTCGGCAAAGTTTTGAGACTAAAGTATGATAAATATTTTGAAGATAAAACTAAATCATTTTTAATAATATAAATAAGAAAATTTAGAAATGACTTATTATCATTAATTACTATGAACATTACACATTATTTTACAGGTAATAACTACATATTTCACTCATTTCATTTTCTAGTAAAAAATGCATCCAAAGTTAGGTTTATAAGAAAATTCAAAGCTGCTTTTCCTATGAATTTTTTCATGTTTAAAAATATTGACCATGTGGCTCATGCTGATTTTGAAAAAAAGTACATATTGAAAAAAATTACAATGAAAAATTGGGAGACATGATAAAACGAGCGATATGCTCCTTTAAATCCTCCGAATGCGCGTTGTAATGAGGCGCGATATAGCGAGGGGTTGTTGTATTAAAATATTTATGATAAGATAGTACTTATTGTTTTAAAAAAAATTATATATTTCATAGGATTTATTTCTTACTGGGGGGCAAAGCCCCTGCTTGCTACCGCTCGCCAGCCCCGAGAATTGCTACGCAATTCCCCTTTGTTTGCTCCGCAAACAAACATGCAAGACCAATATGAGGATATTGCCAATGCAGGAATGCTCATCTATACAATCTGCATTAAATATAAAACATGCTTCCTGCTTATTAAACTTCAAGAATTACTCATAGAGTTAGGAAAGAGAAGGGAGCGGCCCATGCATGTGCGCAGTAACGCACAAAAGAAGCAGGCTTCAGCGGTGAATCTTGAGGTACCTCAGCATCAGTTTCAATAGTTACAGCTACTATGTTATGCTCAGTAGCTAAAGTGGTGCATCTTGGGTTACCTCGGTATACGCAGTAGCTCGATAAACCTGACAGCCCTGCTTTAAACCATTTGAACTGATAGACCCCTCTACACCACTTTCCTAACTCTATGGAATTACTGAACTACATTCAATACTCTACATTTTAATAAATAAGGTATCCATAATTAAATGTACTTATATAATCGACAAATTCATTTAACGTAGCTTCTACGATTTCTTTCATGTTGGCGACTTCTTTGGCTATCACTATGACCTTGCAGATTCTGTTGAGCGGAAGAATTTCTATTGTCCATCGTTAGAAATATCCATTAAGCAGCCGATGCAACATTATGCAAAGCAAAATAACAGTACTTGTGAAATTTAAATTTACTTTATTCTTTCTTAGTTAAGAATATCTCTGATATAAAGGTCGGTCTCGATATGGAGTTTTAAATTTCCTTGCCAAAAAGCGAAAATGCACAAATATGCTAAACATTCCACTTCATATTTCATACAACTCGATAAGTAAAGCCAACCTTTATTACATTTTCAATTTCACTAAAAGTCTGCAATCACTAAGCATTCCATTACATTACCATTATTTACTCAAAATAACAATTTTTATTAAATATAGTATATCCTTCGTTATATCGCTCTTGGAATGTAATAAATGGAATTACGTCTCAAACTCAAAACATTTAAAAAGTTCGATTGCCCTGTTACTTTACCAAAAAACATAATTTTTTCATCATCAGTGAAAACGATTTGATTGGTCGATGCGATGACGTCAAACTCTTTAGCTTCCTTTCAGCGTTTCTGATTGGCTGAAGACGCGTAAGTCACGTGACTTTCAAGCGTCTGATAATTACAATTTTATATTATATCGAGATTTATTTGTTTTTTGTAGGTGGTGAAGACCAAAAAAATTTATTTAAAGAAGCTAAGAATTTTATTGAAGCTACATTAAAGAAACTTAAAACCAATTCTCGAAATGAAGAATATGAAGCAAAACTTTCATCTTATGGTAATATAAAAGTTCGCTATTTAGACATATGTTTTCGTTGGTCTTGTATTAGCATGAAAATATTCCTATATTTAATATGCTAACTTATGTATGAATAAACAGTTCTGCTCAAGTATATTTGCCTTGCTTAAGGTTTACCATCAACTGCCTTTCAAAACAGAAATACCCTCCCCTTTTTATTTATTATTTTAATAAGTAGTTTATTTTTTATTGTCTATTTAAAAAAAACTTTTTTTGCAGCCAAGTCTATAGGAAATATTGGCTTTTCGTCATACAATTGTGGCTATTATTCTGAAAGTATTTACTTCCTGGAAACTGGGTTGAAATTTGCAATATTTGATGAAGCAGAAGCAAAAAAGGTATGGTATTATAAAATAACCAAAATAAGTTTTCAATGCTTTGCATTTTCTTCTGTTAAGCTACAAAGGAATACCTTTGAAAACTAAGAAAGTGTGCAAAAATTATACTAAAAAGGATTTTTGGTAGAATTTTATCCTTAACTCAATTCTTCTGCATTGCCTAGATAGTTACAAAACGTTGATTTTTAATGTTTAACCTTTTAAATATATTTTCATATTGTATTGTTGATTTCGTCTCAATACTACCAACCTAAAAATTCGTAAGTTGATGGGTATTATATCTTGGGGCAAGTGACTTAAATAATGTCAGGAGAAAAAACTTATCTTAAGTCGAATAAGTATAGCAAACAGACCAATCTCTAATCTATACTCTGGTTACTAAGCAGTCTAAATTGGTTAACTTAATTCTTCAGCCATCTTTTTTTTTGGCCAGGGCTTGTTTTGGGAAAACTCGGACTATAGGCACAACCTATTTTGGGGGCCCTTTTATAGAAAATGTGGTATGATTTTCAGTAATGATGGTGCTATATGACCTATGTATCAAAATGTTGCTACAATTTATTTGGCTCTCTAAATATCGATCAAAACAATTACGTTTTGCCAATTTCTCATTCAAAATCGAAAAAATGGATCATATTTTTTTAGTAGTTCACTGATATTTTGGGGATAAACAGCATTTACCATAATAGAAACTGAAATTTAGGGGCCCCTATAATTTGGGCCTAACAGGCCCTGACTTTGACAATTACCCAACTGTTTCATTCATTATGTAAATGTATTAAAGTAATGTAACGTTAACTTAGTGTTTTGTTTTTAGAGCTATAAATGGAAAGAAATACTTGTATATTGCTATTTATTATCTGGCAATCATAAAGTGGCCTTACAGTATGTCGCCTCATTAATGGTCAATTGCAAGGACAAAACAAAGGAATGTTTCGAAATGTGGCACAAGGTGAAAGCTGGAGCTTTAAAAAATTACAATACAGCACTAACCTCTTGGTATGAGTTCCATTATTATATTGAAGCTTAATATTTACTAATGTTCATACATAATGATAAAATTCAATTACCTATTTTTTAAAGCTTTATTTTTCTTTTTTATAACTTTGAATAAATTGTTAACTTTGATATGAAGTTCATAAGTATTTTTTAAAGCCTGAATAAGAACATAGTTATTTGAATGTTGAAGTAATTTTTTTATGTAATATAAGAAATATTTTCAATTTATTATGATGTACTAAACATTTGCCTTACGTTTCCATGATATAAATTTGTACCTCTTATTTGCAGCACAATAAGTGATTTAGTTGCAGAAATGAAATTGAAACTTTCTAGAGAAGAAGAAATTTCCCTGCTTGTTGAAGAATTCAGTGGTTGTAAGTTAGAAAGGTATTGGGTTTTTTAATACTATTCACACAGCAATTCAAATATTTTTGTTAGAGAAAGAAAATAATTCATAAAAAAATAATGTATATTTTGAGTTTTTGCATTTTAACTCGGTTATCAGATCAATACAGATAAATTACTAAAGAGAAAAGTATGTTTTAGAAGAACTTATATTTAAATATTAAAACTCAAAAATAAATGACCCTGAGTAGCAAATATTTTTTTTGGTAGCAAAAAGTTATATATAAATACTTATTGATTGCGATGTTTAATTTCAGATCTTGAAAATATATAAAACTTCCAGTGTATTTCATCACTACATTTCTTTTAAGTTACCGTCAAAGCGGGTATCTTTGGCCACGGAGGGTAACTTTGGCCACGCGTCGGAAAAAGATTTGTATCTTAATTTCTCTTCATAAAATGATCTCATCTTAAATTGTTTTACATTTTTGGAAAGGTGGAAATATCGCCTTTCATTTCATGTAAAAAAAAATCTCATTCTAAATCTGGCAATACTACAAATGCGGTTTTCATTCTTATGAGCATAAAATGACAAAAATCTATATCTTCCAACTTTTGTCTGGAACACTTAAAAAACTATTGAAAATATTTAAATAAAACACTCTATTCGATTCTTTTATTAATGAGGAAGAATATTACACCATTTGTTTTATTCTAAGTTGACTACTTTTTATGCTGTATTTATATATTTGTAATTGGGAAGCTTTTGCCGGTGAATGCGGGTAACTTTGGCCATAGATGTAAATATTTCTTTATGGAACCTTGCACTTTAAAAAATGTATGTAAAAGTGTATTAAGTTTAACTATTTTTGAAAAAATTCTTACTTTTATGATTACTCATTTTTTAGATATTTTTTTTTAAAATCTCATGATTTTAAACATTAAAAAGATAAAGATAGAATGCAACATACGTATTCCACTCAAAATCGCAAATGTCGAAAAGTAAACATTTTCAAATTGCTAATTATAAATATATTATTTTTCACCTTTTATTATAAAATCGTTTGCTTTTTACAAATATTTTGTTATTAAATCTTGCTTCAAAAAAGTTCTTTTCTCCTTATTAAAATGGAAGTTTATTTTTCTTTCTTTTAAACGACAAACAATACTAGCATTCAACGTGTAATGCCATTCCATGATGCACTGCAATGTAAATGTTAAGTTATATACCATTTTTAATAACTATATGTCTTATAACTTTGTTATTTTTGGGTTTAAAGTTTTAATATTGCTATTTAAATCGTTAACACAGCTTTTAAGGATGTTAAAAAGTATGTTTCCTATGTATTTCTTGGGTGGCCAAAGTTACCCGCCCAGCTCCTAACAGTGTCTTATTTTTTAAAATTAATACCAATTTTTTATTAATTAATAAAATGTAACAAAAATGCCTGAAAATTATTCCTAAATGTACAATACTTAGAATGCATAAGGATTTTTAAGTGTTTAAATCGTTTTTGAAGTTAAATTTTTCTTCTTTTGTGAAAAAAACTATGATTTTGGCCAAAGTTACCCGCACTGACGGTATTATTTTAATAAACTAATGTTTAATTTTAAATGCAATTCTTTTGTAGGAACTCTTCAGAAGAGGAAGTCTTGAATATAGTTAAACAACTTATGCGTTTGCAATGCTCTGGCATTAAGTGGGCATATGTTATGCTGGTATCAATCACTATGGGTGCCTCCAGAAGCCAAAAGATTTCTTCCTTGCTAAATAAGTAAGTAGCATTGAAAAGCAGGCCTTAATCCTTTGAGTGCAAAGCTTTTTGACTATTGTGTCAATTTTTTTTTATACAGGAGCATTAAGTTTGTATTCATGACTTCAATATTTAAGAAAATATTTTTTTCATAAATGGTTTTAAAATCCACAATATTTATTGTTATTTCTTCAATCAAAGAAAGTTTTTAAAAAATGAATAATTTTTAAGAATTATATGTGCTGTTGGATCAACGGAAAATTCCTCAAGGGTTTTGTATGATTATATATCTCAGTGGGTTAAATACTATATTAAAAAGAAAAATTTAATTTTTTGCTTGTCTTAAATAAAAACAATTGCAATAAAGCTGTTAATTGCAATTTATTTAATATTCATAAATAACATGTATCAATACAATGGTAGTTGTACTTTAGAATAAATAATAAAGGTGACTTGTGTAACCACAAAATAAAATAATTTTCTTGAAAAGCAGTATTTGCTTAAATACCACTTAAAAATCTTTTTACTTATATATTGATAGATATGATTGTGCTAAAAAAATTGCTAAAATGACAAATTTAACTTGCGATTGTTTCATGTTTTATAGATCACTTCTTGATATGTGCCTCGAAACTGTCAATGAGTTTGAAACTTTTGTTAGTGAAAATCCTACAAATAGTGAAGCAAAAATTCAACTATCGATCATCTATGTTTGGCTATACTTGATTAAGTTTGCTCATCTGCACAAGCTAGCAACAGTATGTATTATAATATCATATATTCATGTTCATTTTGTTTCATTTCCTATTCATGTTTTTGTATAAAAATTTAATTTTTTTATTAGGATTCAAAATTCCTAATACACTTATATAAGAGAGAAAACTTTTAGTTTAACGTATAACTAAACTTGACTTTTTTATAAAAAAAGTGTTTAATACTAATGGCCTCTTAACTTTTCTTTATTTTAGTGCTTGTATTCCCAAATATTTTAGAAACTGTCATAAAAAAAATATTTATGTTTCCAAATATCTTGCTGACCAACAAATTTGTAAACAAATGTTTCAGAAACATTATTTTGAAATCCTTTTTTAAAATAAAATTTTTATCTAAAATTTATAGAATCTTTTGTAAAATAAAATTAACTCAAATTTCATTTTTAAAAAAATTTAATTAACTCTCGTATTTGAAAAGTCCTAGTGAAAATCAGCCTTTTTTATTACATTACTTGTGATGATAAAAGCAAGCTCCTAAATGCTGAGTTTTCAGGATCATAACATCAAAATTAAATGGTTGATCTTCTAGTTTATATATCAGATATTTTTGAACAATATTTTTTTTTTATCTGCATCTGTAGAAAGAAGTTTCAACTTTCTCAAAGCCAAAGTCTGATGAAGAAAGTGAGAGTGATATTCAGCCAACTATTCCTCTGCTTACATTCCTTGTTGAAGTTGAAACCCTCAAGTGCTTAGAGAAGGCTCTCGATATTTGGACTGAGATTTCCAGTACCAGTTGGAGTGAACTAGCTGAAACTGTAAAGCATTGGGACCTGTTGACTCTCATTCAAACATCTGCTGAATTTTTTGCTATATCAGCTAATGTAAGCTTGTTTTTAAAACATTTTTGTATATTATTGTAAGTAATGAAATGAGGAATTTTAAAACACAATTGAATGGTATGTGCTCCAGTGCACCTTTTACCTTCCACAATATATTTTTACATAAAAAGTTAAAGTTATAAGAATCAATCAGTCTGCTTTTCACCCACTTTCATAGCCCAAACTATAATTGCTACAGGAGGCAAATGTGCTACATCAAAAAAATTCAGTGCATCTTAATTAGAACACATTGAAAATTTCAGAAAAATTGAATTAAAAGTACTTTAATTATTTATACGTTATTATTCAAATTAGATTTACTTCAATTAAAAATCTGCAAAATTAAATGCTCATTTAAAAAACATTAGAAAATTTGTTTATTAGAATTAAATCAACATTGCCATTCTTGGAGAATTCCATTGAGAAACTTTGTTTCTTTGAAATAATAAATTAAAAGAAATTTATTCTTGTGATATAAATCAATTTGAAATGATGTCAATTTTTTTTCATAAGAGATTCTGTGGTTGTATGTTGATATAAAATGTTTTGCTTCTATTTAACTATGTGAATATCGTGTATTTATTCTTTGAAATATAAATTAATTTAGCAAACTATAACTAATTGTATATGATCTGTACGTTTATGGGCAGTTCTACCACAGTTTTAAATTTTATGTCCCTTGGGCATAACTTTTGCAAAAAATTAATAGTTATTTTAACTTTTTTCTTATTATACTAATAAACTGGTCTTTTATAATTGCAAAACCGAATTTTCAAGCTAAGAAATTCCAAAAAATTTTTAGGACAGAAAACTCCTTACTGTCCTATGTCCCGAATGTCAAATTTTTAGTTTAATGCTCAAATTAACACATTTTTGAGCTAAAAATTACATTTATTTGGATTTAAAATTGAACTAATACTATATCTTAACAAATTCCTTCCATAAAATTTGTGTTTTTAATATTATAATGTGTATTTCTCTTCTCCAAATATTGTCCCTGGCTTTTGGCACATTCACTGACCTCATTGCTAAAGTGATGAAGAGAGGCACTGGATGGAGCTACAGTGATTCTTCAATCATGAAAACTGTATTTCAGAAAAGTCATATTTGAGTTTGTTAGTAACAGCATTATTTTTGCTATACTTCACTAATAAGCTCAAAAGTGAAAAAAAAAAACCCAGTAAAATGAGCCGAGTGGCTTTATTGCTTTTCTTACTTTCCCCCAGGGTTAAGGTTAATTTTTCCTTGATTCGAATTTTTTCCCATAAATATGTTTAAGTGGAGTAGATGGAGTAAAAAAATCCATTTTTATTAAACTGGAATTAGTTTCAGCACTAAAAAGACCCGAAAACATTGTGTATTTCCATACATTTCGTTCCGTACCGTCGCAATGATCTAGGAATGGAAAACCGAAACCACTTTTGAGACTAACTGGTTTGTTCGTGATTTCCGTTTCATTGAAAATGAGTTCTTTTCAGAAGGCCAGTTCAAACCGGGTTTTTTTTAACACCGTTTTTTTTTTTTCTAAAAAACAGACATCCCTAATTTTTTTGCTGAACTTTTTTTTTGTCATTATTGAACCCTTATTAACCTTTTATTTTTACAAACATATTCATATAAAGTAATTTTGAAAAAATAAATTTCGCAAGTTTTTCATACCTGAAATTAAAATTTATGGATGAACTGCCCTTATACATTTATTTCCCCGAGATATTTAACCAATCTCTAAAGTTCTGAAAAAATAATCTGAAATTAACAATCTCTATAACACTGTTTTAGAAAGTTTTTGATTTTGTTAAATAGCACATTTTTTTTTCATCTTTAGAAATGATCTTTGCATTCCTTCAACATCCAAATTTATTTTAAACTTAAGGTTCGATACAAGGAGATATGAAAATCGCTTTTAATTATTGGATTATAGATATCAGTCATTTGTTCTATAAGAATGAAGTTCTACGAGGGTCAACACGATTTCGTAGTTCTTGCAGAAAAGTTTTTTTTTCTGTTAAACGCAAGTGATGTGTGGAAGTGGGTTAAGTGACAGATTCTGTTAAAACCTACTTATTTCATTTAACCAAACCCTGATTTTTCTGAAGATTTTAAAATTGCACATTTTATATTTTAAAACTTTTTTTATGTCTCTTTTTCCTAATTTGACAAGAATACGTCGCAGAAATATGCTTTACAAAATACAAAGTCCTGATCTCCTATTCTGTTAATCTTAACCCCGATTTCTTTTTTAAAATTTGAAACAATCTCATTTTAAATTATTATTCTATACGTTTTAAGATCATGTTTAGCTCTGATCTGTCAAGGTATTTCCTAAATATTTGTTAATAAAGTTATAGTCATATAGAAATAAACTGTTACACCATATCTTATTTCTCTTTCTAGGATGTTTTAGAGCTAAGAAGTTTGATTCTTCTCCACACAGTTTCCATTGCAGTGAGAAATAAAGAATGTGAACTTCTCAGTGCCATTTCATCGATTAATTTCTTTGTTCAGATGGGATATTTAGATTTGGCCTCACATTTTCTGAAGATAAATGATATCTCATTTTACAAAGGAGATGAATACAACATACTTAAGCTTAAATTCTACTTGGCAGAATCAAATTTCTTTTTTCATGCAGGAAAGGTGAGTCATTAATTGATTAAATTGCTGTTTTTAAATTTTGCCTTTTTTTAATGATCATTGTACAGAAATCTGAAATATATATCAGTAAAGTTCCCTCTTTAGCTTATTGATTTTCATTAAAAACGAATAAGCAGCTGTCGATTCTTTTAGAGACAAAACAAAAATTGTCAAATTATATTAACAACAAATGTTTTTTTTTTAAAAAGTGGAAATTGGATCTAAATAAGATGTAGGTAAAAGGACCATTACTACTGCAATGTATATGTACTATTCAAAATGAACTTCAAATTACTGATTGTATGCATGTAATATTAGTGTTTTACATTATAAAATTAAAATAAATTTTGGATGTTATTTTTTTAAAATATTCGATGGTTCAATGTAAAAAAAAATTCCGGGTGGTTAACACGACATTTGTTTAACACAAAATGTTTTGGTACTCCCTTAGAGTTTACGATAACAGGGTTTGACTGCATAAACAAAAGGCTTTTTAGGCATTTATAAACAAAAATCTTTCATATTTCTCACCTTTATTTTCAGTTTGATGAGGGTTTGATTCTTCTTCGCCAAGTTTTTGCAGACAACATCTTTGAACGGTTGTACAAGTCGGTAAAAATTTTACACATCCAAGCCATGTTAATACGAAGTAAATATTTAATGATAGCACCATCTGGCTTCACTGACATTGGAAACCTAGAATTTTTGAGTAGTCATACTGCTACCTCATCTGCTATGGATTGTGCAGGTGCAGCCAAAAGACTTTTGAAGGTTCTGACTGAAAAGACAACTTTCGAAGGACCCCATTATGGTATGGATATGCAATTTCTTTTAATTAAGCAGTTTATTTTGATACAGTTCATCTAGTTTTCAATAAAATTATATGTGCCTTACTCAAATTATAAAACTTAAAATATATAATTATATTTAAGTCTCTCAAGTAATAAAACTGAATCTTTCTAGTTTAATTAAAATTTATATAAGTGAAATTCATCTTTAAAAAAATTAATTTATTATCAGTTTGTTATTTACATTTATTTAAATTGTTATATTTAGTTCAACCCATGTATTTAAACTTTAATTGTCATTCCTTCTTCCTTAGATTGGGTTATTCAAAGAACACAAACGGTAAAATACTTGTTAAAGGCCTATTTTCTTCTTGGTGAACACTACATGCTAATAGGAGATCCGCGTTTTGCCAGGTGCTTTTCGTTGGAAGGTTTGAAAGTTGCAGAGGAAAATCTTTTAACTTATTGGTATGGCTTTATATCTTGTGTTCCTAACAAAACCCCTCTATTGTTAAAGTATTTAGTTTTGTGTTTAATAAATTTCAATTTTTTTTATCCTTAGCTGCTTTGATTTTATGTTTTAGAAAATTATTGATTGCCGAACCTATCAAAATCCTACCAAAGTTCGTTATATGAACATATTTATCAAACAATTATTTCAAATTGTTTAGCAAGTAATTCTTTAAGGGAAATAATGGTGGGGGTACTTCAGTTTGATGAAATTTGGTCTTAATGACTAAATATGCATTTTTTTTATAGGAATGCACAAACCTGCTTCCATTTTTTTTTCTGTAATTAAGTCCACTCTATTATTCCCTTATATTAAAGTCTTGCTTATTATAATCAAATTAAAAATCTTGCTTATTATAATCAAATTAAAAATCTCAATTTTATATTGATATATCTTCTATGGAATTAAAGCAAGCATTTTAATTACTACAGTAGAACCTCGATACAGCGACCGCTCTCTGGACCAACAACTTACGGTCGTTATATCGCAGGGACGTTATAAAGAATTTTAATAAAAAAATCTTACAAACTGAGAAAAAACCTATACATATCTATAGAAACGTTTAATTTGCATTTACACTTATTGTGCAGATAAAAATGATGCAATTGAAGATTGTTTCAAAGTTCTAACAGAGTTCTTATTCATGGCATTTTCTATTTCTGTTATTTTTTGTAGAAAATTCGAGGCATTGCTCTCTTTGACAGTAGCGACAACACATAACATTTCACATTGATAGAAAATTAGCTCCGTTTTTTAGAAGAGCCATATTGTAGACATGCAAATTATACGAGGTCAGTTAGTCCAATGGTCAAATGTGGTGCCGTATTTTCTACAGCTATGTTCAACAACCAATTATCAGAGAATGTGTGAAAAATTAAGCTGACCTAGGCTTGTTTTGCAACACTGGTCCCCGGCGAATTCCCGGAATCGTCCCTGCCCTATTCAGCTTTTCATCCATTGTTCGACCCCTTTCCTTGCTTGAGGAGGGGTTTCTTCATTGTGCTCAAACAAAAGCAAACAGATTCTACTCATTCAAACACTTCCACAAGTTGAAATTTTGAAGCAAATACGAAAATGGCTTCTGATAGCAATGTGTTTTCTTAAATGTCTAACAAATATTCGGTCGCAATATCGAGGATTTGCTAGTTTTTCGGTCGCAAAAAAGAGGGTTATTCAACACTATTCCTATGGTAAAATGATTGGGACTTTCCGAAGCGGTCTTTATAACGAAGGGGTCACTAAATCGTGGGATTGCAAAATCGAGGTTCTACTATATGTATTATACTTTTCAAATATCTTTGAGGGATATATAAGCTATTAATTTTGAAAGCAATTGATTCTTTAAATTATAAAATAGATATTAATATGTATTAGCTATTGTTTTGCAACAGGATTTTATTATATTATTTCATGGAATTGTATTTTTTTCTCGATAATTTAGGTCATCCAAGATGCTGATTCTTTTGGGCAAAGTTGATCTAATGTGTAGTGATTTGAATGACTGTACTGTAAAATTAAATTGCCTGAAATATGTTATGGATGAAAATTCTAAAGAAAATGCTGAAATGTTGCTACGCAAGGCTTTTAACAATGCTAACATATCAGAGCCAACTGAAGAAACGGAAGATTATATCATTCCAATCGAAACACGTTTGAAATTGCCAAGGGCTATAAAGCAAAATTTTATTAATACCAATGTTCATTCATCCCCCATTCCATTAAAAACTGAAACAAACTCAAAGTTTGAAGTTAAAGAAGAAACAATTCCTTATTCTGGTCGTAACACATATTATGTTTATTTGATTAAATTAGAAATGTGGGCTCTAAGCTGCATGCAACTCATTACTGAAGATAAGAAGGCACTTGCCGAAGAACAATTAAACAAGTTACTGAAAAAGTGTGAACTAATGAGAAGTACAGAGTTTCTGAAACTTATCAGCATTCTAAAGTCTTCAAATGTATACTGGAACAAAGGCTCCTTAATCAGAGTACCTTCGTTACCTGAAAAAACATTAACTGTTACTGCTCTATGTAAGCTCTCACTTTTGCACTTTGTTAAAGAAGAGTTTGAATCGACCAATTCTTGCATTGACTCTGCTCTTAAGATTTTAATTGAGTCATCGAATTATGGAAAACACTTACATTCAATTACATATGGCTTGTTGAAATACCATCAAATAGTAGTTAGTTTAAAAAACATTATTAAAATCAAGCATGATATTTGTTTAGAGTCAGCCCTTTGCCCATCTGTGGATATTAAGGGCTTGGCTACCAAAAGAATCCTTCAAGACTCGTCAATATTAAACATGACACCTCAAAAAGTTGTTCCCAAAATTCAGATTTCACCTTGTAATAGGAAAAGAATTGTTAAGGCTCCGAAGAAAAAAGATGTTTTACCAGCACACATTAAAGAAGATATAGATAATTCTGCTAAATCCAATGAATTTCCATCTTTAATATTTAGCAGCAGTGACGATGAGTTCCTTTCGGTGCCACCTGCGCCTAAAAAGTCAAGTAAGAAAATGTGTTCCTCATTAAGTAAAAGTGAAAATGAAGAAAATTCATACAAATTGTTTGATCCAAAGAATGTTGTGTTAAACATAAATGCTTCAAGTGATATTTGGAAATTGGCTGATCTATCTACTCCAAAATCTAATAAATCCTCAAGTGAGCGTAGAACAAGACAAGCTGTACGAAATGCTAAATCTGAAAATAAATCAATAAATTCCTCAAAGTTCTTGGACCCACAGCTGCTAAGCGATCGGTTAATGGCTGTTTCAAGGTCAACGCGATCATGTTCTACCAAAACAAGTAAATTGTTTGCGGCCCAAAACAGTTTGGAAGAAAACAAGACATGGGAGCATAGTGTTTCTGAAGAGCGTCGAGTTTCAATTGAACATTATAGAGGCACATCTAAAACTTTGCAGAGGAAGAATGTTCTTGAAGATATTGATATGGAAGAAGACGTTTTTTTCCCAGATAGTAGCGAAACAGTTTCAAATTCAGGAATGCAAATTAAAAGTTCAAATGGAAATCAACCATCCTTTTTAGAAAAACTTTGTGAGGACCTGACTTCAATGGATATCACAGAAAGCTCAAATGCCATTGCAAAACACAAAATTCCTGGTAAGGTCTTTTTTTTTAAATCTTAATTTATCTTTTCAGTATTTTTTTTATTGGTTTTATACATTGGCTTGCATCACAATTTCAAATTAGGATGCAAAAATTGTATGTTATTAGCATAATTATAATATTTTTAATAAATATTTTTTTTTAAAGTTATTTTGGATACATAAGAGAGTATAACTATAAAGTACACAATTATTTTCACCATAATTAGATGTTGATTTTAAGTACTATTTTTAATTTCCCTCTACCAATTAACAAAAATATAATTCTTCTGAAGCTAGGTATTTAACATAACCAAGTAGAATTTTTAAAGTTATGTTTCTCACAAACTCTTGTTTTGCTTTACAGTAGCCCAGAAGAGCAGAGAGTTTGGATTTTCTAATTATTAACAATTTTTCAAAATAATTAACATTTTTCCAAATTAATTAACAATTAAAACTTGCTGCTCATTTAATATTAATCTTTTATCTGATTATTATACATTTCCATTTTAGAAGTAAAGCTTACAGAATTCATTAATGAACTGGATGAAGTTCGACTGCTTGTTCAACACATTGCCCCATATCCTCTTTATGTCAACTTATGCAAGCTCTTAGCTATATTAACAATGCTAAAAGTAAGTGCAAAATTTATCTTAACTCTATTCTTGTGTTGGTTGTCATGGTTTTAGTTTCTGACTTCCAAGTTGCCAACCGTGATTCAAATGCAAGTTTGTTAGCAAACAAGAAGTTCTAAAAGAACTGAAAGAACCTACTTTTCTGTTAATTAAATACTTACTAAAATTCTTATCAGGAAAAAACTAGGATCGTAACAGTAAGTGACATCTACAACCGTTTCTACATTAAATTTATATACATTAACAGTAACTTATGTGGGGCAGCAAGAAGTTTTAAAATAAAAAATATATATTAACGTTTTTTACAATAATTGTACAACTAGAATTGGAGATAAAGAATCGGTACTTATTTTATTTTCATCTAAGTTAATTTACATTTAAACTTTTTTGTGTTATTAATACAGTAAAACCCCGATTTTACGTCCCCCGCATCTACGTTTTTCCCGCATTTTACGTTTTTTCCATCAGGTCCCAGTTTTTTCGTATACTGTAATGTTAATTTAACCCCGATTGTAAGTCTGTTATTTATAGAAACTCCCGCATTTTACTTTTTTCCTGGAAAGTAAAAAAATAATTTTTTTTTCTAAAATAAGCAATATTTTCCCCATTCCACACAAACTGGACTTCCTAAACTGGTCTCTTTTCATTGATCATGGTTTGGGCTCCTCCCCCCCTCCCCCCTTGTTGAACACCTGTTGTCGCGGGGACCGGTTGTGTTACTCCCCTTACACGATAGCTGGCGGGGGGGGGGGGGGGGCAGGAATGGCATGTACAGGGGAATAGACCAATCTGAAAGGAATAGACCAATCCTTTTCTTTCGTCGGAGGGGGGGGGGGTCCTTACCCTTTTACACGTTTACAGAGATAGGACTGGACAACATTGTGGTTTCTGCTTCGCACGCGGTGGTAACATATTTCCAATCTTTTTGAGCCAAAATGACGAGTAAAAAACGCAAAAACTTTTCTGTTGCTGAGAAAGCCGAAATTGTTACACAATTTGGTGAATTTCACGGAACCAAGGTAGCGTTCACCCAATCACAAGGAATTCCCGTGACAACCCTGCAATCCATACTAAAGAAAAAAGAATGCATTGAAAAAAACATTGAGAAAGTGGGTGAAAAAAATTCAAAGAAACGGAGAAGTTGTAAAAAATCGCTGTACGATGAGCTGGAAGATATTTTAGTCAAGTGGTTTCAAGAAGCTCGTGCCGCAAATATACCTGTAAATGGCACGATACTAAAGGAAAAAAAGCTTTAGAAATTGCCGAAAAGCTTGGTGTGGAAGACTTCACGGCTTCAAATGGCTGGATAGACAGGATGAAGAAAAGACATGATCTTGTTTATAGATCGCTGTCAGGAGAATCATCAAGTGTAGATGAAGCCACTATTGAAGACTGGAAGACAAATTTACCAAATTTGACCGAAGGGTATAAGGCAAAGGACATATTCAATGCGGACGAGACCGGACTGTTTTTTAACCTCCTACCGGATAAAAGTTACGTTGTCAAAGGAGACTCCTGCCATGGAGGGAAGATGTCGAAATTGCGTCTTACGGTTTTGCTTTGTTGTAATAGTGATTTAAGTGAGAAGCTGACGCCTCTTGTTATTGGAAAGTCACGCAACCCCCGATGCTTCAAAAACGTGAGAAGTTTTCCGACAAAGTATGAAGCAAACAAAAAATCGTGGATGACGCAAGCCCTTTTCGAAGACTTTTTGCGCAAACTAAACAAACAAATGAAGCTGCAGAATCGTAAAATAATGTTGTTCATTGATCAATGCACTGCACATTCTGATTTGCAGCTGTCTAATGTGTGTGTCGTATTTTTGCCTGCAAATTGTACAAGCAAATTGCAGCCTTGTGATCTCGGCATTATTCGATCGTTCAAGGTGTATTACAGAAAGCAATTTGTTGGGAAAGCTATAGCTGAACTAGAAAACAGAAACCTAAATGACGGCTGCAAACTAAAGTTAAATGTTTTAGAGGCCATGCATTTTATTTCTGCGTCGTGGAGAATTGTTACCCAACAGTGCATTTTGCACTGTTTTGAAGAAAGCGGAATCGCAGCGTCTAATGAACCGGGAATAATTGAAGAAACAGCTGAGGTGGACTCGGAGGAGGACAACGAAACAGTTATCTATGACTTCGACGATTACATCCCTGAAAATTTAGCAACATGCGAAGTTGAAAGAGCTACTGCTCCATCCGTAGCCGATCTTATGGACTTTTCGTCCGCCGATGAAGATCATCAAGAAGAACCAGAAGTACAGCCCGTCCCTTCTTTTAATATTGCAATGAAGAGCTTGCAAATAGTGAAAGACTATTTTCTTGCATATGGAGACCAGGAAAAAGCCTTGCAAAATATTTCAATTCTTGAAGACGCAGCATTCACTTTGAACTCAAAGACTAAAAAACTATCCAATATTACAGACTATTTTCAGCCTAAACTTAACTAAATGTGTAAATGATCTTTTGGTATATGTATAATAATGATCTTTTTGTAAAATATAGAGTATTACTATCACTATACCTTTTGAAAGAGTCATCTTTACTACCTATTAGTTTTTTATTTGATTTTTGCATTCTTATATGTATTTCCCGTATTTTACGTTTTTCCCGTATTTTACGTTTTTTTTTACCCAGTCCCTTGAGAAGCGTAAAATCGGGGTTTCACTGTAACATAATTTTAATTCTAGTATGTTGACGTTTCAACAAGCTAATGAGAAACTTGTTTTTGTTTTGCTTTAACCCTCTTTTGAATGTCTGGTTCGATTCTTGTCACACACATAATTAAGACATATTCCTGGTGTAAAAAATTTCTTGATTTAGTTTTTAAGTTTAACATGGTAGAAAACTCAAGTTGGCAAAGATAGGACATTGCTAAGGGTATCATACTTCTTAAAACTTCAGATACCAAACCAGGGTATTCCTGCATTCTCAACAAACAAAATTTATCAATTTCTTCACTTGCAAACTCCAGTTTTAAAATGCTATCTGATGAAAGTTCCATCAATTGATCATAGAAGAGTTGTGATGGAATTTCTGTTTTTTCATTTAAATGATTAAATGTCCACTGACAACCGACATTTTCTTCCAAATGGAATATAACTTAGGATTTTGTTGCTAATTTCAGTTATATGAGTTGATATCAAATCAGACAGAATCGTTAGTCAGTCTCTTCTCCATCTATTCCGAAACTTTTAAATTCATAACATAAAGGGAAGTTTTCAAAGTTAGATTTCTTAACTTTAGCAGCATAAACATTGTTTCCATTAATTTGGTATTTTCCTATAGTTATATTTTGACCTTATAGCTCTGTATTTAGCACATTTAGGTGCACAAATGTGTCTGCTAAGTATGCAAGTTGAAACAACCAAGTTGGGAAGCTAAAAATTCCGGCCGATTCTGGTTTAGCATCTTGTAAAACTATCAGTATTTTAGATCGTAGCTCAAATATAACCTGTTCAAAACCTTCCCTGGGACAGTCATCGTACATCTGTATCTAACAGCAGTGCATTATATAATGTATGGCGCCCATTTCATTGCACAAGCAGTCGGTACTGTAAAAGGATGCTATAAAAAATTAAAAATTTATTTTTACAACTTCCATTCGAACTTCATGAAGCTCAGCAGACATTTTTTTGCTGGCAAGGGCTTGGTCACAGAGGAGAGGAGGGTCACAAAGTTATTGTGGGTTGTTAAGTGGTCGTCACCTGCAAAAGGTTGAGAACCACTGCATTAGAATAAATTTCACTAAACACAGCATCCAGCTATAATTTAAACTTCTTAAAGCCAAATCAATTATTTTCATTAATTTTCTATCGCAAATAAAATAAATATTACTTATCGTCTGCATGATTTATTTGCAGTTATAAATAAATATTTAATTATTCGTAGAACAAAAACCGGGAAACTACTCCAAAATGCACTCAAAATAGGAAATGTAACTAATCAGAATTATACGCAAAAAATATGTCTTGCCCCTTACTTAGTAAATAAAATAATAAACAGTAAATAATCACATTCCTGACATCATTCTAAACTGATTTATATTAATAACCAAAATAAATTTTGCTGCAAATAATATTCTTAAATAAAGTTTCTCATGCCATTGTTGAGTTGGCAAAAGCTCTAGGGTACGGTCGGCTTAACTTTTGACTGTGGAAATTTCAATTAGATGAAATTGGCAATGTACAGACCCTATTTCTTAGTTATACTTTGGAGAATGCAAGTTATGCAACTAGACCCTTTGTTTACACTAACTTAAAATTATGTTTCTAAAATTCTGAATCTTTATTTTCAGAATGAAGATTCTCCAACGCATTACGACTCTGCTTTCTTATTTAGCGAAACTTTTGCGTCTGTTTTACGCCAAATTTATCTTGGTCAGCATTATGTCTTCAACACAAATAAAAGTGCAGATAATACTCAATTTGAATTTTCAAGACTTTTGAAAAGAAAAGATGCTTGCATTATCAACCAAATGGAGTCTATGCTCAATGTCATACCTGCTGGTAAGGATTATATTTAGCTTTATTAATTTTTTAGGCAAATAATAGCTTTATTAAAAACAGTTCTGTTCTGTCAATAGCTAATTAAAAGTTCGTCTTAATTAAATCTTTTATTTCAAAAACCACGTAAGTGGCAAATCACTTGACTGGTTTTTGAAATAAACAATTCAACACCCTTTTGGTTGTGACTAGATTACTCATATTAGGACAACACATAGCAATATTGACTTAGAGATGTGATCGTTTTAATTTGTTTAGTTCCCAACCAAAAGTCTGTTACATTGCTTTGTTCATTTCAAAAACCAGTCAAGTGACCTGTCACTTAGGTGGTTTCCAAAATAAGCGATTCACTTGTAATATAATAATTTATATGTGAAGAGATAAATTCATTAAATTTACTTGTACTATGAAAAGTTGTGCAAGTTAAAGCAAAATTCCATTTTTTTCCTTTTTTTAGGTTTTACAGTTGTACAAATTAACGCTTTGTTTGAAAAAGAAATTGATAAATCTTCTATGGCTAATGTTTCGAAACTGATCATCTGTCGCTATCAAAGCAACACTCAACCTCTTGTAATGGGTCTTGATTGTTCCTCATCTGAAATGGTATGCACTTCTAATTATTAAAATATTGTGACTCCTTCATATTTCCCAATGTCTAACATAAATTTCTTTTTCAGTCTACTGCAAGCATATTTGCAGATTTTAGTAGAATCCTATCTGAAAGTACTTTAATTATGAAAAACAGCGATGACAGAAAAAAATGGTGGTCTACTCGTACTACTCTAGATGGCCAGCTTCAGGTAAATATACTAAGTTTTAATTGACTATGTTGTTTAAACTTAGGTATTAAATTATCCTAATTATTGCTTAACACAATATTCAATTATATATATCTTCAATATTTGAATGAAATCAAAATATATTTCTCAACTCTTCCTTTTTTTAGCTGCAATTTGTTTTATAAAAAGCCAGGCATTGACTTTAAGTCAATATTTCATTGTCTGTAATTTTTACTTTGTATTTTTGATTTTATTATACTTATATTTTACTTCCAGCATGTATAAGTAAAATATCTTATTTTCCCTTGAATTTGTATCTTAAAAAAATAAGTTTAATTCATAGAAAATTGTTTAAAATATTTTGAAAGTACTGGGTGATTGTACCGATTATAAAAGAATTTGTTTTTAAAGTATTGCACAAATGATTTGTAAACCAATTATTTTGGGTTTTGAATTTGCTCTATAATAGCCTGAATATTCTCAAATATTTGGACTAAATATTCTTCATTTTTCAACTCTGCAACTTAGCTGTGTTTTTTAGGTTTATCACTCTGACCTTATAACGTCTTCAGTTAACTATTTTTAGTCACGTGTAAATTATTGCACACAAACACCTGAATATATGAAAATGTAAATGTATGGTACTTTTGTAGTTTTTAAAGGCAAGAAAATTTTTAATTTTTTTCTTTAAAAAATTTAGGCTGCAAATTTGTCTCCCACAATGTCTTTTTACCTACAATTGTACATAAATTGGTAACGAGTGTTGCACTGTCGTAAACCTTTCAAATACTACAGTACCTTTGTAGTTATGTTGTATCCTTTTCAACAAAATGCTACAAATTGTGACGGATTGAAATGTTTATTGAACCAAGGGCTGTTTTTTTTTCATCCTCTGATGGGCAATTACAAAATGATTTGTTTAAATACAATAAAGATTTTTTTTAATCAAAAGTAATGTTCAATATTGCTTATTTCTCCACCTAATCACCTTGACGATTAATACATTTGTCATATCTGTAGACAAGCTTTGAAATACCCTCTTCTTAAAATGTAACCGCCAAGTGAGAATTGAGAGCTGTTATTCCTTGCGTGCAGGCAGAAGCGAACAGTGCAACAGAAATTCATCCAAGAATGAATGGTGTGTCAAGACACCTTTATGAGTGGTGTCGTTCGTGAATGCTGTTGAAAATTTAAGGGTGGCCAAAATGATCTTGAAAAATTGGACCAAGGAAGCAAGTCTGTCACTACAGACGGCATTATTCAGCAAGTTGACCAAGTGTTTAAGGAAACTCGAAGGTTTTTCATAAGTGAGTTATCGATTAACATAGTAGATTGGATTGAAGCCCTTCCAATTTGACGTGGAGCTCAAAGTAATCATGACAACTACCTTTAAATCATTGGCGGCTGCATTTTATGCAGAGGGTATTTCAAAGCTTCTATACAGATATGACCAATGAAGTAATCATCAAGATGATTATGTGAAAAAGTAAGCTGTATTATACATTACTTTTGGCAAAAAAAATCTTCTGTATTTTGACCCATCTTTTTGTAACAGCTCATCGGAGGTTGGAAAAAAACCAGCCCTCTTATAATATAATGTAATTGCACACTCTCTTTAGAATCTAGTTTAATTTATTTTGTTTTTATCTTTAAGTCTTTAGTAAAGGGTATGGAAGACTTCTGGCTTGGTTGTTGGAAAGGACTGCTTCTTAGTAGTGCAACTACTGAAAAGAGAAAAAAGAATTTAAAGAAGATTATAAACTCTCTATGTAAACTAGCTGAACCTTCTAATAAGATTCTTTTAGAGGTAAGAGTGATACAGTAAAGTAATATTAGTATTAAGGGGACTGGGGAGGCAAAAAATGTCAAAAATATAGATTTTGGTATTTTAATAAAAAGTTATCTAGCTTGAACTTTTATCTTTAAGAACATATCTTACTTTTAACGATCCGAAAAGAATTCGAAATACAGTTGGAGTTTTCCTAAACACCGAAATCCGAAAATCGTACGTTAAGTGGAAGTTATTATTTTCTTTACTTGCCTTTTTCTCCATAAGTGTTTTTAGTGGTTTGTCGTATATTCGAATTGTTCCTTGCGATTCAAAAATTTGTGTATTGCTTTGAAATTGTGGAAAATTTTTATTGATAATCTTTCAAACATAATTGTGCATGGATTTTGGAATCTGATAAAAAAATTTACTATTTTACTCAGTTTTACTTTTAGCATATCACGAAAATAATCAAAAATTTATAAGTAACATACATTTTTAATTTTAATTAATTAACTAATAAGACAAATAAAAAATCCATGCACAGTTTTGTTAACATATATTTAAATATCTTATATAAAAAAAATTAGACATTTTAGAAAAAAATTGAATCGCAAGGAGCATTTTTAAAAAAAGCTAAACAAATTTTTTTTTAAATAAAAAACTATTGCATATTTTTCTTTTATTATTTTGTATTTTCATTACATTTTATGTCCCTGAGCTATAAAAAAAATTTATCCATTTCGGTCTGTTTCTTTAAAAGAAATTAATTTGCCTCCCCTGTCCCCTTAAATAATAATTATGTTTTATATATACGGCATGTATTTATCACATAATTGCATAATAAATGCATAACTATATATACTAAAGCAATTGGTATACAAATTACAAATGTATACCATATTATTTAAGTGACTTTTGAATGCCAAAATTGGAGTAGTTTCAAGTTTTTTTTTCATGTTTTCATTCTTTATTGAATTCGTTAACACTATCTAATGCTACTATTTAGTGTAAATATATTTTATGTCATGAAATTGAATTGAATTCTTACATTTTTCTTAAAGATAAGCTAAACATTGTTTTCCTCTCTATCTTTGAATTCTTTTAAATTTGGCTAGGTAATTTAAAATTTTAGAAAGTATAACATAGAATAGAATCAGCATAAATACTTCCTGGGCTTCGTATGAAAAACAAAACACTAGTTGATAAATTGAAAATTGATTGAAAGATAAACTATGAAATTTCCAATAGACTTAACATTAAAAATGAAGAAATACCAGAAGTGTTCAGCTTCCTCAAACTTAGAAAAGTGAAATATATAGATAGAGGTAATTCTGCAAATAATAAAGGTACTTAAGTTGCTCAAAATTGCATAAATTTATTGGAGACATTGGTTTTTTCCGTTGATGGTTTTTGGAATATCAGGCCTCTCATCTGGTCCCTTTTTTCTCCTAAAAGTTCTTTTTTACATCTGAAGTCCCTAAAACTCCTTATTTCATGAACCTGGTCCCTAATTTCCCCTTTTCAGGATAAACAGGTGGATGTTTTCTCTTTTCCCTGCTTATTAGATAGAAAAATTTCCGTTACCCAATAGAATTTCTTCTTCCTACTACAATCGACATACAACATCACTGAAGATGACACTTTGGTGTGGTATAAGCAAGCTTCTGGCGAAGCAGTAAACCAGTTGCCACTTGCAGCAAACAAATACTTCAGTCTCCGGTGGTTTGCACTCCGAAAGGTTTTAGAGCACAGTCATTTCATCAAAACCTGCATCTCAGCTGATTGCTGTTGTATGTTATTACTTCAAAGAATGGTCTTCTAGATTGGAAGATCTTATGAATATCCAATAAGAAAAGAATATGCCAAATGAAATTTTATCAAGCATATAAGTTCTTGTTGGCTGACAATCGAACCCGCTGCAAACAGAGTACTTGAGCATTGAGACGCTGTCAACAATGGTGTAATGTAATTATAAGGGCCATGTTATTGTTTCCATTAAAAAAACTAAATTTTCCACCCTTGGTCTTTAGGAGCCTGAAGACTAGCTAAAAATTTGATCCCTGAACCTGTTACGAAGAATACAAGATAACATTTAACTTGATATATTTAGGTCCCCTTCTTTAAAAATGCAGAGTCCCTTTTTTTCCCTAGGGACAAATTGAAAATCTGTTGGGAGGCCTGGAATATATTTAAACCTGTCTTTATACTTTACTAATAGGTACTATTGGATTCTGCGACGTTCTTATCAAGCGAACAGCTCTCTGCTGCTATCTGCCATTTGTGGAAATGTAAACCACTTGACAACATCTTTTCCCACGTTTGGAAGTTGATTCAGGAGAAGATGCCGTTGGAGCTCGCAGACACTAAAAGAAATCCACTGGTTCTTATTTTGGATAAAGTAAGTGTAAGAATTATATTATTGATAAAATGTTGGTGTGTTTTATTTTTGTTAATTGTACTGTGTATGATATCTCTAAACTCATGAATTGCATATATTCTTTTGTCCATGGGCCCTTACAAATACTGACATTTATATTAGAAATTTCTTATTTAAATTTTGCCTTCTGAGAAAAGCTGCTTATAATAAAGAGTTTTCCGTGGATTTATAGGATCCAACAATTCAAAAATTTGCATTTAGGAAATTGTCATATCTTATTTTTTTTTACATTTTGCCTTTCTTAATTTTGTAATTGGTGATGTTGGCAAATTAATTTGACCTTAAAGTTTTCCGATCTTCACAGAACTACAATTTGTTTTTCTGGTATATTTGTGGCTTTAATTTTTATGATATACATATTGTTTTTATTGATCTTTCATGTTTTATATTTGCAGATTGTTGCAATTTTGATAGTTTTTTCCCCCCGATAAATTTATTATTTTACGATGTTTATTAATTTGCTGTTCAAAGATCTAGATTTTAAAATGGGGTGAATGTTCTGAGATTATCATCTTTTTTGCTACTAATTGCTGAAATACCAATTTTTTAAATTATCAATTTTATAAATGACTGATTGTGATTTAATAAATTGATATCCTTGTTTAAGAATTGCTTTATTAAAAGCATTTCTTAGCTTAATTAAAGGGTATGTAATAAGTATATTTGTGTCTTTAATTTGTTATGCTGTACTACTAAAATAACTCCTGAATTTCACAATAAAAATCAAGTATAAGTTCTATATAAAGATTAAGCTCTCTGTAGCAGCAGTTTCTATTTGGTCTAGACCAGACTGATTGTTACATATAAAAAAGTATTTTTTTTTATTCCTTTCCATTATTTTGAAAATTTTAAATGTATATATGAAGTTATTTTTAGTTTTCTTTGAATCTAAGGTTCCCTTTTGAAATTAAGAATAATTTTTTTAAGCCATGCTATGTACAACTTAGATATTTCAATGATGAACAACTGTAAAGTAAAAAACGATATCCAAATAATATTCTAAGTATACCCACTTTCTTTCAGTTTTTTGAAAAATGCATTTAGTCCTATTAATTTTGTGTGTGTGAATCTTTAATAGGATCTTCAAGCCTTACCATGGGAAAGTTTACCAATACTGAATGAAGTCCCAGTCTCGCGCATGCCTTCACTTAATATTATGATCTCTAAGTTAAATGTGCCTGAAACTAATTCTGCTCTTCAAGAAGGGCTGGATTGTAATAACACTTATTATATTCTAAATCCAGGAGGTGACTTGAAATACTCCGAGGCATATTTCCAGCCTATATTTGAGAAGTATGTTTCATTATTTATTAAGATTTTTGCAATTGTACAGTTTCATATATTATCGATTGGTAATGATTTCCAGCGGCGCCGACTTATAGAAAATATTGGGGGGGCTCATGCGAGGGTTTTGCCCCCCCCCCCCCCCCGCAAAATTTTCTAAATTTTCAACGAAACATAATGAGTTTTTAGGCATTTTAGTGTCATATGCTGAACATTCATTAGGACCCCTAAAGCTCGAGTCTCGATAACTCGACACTTCGGGAAACTCGAAAGGCCTGACAAATTTTTTGGCTTCGAAAAATGAAACAGAACAAAAACGCGGATGTTATTTTATTTAATTTACAGAAATAATTATGCTTATGGACTTTAACTGTACGTACAACCCTTCACTCCTGATGTAAACTCGAGAATTAGGAAACTCGACGCCCTTCAACTCCCGAGTTTCCGGTTAGGTTAGGTTTGAATTATCGTCGCACTAGAGCTACACGAGGGCTATTGGCGACGGGCGTCGTATTTTAGAACCACAGTCAGGTGACGAGCCAACACCTGAATAGGCACCCAACGCAACCGTTAAGTCCGAGTTTCCGGTGTTCAACTGTATTTTGCATCAGAATAATAAGTGAAATAGCTAATTAAAGCTAACCTTGAATAAGGCTCAGGGTTTATTAAACAAAAACAATGTATTAAAGTTAATGCTAATACAGTGTGCCCAATACTTTGTCAAAAAGTATGTAAATAGCAGGTTTTAGTTGGGTCTTACATCCTAAAAATATTTATTAATAATTATTTGAAAATAACTAATAAGGTAATATAGTATACTTCCAAGCGGGCCTGCAATGGATAAACCAAAAGGTAACAAATTTATCCATTGTAAACTTATTTCAACACACAAAAGAACGTGCTCGGGCAGTTCAAAATACAAACTCAAAACTCTTTTTCAAGCTAATGTTACACTACAATTTTAATAAAAAAGACACCTACTGATCACGTGACCGGCAGGCGCCAAGCAAAAAGAGAAAAAATGCAGAGTAGAAGAAACGAATAAAAAATAAGATTACGTAATATTGATATTCTGACACACTGAACACGAAACTATGCTAATTTTGTGATTTTACAATGCATAATATAACTAATAGTTTTCTTAAATTATTGGGGGGGCTCCGCCCCCCTAAACGAAATTTTGAGGGGGCTTGAGCCCCCTCAGGCTCTATGGAGTCGGCGCCTCTGATGATTTCTAAGAAAATTATGTAAAATCTAAACATCCTTAAAAAATCGTCCCATCCACAATGACCAGTCTACTTTGGACAACCTGTAAAAGTCGAAGCTTAGGTTCTATATAAAAAAATTTCACTGACTGTAAAATAAATAATATTGTATTATGTTACTATCACTATGGGAAACTTGTATTTTTAAAAAATACAGTAGAATATCTCAAATCCGGAATCGCCGGGACTTCGGCGATTCCGGATTTCGGAAAATTCCGGATTCCAGATAAAATTTAATTATTCTTTAAAAATAATGACAAAAATACAATGTAAACAGAATAAACCAAGGAAATAGGACTAAATATTAGTTTATTTTCTTTTAAAATACCTCTCACTTAAGATTACCGTATATACTCGTGTATAACCCGACTCCGTGTATAACCCGACCCCCCTTTTTTTAACCAAATATCCTTCCAAAATCAGTAACCCGTGTATAAGTCGAGGTAGGAAATAAGCTAGAGCCTTCTTAAGAAAATATTAGAAGAAACCGGCTCATGACGGGACCGTAATTTTTTTTACTTGCCAGCAAAATTTCAACCAGAATAAAAACAGGTTTCAGCTTTGATGTCCTTGACATTGCTGACCCTGAATGGAGAAGCTAAGTTTAAACTATGTCCAGTGAAGCGTGAAGACTACGCTGCCAAGGTCACTGATAGACAACGTTTCTTTGCACGCTTAAAGACTGGTTGACTGAACTGCCCTGTGCCAGAGCTACACGGGCTAATACGCATCACACAAAAACAGGTTTCCGCTTTGATGGCCTTGACATTGCTGACCACCCTGAATGGAGAAGCTAAATTTAAACTATGTTCAGTGAAGCGTGAAGATCCCGCTGCTAAGGTCACGGACTGACAACGTTTCTCTACACCTCTTGAAGACTGGTTGACTGAAATGTCTTGTGCCAGACCTACACGTGCAATTACGCTTTACGCCAAGAACTAACAATTTTAACATCTTTATGGTAGAGATTGTGAATAGATACCAATCTTATTTCATCTTCAGAATTTAACTGCCTTTTGTGTCTTTATTTTTAATAGTTAGTAGTTAAACCTTAAGTTTGATTGAAATTTAGTTTTAGTTTAAGGATACTTTAACTTCGTGTTCTTCTAAGAACGCTTTCTCCCCTCTCCACAAGGTTCGGTTTCCAACATGTCCGATTCGTATCGTTACTTGATGGAAATTTTCTTATGGAAAGAAATAAAAAAGAAGTAGAGAACGAAAATAAGATAAGAGATTTAAAAAAAAATTGGGAAATCGGAATATTTTTGTTTTAAATTCCCTTTCAAGAAAATCGATTTTTTTTAATTGAGAAAAATGAAAAAAGTCCGGATTTTAGGTATTTCCGGATTTTAGGGTTCCGGATTTCGGATATTCTACTGTAATAATAATAAATTCTGAGTTTCCATGGGGTTTGAAAGCGATTGACCTAAATTTTACCTTTATCCGACTATTGGTTTATTTTTAATTAATTTTTAAAGTTGGAGCTTAACTCTAATCTAGAAAGCACAGCGTGTGGCCTCTGTACCCACACTGATGTAACTAACTGGCAGAGATAGACTGCCGCTGTGTTTTGTGAATGCCATTTTTCCTTGTTCTTTATTTTTATCTTCTAAACCTATACAATGCATTCTTAAATTTCTATATGGTTTAGCTAACTGCAGTTGGCCAGGTTCTATTTATCGTTAGTATAAGTATTTATGTACATGCATTTTAATTAATTACTTAATCATTTAGAAAAATGCATTTTAATATCAACAGGCAAGCAAACTGGGAAGGTGTTATAGGTAAACCCCCAAGTGCAGAAGAATGTGCTTTAGCCCTAAAGAACCGTGACCTATTTGTGTAAGTGTGTTACTTTTTTTCACTCTATATTAGGGTGTATCGAAAAAACCAAGTTTTTGATATCAAATTTGTAATAGTGCAAAAAAGTTGCCTTATGTTATTGTTAGTATATGTGCAAAATTTTATTGATCTGAGTTAATATCTTCAGTTGCCTCTGAGACCATTAATTATGCAAAATTCGCTAATTTCATTTTTTTTCTTAAAAAATATGAAATTGGAATCTTTAATTTTAATAGTGCGGAAAAGTTACCTTATATTATTGTTAGTATGTATGCAAAATTTTGTTGATCTGAGTTAATATCTTTAGTTGCCTCTTGAGACCATTAGCTATGCAAAATTCGCTAATTTTATCGTTTTTTTCAATATATATTGTTTTTAAATTAAGAAATCGAATTTTTTAGTCTTACCAGTGCCGAATAATTGCTATATTACTCCTTAGAGCGTGTGCAAATTTTTATTGATGTTGGTTAATTTCTTCATTTGCGTTTAGGGGCTGCTTGGGGGCCAAATTCCAGATAAGCAGCCTCTAAAGGGAACTGAAGAAATTAACCAACATCAATACAAATTTGCACACGCTCTAAGGAGTAATATGGCAATTATTTGGCACTGGTAAGACTAAAAAATTCAATTTATTAACTTTTTAAAAAAAATATATTGAAAAAACGATAAAATTAGCGAATTCTGCTTAGCTAATGGTCTCAAGAGGCAACTAAAGATATTAACTCAGATCAACAAAATTTTGCATACATACTAACAATAATATAAGGTAACTTTTCCGCACTATTAAAATTAAAGATTCCAATTTCATATTTTTTAAGAAAAAAAATTAAATTAGTGAATTTTGCATAATTAATGGTCTCAGAGGCAACTGAAGATATTAACTCAGATCAATAAAATTTTGCACATATACTAACAATAACATAAGGCAACTTTTTTGCACTATTACAAATTTGATATCAAAAACTTGGTTTTTTCGATACACCCTACTCTATATGTACTATATCTTTGAAATCCCTTCTTAAAACAGTTACAAGAGAAAATAAATGACTTGCTTGTTGTATTTTTTTACAAGTTAAAAGATAAATATTATACAGTGATATGGCTCTATTGTATTGAAAAAGCTTTAAAAAATGGGAAAATAGCACCAAGTTATTAAATTGGCACCAAATGAGATTGACCTATTTAAAATATATCTAAATGCATTAATCATCTCATTTACTTAGTCCTACACTAGAGTAACGAGTACAGTGATTGGGCTCCTCATTTATTATTGAAAATAATATTAATGCCCGAAATAGGTGTGGTAAAGTTTTCTAAAATTCCCACCATTACATTTACGTTTTTCATGTTGGCAACAGTGCACCAACAATCGGAAAAGCAATATGGCCGCTAAAGAAATTATGTCTCAATGTCAACGGGGGGCCAATCACTGTACCGTCAAAGCGGGTAACTTTGGCCACGGAGGGTAACTTTGGCCACGCGTCGGAAAAAGATTTGTTTCTTAATTTCTCTTCATAAAATGATCTAATCTTCAATTGTTTTACATTTTTGGAAAGGTGGAAACATCGCCTTTCATTTCATATAAAAAAAGTTCTAATTCTAAATCTGGCAATACTTCAAATGCTGTTTTCATTCTTACGAGCATAAAATTACAAAAATCTATCTCTTCCAACTTTTGTCTGGAACACTTAAAAGAACACTGAAAATATTTAAATAAAACACTCTATTCGATTCTTTTATTTATGGGGAAGAATATTACACCGTTTGTTTGATTCTAAGTTGAAAACTTTTTATGCTATACTAAAATATTTGTAATTGGGAAGCTTTTGCCGATGAATGCGGGTAACTTTGGCCATAGATGTAAATATTTCTTTATGGAAGTTTGCACTTTAAAAAAATTATGTAAAAGAGAATTCTGTTTAACTACTTTTGAAAAATTCTTACTTTTATGATTACTCATTTTTTAGATATTTAAATAAAATCTCACACTTTTAAACATTAAAAAGATAAAGATATAATGCAAAAAACGTATACCACTCAAAATCGCAAATGTCGAAAGGTAAACATTTCAGATTCCTAATTATGAATAGATTATTTCTTTTCCCTTTCATAATAAAATCGTTTGCTTTTTATAAAAATATTTGTTATTAAATCTTGCTTCAAAAAAGTTCTTTTTCCTTATTAAAATAGAAGTTTATTTTTCTTTTAAGCGACAAGGAATACTAGTATTCATCGTGTAATGCCATTCCACGATGCACTGCAATGTAAATGTTAAGTTATATACAATTTTTAATAACTATAATGTCTTATAACTTTGTTATTTTTTGGTTTAAACGTTTTAATATTGCTATTTAATTCGGTAACACAGGCTTTAATGATGTTAAAAAGGATGTTTCTTATGTATTTTATGGGTGGCCAAAGTTACCCGCCTGGCTCTTAACAGTGTCCTAATTTTTTAAAGCAATGCCAATTTTTTATTAATTTATAAAATTCAACAAAAATGTTCGAAAATTATTCCTAAAAGTACAATACTTAAAATGCATAATGATTTTTTTGTGTTTAAATCGTTTTTGTACTTTTTTTTCTTCTTTTGTAAAAAACCCTATGATTTTGGCCAAAGTTACCCGCACTGACGGTACTTGTTACCCTACTTAGTCCAAACAGTCGGACACTAAAGCACAGCACCATTTTATGTTAACTTTTTTTTTAAGTGATCATAAAAGCTCACTTTAATGTACGAGTACATGCAGATATTTTGTCCATGCAAGATAATTCAGAGTTAATTCCCAGTTAAGTACAGCACACTGGTTTCTTTTGAATCATAGTCCAAGGATTTTTGCTTAAGTTATATATGTAGTACTAGCTTTATAAACCCGGCGTTGCACAGGTATACCCTTAATGACACAGGTTGTTTTGTGTTTTTAACATTTATTTTATACCAATAGATCCCTTCTCCAGTGGTCACAACTTCTGTATACTATAATTTCCTCTCATTCTAATATCAGAATTTTAAAAAAGAAATACCAATTGTATCCAAGCTTTTCTAGAAGTTGAAAGGGCTTTCCTATAGGCCCTGTTTAAATTGCTTGAATAGTCGTGCCACTCCTACACCCGGAAATACCAAAATGTGGTAAATATTCCACTCCATATTTGACGGCTAGACAAGGTTGGGGAACCCAGTTGGGGAAGGTGTTTGCCTCGCATGCTATAGAACCCAGATTCATTCCGGGGCATCGTCATAATTACTGCCAACTTATAAACGCAAAATACAGCCAAAAAAGTCCGGCAAATACCCCATGTGGTGGGAGTGCTCGTTAAATTTCTTTCTAAGTCCCGAGGCTGTGTTCGATGTTAGTTTCATTGGATGCCTGCTCAGGTGCCTTATATTATACATACAGGGTCCGGCAAAAGTAACGCAGCAAAAGTTTTTGTTGTGATTACTGCGCAATGCGTGTAATTATAATATCGGTGATAATTGCCCTACAAAGTTTAAAATATGCAAATTAGTTACCTGTAGAAAAGGGAATAATCAAGTAAAAGGCTTTCAATTATCATATTAAACAATTAGTAGTGCTTTTTAGGTACTTTTTTGTTTCGAGTGTTCCAAAAGAATAGTAAGTAGCCTGGGATATTCAGTTATTGTTATTATAAATAAAAGCTCAGATTCTGAGCTGTTTATACTTGAAGCAGCGGATATTTATTGTGATGAATTATGAACTTTGTGAAAGATTTGTGACGTTGCCGTCCTCATGTGTTGTCCTTCCCCGGGCTGTGTCATAAGGTAGATCTAGTTGGGAGTAAAAGAACCCAGGCTAATTTTAGCTTTTCGGAAGTGGCGGCACGTGGGGAACGGTGACGGGGCGTTGACATGCTGACAACGCTTTGTAGAGAGTGAGTTTTTTTGGTGTGGCTCGCTGGCGAGCTGTTTGGTCAGGGCCTTGAGATAAAATTTGTTTATGTTTTTTACAAAATATATGTTTGTGAATTCGAGCCTGCAAATAAACTGAGTTTGAATGTGAAGTCGTTCTTGGTGGTTGTGTTTACTTCATCTTGCTTATTACCTGGATTGCCATCTTCTTACGGTGTCTCCGAGGGCGGAACGTCAACTACCCTGCAGGGATCACCAATAAATTGCTGCACGGTTCTTCGCCCACCTAATTGTCCGTAGCACAAGAGCTTGGCGATCCCTCTACTTCTCCAAGGGGTCTGGATTTCCACGCTAACGATCAACTGCGCCACAAGATTACCATCAAGTCTTTCTAAACTTTATGAAAATACCTTTGAAAAGCGAAAATCCCTCCACAGGAACAAGATTAATGCACTTGTATCAAAATTTAAGGATACTGTAAGTGTTGTCGATAACAATGACTATAAAACAGGTAGACCATGTTCTGATATAATTCCAGATAATATTCCGGTAGAACATGACAGGATAAGTGAGGAACCTCACACTTCACAATCAAGAATCGCTCATTAAATCAGGATATCAGAGAGAAGTGTTCACCGGATTTCTAAAGATGAAAAATGTCTTTAACCCTTTCAGTCCCAGTGATGCCATTTGGCATCATCACTTTCAATATTTTTTTCAAAATTTTTATGTGCCGTTATGACATCCAAACACACGTCATTCGATTCTTCACACCTTGTTCTATCCGACAATATTTTACATTAATCTCAATAGAAGTCAGAACTACTATTTTTTTTATTTAGAAAATAGTCAACAAGTGTTTCTCCTGATTTTTGATAAGTTCACTTCAGTTCCACATATTTAAACACACAATTTAAACTATTTCGGTTAAAATAATTACTAAATTTTTTTAATAATATGGTCAGATACCTTAAAATATATAACTCGAAGTGTTTTTAGGTAATATATATTTTTTTATTTTGTTGTTTTCCACGGTTAAAAAATTTTGGCATTGTTTCAAAAACCATATAAAAAATTTTAATGATTTTTTATCTTATGGAATTCGTATATTTGACCTATAATAAACTAATTTTGTGAATATCAGATGTTTCTAAAGTGTAGTAAATTTTTGGGACTGAAAGGGTTAAAAGAAGGCTGGAAAAGGTGGTTCGAATGGAAGGTGGACGTATCAAACAATTCATATATCTTTCGCCATAAAATGCCCTTGTTTTTGATATATAATGTACTTTTTTAATTAAAATTGTTTACATTTTATGAGCAAAAAACTTGGGGTGTTACTTTTGCCGGACTCTGTATACATATATTTGTTTGTTTTTGTCGGCTTTGAGGGGGTTTTAGTAGTAGGGGGTAGTTTATAATTCTGTATGTAATTCAACCTTTTAAACTCTTTTTTTTTTCTATCAACAATTTATTCACTTAGCTCATTCAAATAGTTAAGTTTTAAACTGGATTTTCTAACAGAACAAACTGTGCAAATCTTATCCGATATAAATATCTTCTAATAGCTTTTGAACTTTTATAAAATTTGAAATAAAATTTGCACTATGAATTTTGATAGTTATTTCATTTTCAATCTTTATATTTACATTTTTTTTTAAATATCAGATACTGTGGACATGGCAGCGGTCGACAATACTTGGAGGGGAAAACGATTGACAAAATGCTTTGTCGTGCTTCTGCAATTTTGATGGGTTGCAGCAGTGGTCGATTGAAACAGTTTGAGAAGCAGTTGGAGTCATACGGAGTCCCATTGACATATTTGATGAATGGAAGGTAAAATATAATGATTATGTCAATATTGTTTATAATATCTTAAATAGCTTTGCTAAATCTTTAATTTTAACATCAGTTCTGTTTTATTAAAACATAATTTATTTTCTTGTATCAAAAAATAATTAACTTTCATGTAGTTAGTGATTTAAGTAATATTTTTTAAAAAATTATGAATTCTAATGTTTACGAGTCATTTTTTTTAAAGGGGGACAGCTTGTGATAGTTGATATCTTGGATTTTCTAGAAATTTTCAGGAGATATGTTAGTAGTACTAAGATAAGAAAAAGGGAATTTCAGTTTTTCTTAAATCCGATTTGTTTGACCTTGAGAGGAGGTCAAAGTTCGTGGTAATGGACCAATGGTGTACATTATATCATCCTTCTACTTCCAAAGCCATAAGTGTTCAATGATTTTTTTAAAAAATATGATTACTACTTGATACTAGGTACCTGTCAGCATAGTTAGTTTGGTGGGGCACTCATGGATTTGAAGATCTGGGTCCTTTAAAAAAGGTAATTTTCGTCGATTTTTGTCATTTTTCTGCCTAATTATCTGCCTTAGCCATAAGTGACCCACAAAAATAATTATTTTAGCAGTTGCAAACACTAGGATAGTACATAGAAAAATATAAAACACCATGGGTGACCCTTTACTTTGGTAGTTACAAGTCTCAAAGATGACCATTTTCGAAAAAAGGCCATATTCAAAGGTCAATAACTCGAAGGCAAGAGTCAATAACTTGGAAACACAGTTGTAAATACACCTCAAATATTGTAGTTTTAGACCCTGGTGAAAAACCTATAGGACCTCACTTTTTTTTATTACGGTCTATTTTGTGCAGTCCATTTTGAACATTTCCAAAAAAAATTCGATTTCAAAAGCCCATCACTTTGGAAGGAAAGGGTCAATAACTTAGAGACACAGTTGTAAATACACTTCAAATATTGTAGTTTTTGACCCAGGTTACCAATAAATGGCATCATGATTTTTTTTATTACAATCAATTTCATACAAACCATTTTTATCATTTCTAAACATGAAAATTCTGAAGATTTTTGTATCATACTGTCATCTATGATCTAAAATGTGAAGCTTCGAACTAAAGTATAGTTAGAATGAAAAAAAAAGTTATGAAATGGAGATATAAAAAATGACTTTTAAAAATAAGTAAGTTAGGTGCCTTGGATTTGTAACCTGGGTCTAAAACAACAATATTTGAAGAGTATTTACAACTATGTCTCATAGTTATTGACCCTTTCCTTCTAGCGTAATGGGCTTTTTAATTCGAATATTTTTGGGAAATGATCAAAATGGACTGAACAAAATGGACTGTAATAAAAAAAAAAGTGAGGTCTCGTAGGTTTTTCACCTGGGTCTAAAACTACAATATTTAAGGTGTATTTACAACTGTGTCTCCAAGTTATGGACTCTTGCCAATAACTCGAGAGTTATTGACCTTTGAATATGGCCTTTTTTCGAAAATGGTCATCTTTGAGACTCTGTAAGTACCAAAGTAAAGGGCCACCCATGGTGTTTTATATTTTTCTATGTACTACCCTGGTGTGTGCAACTACTCCAATAATTATCTTTGTGGGTCACTTATGGCTTAAGCAGATAATTAGGCAGAAAAATCGATGAAAATGAAGTTTTTCAAAGGGTCCTGACCTTCAAAGCCATGAGTGCCCCACCAAACTAATTATGTTGACACGTACCTAGTATCAAGTAGTATCTATATTATAAAAAAAAATCATTAAACACTTATGGCTTCGGAAGTAGAAGGATTATATAATGTACACCATTGGTCCATTACCTCGAACTTTGGCCTCCTCTCAAGGTCAAACAAGTCGGATTTAAGAAAAACTGAATTCACTTTTTCTTATCATTGTACTACTGACATATCCTGAAAGTGTCATGAAAATCGGAGACATCAACTATCATGCCACTATTCAATTTGGCCCGGTTTTAAAAAAATGACTCTTAATAGGTTTTGTGTACCTTATTAACAGTTTTTTATATTACATGTGACAATATAAATAAGGGTCTAGTTGCAAAACTGTATTCTCCCAAAGTTTGCAATTAAAAGTGTGTCTGGCCCGTGCATATTCAATTTTTTCCCATTTTAATAGTCGAAATGGGTCAATAAGTGGATCGATCAGACTCTATTGGAACACATGTTTTGCAACTAAATCCTTCAATTATCAGTATCATTTACAAATCTTGCTTTATGAGTTAACTTCAAATATCCTTATATGTATTGTTTCTTCCTTGCTATAAAATATATTTCAATTGATTTCAATTTTTTTTTGTAAAATAAATAACCCAATTTCTTTTTTTTTCAGTCCTTGTGTTGTTGGTAATTTATGGGATGTAACCGATAAAGACATTGATCGTTTTACGGACAAATTGTTTGAGCTATTTGTGCCCAATTACAAACGCAAACAGAAGACAACTAATGTTGCTACAGCGGTTTCAGATGCTCGTATTGCTTGCAAAATGCGCTATTTAGTTGGATCTGCACCTGTAATATATGGATTGCCAGTTTTTGCTAAAAAGTAAATTTTTATTTAGTCAATTCATACGAGTTATTGTGTATTTGTAAATGATTCTCTGTTTTAATAAATATTTATTTCTTGTAAGCATTACTATTTTTATATAATATCAATAATATATTGTGTTTTATAAATTTCGACCAATTAGGATTTTTCAGGGTTCAAGGATTTTTTCAGTAGTTCTCTCCAGTTAAAGTGTTAGGTTTTTGTAGTGTCAATTGGAACCACAGTGCAAGTTTTTAAGTTTGTGAAAGAAAAAAATATTTAAAAAAAATACAACTTGCAACAATTAATCTTTAATTGTAAACTAACAATAAATCAGGATTTAAACAAAAAACTATCATTAAGTATCTACTGCAGTTTGAGAATCAATTGTACATGAAAAAGAGTATCGTGCTTGTAGTGTTCCCACCTTTTAGAATCTTTACTTCAAAACCAAGAATTTCCAGATGACCGGTTACATTGGAGGACAGATTAAAGGTCACAAGTGTTTAAAGTTATACGATGTGAGCATATTACAACACCTTTGGAAATAAGTTTTTAATTTTTCTAATAACAATTAAATACTTATGTTTGGTAAAATAATTTAACACATGAGATCTTTATCAAAGATAACTTTTTAACAGTTTAACTTTAACTGTCTTGCATAAAGTAAATCTTTTTTGTAGACATAATTTGAAATAGTTTGAAACTGAGCATTCTTTATAATACATTTAATTTACAAAAAAATTGTTTTGTGAATAGAGTTTGTGTTTTTAAATGTGAAAATCATTAATTTTTGATTATGAAATTAAATGATTAAAAGAAATTTAATATCAATAACATTAACTTAACAAATTTATTAATATTAATACTTGTCATTTTATGCATAAATTGTTAATACTTAAATATTTGTTCAGATAACGAATGAGAATGTTTTATTATAAGACTTTCCCAAATCTGCTTTTGTGAATTTTGGAATAAAAAGTATAATATTTTTGAAATTTATATATTTGTGTGCTGTGTATTTCAAAGTACAAACATTGTAATAAGTTTATACAATTTAAGTTGTTGCATGTAATTACAGAAGAGGTTAACAGTGTTCAATAAAACAGTATAAATTTTTAAAGCACAAAAAAAGCTTTTGATAATAGAAATTTTTTATAAATTTTTTTGGCAATTTTGAAAAGGTTAGGTGCCATATAACTTGTCTACAACTTTACTGATACATAGCAAAAATATTATACAATGGTTCGTTTGAAACAATATTTAAGAGTTAGAAAAACAATTTTTAAAAATCATAAAATTGCAAAAACTTATAAATCATACTTAATTTTTTTTAATTTAAATTTTACATGCACCAAGCTTTTTAGATATGAAATAATTGAAAATATTTCAAAGCTCTAAAAACTAATTATTTAAACAATAGTTTAATGATAAAACTGAATTTTCTATGCTAGTTCCCAATCAGCTGCATTGATCCCTAGGCGAAAAACGACTCAAACAGCGTTCGGACAAGCCCTTGTAGGCTCTGTCATTACGTAAGGTTAACAACTTGACTCGGACTGTAGCTCAATGGATGGTCTTGTGGGTGATGTCTTCTCTCAATCTCTCCAGTCTAAATTAGGGTAAGTGGGCCATTGGGGAAAGTTTGCCACCATGGCATTTTCCGAATTATGGACTTAAAAAAAGATGTGTTACAATATTTTTACGTATTTACCCCAATAGATACAGGAAACATTATGGCATCATTTTCATTTAAGTATGTAACAAGGTGCAATCTTTTTTGTGACAATTTTTAAAATTGCATCTTTTCGTAATTCACGCCATCATACTATTTTTTTTTATTTATTTCCAAACGGTTCATGATACAAAACAAAGTGTTATATATTTTGAAAGTGTATAAAACATAGTATCTTTTTGCAGTGTCATGTGCTTGTAATGTTGATAAGGCTAAAACAAAATGGGGGGGGGGGGGGCATTTGCCCCACGTTTGGGGTAAGTTGGCCAGGCCCAACTCTTTAATATACTTAAAAATAGTCATATTCACTATTAATATTCATTGCCATAGGCCAGTTTAAAATCTGTAGCCCTAACATTTAGGTTACACTACATGCAAAAATAAAAAAGATGAAAATTAACGTATTTTTTCTTTTAGTAAGCTTGCATGCTAGAAAAAGTTGCTATGGGGGAACTATTGAAGATACATCATTATTTTTTTTTGTTTCAAACACTCAAGAAATCATGTAGATTATCCCACTTGCCCCACCATATCTCTACTCGTTAAGTGAAAAAGATTTTTCTTTTTTTGGGGGGGGGGGTGCTTACTTACCCCACCTTGAGGGGCAAGTGGGCCCCCGGACGAACAAAAAGAATTTTTTTAAAAATTATTTGCCAATTTGTTTTAAGGTTGCCATGGGTACCGTTATAACATACGAGAGAATGAACCACAAAATAAATAAGTTGTTAGTCATATTACATCCAGTAGTGGTATGAGGATCTAAAGTCGAATTATGCCAAAAAAGGGTCCCACTTGCCCCACTCCAGCTGTTTTAAATACTTTTACGAAGTTCTTTTTTTATATATGACAAATGTAGCTGGTTTAAATTTCCTAGAATAATATTCGAACTGTGGTATGTTTGTGGGAAGGAAGGTTAGGTTTGAATTATTGCCGCGCTAGAGCTACACGAGGGTTGTTGGCGATGGCGTCATATTTTAGAACCACAGTCAAGTGACGAGCCGACACCTGAATAGGCACCCAACGCAACCGTTAAGAGCAAGATTTGTGGAACGGAAGACATAAGTACTAGTACCCTGACATAATTAACTAGCAGAGATAGACTGCCGCTGTGTTTTGTGAATGCCATTCTTCCTTGTGCTTTATTTTTTCTTCTAAACCTATACAATGCATTCTTAAATTTCTATATGGTTTAGCTATCTGCTGTTGTGGTCAGGTTCTATTTATCGTTAGTATAAGTACTTATGTATATGCATTTTAATTAATTACTTATGCATTTTGAAAAATGCATTTTAATATCAACAGGCAAGCAAACTGGGAAGGCGTTATAGGTAAACCCCCAAGTGCAAAAGAATGGGCTTTGGCCTTAAAAAACCGTGACCTATTCGTGTAAGTCTGTTGCTTTTTTTCACTATATGTACTAAATCTTTGAAATCCCTTCTTAAAACAGTTACAAGAAAATATAAATGACCTTTGCTTGTTGCATATTTTATGTTATAAGATAAATATTATCCAGTGATATGGCTGTTTTGTATTGACAAATCTAAAGAAAAATGGGAAAATAGTGTCAAGTTATTAAATTGCATGAATCATCTCATGGACTTAGTCCTACACTAGGGTAATGAGTACAGTGTTTGGCGCCCTCACAGTGATTCGCCCCCCTCATTCGTTATTGAAAATAATATATTAATGCCCAAAATAGGTGTGACAAAGGTTTTTAAAATTCCCGTCATTACCGTTTGTCATGCTGTCAGCAGTGTACCAACAATCTGAAAAGCAATAAGGGTGCTAAAGAAATATCTATCAATGTCAACAGATGGCCAATCACTGTACTTGTTACCCTACTTAGCCCAAACAGTCGGACACTAAAGCAAGATTTTAGGTATTTTTTATCGTAAAAGCTCACTTTAATGTGCGAGTACATGCAGATATTTTTTGTCCATGCAAGATAATTCATGGTTAATTTCTAGTTAAGTACAGCACACAGGTTTCTTTTGAATCATAGTCTGAGGAATTTTGCTTAAGTTATATATGTAGTTCTAGCTTTATAAAGCCCAGTGACGCGTTTATGGATGTTGGGGCCATAGGCGACTCCCAAATTTGGGCCCCCTCGCCCCCTCCAGAAATTAGAATTTAAAAAAACTTAATAAGTACAAATAAAAAAGCATGAACCAGTTTGTAAATGCGTATTCTCCCCTCCCCTTGTTTGGATCATTGAATTCTAGTGACGCAATCGTGGGCGAGAAATAGAACCATATATTCTTGGCTAAATATTACAAGATAAAATAATTTCACTTATACCTTTGCTGCCCTTCTTATGTTTATTTAATTATTTTATGTTTGCAGATTTTTCTTTCTGCATTTTCTTTTTGCAAATTCGTTTATCACCTCGTCGAAAGTCTAGGTATTTGTTATTAATTTTGAAATTTGGGGGCCCTCGCAATCTTGGGGCCACATTCGGCCGCCTCTTACGCTCTTGGGGCCACATTCGGCCGCCTCTTACGCCTATTGGTAAACGCGTCGCTGATAAAGCCTGCGTTGCACGGGTGTTCCCTTAATGAAGGAGAATGCTTTGTGTTTTAAAATTTATTTTATTCCAGTAGATCCCTTCTCCACTGGTCAGAACTTCATCTGTATCTTATAATTTCCTGTCATTCTAATATCAGAATTAATTTTAAAAAAAGAAATACCAATTGTATCCAAACCTTTCTAGAAGTTAGAGGGCTTTCCTATATAGGCCCTGTTTAAATTGCTAGAATAGTTGTGCCCCTCCCATACAAGAAAATGCCAAAATGTGGTAAACATTCCACTCCATATTCGACCACTAGAAAAGGTTGGAGAGCCCATTCGGTGAAGCCCATTCGGCCCATTCTTCTCGCATGAAATTGGTCCCAGATTCGTGTCCGGGCATCATCATAACTACTGCCGACTTATTAACGTAAAATACAGCCAAAAAAGTCCGACAAATAATACCCCATGTGGCGGGAGAGCACTTTAAATTTTTTTCTTAAGTCTTGAGGCTGTGTTCGATGTATGTTTCATTGGGTGCCTCATTCTCATATATACTAACAAATAAATACTCGTTCTTCGCACGGACAAAATAATATCATAATCAATATATAATAAATTATAAAATATCTCTATATAAAATCCTGTTACTTATATTGTCTTAAAATTTCAAAATGAAGATGCATCACACTGTAAAATGCACATCCTCATCTCATGCCACAAAAATCATCCTTAATATAACTTACTGTCATCATAATTTCAATGGTAGATAAATGAGCTTTTAGATGGTAGATAAATAGCTTTTGAACTTTCATGAAATTTGAAATAAAATTCACACTATGAATTTTGATAATTATTTCATTTTCAATCTTTATATTTACATTTTTTTTTAAAATCATATCAGATACTGTGGAACTGTGGACATGGCAGCGGTACACAATACTTAGTTAAAGCCCGCAGCACATTGGAGCAGTTTCCCGCTCGTAATTTGACGCGAGCGATTTTTCGGACTGCGCATGCGTTAAGAAAAGCCGCGGCGAACATTTTTTCCCTCGCGTTTCGTCGCCCGGGTCCTAGTGGCGAATTTTTTCACGTGGTGAAACCGCTTTGGCGCATGCTCAGAATGTAAGAAGCTGCTTGATCATTTAGTCACTCTTTTTTAAAGTATTTATTTCTTACTTAAAGGTGAAATTTACCAATAAGCTTTTAATTATCTGTGTACGTTTCATAAATTTGATGAAAGATTTAAAATGGTTCAGAAAATATTGTACAATTTTTCCTTTGGTGTACTAAATTTGACGTCGAGAATTAAAAGAAATATTAAATATGATAAAAGATTTTATGCTTACATTGCAAAACCATTATTAAATAATAACAAATTAAATGCACAGCAATGTAAAAAAATGCCGAAAAATCTAGTTCCTCTTACTAAACTATCCTCGGTGTTCTCGAACGTCATGAATGGAAGCTTATGAACAGCTTTTCGGCATCGGACCAAACAAACCTCCAATATCTATAACTACGCATGCGCGAAAGCGGTTTCTAAACAACGCTCCCAAAAATCGCTCAGAGGAGCGATCGGGAAATTGTTCGCCGCGGTTTTCCTCTTTCGCGCTTGCGCAGTAGAGAAAACCACCCTCAGACCGGTTTGACGCGGCGATTGTTCGCTCGGCATTCCGCTTGACGCTCCAATGTGCTGCAGGCTTAAACGATTGACAAAATGCTGTGTCGTGCTTCTGCAATTTTGATGGGTTGCAGCAGTGGTCGATTGAAACAGTTTGAGAGACAGTTGGAGTCATACGGAGTCCCTCTGACATATTTGATGAATGGAAGGTAAATTATTATGGTGATTGTGTCAATATTGTTTATAATATCTTAAATAACTTTGCTAAATCTGTAATTTTAACAGCAGTTCTCTTCTATAAAACATTTATTTTCTTGAGGAGGGGAGGGGTCCCTAAGATCAGACAAGGCAAGACAAAACAATACACTATGAGGCTTTGATGTTTGGTTGACCAATACACCTTGAAGTACAAAAATTTTGAGATCTGCCGTTTCGCCGCCAACAAGCGACCAAAAATTACGAGACATCGAGGTTTGGTTCACTTCCTTGAACTACAGAATTAACACTCTATGAAGAAATTCAGTTAGTTACGATTTCATTTATTTGGGTTAGAAGTATTCTTTTTTTTTTCTTATGGCTATGTCCAGACGGCGACAATAAAAACAAAAATGTCACGTGATGTGTCACGTGATGCGCACGTCACGTCACGTGACCCCCATACAATTTGTATTGGGAATCGCGCGCATGGAGGATGAAACAACCGCAATTCACACACCGTGCGTCAACGAAAACATTGACGCACGGTGACTGCACCTCAATTGTGACGCACGGTGTTTTAGCTATTAACGCATGCCTTAAATGTCTACGAGAATACTCTGATTCGGTGCGTCTTGCGCTATGGTAACTTCTGAGAGAAAAACCGAATTCATCATTGGAAATTTTCAAATAATCAAATCGAAAGCCAAAAAAGCAATTAAAAATTCCACTCTCGCCAAGTAACCCGGAAAAAAGTTGTCAGAGACAATCGAAAATCCCGACAACTTTTCCTATTTAAAGCCATGTTAATTTGTTGTAGGGTTGCTATTGTCAATAAAAAAAATAAAAGGGAAAAAATAAAAAAAGGGTAATTGAAGTAGAAGTGCATAAAACTATTTTTAATCAATTGAATTTAAATTACATTTTGAGAACCTTAAATGTCTCCATTTAAATTGATGTGTTTAATTTTTTTCTAGTGCTTTTTATGCATTATGACAAAAACGTTTGTCCAATATGATATGAAACTGGTTTGATATGATTGATGATTTTGATACTGGTTTGTCAAAATGTTATATAAAGCGAAATAAAATAATGGTGGATAAATGTAAATATTTAAAGACTTGAAAGTGTCTAGGGGCTGGGGAGCCCAGTCGATTAGGCATTCGCCTAGCATGCGGAAGGTCCCAGGTTCGGGTCCGGGCCAGTGGTGGCGCTAGGAATTTCCCGACGGGGGGGCTGACCTACCCCGACGGGGGGGCTAAAGTATAATTTAAAATAAATTACCTTAATTCTTTAATGTAGATCCGTAAGATAAACATGTTTTTTTTAATTTGGTGCAAAAATAGTAAAACTAACTTTACATTTATAGAGTATATTAGTATAACCATCGCATAATGTTAAGAATAATTATTACAACCTACACTTTTTTTAATTAATAATTTTTTTAATTAATTTTTTTGAATCCTAACTCCTTTTAAGTTACAACTTTAATTTTTTTTATTTTACAACTGTGTAATGGTGATATTAAAAAATGCTGTTTTTTTAAAAATACATACTAGTTTTAATTTTTAATATATATTATATTAAAAAAAATTTAAAAATTGAATTTTCTATTCCAAACTGCTTTTTATTAAAAAAAAACTAGACTACTTTACTCAACATTTTTTGGTTCTGTTAAATATGCTAAATGTATTACAAAAAAAATTATTAAAATCTATGCAAATTAATAAAAAAGCATTACACTTTTTTTAATTTGTGACGAAATGAAAAAAAAAAATAAGATTTTGATACATAAAGCATTTTAACATAGTGTCAACTGTAGAAATTTCGAAGACAAGGGTTTTTAAACAGCACAATTGGATCGTTTTTCAAACTAGTAGAATTTTGAAATCTGGTATACGTTTTCTGCACTATGTCTATTTTTGGATTATGCAATAAAAAAAAATTTCCCTCAATTCCAAGGTACTGGTCTACCTTAAGTTTATATAATTAACTATCAAATTATGTCAGAGATCAATCAGAAATATGTCAAATACGTTTCAATTCAATATATAAAATTAAACTTTAACTAGACATAAGTAGAACTACATACATAATATAAAATTGAAATTTTCATTATAAAATTCACATATTACAAAAAATTACTAAAAAAAAACCAAATTTTTTACATGTTTTAATGAAAATGTATCCAACATAAAATCTTCAAAAACCTGATTTTTTAAAAAAATATTTATTGCGAGGAAAACATGAAATTTATTTAAAGTGCCCTAATAAAAAAGAAATATAACATAAAACTAAAAATATTTTTATTTATAAATAATGCAATTTCTTAGCCGTTTTCTTAGTAAACTAATAATAATGAACAATCAATGAATCCATTCCAAACTGAATTAAAACAAAAATAAACTTTACTTTAAATATTATATTTAAATAAAGTTTCTTGTGCCATTGGTGATGGCAACAGCGGATTAAAATTAGGTAAAATTACATTTTAATACTAATTAAGGTTAATTCGCCGACAGACAGCAGATAAGTGTCCGTCCGTCCGAGCGTACAGACATCTATAAAATCGCTAAAAATGGAAAAGTAGTACTGGCATGCTGAGTCCCTTCTTCAGTGTACCTTCCAAAATCGGTCCTACCCGCCGGATTCTATTAATCTTTTAATCTATCTTAAAAATTACTTTTTTTTATTAGTTTGACTAGTTTTATTTATTTTCTTTCGAAAGTTATCGTAATTATTTCGAAATTAATTTATTATCGGTTGCTAGAATAATTTATATTTTAATGAATAAATATGGAATATTGCACGCTTTAAAATAGAAAGAATACATTTCATATCATCATCATACAATCAAAGAATCATTTTGTGAATAAATTTCTTGCTTGGGCTATGAAAGTGGGAGACAGACGGGTTGAACGATTATAATACCTTCCCCATTTTACGTTATAAACTCAGTGTGAAAGCTAAAATTGGAGAACATTTTTGTACGTTGAAATAAATACGAACATTAATGTATTATAATTTTTTTTACGTACCTTCGGTTTTAGAGAGATCTTTTTTTATCGTCTTCACTGGATTTAGCGATTCCCATGGACTTTTCCTTTTTTTTACGCCAACTTCTACGAACGGAATATTCCTGTGTTGCTTTTCATAATCTTGATATTTCAAAAGCTGTGTTTTTTTTACATAGTCATTGTCAAATTGTTCTGCACATAAACAACATTCAACCTTAAAACGTGAACCTTTCCCTCGTTTATTATTCATAACCAAATTATTAAAACAAAAAAATCTATTTCGAATTCGTGTTTAAAAAGCTGAGCAACCTACTGTATTAATTTTACTGCTAAAATTCACAAAAAATCTACGCAAAATAAAAGTTTATGCACTTTTTTAACCTAAAGAAAACGAACGTTGGTTGAACACGTGAACTGGTTCAAAATACTGTAGCGTTATCGGATGGTACTATTTTTTTTTTTTTTTCATTTTTCTTTCCCAATAGCCCTCTATTCTGACGACACATCTGTCTTCACCAATAGCAGAAGATCACCAAAATGTCCTTTTTCTGAGAATTGTTTACCCCCTTTTTTTTTGGTATCCCTTTAACACTTCGGGTAAAATTACATTTTAGACCGGAAAAACATGTCAGCATCATGTATCATTGTCGAAAATTTACGAGTTCGAGACGAAGAGTTTACTAACGCGAACTGAATCCAGATACCTCTCTACAGTACAATCCCAGATGATCCTGTGAAACCACCCTCCCCATAACTAACCAAACTTTCCCAATTAAGAACCAAGCAGTCTGCTCCTCCGCAAACCTCCCGCAGGTTTGAAGATAAGGGTTCCCCAATACCCCAATCCCCACTCCATGAAGAACGGTGGTGTGGTGTATGATATCGTTTTCCTCGCCCCCCGTGGAATGGAAAATCTTGCGAAAGGGGTGTATTTCGATAAGGGCTCGATCACACAAACCAGGACTGTGTTAAAATATGCAAAGTAGTGATGAATTTTAAAACTTTTAAAGGGCTTTTGTTTTATCGAGCAAATTTTTTCCGACATTTTAACCAAACTAACATATAAAAATGAAAGATAAAAAAAAATTTTAAACTTAAGGACTAATTTTCCCGACGAAATTAAAAAATTCCCCGACGGGGGTGCTGAAGCACCCCTAGCCCCCCTGCTGCCGCCGCCCCTGGTCCGGGCATCGCCAAAATAACTGCCGGTCTACAAGCGACACGTGCAGCCAAAAATGTCCGACGAATAATACCCCGTGTGGCGGGAGTGCACGTTAAATATCCTTCAATAATATAATTCTTCGTTAAATATCCTTCTCTCCAATACTTTTAGCTTATGAGTTAATTTAAAAACTAACTGAACCTACTGGCCCCATGAAGCTATTTACGAATCTAGCATTTATATTATAATGTATATAAATTTTAACTAAAATGATTTTTTTTTAACTCTTCATATAAATGTATTACACCCTATCTCTCTGGCTTAGTGGTCAGCTCTTCTTGATTTTATTCCGTAGACCCGAGATCGTATACGGGTCCAGATAAATTAATTAAAAAGTCTCAGATAGTATCCAATTTAATTATGTTAAAAAAGTTAAAAATCTATGTTATAAACCAACAATTACATTTGTGTGTTACGTTTTAATATTACAAACCAAATTTAATGTTTTCGTATCAATATTGAAATCAAGGTCACGCTTTAAAGTTTAAAACAAGCGATTTTCATCCCATTCCACTTTTCTAGCACAACACCGGCATTGGGCAGACCAAACAGATCCTCCAGACGCATGCGTTTGAAAAAAAACCTACGATTTGGCGAAAAAACCGTTCGCTATTCCCTCGTTTGGCGGTCGCCAAGTTTTTGTTTTAATTGTCGCCGTCTGGACATAGCCTATGAAAAACATCGGCTTCTATTGGTAAACCAATATTTTTCAAAGCCGAACAACAGATTTCTCACTAGTTAACTTTGGGGGCATATGTCTAATTTTTTAGCAATCAGTGCATTTTTGCATCTAGGATTCAATTTAACCGGCATCTCATAGCAATTTGAGATGCAATAAGTTCAGATAACAGATTTTTGTAATGAAGATAAAATAGTTAATTCAAATTTGAAGATGAATTGAGATTAGATTACACAAGTTCTTTTAATATCTTCCAGCCAGTACTATCTCCCATTAGAAGAGGAACCCAAAAATGTTTCTTTATATACTTATTTTGCTTCCTAGTAATTTTGACGAAATCTACCGATTACGTCGCACTGCATTGGAATGATTGACAGTTCTCTGGCTCTGTGTGATTGGAAGGGTGTCTCTTCCCTTTTGTAACTTTTAGGCCAGGTCGAGCTACCAGAATATTTTCTTCCGATTAAGTGTCTGACTTACTATGTCTGTGAGTGATCACAGGAACAGCTCAAATTAAAAGTGCTTTTTGTTTACGTTGGAAACTTTTATCTATTTCGACCTAAACTGTAGTTTCTGATTTTAGACAATTTTTAGCTTAAAAAAAATTGGAGTGTCCAATTATACATCTATAATAATAAAAGAAAGAGTGTCTGTGTGCCTGTCTGTCTGTGTGTATGTCTGTCTGTGTGTATGTCTGTGGATCGCAAAAGTCCTACTTAGACTGCTCTAAAAAATTCGAAATTTTTAATATAGATTCCTTTTAATACCTACGTGCACCTGAGGCTTAGTTTTTTCATATTTGATTGCAATTTTTAATTAATATAATTAGTTTTAAAAAAACGTCATCCACGTGGGATTACGGGACCATAACAGGGGTTGAAAATACATGGACCGGGCCGAAACGAGGGCTTGACGCCATCCTCTATTAGTTTGATTGATTGAGTTTGGTTAAGATATGCGCTCACCCAAAGGCTGCTTCATCCTCTATTAGTGTTTTTTTAAGTGCGCATGCGCCAACACGAATTTAATTTTGTTTTGAATGTATCTTCACAAGTAAGCATGCCTCTAAAGGGAAGCAATGCGAAGTTAACGGGTTCCCAGTAAGGCGGGACCCTACTGCTAGTGTTTTATATATTTAGGAGTTGTTAGTGAATTTCGAGTCTTTAAATTGTTTTGGAAAAGAATTTTTTTTGTAACTTTGTATGAATCATGTTAATAAGAATATGCAAGACCAAAAGTAGGGGATTTTAATCCCAACGAGGCAGTCAAATTTTTTTTTAAAGAAACCAGCCCCTAGATTTTTAGAGCTGCCAACTGCCAAAACTTGCTGGTAATGCTCCAAATGAAGAGCTAAACATGTTCACACACACAGACAAATCTGATGACGAGGATACCCCCCCCCCCCCACCATAAATAAAAGTAAATTTATATTAAAAGAGTATTATATAATATTTAATTTTTTATGTTGTGATTCATAAAAAAATTATGTAAGAGTAATTCATTCGTTAACAGATTTTTTTTTATTAAACATGATGTTATACAGCATCATATTATACAGATTTAAAGTAAAACTAAATTGGCATTATTTTCTTTGCGTGCATTTTATCGGAACTAATATAACTTAATTTTTAATTGGTTTGTACATTGTTACGCTGATAGTGCAAAAAAAAATAATTATTCAGTGAGTGTTCAGCCTTTATGATTAGTTTGCACTTTCATGCCTGAGTTGATTAAAAAAATATTTTTAAAAATTCTAATGTTTAATAGGTTTTGTGTATCTTATAAACAGTTTTGGATATTACATGTGACTAAATAATTAGGGGTCTAGTTGCTAAACTCGTATTCTCCAAAAATGCAGTGTCCAGCCCATGCATATGCAATTTTTTTCCCATTTTAATATTCGAAATGAGTCAATAAACGGATCAGACCCTATTGGAAAATATGTTTTGCAACTAAAGCCTTCAATTATCAGTATCGTTTACTAATCTTGATTTAATGGGGTTAACTTCCAATATCCTTATATGTATTGTTTCTTCCTTCCTATAAAATATCCTAATTTATTTCAATTTTTTTTGTAAAATAAATAACCCAAATTTTTTTTCAGTCCTTGTGTTGTTGGTAATTTATGGAGTGTAACCGATAAAGACATTGATCGTTTTACGGACAAATTGTTTGAGCTATTTGTGCCCAATTACAAATGCAAACAGAAGACAACTAATATTGCTACAGCGGTTTCAGATGCTCGTATTGCTTGCAAAATGCGCTATTTAGTTGGATCTGCACCTTGATACATGGATTGCCAGTTTTTGCTAAAAAGTAAATTTTTATTTAGTCAATTCATACGAGTAATTGTGTGTTTGTAAATGATTCTCTTTTTTAATAAATATTTATTTATTGAATGTGTTACTATTTTTATATATCAATAATATATTGGTTTTTAGAAAATGGTTTGAATTATTTTATTATACTTCTACTCTTATTTTAAATAAATGTTCATTCGGCTAAAAAGCAAGAATAAAATAACTTAGATTTATGTAACACCTAATTTTAAAAAAATTACCGTTCTTATCAAAAGAAAAAACAATAACAGTGCTTTCGAAATTATGATAAATGCACCCAAACTAGCATCTGATCGAAGCATGGAAAGAAAGATGTATGTTGTATAAGCAAGTGTCAAACTGTCATAATTTTGTTCAAAAAAAGATTAATAGGTGACACTAATTTAAATAAGTTTCTTAAGTGAATGAGTGTTATACAATGAATTAGAAATAATAAATAAAGGCATATTTTTATACACATTTTATTACAAAACCTTAAGTATTAATATATGTATTTTATATCTGAAATAACTCTTTTTATGATATATGATACAATCTCACTTAAGCTTAAAATAAAACCAAATATAAGCACAATCGTTATTTTACCTGCAAAATGGAAAGAAACAAATTTTGTTGTATGCGTAGATTTACACATTAAAAAAATCTTACAATAGCACACATAATACTTTTGAAACCAATTTAAGAAGTGTGATCATGAAACAATTTGAAAAATTACCAATTTTACTTTTAAAAAAATTGAGTCCTTAAATTAAAAAAAAATCTTGATAAAATATCAAATTTGTTTGTCCATTTGTTTTTGCTGCTTGCTTAAAATAGTTACACAACCAGAACAAATTCTATTAACACTGACTGACACCACAACTATCAGTAGCTACTTGAAAATACTATGAATATTATATTTACTAAATAAGTTCTGCTTTATTTTTGAAAAGACATTAAAAATGCAAAATATTTAAATTTTCTAAAAATTAAAAAATATGTAGTTACATAAAACACCAAATTGATGCTGGATTTTTCAAGTAACAATTCCATACTTGAGGAAATGAAATTTTATCAAATTATTTTGTACTTAAAAAAAGTTAAATGGGGAAAATTGCCTAAAACATCCAGTTACGTATACATAGATGCCTAGGTATTGCAGAATTTCTAAACCATGACACTAAAGCACCATTTTATGTTTAACACTTTTTTTTTCTTAAGTGATCATGTAAAAGCTCACTTTAATGTACCAGTACATGCAGATTTTTTTTTTGTCCATGCAAGATAATTCTCAATGTTAACTAACAATGCACAACATTTAGAATCCTTAGAACTACTAAACAGCAAATATCTGAAAATGTGTCAGGTTATATAATCATTTTTACTGAAATTAAACAGGCAACTATGAATTAAACAAAGACCCCACACAAGACTTGTTGAAAAGTGTTGGGTCATCTGGAAAGTAAAGCAATAATTCACTCAGAATTAATATTCACTTAAATATATTTTATTATCCTTATACTACTTATTTATGTTATTGTTATATTAGTTAAATGATAGTAGCAGATTTGGAACTTGTTTACCAGCTATGAATTTTGCAATCATGAAATTCATTTTATTTGGAATACCAAGATTGGATGGATACCAAGATTTCTCCTATTAGTTGTAAACAAATTTCGACCAATTAAAGGATTTGTTCAGTAGTACTCACCAGTTAAAGTACTAGGTTTTTGTAATGTCTATTGGAACCACAGTGCAAGTTTGTGAGAGAAAAAAATATTTAAAGAAATAAAACTTGGAACTATTAGTCTTGAATTGTAAACTAACAATCAATCAGGATTTAAAACAAAAAACTGTCATTAAGTATCTACTGCATTTTGAGAAACATTTGTACATGAAAAGTGCTTGTAGGGTTCCAACCTTAAGAATGTTTACTTCAAAAGCATAAATTTCCAGATGACCGGTTACATTGGAAGACAGATTAAAGGTCACAAGTGTTTAAAGATACGTTGTGAGCATATTACAACACCTTTGGAAATAAGTTTTAAATTTTTCTAATAACAATTAAATACTTATGTTTAGTAAAATAATTTAACATATGAGATCTTTATCAAAGATTACTTATTAACAGTTTAACTGCCTTGCATAAAGTAAATCTTTTTTGTAGACATAATTTGCAAAAGTTTGAAACTGAGCATTCTTTAAAACACATTTAATTTACAAAAAAAATTTTTTTGTGAATAGAGTTTGTATTTCTAAATGTGAAAAGCATTAATTTTGATTATGAAACTAAACGATTAGAAGAAATTTAATATTAATAACATTAACTTAAAACAAAATCATTAATATTAATACTTGTCATTTTATGCATAAATTGTTAATACTTAAATATTTGTTCAGATAACGAATGAGAATGTTTAACTATTATTATAAGACTTTCCCAAATCTGCTTTTGTGAATTTTGGAATGAAAAGTAAATTTTTGAAATTAGTATATTTGTGTGCCGTGTATTTCAAAGTACAAACATTGTAATAAGTTTATACAATTTAAGTTGTTACATGTAATTGCTGAAGTTAAGTGTTGAATAAAACAGTATAAATTTTTTATAGCGTAAAAAAAGGCTCTTTTACGATGATGGTAGAAATTTTTATAAATTTTTTGACATTTTTAAAAGGTTAGGTACCATAAAACATGTTTACAACTTTTTTTGATACATTGAAAAAATATACAAAAGTTAATAATGGATGCTTAAACATTTAAAGGTGCTTAGAAAACATGTTTCTATTAACATCTGCTGTTAATAGAAACATGTTTGCAAATTCTAGTTTACAAAAGTTAGTTTGGAACAATATTTAAGAGTTTGAAAACCAATTTTTAAAAATCATAAAATTGCGACAACTTATAAATCATCCTTTATTTTTGTTTATTTAAATTTCACATGCACCATGCTCCATACTTTTTAGATATGCAATAATTGAAAACATTTCAAAGCTCTAAAAACTAATTATTTAAACAACAGTTTAATGAGAAAACCGAATTCTCGTACATTTAAGTAACTTTTTAAAAGTTTACGTCAGCATGAATAACTAAAAAAAATAGTAAAACTTCATAAATAATTAAATGTTCTTAATGTATTGTATTTTAGGACTAAAAGATAAAACAAAGAAAATATTTCACAAACATTAAGTATATCACAGAACTGTAATTTTATACATAAATGATTTCTAAAAATCAATGCTTGTTCAAAAGGATATCACTAGTTTTGGTTTTTTAAAAAAAATCACGAAGACTACAAACACATAAAAACAATACTATTTACAAGTTTCAATAAATTAACAATATATAAATAAATTTACATAACTATAACAGGGTAAAATGCATGTTTCATTTTATTGATAGCATTAATCAAATGTTTTATGGATATTTATGCTTCTCAAATTCAAAATTAGTTCAGCAGACAAAGACTATGACCTGTTTTATCATTGAACATCAGACTATTTTCTAATAAGGTAGTGGATTTAAATAGTAATAGTGAAAATTTTAATATGCAGGTTTTTTTTTCTTATTTTAAAACATCAAAGGAAATTAAGTTAGGTTACACTTATAACTGATCATACAAAATATTTTTTTCATTAACGCCACTAAAAACAGTGTTTGATATTCATTTAAAGCAATTTTCATTCAGACCCATGGGGTTGAAAGTTTTGTAAATAGAATCTAAACAATATTTTTAAACAATTAATCATATACATAAAAGACAGTTTTCAAAACCTTTCCTGTATCCTTTAAACCAAATTTTCCACAAATCAAAGTCGTTACTTAATGCTAAGTATTCAATACTAATGAAACATCAAGTAAGTATGGTAAACCCTACAATGTTCCTAGGAAAATAAAGCGGCTCCCTAAGGCACCACATTGAGTACATTTAATGTGGAAAAACTCATAGGTTTTGCTAAGCAATTATAAATGTAATCCAAAATGTACTGTTAATTTTACTGTATTCGTGTGTAATATCCCAAACTAGAACATAATGTGCAAAATATTATAAAAGCATCACCTTTATTGCTCTGCAATAGGTAAGTAGCCTTCATCAAAACTTTATTTTGTATTAAAGATTCCGTTTAAATAAATTATTACAGAAAAGTATGCACAAAATATTTTTTAAAAAAATTTACTAAGAAAAAAATAATAAACAGTCAAGTCTCAATGTCCAGATTTAAGGTAACTTAGTTCATAACCCAACTGTATTCAACTAATTCAGTTGAAAATTTAACCAAATTAAAGTTGAACAGATAAATCTAACGTTACATAACTGATGTTTAATTCTACAACTACTGTCATGACTACAATGTTTAAAAATCGAAATCTTTTATCCAAAAATGTATTTGGCAAATTCAAAAAACTTTGATACAGAACAGGAAAAATTAGTAAAGTACATTGAAAATGAATGTATGTGGTGAAAACTACTGTGTTCAGATGAATTGAGACTGTAAGCAAGAAAACATGAAATACATTTTTAAGAACAGGTTAGCAATAAAATAATTAAATTAAACAAATACTAGTGTTAAATGTATAGAACCAAAATAATTTTTAACACAGACAGATCATTGTTATTGGATAAATAGGTAACTCTTTGGTAAATATTATCTTCAAATAAAATATTATGTAGGATAGTTATTCTTTGTATCCAACTATAACAAACAAACTTTTTAAATGGGAGTGTAGTAATATGAACACTTAGATAAACCACAATACACATAGCTCATTCTAAACTTATTAAAAAAGCATAAAAAAAAACATGGAATATCTGTACAGAAAAGCAAGACAGATGACGCTATACACAAATTTCAGACACACTCACACATAGTTATGAACAGCTTAAGAAAACATACTATTGAGCATGATGCTATTAAGGTACACACATACCCGTTCTGAACTGCATGGGGTGTGGCTCAAGTTTCCTTGATGCCAAATCCCATGACAGTGAAATGTGCAATCGACACCTAAATGCTTCCCTAACAAATGGTATGGCCAGAACTTTGTACATTAAGCATAAGCAACTGCTAGGAAGCTCCTTCCTGCACTATTATTTTCACAGAACTAGGTTGCTGCAAAGAGGATGCAGGTCCATTGGAAATACTTAGGTTGTGGATTGGCTGCTCGATCACACTCTCCGTACTTGTGTCGCCAGGAACTATGCTCAGGTCTGAGGATAGTTCCTGTGTGGGATACTTCCTAACTAGCGTATTAGCGTACGAAACACCGTTTCCTTGAACGAGAAACCCATTCTGGTAAGCTAACTGCGATAGGACATCGGGCGAGTTGAGCAACCAGTTATTTGAACTATGGAGCCCCCCAGATGAATTGGAGAGGAGACTAGTTTCATCAGAAGTATTGCTCCCAGAAAGGGACGTTGCAGAAAAAGTCTGGGGCTGCTGGGTATTGCCGTTGGAAGAGAGTTGGCCAATGTTATAAAACATGGTGGATAGCAAAGATCCGTTCGTAAAAAGCTTGCTGTTTTCAGCTGCCCCTTGTGCAGAAGTTGTGCTGATGAGACCAGAGGAGGAGGAATTTAAAAGACTGTTCGTAATCGCAGGGTCCAGCTGAAGTGGATGGAGTCCAGCCAAAATTTCTGAATGGCCATTGAGCAAGTTTGGGTGAGGGATTTCTGAATTGGACAGAGGGACATTAGGCATGACAGAGCCCTCTGTGACTATGGGGAGGTGATTTTGGTCCAGACCTTCTGGCGTCATCGCAGAAAGGGCTTGGGTGAAAGAATTTAGGTCACTTGTAGAAAAGCTGCTGGAAATGACATTCAGGGATTCCATGTGGTTGTTGGGCAGGTCGGCGAAAGAATTTTCATCAATTGCACTTGTCAAATTGTCAGCACCTAGCAAGCTACTGTGTATTTCGATGGTACGCTCCAGCTCCTCCAGATCTGGCCCAGTGGTTGACGATGATAGTTTTGCTAATGATTCTCTAGATAAATGGACGTCTTTGGAAACAACAGCAAGGGCCCTCTCTAGCTCTTCTGCTTCTTCTCTAGTAGGAATATATTCGCCATTTCTGGAGTCTGCAATAACAACAAAATACATGTTCAATACAAAGAATATTAGATCAATTCATTTAGCATTCTAAACTATCATCTGTGCAAATATACTGAATTGAAACGTATGCACTGTGATGCAAAAGCTTAGACAATAATGCATTTTAGCTGTAAAATTTTGAATTGTGATAACACATCTAATACACATTTAGATGTGTTAAACACATCTAAATACAAACAAAATGCCTACTAGTCCATCACCTTAAAGTTTTGCCATGAATTCGTGGATTTGGAGGCATACATAGGCCGATTTTCTTAATGAAACGTAAAGTCTTTCCCATATAAAATCACAAAATAGCGACATTGTTATTTTTGCACTTTAGAACAATGAAGATATAGTCACCTCTTGAGAAAAGTGTCTCATCAACGTTATTCCCCCCACACCATTATAAACGTTCCACCTTGATGCCAGAGTTGTTGAGGGGAAAAACTGTTGTTTTCAAAAGCTAATTTTTCAATCTCGGTTAAACTGAACCAGTATAATAGCACCAAAGAGAACTTAAATTGTAAGCGATTCAAATAAACGGTTTATTTTTTCTCAACAAATTTCAAACATTAAGATGGAACGCTGAGAATGGTGTGGAGGGAAGTATGTTGATAAGACAGATCTATTTGTCATTTTTGAAGAGGTGCCAATCTTTGCATTGCACTAAAGTGCAAAAAAGAACAATGGGTCATTATTTTGTCATTTTATATGGGTTTTACATTTTATCAAGAAAATCGGCCAATGTATGCCTCCAAATCCACGAATTTGTGGCAAAACTTTAAGGTGGTGGACTGGTAGGCATTCGGTTCATATTTAGAGATGATAAATTGTACATTTGAAGCAAATATGATTTGAATAAAGAATTAAATTGGCTATAGCGTCTGTTTGGTGCAAAGTTGAACCAATATTGTTATTATATCTGTTTAGTTCACCGGATATCATGTTACTTTTAATTTATCGTATAAAAAATATAACTCATCAATAAAAATGTGAAATTAGGCCATTATTTACTTTAAAGTAGAACAATCTCGTGTTTGTGTCTAATATTTTGCAACTGAAAAACATTATTGCTATAGCAAATCAAGCAATTATATTTCCATTATAGCATTTTAAACTATTTTTTACATGTTTAGGGAGCTTTTGTAATTCTACTATTACAATTCTAAAATTTATGGCTAAAAACGTTGAATAGTCTAATAAACTTATGCATCACAGTGTAAAATAACAAACAGCAACTAAAACTAGCTTCATTTCAGACATTTAAAATTATAAAAATCAACAAAACACTTTAAAATTATGTGAAGTCGTAAACCAAATTATTTAAAAAGTACTTATGAAGTTAGAAGCACTAATATATCAAATAAATGTAAAGAAAAAAAGTAATTTTAAAAATAAAATAACAGTAATTTAGTTTATGCAGCATAAAATTTCATCTTACCAACAAAAAGATCATTAAATGCATCATCTGGAATTTTATTTAGAACCTCAGTGAAATCATGTTCTTCTAAAAGTTTGGTTGCTTGGTTAGCAAGTTCTGCAGTATCTATAGGCAGCTCTAGTGTTTTATCGATAGCACCTAAATTAAAACATTAGGTTATTTTGGCAACTCAAGAAACTAAAAAATGCAAATAGCATGATTTTTTTAATTATAAAACCAAATTATTTAGATTGCATGATAATATTTGTAATAAACATAATTTTATTTTAAATTGAAATGAAAAATCACGAAAACATTAATTTTAAACTCCTACTGTATGAATATCATTGCAAAAAAGTAAAACTAATAAATTTTAAGTCAGCACAAATGTCTCAGAAATTAAACAAACAAAAATTAAAAAGTAACATAAAATTTCATGTATTTATACATAACATTAACTAAAATAAAATACCTGGTGAGAATCCTTCTAAATCATCTTCCATTTCTGCATGCAATTCACCATTCACATCTTTGTTTAGATCTTGCACAGTTGAAGTATCTTCAGATTTAATTCCATCAGAAGTAAAGGTATCAGCATTTGGCATTTCTAAAAATCCCATTAAATAAATTAGTTTTATAAACTCAGTGTTAATTACCATTTCAAATTTCCCATTTAAGTATAAATATTTGCAAACTTCGAGATTAAAGCGATTTTGGAAACATAATTAGAATCAATTTTAATAAATTCGATGAAGCACTAAAAAGCAATTAAATATAATAAATAAATTAAATGAGAATATTATGTTACATTCTAGCTCTGAAATGTCTTTCAAATATTTAAGACTAGAAAGCTAGCTAAAAATATAGATGCAAAGCCATAAATAATTTATCAACCATTAAAAAACAAATTTACTCTGAGTTTCCATGGAAGCCCCAAAAATATAAAAAGAACAAATTTAAAGATTTCATTAAATCATAGTAATTATAAACAAGCATAAAAGGACTATTTTCCTTAGAAAAGTCATGTGGGTTTTTAATTGATGCGGGTTACAAAGTTAGCAAGGTGCAGTCCACATCACAACGAGTTTGTTTCAGACGATATAACTCTCCTGTTTTCCTTTTTTGGTTTCCTGTGAGTTAAGGAGCTGTTTCGATTTCACTGCAAAGATTATCATTTTTTCCCCTTTGCTGTGTTCGATTCTCGTTTTTTTTTTTTTAACATAGAACTTTAAATATTTATTAAACTTCATCAGTGTCAATTTCTTTGAATTTCAAGTATGCAAAGCATTACCAAAGCGTGGAAACATTGGTTTAAATAACATTTTTTTCAGAGAAATTAGGCAAAATTGCGGGATCACAATTGAACAGAATCACAAACTGAAAAATGCTTATAATTCTACTAAAAAAATTATACACAATAATCTTTTCAGCAAGGAAAGAAAACCTCGCATCGCTCAAAACATATGCAATTAAAAAAGAAACATATATTACAGGGTGGTTGAAAAATCCAAGAAAAAAAGTTGCCTGATATTTCCATGATTTCCCTGATACTTTAACAAAAATTCCATGATTCAGGGTTGAAACAGAAGTTGGAAAACCAAATTCCCTGACTTTTCCAGGTTTCCCAGAGAACTTTAGGAAAATTCCAGGTTTTATCGACGTGAATTAAAATTACAATATTAAACTTTCACACCTAAAGAACCTGGTATAACATGTGCCAAAGTAACAAGGACTATCATTTGTTTCTTAAATAGACTAGAGTTACCTTGAAAACTTTTTTTAATGCCTAAGAAATTTAAAATTTTACATTTGAAAATATATCTAAGTCAAGGTTGCTTGTTTTCTTGTTGCTTGTCTTCTTCTTCTCTGAAAATAATAATTGCGATCCTTCTGAAATCGGTAAATTGCGAACATCCTAAAAGTCGTCAAATCATGAACTTCGAAAATCGGCCTTTCGCGAACCATTTAAGCACGAAAAAATCTCTTAAACTCTGAAGATCTATCCTCACAAATTGCTATTAACGACTATTGAAAAATCCATAAATTCCGAAATTATTAAGTGTAAAAAGAGCTGAAAATAAGTAAAATAGCGAATTCGGCACTGTAAAGAACCACTATAATCAAGAAACCCCTGATCCGACACTTTAAAATTCCGGCAGATAGTCCGATTTTTTTACAACTTAAACCTGTCTAAAATATAAAAAAGCAGTATAGGCCGAAGTAGAAAAAACGTCGAAATAATGTTTCAAACAATGTTTATAAGCGGGTCTCTGACTAAAGCACACAAGCCTGAAAATATATGTCTACCAACTAACCAAGTTTCAAACGTAAACCAAAAAAAAAACTATTTCGTGATAACAAAGTCACACACACGAACACTTGATCAAAGGAAAATATTCTGGTTGGTCCAATTGGCCTGAACCGGAGCTACAAAAGTAACGAGGCGATCGCTTCCGATCAAGAAGCGGCAAAAAAAAAACTGTTAATCATTATGAGGCAATGTAGATCCATCAGTAGATTTTGTGAAAATTAATTACTAGGCAGCAAAATAAGCAAATCAGGAAGCATTATTGGATTATACTAGCCGGTAACTGATATTCGAGGTATTATCAAATCGAAATTCATCTTCAAATTATAATTGAATTTGTTTAGATTCATTATTACAAATTATTTCGGCTTATTATTTTGTACTGCAGATCAAAACTTCGTCGTCGACAAATTATTGATCCTTACAAATAGACAAATTAGAACAAAAATCGAAGACCACTTAGCCGTAAAACCATCAATATCGGCAAATCAAAAATATATACATAAAATCTTTAAATATCAGTAAAAACGACGAAATCACAAATACGAAAGATTTAAATCGAGAAACTGAAAATGTGTAAATCGGGCATCTTCAAAAATCGGAAAATTGAAGTCTCTTAAAAATAAACTAACGGAAAAATTTGCATACCACTTAACTTTATATTCCGCCCAAATAATAAATCAAGGCAAACTTCAAAACAACGGAAAATCGAAAAACCAGCAAACGAATCGCGAACCTTAAAAACCTAATAACAAATAACTTTGAACGAGGAAACTAACGAAACTTCAACTAAGAAATTCTAAATCATAAAATAAAAAAAATTATAAATCGCTTAGGAATTGGACATCCACAGAAAAATCGAGAACTCTTGGAAATCATGTAGGGTCAAGTGGGGTAAGTGTGATTGGAGGTAAGCGTGATAAACAGATCTTGTAACTTTGGAAATCATTCTAAAAATCTGAAAGTTTGCAATATATAACACTATACCACTTATAATTAAAGTAAAAAGAAATATTGAACTTATTTTTTGTTTAAAGAAAGTTTTGAGCTTTTGAATTTAAGTGCAACTGTCTTCTTTTTATGTGGGTTTTCCTATGTGGGGTAAGTGTGATAAAACAGCAATGGATTTTGAAATGCAAATTTTGTACACTTAAAATTGGAATTCAAACATATAATTTTTTTTTCTACATGTGTATGTTTCTTGTAATAATTCACTACCAATTTTAGGATTTGGAATTTACTTGAAGCAGAGAACGAATTTTCTTAATGAAAAATGTAGAAACCCTATCACACTTACCCCACTTGACCCTAGGTGGTCAGCCTGGTGATTTATTTATAGCAAAACGTAATGTCGTAATCTTTCGATTTTATTTAGCGCCTAGTAATTTTTTTTGCATGATTCATGATTTCATCTTTCTTCTTCCTAGTAGCTTTTAAATACTATCCATAAATTTTCTTAATCAATTTCATAAATAACTTTTCAAACGAAAGAGAAGTAAAAAAAAACTTTGGGAACTAAAATAACAACCACTCTAAGAACAGGTGGTTCGTATCGGGACAGGAGCGATGATCTTGTGAGGGAATAGGTGGGGGGATAAGAGGGGAAGCGAGTTTCTTCGTAGAACAGGTAATTGTAGGAAACCACTCTAGCGGTTTCTGGCGTATTTGGCGCGAAAAATCGGAATAAAGTCCGCAAAAACTCGAATACAAGTTGGAAAAAAAGTAGAAAAATCCATGGAAAAGAAAAATTCCCTGACTTTTCCAGAAAATCGGAAGATTTTGGATTTTTCCTGACTTTTCCCTGACCTTTAGAGGCCGAATTCACTTTCCCTGACAATTCCAGGTATTCCCTGTTTTCCCGGTGCGTGGCAACCCTGATGATTTTACAATTACAGTAAACTCCCGATTATCCGCGGGTGGATTATCCGCTTTGCGGATTATCCGCGGGCACTATCCATCCGCGGATTTTCAGTTAAAATATAAAAATTAAAAAAAAACACGCTGTAAATGAATTTTATTTGTTTCAAAACTTTTTGGAGGAGTGCATTCCAGGAACAACGAATTCATTTCTAGAACATTCAAAGAACAACAAATACATTTAACAAGAACAACAAATGCATTAAAATAAGAATGACTATTTTAAACCTTGTGTTAAGCCAGGTGCACATCACGAACAGGTTTTTATCAAAAAGCGTAACTTGTTAAATAAACTGCCAGCTATTTTAGTTGAACTGCTTTATGTGATTTTGATACTAGAGAAATGCGTGAGAAACTAAAAAAAAAAGTTGTCTTGACAATTCAAGACGAACTGCAATTCATTAAAAAGACAAAAAACGGATTCTCTAAAAATCGAATCTGCTTGCAGTATGGCATAGGGGAAACGACAGTAATAGACATTTTGAAGTAAGGAAATTTTTACTTGCTATATACGATTACTGTAATTTACTTTAATAAAACCCAGAAGAAATTTTGTTTATAGGCATTTTTTTCATTTTTGCGGATTATCCGCGAATTCGCTTATCCGCGGAAGCCGCGCCACCCAATTCCGCGGATAATCGGGAGTTTACTGTACCTAGAAAACATGCACTAACAACAATTCAATGCAGTACAGAAAATTTAATCCAGACATCTCGGGAATTAAGACTTTCCGGATTATGGGTTAGCCTACCTAACATTTCTATGTTTCCGAAAAACTGATTTTAGAGGAATCATGTGATAAGATAATCATGTTATAACATGATTCGCGACAGAGATTGATCCTTTAGGCAAATTGGATGAACCGGGATATTTTTTAAATCAAGTGTTCATTAGTAGTGATCGCAAGAACCTAAACCTGCTGTTCCATGAGAATTTCCTGATATTTCCGGTTTCCGGAATTAAAAAGTTCCCTGAGAATTCCCTGTTTTCCAGGTTCAGTTACCACTCTGTCTTAAAAATACCGCTGGAACTAGTGTATGAAACATGCCCATTTTCTGGAAAATGCAGCTCAAATGATAAAAAAGTAGAAATAGCATATGAAGTGTATTAGTCCACAATAGCCCAACTTACCGGATTGTGAACATGAAGTGTTTGATAAGGAAGGCAGTGCTGAAGGAATAGGAGAAGGAGGACGGACAGCTTTCTTTTTCTTTTTGCCTCGCTTGGGAGGCCTCGTCAATGCAGAGGGCTTTGGCTTCTTTCTGGGTTTTTTTGGCTTTGGCTCAGATGCCATTTTATTGTAGTTGTCCTAGAGAACAAAAAGCCATTAATTGAACAATTGGACATTGAAGAAAATTGCCTGTATACATTTAATAAACAAAAAAAGTTTTTATTAAGAAAGGAATGCCAACGTTTAACTAGAAAATATGACTTGGCAGTCATTTTATTGTAGGTTGCCGTGAAAATAAATATTCTTTTAGAATGCAGCTGAATCTTGATGTTGTTGGAAAAAATATTAAAGCCTAATACTTTGAAATTAAACTCAACTTGAGCATTTAAATTTAAAAATTAATATAAGATTTTTAAAAACATAAAAAATATATAAATACAATTTTTAAAATCCTAATGCAATTAAGACCATAAGCAGACCACACACTAGATAACTAAAACAGCAATAAATGATGCTAAAGTTCAAAGTATGCATGTAACTAAAATTAATGATAGAAAATGTAGCATAATTAATTTAGAAGACAACTTTCATGCTTGCACAATACCAATTAGTGTATCGTGGTGCTCAGTCTGTCATTTGAAACAAAACAGCGTCCACATTAAAAAATTCTACAGTTCAGTGTTGCTTATTTCAGTGTTTGCAGTAGTTCTACATAAAAGCAATTCCCAAATTATTTAAATTAATGTAACATTTTCAAATCTTTTGTCAATTAGGTATTCTTCAAATGCATGAATTCTATATTAGATAAGATAAGCAAAACCAAAATTTTTATTTAATAATTTTAGAAAAAAAAATACTAATTATAAAATGCAAAGCTCGAGTGTGTAATTTTCTTTAAAAAGAATAGCAAATAAAACTTTACCCTCTTTTTAGCATGTTCGAAACACAAAGGAAGTTCGTGACAAACATCAAACACAGGGATACAGCATTGAGTGTTATTTGAAAACTTAGCTGTACAATGTTCAAATAGTAGTTGATCCACATTATACATAATATCTAATAGAGTTAAGTATTTATTGTGCATATATACTTTAGTCTTATTAAATACCATTTTTTTAGCAAATCTTTATACATACAAAAAACATGTAAATAGACTAATTTGTAGAAGAAAACATGTAAATAGACTAATGTTTTTGACATGTAAATAGACTTTATGTATATATAAATTCCAATGTAGCTCGTTTAAAATGCGTATTTATAATAGGTTCTTATACTATGCCATAATGTATTAAATTTTAATTCAGTTTTATGTCAATCAGTTTATTTAGCAAACTTACAGGAAACCCCAGACTAATTTATGGGTACTACACACAGCAAGTTTGTGGAAAAAATTTGAGCATTTTTTTTTCAATAAATCTTAAAAAATGCTCTTTAAGTTAGTAACACAGATTGCTACTAAATTTATTTATTGTTCAAACTCTACTTTTAACCAAATACAACTATTTCTAAATAATTGAAAAGGATACGTCTTTTACAATGCCAAGTGTAAGGAAGAGCAGTATTATCACAAGTAACATCATCTTGTTTAAAATAACAACTTTTCTTTTCCAGTGGGTCTGGAACAGGTGGATTACTGGAACTAAAGAATTTAATATTTAAGTTTAGGTCTAGTTTTTGTTTCCTTTTAACTTACAGATGGGTCATGTTCTAGCATTTAAATTAACATATTAATATATCATTAAGATACAAATTGTTAAACACATTTAAGCAATGAAGATAAAATACACAATAGCTATAAATAAAATTTTGAATGTACAAGTCAGTTTGAATTGAACTTATGGACTACTTCTTTTTGAAAATCAATAATAACACAGATTTATGAAAAGATTTTAAGATGGAATTTTTAAAGCATGGTAATTAAAGATTCAATTTATCAAGCTTTACATAATCCCCAAAAACAAGATTATGTAAACATTGCTTCAAATTACAACATTACTTCACATTGCAAAATAAAATATTAAATGAAAGTGCTAAAATCTCCTACTAGTAGTCTTTTAAATAACAGACCATCAATGTATACATATTTTTAGACAAAAATACATTACAGATTAACACTACATGTGTGATGCACAGATTTCCATTTTCAAGACAATTCCAATAAGGAACAGATTGTCATACGGAGATATATAAATTTGGATAGACATTAATTTTAAAATATGTACAGAATATCAGAAAAAAAAAGACATTCAACAAAATAAACTTAAAGATGATATAGATCTATTTTATTACTAAAAAACTTAATTAACTCTTTTAAAAAGATACAAACAGTATAACTTATATTTACCCTTTCTTTTGTTTAACAGGGGATTTTAAATGATTTGCTAAAATATCAGCGGCTTGACTTGGACAAGCTTGAGATGCTTCTGAAAGTAGATGGACAATATGTTCTTGATGTAGTTTTTGTTGTTTATTGAGAGTTTGTAAGCGACACAGTTGGTAATAATTTCGTAATAGCTCTGACTTTAATTGTGCTTGCTGGATTGAACGAGATTCACCCCTCATATTTTGTAAAGAACTGCAAAATCAAAATATATGAATATTAGAACATGATTTCATGAAGTAAAGACCAAAAGTCAAATACAATAAGCAAAAAATAACAATAAATAATTTAGTTTTTTTAAAACTATAACAAAATTCAATACTATAATATAATCGAGTTTAAACAATTATTTTAAGGTTGGAATATTATAACAGTGGGGAAAAAAGCTCTTTTATATAATTACTAAATTCCTTTTCTTATATTTACCTTGAACACAGTCTATCCCAAGCACTAAAATTTGATACTTGACTTAGAAAATTACTTTCAGTTTCACTATCACTTTCACTTTCTGACGAATCAAATGCTGAAAAAAGCAATGTCAATATCATTTCCTATTTAAAATTTCTTTTATGAAATACATGTCATTTAAAATATATTTAGTCTCATATTTCCAAAGAAACTTTAATATTTAATTTAAAAATATCTAGAAGATAATTTAATGTTTAAATAAGACTTTCCTAGAGATAGAAGAGCCTTTGAAGTGCAAATTGTTAAGTTATGATCGTCGAGCAGATAGTTGAATAACAAAATTTGAAACACAATCCTATAACAGACTCAGACTATGGATATGAGTCTTCTCAAATTAATACATGAAATAAATATGAGAGTTAAAGAATAAAAGCAGGCTAGTTTTAATTAAGAATTTCAATTTTGGGGCAAGCTAAGCAGTGTTGTTTCTGGATTGGACGTTTTCAGATAACCTTAAACTACTTCCATTGAGTTAACATTAATTTATTTATTGAACATATAATTTTTTAAAAACTTTTTTACTGTAATAGTGTTCAATAGATGCTTTCATATGAATAATTATATAGAGATATACCTACCAGAAGGTATAATGTATTGCTCTTTTCTCTCCTTGTTTTTGAAAATTCGATGCAGCTTTCGTAAAACAATGGGTATTTTAGCACTCCCACTTTCAATGTCCTGGTACTTGCCATTTAAGAAATGTGGATTCGCCTTTGAACTACTACTCCTCTCACTGGGCGTCGAGCATTTTTCTTCTTCACAAAAAAACTTCTCAGACATGGACGAGGAACATGAATTCATTCCAGAAGAGAGATGGGAATCGACTTGCATAGACGATGGTGGATTAGGGGAAGGAACACAAATGGATGCCACAGAATCTTCAGTCTGTCCGGAGTCCTCTATAGGCTCTAGTTTTATTTTTACTTCACATTTCACATCAGTCATCACCTTCTCCTCACTAGATTCCGAATGAATACTATTAGTTTCCATCGAAGAGGTGTGTTCATCTTTGACGATGCAACCGATTCCACTAAACTGTGCGTTCAGCAATGGGATTGGAAGTTGACTAGCATCTTGCGTTTTCCTTTGTTTATCGAGGAGTCTGTTGTGTGCAATTTTTGCATGCAGCCTGCTCACTGTTTTTGACAGGGCAGGAACAGCGTTTTTCAGTTTGTTCTCAACCACAGGAGGGGTCTTGGAAGTGGGATCGCCCTTCAATGGCAAGTCTACCGAAGGAACATCCACTTGAGAACTTTTTTGGGATGAGTTCCAAGCATTTCTGAGGATGGGAGTTGCAGAAAACCCAATGCAGCCATTTTCAGCCTCAGAAACAGTGTCGGGAAATGCATAAGGGTCATCAGAATTGAAAGTATCATCATTACAGGACACACCGTTTTCTTTAGTAAGTAAGGCCTTGAGACGATCAGCAAATTTCAGCTTTCCTTCCACAGATAGAAGGACTTCTTTCTCTTTCTTAATCTTACGTTCTTTTTTGGGAAGGAATCCAGCAACTTGCATGTGGCTGTTACAAAATCTATAACCACAAGATTAAAAACAATTAGCTCAGTTTTTTTAGTATTAAAGAATAATATATGTAAGTCACAAAGGTAACCAGAAAGAGGATAAATCATGGGGGAACTAGGGACAGTTGACCCATAAGGATACATGTCCCAATGCCTTTTTCTCAGCATTAGAAAACTTTCACGAGTTTGAAGTGGTATCACTTATTTTCTTTCAGTCAGCTGACCACATGGTGAAAAAACACAACTGTATCATTGTATACGTGTTTAGCCAACAAAGAAATACGTTTTCATGCACTGAAAGTAAATATTTTGGCGCCATACAAGATTTTTAGGGCAATTTTTTTTGGTTTAAATTAAATATATTTTTTAATCAGTTACTCTTGTGTTCATGCTATTAGCTACAATTACATGCATAATATTGATAAGGTAATTAATTGCAAATGTCGTTGTTTTGGGGTTAATAAAAAAAGTGCAACTAGGGATACTTGAAACAAACCAATCAGTGATATGCGACCCAAGTAAACAACACAAAAATAGATGGAAGTAGACCAAGTTATTTTTTTTTTAAAACCACAAGAGTCCTAAAATATATTACTGGGTTCTTCTGAGAGTACAAGGTTTGTTGGGAAAGTTCAAGGAAATTTTTTAGCAAGCTTTTTGCGAGCTTCAATATGCAGAAAGAATTGATGGAAAATGTTTTATATGGCTTGAAATGAATTATACATTCTAAGTTGATATTGATCAAATAGAAGATTCTTCAACTACCTGTGTTTTCTCTGCCAAATAAAAGAATCCCCAGTTTTCCATTTAGACAAGATTTTTACGTTTAAATTTGATAAGTCCGTTAATATAAGCATAAGTAATGGGATAAAAATAAGATGAAATAATTTTGTCCTAAAAAACTATAAAATCTATTTAAACTTTATAATATGATGTTGGTTTTGTTATTATGCAAAAGTATTTGCTAATTTTAAGTCTTACTACCAAATTTTTGTGTTGGATCATGTGTCTCTAATGGGTGGGTCATGTATCCCTATGGTTTGGGATACATGACCCAAAACTAAAGTTTTAAATAATTTATATTTTACTTATGTTACATAATACTTATTAAAGCATAAATTTCCTGCATTTGCACATCCAAAAATAGTGTTTTTTTTTTTAAAGTTACATGCCAAAAAAAATACAAGCTGGGTCATGTGTCCCTGCTTTATAATAAAAATTACACAAATTTAATTTGTCTGAACAATAAAAATATTTTTCAGTAAACTGGGATAACTTTTGGTCAAAACTTAAAAATCTTACAGAGCAATTTAATTTTACTAAGATTGAATTGACACTCATTGAAAAAGCAAAATGTATCAATATAGAGCTATTTTGTTGAGATGTTAGTGCAGAACAAAGTAACTTTAGTCAAGAGTTATAAGAAAATATAGAAAATAAAATTTCCATCTTAATTCTAAACTTATCGTTTATATTTCACTAAGTAAGGTAAAAAAAGCATAAATAAACGTTTTCCTTTTTTTGACCTAATAATTTTACTAATACAAGAAAATGAACTTACTCCCGATTTTCATTGGAAGGAATAGGATTAGTACACTTCTGCTTATTGTACCGAGCAACATGAGCACACTGTTTGAAGGGAGCAGATTTATCTTCCAAAATGTGTCGAATACAAAAGGCATAACCATTGATTCGTCTTTGTTTACAAAGCTTGGCACTGTACGAACATAGGGGTTTCTGGTTTAAAGGAGAAAAATGTATATGTTTCCCCTCAAACATCATGGGTAAATCACACAATAGACTTGCCGTCTGGATTTACCGGATAAACCTGAAGATAAAAAGCAAATTGATATATAATTAAAGTGAAAAAAACACTGTAAAATAAAGTGGGGCTTCTTTGTTATAAAGACTATTGAGGACATAGGAGAAGAAATACCTTTAAAAAAATATAAGTTCTTAAAAAAATAGAAATTTTTTTATTATATTTCTTTCATTTTAAACCCCCAAATTACCATTAAAAGAATCCACTAAATGTTGCTGTCCAGTATTTATTATTTTGCAAACTCATGATGCTGGTATTCCTTACCCAAATAGACTTTTGACTTTAGAAATTATACCACTACAAATAAAGGTAAAAATTAGCAAATTTGGTTAATGGCCAGTGGCCGGTAGCCTCCATTTTTTTAATGGCCACTTTTTTAAGTTAATGGCCACCCACCAGCGGATTTTTTTTATACAAAAATTAAATAAGTATGAATTTATAAAAATAAACTTTTATTATTATATGTGTCGGTGTGAGTCAGTTCGAATCATTAAAGGAAATCAAGGTAACTTTGAAATATAGACATGGTACAAGCTGAAGAAGAAAAAAAACTTTTTTCCTTATAGAAATTATGATAGCAAAAATATTTCAATTTGCGAACGATGGGTTTTTGTAATAATAAAACAATAGTTAACTTTTATAACCAAAATAAGATGTTAACAACAAGATAAATGGCTAAAATATAAGAATAATTTAAACAAGTAAAAAATAATTTTACTATATATGTAATAATCAGCAATTAAATTTATTCCAATGAAATTTATTCTGAATGTTAACTTCAAATTAAACTGTTTTCTCCAAATTAAAATAAAATGTATATTTTTTTATGAAATATAAATTTTCTGGATCAAATAATATTCTTTTACACATATTTGGTTGAAAACTGGAAAAATCGTGAAACTAAGTCGATCCTACTATCGTGAAATTCCGGTGATCCCACTATCCGAAACTCCGGCGATCGTAACGTCGCGAAACTCCGACGATCCTATTATCCCAAAACTCCGGCGACCATAACATCGCGAAACTCCGGCGACCATAAAATTGCAAAACTCCGGCGACCAAAACCTCGGCGATTGTAACGTCGCGAAACTCCGGCGGCCGTAACATCGCGAAACTTCGGCGACCGTAACATCGCGAAACTCCGGTGACCGTAAAATCGCGAATCTCCAGCGATCGTAACATCACAAAACTCCGGCAATCGTAACATCACAAAACTCCTGCGATCGTAACATCACAAAACTCCGGCGATCTTAACATTTTCAACATAAATTTGACTGAAAGATAAGATAGCGCAGTGGGATTGTGGCGATCGAAGTGGCGACCTATGGCAAATTTTTTAATCGCCTATATTGACATTTAAATCGCCACGTGGCGAGTGGCGACCGCTAATTTTTACCTTTAACTACAAATGTGTCATCCAAAATTTGAGATATGGTAATTCATGGCTCAAAAGACAGTGATGGCACGAAATATTAGCAATTTCAATTTTTTACACAAATCCACTCTATGGAAGACTCATTGGTTTATAGAGTGGGATGCCGACCCGGTAGCACAACGGTTAGGGAGCTAGCCTTTGGAGCTTAAGTGATGGGGTTCGAATCCCGGGTAAGGCATGGATGTTTGTGTTCGCCAATAAATGTTGTTATTTGTCGATGTGTTGCCTCTTTCTATGTATGTCTCTTGTGCCTGTGTCATTTCTGGGGTTAAGTACAATAGACTTGGGGTGGCAGCGCTTGGCGAACTTGCCCCAAACCAAGAAAGTCATAAGTCGTAGAGAGTGGGGTATAATGAAATAAATAAAAAAATTTAATATATGTATAATGCTAAACAAAACATTAGAAAATTCACCAGCAATTTTTGCTATAGAAAAAGATACTCAATTATATTAGAGGTAAATTTTTGTTTAAATGTTCTTCAACACAGATTTTTTTATTTACATAATTAGAATGAAATCAAACAAGTGTACAACATTTTAACAATCTCAAAACTTTAATATGACAAAAATTCATTTACAACTTAAATCATGTTAAGCTAACCCATTAACCAGTGCTCAACTGTACCTAAAGTTTACAATCAAATCACAATTGGCTAAATATGCAATCATAAGATATTTTTTACCATATTAAATGGATCAGATTTACTGTACGGTAATCACGGTACGGATTTGGCGATAAATAAATTTTTGTGGCAACCTGTCTGACTTCGAATGATGATTCGAATTCCTTGACTTCGCAAATATGATGTATTCCGGCAACTCTATCTGACAGTTATTTGATAATTTGGGTTGGGTTTTGGTTCTGGAAAGTCACCAAAATACTGACTTTTAGCACGATTTTGGAAAGTTCGCCAATGGTTACCATACAGTAAATTTCTACCTATTAAATTTCGTACTAAATATAATTACTTCATAGAATATAAAAATTACCTTGCTTACCTACATCCTCATTACAGATTCGAATAACTTTCTAGAAGGGTTAACATGTTTACAAATGGTTACTTATAACAAATCAATATCATCCACATTGATCCTGGGGGGGAAAAAACAGTATGTGTACAAAACAGAAGGTGACAATCCAACAACAACAATTCTTTATAACATGCTACTTATGAGTTTTCTTTAACTTTTTAATCAACCAAAAATTGCTTTACTTTTTTCTAATTTGTTTTAAATTTTCAATTGCAACAAGTTAACAATGAAAATCAAGAAGTAGCAACCTTAGTAATGGAAAAAGGAGCTGTCATACCTGCAAATTCAAAACTGTCACATGATTACTGAATACACATCAATCAAAACACTAATTTTAAAATTTATAGTTTCTGTAAAATCACAGTTAAGTTGTAAATCAGTTGTTCTGACAAATTAGTCTAATAGTGAATGAGTAGGTTCAAATATGTTAACAAACTATTCAATTAAAAATATATAAATAGAGACTTAACAACCAATTATGAGAAGGAACACTCATCAACATAATTCAAGCAAAATGATTACCTACAATTCAAAACAAAAACCAAAACAAAGTATATTTGTAAAAAGCACTTTGGTTTTTACGGTTTAGTAGATTTTAAGGTAATGAAGAAGCATGGACAAAGCTACAACACAACTTGGATCTTAAAACTTTTATATGCATTCAAAAACCAAACCCAAAACAAAACTAAAAAACAGTTAAAGTTGCAGTGCACAGAGATAGAACGTTTACATGACATTTCTTCACTTCAGTTCACAACATACTCCCCCTTTTTTTTGAGGAGGAAAACTACTCAAAAACAATGGTGTTATAGTTCAGTAAGTCCAGTACATCCGGAGATCGGATGACACGGCCAGATCGGGAGATCTTGTTCTTGATAATGTCCAACACAGGTGAAGAACTGACATCAGCAGAAGACGAGTCATGAACAGATGAATGGCTGCTCTCCCCTGAACTGGGCTCTTCAGTCACCGTCCTTGGAGACAGGCACTCCTCCAAACCATCATGTTGAATCTCTAAGGGAAAAACTCTTTGGACAGGTCGAATTAGTACTGAGTGCTTAGTTTGAATTTTTAAAGTCCGAATCTTACCATCCCTGCCCACAAGTTTGTCAACCACCTTTCCTAAAGGCCAATACAGTCGCTTTTTTAGTGGATCCTCGATTAGGACTATCTCACCGATCTTAAATTCATAAGATGGGGCTAACTGCTGTCTTTGTACTAAGCTGCCCAAATACTCTTTACGAAAACGCGACCTCAAATCCTTCAGTAATTTTTGCCTGTATTTTATACGTCTCTGAAATTTTGAAAACTCTCCCAGATCTAAGTCCACTACATCATAATGTGATCGCCCAGTCAAAAACAAATTTGGCGTTAAAGGCAGCAAGTCATTGGAGTCTTCAGAAATATAGGTCAACGGCCGGGAATTTATGACCGCCTCGCAGTCACACAAGAGGGTCATAAGCTCCTCATACGTTAAAACGGAGTTTCCCAGAGTTCGCCTCAGCAGCTCTTTTATTACACGAACTAACCGTTCCCACCACCCACCCCACCATGCTGCGGTGGGTGGATTGAACTTCCATTTAATGGGTAAAATATCCGTTTCCCGTGTAATTTTGCTCCAATCCAAAACCTTGAGCTCATTATACGCACCTCGAAAGTTTGTCCCATTATCTGTATATATGACTTCAGGTCTGCCCCGTCGTGCAATAAATCTACGCAAAGATAGTAAAAATGACTCAGTTGAAAGCGATCTTACAAGTTCCAGATGGACTGCACGATAAATCGCACAAGTATAGAGTACAATCCAAACCTTATCCTGATTTTTCAAAAACAGGGGTCCGGCAAGATCTATTCCCACTACCTCGAACACATTTGCGTCTTTTACGCGATCCTCTGGAAGAGGTACTGGGTCACTAACACCAGGTTTTGCACTGTAACGTCGGCAACGGACGCATTTTTTTATAACCTTTCTAATTGTTTTACGCGCCTTTCTAATCCAAAATTTTTCTCTAAGTATTGACATTAGCATTTGGATCCCAGCGTGACAGTTTTTTCTATGAACATACTCAATTAACCTTTCAGTAAATACACAATCACTTGGTAAAAGAATGGGTGAGACAAATCCCGGATCGTCCTTTCGTTCAGTAATTTTAGTCTTAACACGAATTACCTCCTCATTGTCTCTAAAGGCATTCACGATAGGAACTTCTTTTAAATCGGGAAAAAACTCTTTCTGAACAGAACGAATAAGGACTTTTTCCGCGATTTCCACCTCCGAAGAAGAAAGTTGACCCTTTATTCTCGCATTAGAGTCAGGTTTACGAGCATTTTCGATAAATCTCAATACCCATCCAACTAACCTAACCACTGAGTCATAGTTAGAAAATCTAATGGCATACCATGGGGTCGACTTTTCAGTAACGTTTATGTTACAAAGTCTAGTCTTTCTTTTCTCAAGATCGAGCTCCTTCTCATTGGACGTTAAATCCGTCAACGGCCATTTATCGGGTTGTTCAAGTAACCAAGATGGACCCTTATACCAACTTGTATCTAATGCCAACTGTTTTGGCGAACACCCTCTAGACAAAACATCTGCTGGATTTAAGGCACCAGGAACGTGTCTGCAACTTTCTTTGGGTACAAGTTGATTTATTTCCTTGATGCGGTTAGATACAAAAACTGACCACTCACCTCGGCTCCTTATCCACCACAATGCCACCATAGAGTCCGTCCAAAGGGTTATCTGCATTTCAGGTAAATCCAGTGCATTTTTAACGGAAAAAACCAATCTGGCACCGACGCAACAAGCCAAGAGCTCCAACCTAGGCATTGAAACCTCTTTCTTACAAGGGGCTAGCCTTGACTTGGCTCTAAGCAGATGCAATTTAATTCCCAGTGGCGTTTTTGATCTCAAAAACACACAGGCAGCATACGCAGTTTTTGAAGCATCTACGAAAACGTGCAATTCTGAGGAAGAATTAGCTTCACAATATCTGGGGATTTCAAGGCTATCTAACACAGAAACGTCATTAAACCATTTATTGAATTTTTTATTCAGTTCCGGAGGCAATGGTTCATCCCAGGATAACTTTAATCTCCACGTCTCCTGCAACCATACCTTCGGTTGCAATGTAGCCGCAGTTAAGATACCTATAGGATCAAAGATTTTTTGAATGACAGATAGCATTGACCGTTTTGTCAACTGTTCCATTTTTTCTACCTGTTCTTTATCAACAAAACACCTAAGAGTATCCCTATTTAAATTCCACAAAACTCCCAGTACATTGGTATCCCCTTCACATTTTGTTATACCTTCTGCCCTAACATTGCTTTCCCAGGCTCTAAGATTAAAACATCCCCTCTGCATAATTTCTTGTGACTTAGAAATAAATGGTTGTATTTCGTTAGCATCAAAAACACCTGTCACACAATTGTCTACGTAGAATGAATGGCGGAGCTTAGAGACAACATCCCTATACTGTGGGGGACTGTGCTCTAACAAATGATTCATTGAGGCTGCTAAAAGAAATGGACTTGAACAGACTCCAAACACTACGCGGCAATGGCGATAAATTATTTCTTCATCACATTCATTGGGATAGAAAAACCTTAAAAAATCTCTATGAGGCGGAGCAATACTTAGTTGCAAAAAAGCCTTTTCAATATCCCCGGAAATTCCGATGGGATACATGCGGAATCTATCTAATATATCCGGAATTAATTCCATTAAATTAGGACCTTTTTCAAGAGAATCATTGAGCGAAGGTTCTCTACCTTCCCTTGCTGTCGCATCAAACACCGGACGGATTTTAGTTGATCTGTTAGGAGTGTATACTGGTCTGTGGGGTAAATAATAACCATCATTCTTTAGTTCATTTTCTGGGACCCTTTCAATTACTTTTAGCTTTTCCCACTCTCTAAATACTGCCACATAATCATCCATACAATTTTTATCAATTATACCTCGACACATTTTTTGATGTCGTTTTAATGTTAAAGCTTTGTTATTATGCAGTTTATTTTCAGATTTGAACGGTAAGGGCAATTGGTACCTACCATCAGGCAGTACTATTAAACCCCTTTCAAACTGCTCGATCGTTTTTTCATAATGCATTTTTCCTTTAAAATTTTCTACAGGATCCCTAATGCCAATAGTTTCCAAATCCCATAACTCCTTAACATTAAATGTGGATGAATGTGCGTTTAACATACTGACCACAGTGTAAGAATTTCGATTTTCGCTAAGCTCCAAAGCCCCAGACCCACTTGTATTGTCTTTATACTCTGGCTTTATTTTACCCATTAGAGTATATCCTAATTTTGTTTCAATAGCCATTAACCCACAGTCGAGTGTAATATTACCACCTGTTAATATCAACCCGATAGTATCGGCTCCCAACAGTAAATCTATATCATAATTAGAATAATCCAAATCAGGTACTTCAATACATTTCTCTTTCAATTCTGACATTACCAATATATTTCTAACCTTAGGTATGTACCCGCATATTTTTTTCTCTGAAAGAACTGGGATTTTACATGAAAAATTACCCTTTAAGCTACCTATTTCAATTTCATAAAGAGCATGTTGTTTGGGGCCCGTTTCCCTCCCCCCAAACAAACCGTGAATTATGGTTTGTTGAGTAATAGGTTTAAGTTTCAGCTTTTCAATTGCCTTTTTAGTTAGGTAGGAATTTTCACTCCCCCCGTCCATAAGCCCTCGCAAAACCAGCTGTTTATCATTATGACAAATTTGAACCATAACTGTTTGTAAATATACATTTTTTCCCCCAGAATGACTTGCCGCCAAAGCATTACTAACCATGTTTTCGTTAGTGTTTGTTAAGCCAGTGTCAGGCGTCGCTAAGTCCAACTGGGGACACATTACAACATAATGGCCTTTCTGACATTTGCTACATTTAATATTTAGTTTGCAATTACGACTTATGTGACCGCCTACTCTTAAGCATTTGAAACATGCATGCTTTTGAGTTACAACTTTCTTTTTGTCTTCGAGTGACATTTTTTTAGCTTTAAAACATTCAAAACTATTATGATTTAATCTAGAACAAAATATGCAACTTTTTTGCTCACCCACTTGCTCAGGACGACCATTTACTAGGGACGCACTCGTGGGCAAGGATGAACCCTCGTAAACTCGGTTTGGTGTTGCTCTTTGAGGAGGCCCTAATCCCGTACGGGCCAGCGTGATCATCTCCTCGCCTTTTACTTCTTTTCGCAGAAAGAGCATCAGCTGTTCCAATGAGCGATCACTTTCTTTCTCCAATGAGTCACCAACAGTTCTGCTTCTTTCCCAAGCTCGCAGGACAGCCTCAGGCAAACAAGATTCGACCAACGGCTCCAGAAAATCAGCGAATTTTTCCTTAGTGCGGCCCAGACTCTCCAAACACATCAACTTGCACTCTATTTCATCATAAAGTTGAGTTAAGTCACACTTGTTTCTACCGGAAACTGCATTGCGCATAACCATAGCCAACAGGTCCCGAACGTAAATTTGAACTAACAAATCTTCTCGCCCAAAACGCTCATGTAGTTGAAGAATAGCCTTTGAATAATTGTCCTTAGTCGGTGGAAAACTTTCAATCAGCCGTGCTGCCCTGGACTCTGGTACAACAGCCTGCAGCAGGTACTGGAATTTATCCTCTTCTGGTATTTCATCATCCTCGTGGATTTTCGAAAACTGCGACCAAAAAGACAAATATTCCCTTGGTTCTCCGTTGAACTTCTTTAGCTCTAGCATGGGGAGTTTGAACTTTTTCTTCTCGGGAATAACCTTCTGGGCTTCCAAAAACTTTTGGGCTTTTGTTCTTGCAGCTATAAACTTATCTTCATAGTCCTCGGTAGCTTCGTTTTCAGTATCGAATTGGTCCTGGGAACTGTCTTCTTTACGCATGAGCTCCAGAACCTCGTAGTCGATTACCGAAAGTTTCTTAGCCTTTTCTTCAAGCTGTTGCAAAGCAATATCCACGTCGTCACTCGCGGCCTTTTCCACAACCAACTGCGACACGTTTTTAATCGCTTTGGTTAAAGACGCTCGAAGTGAGCCGCGCTGTCTCTTCAAAACCTCCATATTCAGATTCTTTAATTCACGGACGCCATAAATGTAAAAAGCACTTTGGTTTTTACGGTTTAGTAGATTTTAAGGTAATGAAGAAGCATGGACAAAGCTACAACACAACTTGGATCTTAAAACTTTTATATGCATTCAAAAACCAAACCCAAAACAAAACTAAAAAACAGTTAAAGTTGCAGTGCACAGAGATAGAACGTTTACATGACATTTCTTCACTTCAGTTCACAACAATATTATCTAAATTAAGTAATTATAATAATATCATAGAATTCACAGAGTAATGAAAACAAAATATAGCATAAGAAAGAGGTTTGTTATTATTTAAAATTAATGCTAACAGTTTCTAAACTGAAAAAAGCATAGAGCCTTATTATGACACCAATGTTTGTTTACAAACAATACCATTACCAATCATGCAAACGATCTCAAAAGTGTCACAATTGAACATACGAATCTAACAACTTGTGTAATTCTCAACAAGTATAGAGAAAAGGTACAATTATGTATTTGGACTACAATATTTAACAAATATTTTGATTAAAATAGAATTTTAAGTGATCTTTTAGCTAAGCCTACGCACACAAAAAATACAATATAATTAAAAGCTACGAAAATAAGCTGACTCACAGATTTTGTATTGCTGGTAAACTCAAGTAGGATTGCTAAATATAATCCAGTCTTTTCTTTTCAATGAATTTGTTTGCAGAAAATAAGAATAACACAATAATAAACATATTTTCTGTTCATTTTCACACTGCCAAAGATCAATCACAACAAATAATATAGCTCTTCACAGCCATTGTACTTTTTGTTCCAAATAAAATTACTTTTTAAAAAAGCATATTTTCTCTAAAATGAGTATAAAATATAGTGTTTGATTGGTAAATTTATTTTAAGTAACAAAAAATTGTTATTGTTTTAACTTTCACTATTTTTAGAGCAAAAAATTAAATTTTAAATAATTTTTAGTCTGAGGCCTTACATGTAACGTAATAAAGAATCATTTTAATGTGAAGTGAAATACAGTTTTTGAAGTTTGAGACATCTACAGGAAAACTTGTAAACTAATTGGATTTTTTTATGTATGTGTGTTGGGACGTAAATGTGAAACTAAAATTTGAAGGCAAAACATATAATCTTCATTTTGCAGACAGTTTTATTTTGTAAACGTCAAGCAAATGCTGAAAGATATTTTTGTGTACGGTCCTTTCAATTTCTACAAAAGATTATTTTTTGGATTGAATCATTTTTAATTTACTTCATTTTTCTATTGACTACTGCATCGAATGCGAAAAACGGTGAAATCTCTCTTGTTTATATCCACGTTATAATGGAGTTGATGCACATTCCAGCCGGTTAAGATGTTTACAAAAGATGACGATCTTGCCCACAAAGTTGATCTTGCGGGAAATGTTTTCGTGGAATCATTTCTTTTGCCGAATAATTTTGAAATGGATCAATAGTCCCTATAAATGAAGGACCTTGGTAAGTACAAAATTATTAAAATATTATTTTTCATATTGAATTAATGATCTTGAATGAGAATTCTCCCAATATTAATTAAGAGAAATTATTTACAACTCCTTTAGTGGTACCTATGTCATATAAATTTATGCAATCGGTTAATATTTTTTTTCCAAATAACTGTTAACGATTTAATTTGACGCATCTAGAGGAATATTTAGTAAAATTAAAAAAAAATTGGGATCTGTCCATTATTAATTACACAATGTTGTTGCATGTGAATTGCAATAATTAAGGTTTATAAGGCTGTCAACTGTTTTTCTTTAAAAATTGTTATCTTAAGAAAGAAATATATATACTAAATTGTCTATGCATTGTCCCCAAATCACCCTGAATTAAATATATCATTAATTTTATTACATATAGGCTTGAGGGTAAGATATGACATAGAGGAGTTGTATAAAGTATTAAATACTCTGTCCCCTGCTCATTAACACTGATAAGTCCTTAATCCTTTAAGAACTGCTCAGCTATAAAAAAAAGCCTGTGTGTCAAATTCCGGGGCGTAGATTATACTTTTGAGTTGTGTTAAAAAATGTACCTACAACCAAACGTTAGTGGGCAGCTTTATTTGGATTTTTTTTCATTGTAGGCGCGTACAACACTGTACGTAAAGGGTTAATACTTAATGTTGTTTGTTAGTAAACCTGTTTGAAAATATATATGTAAATTAACTGATACTAGGCAAGTCTGTATTATAGTGACTGTTAATTCGAACTTGATGCCTTACTTTATAATGAGAATCTAAGAGGTTGGTGATACTAAGTAACACGTTTCTAGAGTGACTTTTATGGTTCCAAACATATAAAGCATTTTGCACATTAGTATCATTTGCTGCATTTGTTACACCAATGAAAATTTCAGTGTTACATTTAAAAAAACACTGGTACATGCCAAATTTTTTAATTAATTGGTTGACAGAATATGTGCAATTTATTAGTTTATAACACATGCATTTTTTTCGACATTGGTTCAAAGCGCATTTTGAATGTTCAGTCTTTGCTCAAAGACCCTCTGGATAAATTTCATAGTGCAGTTGGCCCTTGTATAAAATCACACAGAATGCATTTTAAACTTTAGATGCATAAGAGTGCTATCAAATCAAGGGAAAATGGTTATTTATTTAAATAAATATTAGGAAATAAATTTATTTATTGTCTTTTAGATGAATGAAATGGCTTTTATCACTTAAAAGTATTTTTAAAAAAAACTTTTTTAAAGCTTTAAGAAACGTATCATAAATGTTAAAAAATTGTAGATAATTTGAATAGTTCCACCCAAATATGGCTCCTTTCGATGATTTATGTAAATATTTTAAATATCAGCTCCACAACACTAAATAATTTTCAAGATAAATGCTATAGAGACTTATATATTCACTATAGAAACATATATATGTTCAGCCGTTTATTTACTGCTGCTGTGCTAACCATTCAAAGAAATGTAATTTATATTTTAACTAATCTTCATATTAGATTTTTTCTTTTAATATATCTTTTAGCAATAGATAAAAAATATTTAAAAATAATTTAATTAAATAAAAAAAGATTTAATAAAAAATATATGAGCAGTAATTTACCTTAAAATTAAAATATTGAATCTCCCACTTCGTCAAAAACGTGTGTTCCCAATTTTCACTTGCAGAAAAATTAATGAAAGTAAATGTTATATTACTGTATTATAGGTCTCTGGTGTCATATCTTATGTGTGTATTAAAATTTAAATATAGCTATATATTATGCAAAATATGCGATGCTCATGCATATTTTTTTAATACTTAAGCTAATTGCTAAAGTTTATTTGTACAAATTTAAAATGAGAGAATGGCGTTCACAGATGCGTGAAAAAAGAAAAGATGTGTGAATAATTTGCAAGTCAAGTCCCGACCGTTGCTCTTATAGTTAAAGTAAAGCTGTACAGTTGTTTTTGACGGACCAAATGTCGTAAAGACCAATGTTCAAAAAACCCTTTTTTAATCACCACCCTCCAGAAAGTACGAAAACCTTTTTGGATTTTCGACCCTGTCACAACACTTTCATTATCTTATATTTCATATTAGGTATTTGAAGTTTAGTGAGAAGATTTTTTACAATTTGTCATTTCCATGGTTTCGGTAGTAAAAATTTGCACAAATTGAATACTAAAAACTCTCAGAGTAAACCAGTAAACATATTTTAAATTGGTTGAAAATTAAACCAATTTAAAATATGTACTTGGATTAGTTTTAAAAGTATATTTCAACTTGAAATATACTTTTAAAACTAATCCAAGTATTTCCAATTGAGATTTTTGAGCGAATTATTTAAAAGATATAAAAGTCATACACAAAAAAAGTAAAGCAACAAGAATTTTTGAATATTCTTGAACCTTAACTCATGATGTTGGATGTTAATTATTTTTTTTTCTCTTTACTTCCTAAACCCTCTAATGGCAATCTGCGGCCCTTAGGTTATTTTTTTTTGTGACCTTTTGCTCTTTTCAATAATTTGAAAATACTTAAAAACCTCACAGCATAACACTTTTAAACAATGGGTAGTGATAGAATTTGTTACTTAGTTTGCTTCCACACAACATTTGTGTTCAATGGAAAGAAAGTGCCAGCTGCAGTATTAATTCTATATGTTTAACATCACTCGCTAAAGAGGGCTAGTTTCATTTAACTTTCTTTCAATAATTATAATATTTCTTTTTGTTTGCTAAGTTTATATATTTTTTAAAGGATAAATATGTAGCATTCCTCGCTCTTAAAGTCTTAAATCGAAGCAAAACATTTTGTATCTACATTACACCTTCTAAATATTACCTTCAAAACCTAACTGCATCAAATAATTTTTTGATACTCTTTATAAGAGAAATCAACAAATAACATATAAAAATAGTATTGAAGCGTCATTATTCATAGATACATTTCTAAATGTAAATAAAAAAATTATATGTGCTTTTTATGGTAGAAAATTTGAATGTCTTGTGCCTCTTTCTAAACATCAAAGGAAATAATCAAATAAAATCACTTTGAAATACATTAAACATTATTTCAAACTATTTACGTCGCAGAAATTGATTTCCTTTTAATTCCTTAATTAATTTCCTTAATTTTTTTACTTCAAACGAAAAAGGTACAATGCACTTTTTTTTTAACTTTTAAAAGCAGACATAATTTTAGCTTCCACACTATGTTTATAAAGTATAAAATTGAATGCATTATAATCGTTCAGTCCGACTGTCACCCATTTTCGTAGCCCAAATTACAAATGCTACAAGCGAGTGTGATACGTCAAATAATTTAACGTAACGGAATTAGAAGACATTGAAAATCTTAAGAAACAAATCCAAATTCGAAGTGCTTCAATTATTAAATAGAAACCTGCAAAATTTAATGCTAATTTAAAAAGCATACAAAGCTATTTTTATTAGAATTAAATCATCATTACCATTCACAACTATCGCTTGAGAAAATTACATAGCCATTATAAAAGCTTCCACTTTTTACGTTATAGTAAAACGTAGTGTGGAAAGCTAAAACCAAAATGTTTCGAATAAAACTTTTTCCTTGTATTTTTGAAAAATTATATACTATAACAAAATCCAAATATTAATTATAGTCAATCATTTAGGCATTTATTGTAATGGGCGATAAATGAAAGAGACTGAAGGGAACTTTGAATAATAATTTGCAAAGTTTCTTAGCTGATTTCATAAGTGCCAAGTATTTTAAATCTTGAAATTCAACTAATGTTTTACTTTTTTGCGTATAACTTTTAAAAATCTTTCGAATTATCATAATTTCTCAATCAATTCGATTATTTCTCCCAAGTGTTTAGTTATTATCTGGAGTTTTTAATTTTATTCTTTCAAGCAACTTTGCGAACATATTTTCGTTAAAAATATTTTTAAAACATAAATATATTTCAGTATTGAGAATTCAATTTTTACCTATTCAGTATTTTTACGCTCTTCTCTTATAGCCTCCCCTCTCCCGAAAAGAATTGGTGAGCCCACAAACTTCACCAATTTTTTTTAAAATAACATTTTAGCCCTTTTAAGGAAAAAGGTTGCCGACCATTGTCATTGATTTAATCTTAACCATTTTTAAATGAAATTAATTTTTTTTGACTTTCCTGGAAGTTTTAAATACACTTAATTTCAAAAAATTAAAACAAACAAACATTGAGAATATGTTTGTTGGGTAAAAGACACTTTATATATGTATTCTTTAAATTTTAGTATTAAACCGTTTTTGGATGGGAATTGGGTCGTTTCCACGGTGTCGGACGTAAACATTTGCTCAAGTTGAAAAATGAAACTCTTGGAGTAAAACATATTTAAAAAATGGTTGAAATAAATTTTTTTAGTTCTCATTTACCGTATATACCCGTGTATAACCCGAGAAATTTTGGTCAAATTTAGTGCCGTGAAAAACGGGGTCGACTTATACACGAGACATCAAATTTCCGGGAACGGAAAAATCCCTTATCTTTAAACTAAAACCAAATTTCAATCAAACTTAAGATTTAACTACTAACCATTAAAAATAAAGACACAAAAGCAGTTAAATTCTGAAGATGAAATAAGATTGGTATCTATTCACAATCTCTACCATAAAGATGTTAAAATTGTTAGTTCTTGGCGTGAAGCGTAATTGCACATGTAGGTCTGGCACAGGACAGTTCAGTCAACCAGTCTTCAAGAGGTGTAAAGAAACGTTGTCAGTCCGTGACCTTGGCAGCGGGATCTTCACGCTTCACTGAACATAGTTTAAACTTAGCTTCTCCGTTCAGGGTCAGCAATGTCAAGGACATCAAAGCGGAAACCTGTTTTTGTGTGATACATATTAGCACGTGTAGCTCTGGCACAGGGCAGTTCAGTCAACCAGTCTTCAAGTGTGCAAAGAAACGTTGTCAATCAGCGACCTTGGCAGCGTAGTATTCACGCTTCACTGAACATAGTTTAAACTTAGCTTCTCCATTCAGGGTAGTCAATGTCAAGGACATCAAAGCTGAAACCTGTTTTTATTGGGGTTGAAATTTTGCTTGCAAGTAAAAAAAAATTAGTCCCGTCATGAGCCGGTTTCTTCTAATATTTTCTTCAGAAGGCTCTAGCTTATTTTCTACCTCGACTTATACACGGGTTACTGATTTTGGAAGGATATTTGGTTAAAAAAAGGGGGGTCGGGTTATACACGGAGTCAGGGCCGTGTGGTGTGTTTTTTACATATGATGCAAATCGTTAAAATGCCGCTCTTGATTTTAAAGTTTCATACTAAATATATTTTAACTAAAAAAAACTGAAAAATTTTCTATCCATCACCCATATGAAAAAAAAAAAATACCGGCTCAGTCTTCGATTAATTGGTATTTGAAAAAATATGACCCTAGTTACACATCATATCATCCTAATATATATTTCAAAGCCTGCAATTGACAAGGAATACTTTAAATTTTATAAAGGAATAAAATGAAATATTCATATGGTAACAAATTATTTGTGGAATAATATCTTAAATAAAATGCTTGCGTTTAATTTTTATAGAATTAAAATATTTCAATGAAATAGGATATTTTAGTGTCGTACGGGAAACACTAAATCAGTATATTAAAGGAACTACACAACAAGGCAATATTTTTATAGGAACTACAATTAACAACTAAAAAATATATATATAATTATATTAATACTTCTTCAAGCTGTATTAATACATCATATTTGTTACTCCAACTTTTTAATATTTCATCAATAATTTGGGGTAAATAAATATTTCACACATCTGCCACTTTTTAATCCTCAAGAGTTAATATACTACTTTTAAGCACCAAAATTGGAGATAAATACATTAATAAAACAAATATATAAAAATCATAAAGACGTACCTATACACAGAAATACCCATCATACGATACGACGAAAGGCTAGATTTAAGTGAAAATAAGATTGGAGCAAAATTTTTGGGTGTTTACTTCGAAAGTAAATGTTATACAATGACATATCAATAAAAATCTACTAACCACCTATCCTCAGTTGACCATTTCCATGTTCCCAAGCTTTTCGAGTGACTTTTAACGATGTTTTCCCACAGCGCAAGCTACAGATTGTTGCTGTGACCCCCCTTCCGCATTTCGTAGAAAATCCCATTTGCTTTTGTACTCAGCCAATTAAAAAAGCAAGGCAAGACGGCAATAAAATACGAAGTTTTTTTTTTACTACAATAGGCTCACTTTCCGTTTCTGAAAAAGCATCGTCCCTTTTGCCCCCAGCTTCTTGATCTAAGTTTGGGAGGGCGACTCGTGTCTTATCTTTTAAAGCAATAAATTTCCCACTATCAGGACAAATGTCCGAGGCCGGTCACATGAACGAACCCAGACTGAAGGAAAGGGGGGGGGGGGGCTTGTGGGGGAGCGCACAAGGCAAGGAGGAGAACCCCCGTGGTAACTCGAAACGTTTTAGTTTAAGTCCCACAGGGTTGAAACGATTGCGCGATACTTGTTGAACAACAATTGGCTACAACTTGCCCATTTTTTTAATTCAAATGTTTTTTTTTTTTTTTTGCAATATACAATTTATGATAAATAGGACGAGAGTTTTAAGAAATTACGTACTTCATTAATGTCGCCCAGTGATTTGATTTTCATATTACAAGGCAACATTTTTCTTTCACTGGGCGACATTAGTGTCGCCCAGTCAATGTTAAAAAAATTCACTGAGTTAGCAAAATCTAGTTAAAAGTATCTAATTTTGCAGTGCAGCTCTAGGTTGATTGCAATACATGGTTTAATTACAAAACTTAGTGGTAAAACTATGACGTTAGGAATAAATCAGTTTTAATTAAAAATTAGATTTTTAAAGTACTTCATTTTCTTATTACACATTACTCATTCGTAAGATGGCTAAATCTTAATTTAAAAATATTCTTTAAGAAAAATACATTCATATATATCTGATACAAAATTACTGAATTTAATTAAATAGAAGTAAAATAATCAAACCCTACTTTTTAAATAACAGCTGTTATATAAAACATTTAACTGATTGTTTTATATAATATAAATGCTTTAGATCTTTTGCAACTGCTTTAAGAATATATTTGTAACACAAGTCAAACTTGTTGCTTGGGACCAGGTTTAAACTCAATTACTATTTTTTTTAAAAGTAAAATGTCATAACACTTATTTTTACAGAAGAAATCAAAGTACATATCGAACTCTTGTAAGTTTTGTTATATCTTAATGTACATAAACTCTCCCTATTACCCTTAAAAACCAACTGCTATGTAGTTCTCCGAATAGTAAAATAACTGAAAGACTGAAGGTCGAATATAAATGAAAGACAGTAGACCGGAAACACTTCCAATGTTTTGGTGTTGTGTTACAAGTTGTGTACAAGTGCGATGCTATACTTTCATCTTCGGCTATAAATTTCGTCGCCCTTCCACATTCCCAAAAAAGGGATGGGGGGGTCTCCTAGAAGTACCTTTTTTGTAGACCGCCCTCTCTCTGTTGAAGATAAGAAACCGATAGAAAGAGCGCATGGGGATTAATACCCCAATTGCCGCTCAACCCGGCCTTTCCCCCGGCCCAGATCGGGAATGGCTTAGATCTATTTTACCTCTCACTATTTCAGATATTCATTAGAATTGCCGCTCTTTTTCTTCCTATATTTGAAGATTTATTTATTTTACACATATTTAGTAAGTACTAAGTAAATTTTTTGAAGAAGTATTTAAAAAAAAATTAAGGTTAGAATCTAGAATTTTGCCGCCCCCTACTAAATTGCCGCCTGATGCGGCCGCCTCTCTGCATCATAGCACCACACGGCCCTGCACGGAGTCGGGTTATACACGAGTATATACGGTATGTTGAATTTCGAAGTATGAAGTACAAGAGGGATTTTTTTTAATGCTTTAAATAAACACATTTTTCATATTATTTTTTTGTATTCAAAGAAAAATAAAAAGTTTTTAAAGTGCAAACCGTTAACTGAGACCATATGATTGAACGTTTGCATGTTTTAAAATTTTCGAAAAATTAAGTTTTCATTTTTCTATCGACAGCTATTCAATATCCAAGGCTTTTTCATTTGCATTTGCTCAGGGTTTCGCCATTTAAACACCTTTTTACTGGTTTGATGATTTCCGATCTAAATTTGAAGTTTCTGCCAAACTGATCTTTAACGTTTCCCAACTTCCGATTAAAGGTGTTTTTTGTACATTTTGAAAGTCAACTTTTTATTTGTTGGCCCTGGAAATTTCTAAGAAAATTATTGCATAATTAGAAACTTCTAAAATTTTAGAAAATCTAATTTTAGAAACTCCTAAATTTCCGTGTTTTTTGTTAAATATTGTGGACCTCAAAATTTTTGCAATTTTTAGACCCAATTTGGTTTTTTAGCTTGACTTTGCCTTAGACATTGCTATAACGTGGTTTTCTGACCAATAAAATTAGAAAAGATTATAGAAAAACATAATAAATCAGTCAACTAACTATTATTAGCGCTATCTTACACAAATACAAACCGCTAAAAAACAATTAGGGGAACGCATGGTTTAAACTCTTTCACCCCCAATGATTCCATTTGGTATCATCAGCATTCAGCTTCCAATTTTTTTCTCACTAAGTTGAGCTCGCTCTCATTTATCGTTAGATGGAAGAATCATGTCTTTTGAAGAATTAAATAATGTTTGTTTTAATTAAATGAAAATATGAAAAGAAATAAAATTCACTCTCAAAGAATTTTATGAAATAAATTGACCCCAAATTCTTCACGCTTGCGTTCTTAAATGTTTGCAAATTGATTTTACTTTTTTTTTACAAATAAAGTTTTGAAAAAATTATTGTAATGATTTATTCAAAAGTTATGATTCGATAAAAATTAAGATTTTCCACACTGTTTTTTACCATTTCATTCTGGATGTATAATGAATATATTTAACAAATTTTAGAGTGTTATAATATAAAAAAATTAAGAAGTTGGAACATAAAGAGTAAACAAAAGTACTCCAAGTGCTCCCCTAATTCTTTTGAACAGTGTATTTTCGTAAAGGGCTCCCAAAATATTTTGTTCATATATAGTCTGTGTTTTCCTAGATCAGGCTCTGGATACACTAATTTAAAAATATTAAAAATATGTTTGTTGCATAAAAAACACTTTATATATAAGTATTTAACTTTTAGTATTAAACAATTTTTCAATCGGATTGCAGAAATCACAAAAATTGTATTTATTACATTACATTTCTCTCTCAATCTTCCTCTTATTTAAAAATAGCCGGCATCAGATTTTGAGTGGAAGTTAAGTATTTTTCGAAAGAAAAATCCTGAAGTGGCATAAGGAGAATCAACTATATTAAATTCCAAATTTCCTGGGTATTTCTCTGTGTGTCCGCTTTAAAGTTATAAAAAATACAAATTTGTTAAAAATCTTCATTTTTCACACACAAAAAAGAAATCAAAGTTATGCTATTTTAGGGACCGGTTATTTTATTTTCCGATATCGATAAGACATTTCTTCAATATGAATACCGACAACTTGTATGATTAGTTAGAAATTTCGTTTAAAAAATAGCAAATTGCTATTACTGGAAAAAATATATATTTCTCAATTGCATATACTGCAGTGAGCAGGTAAACTGCAGTAACTTCAATAATGACTTGGACCATTGTTGCAAACACTAAATTACCCTAACCTTTAAGAAAACATTTTGGAAAAAAAAAATATTCAGAATAAAAATGGTACAACTCATTGTTGCGATTACTGTAGTTTACCTGCCCACCATTTGCGGTAAATGACTTTGAACCTATTTATGGGTTTCCGGAAAGGGATTGTCAAATCGGGAACGGCTTGAGTCGAGCTTAATTTTTCCGATTGTTCGTCATTTACTGATTTTTGACTATTTGCCTTTTTTCTTGAATTTTATTTTATTTGATTAATGAATAATGGAGTGCAAATATGAATACATGCGGGTAATAGGGAAACCTAAGGTATTTCTACAGCAGGGAACTTTACCCTAGTACTTGACTGCCATATACAATTCTTCAAAATATCTACATGTTATCCTCCACAACCGCCCGAAGAACGATAGCTGGTTTCTAACTATATTAACCCTTTCAGTCCCAATGATGCCAATTGGCATCATCACTTTCAATATTTTTTTCAAAATTTTTATGTCCCGTTATGACAACCGAACACACATCATTCGATTCTTCACACTTTGTTCTATCCGACAATATTTTACATTAATCTCAATAGAGGTCAGAACTACTATTTTTTTTATTTAGAAAATAGTCAACAAGCGTTTCGCCTGATTTTTGATAAGTTCACTTCAGTTCCACATATTTAAAACACAATTTAAACTATTTCGGTTAAAATAATTACTAAATTTTTTTTAATAATATGGTCAGATACCTTTAAATATATAACTCGAAGTGTTTTTAGGTAATATATTTTGTTTTTATTTTGTTGTTTTCCACAGTTAAAAAAAATTGGCATTGTTTCAAAAACCATATAAAAAATTTTAATGAATTTTTTTTTCTTATGGAATTCGCATATTTGACCTAAAAAAAGCTTATTTTGTTAATATCAGATGTTTCTGTAGTGTAGTAAATTTTTGGGACTGAAAGGGTTAACCCGATAAATTTGATTTCGATCAAATGTTGTAGATAAATGCTTTATGTAGTAGGCAAGATCTTTTTTGAATTAAAAGTAAATCGTACCTTACAATCCTGCAAAAAGGTTTCTTAATTCACGAAAATTCTCAAAAAATTGTTTTTCGTGATAGTAAAAGTTATTATTATTATTATAAAATATCAAAGTTCGTTAAATTCCTTTATATTTTTATTACTGATATTCTCTTAGTCTAAATCGTAAATTTAAGTATAAAGTAAAAAAAAAAATAGAAGAAAAAACATTATCTAAAATTTTACCTAAACCTCACTAACTTATGGACGGAAATTTTATTAAAGAAGGCACAGAAAAAGTTTCACGTTACATAAGGTTTCTTAAGTATGTAACTGACCTAAAGTCGCAAAAAAAGGAATATGTACATTTTAAGAGTTTCAGTTGATAATTATGGTTAGTCCCACAGAGAGTGACCTAGTGCATTAATTTAAAAACCCTAATTTCTGTGACAGTATTGCGTAAAAACTTGTCTTTTTTTTCGTTTTAGGTATGAAAATCGTAAAAAAAAACTTCTATGAAACAAATTTGAAGCAAAAATATTATCTGGTTATTTAATTATTAATTAAAGTTTTAAAATAACCATTACTGTTGGCAGATGGCAACCTATTTTTAAATTTTTATTAAATAAGTGGTCACTATTTTATCTTCAAGTCAATTCAATCAAGTGGTCACTATTTTATCTTCAAGTCAAGTCAATCAAGTTTAGTCAATTATTATATTGCGATTCTTTTTACCCGATGAAAATTGACTTTTCGGAAAAATACTTTTCCATACATTAGGATTTCTAAATTAATGAATAAGGTCTATTGGTGACACTTTCGGGACTATGTACTATTGTACAATTCATATTATTTTTTCATGTTTGCATTTTACAACTCTCCTTCATGTGATTTCTATTAAAAACTTAGATTTTCTGATGTTCACAGTTAATTGGATTTAGGACTTTAAATTCCTTCTTTGCATATGTAATCGTGGCAACTGTAACACTATCTGTTTAGGGCTTTTCTGTCAGAATGTTCATAAATTTGACGTTTGTGCTTATATATGTGCTCGTTTACGAGGTAGAGGTTAGAATGGAGAAATTAACTAACAAATTAAATCACGCAAACGCTGATAAAATTCTTTTTCGAAATCATTTAGAAATTCATTGTTATCTTAAATTTCAGGTTTAAAAATATCGTTAAATTTAAGGTTTTTTTTTATGGAATTTTGTTTCAGAAAATTGCGATTTTTTTTGTCATTTAAAAATACCAACTAACTTTAAAAATGAAATATTTATTTTCTCTACATATCATGCTTTATAAACTAATATTCTGCATTTTGTTAGCCTACATATAATTTCAAAAGTATTTTAATCGCAGAAACATTAGAGATAGACTGTAACTGATATAAATAATCTGAGAAATTCTTTACGTTTTTTTTTCTCCAATATTACTTCTTCGCGAAATATTCCTCCTACTTTCGGAAAAATTCCGATTGTGTTTGAAGAAGGAAAACGTCTCTAAATACAGTTTGGTGCTGAGGAGGCATTTGTGATGAAACTGCGGAAGAATCATAATAATAAAAACAAAAAAAAAACGCTCGGTTACTGGTTGCAGCCGCTATTCCTGTTACGGGCGCCCTCGAGGTAGGTAAGTTACTTGTGGTATGCGAGGCACGTGGATTCGCGCGCGCTCTTGCATTGGAGTATTTTTTTGGACCCCCCCCCCCCCCCCCCTCGGACTATCTTGTGCAGGGGTGAACTACAAATGGCGCAATTAACTCGGAATCTTACAGCCGTTTATAATACATATTTAGAAAACGTTTAAGCACCACTGGATTATGTAGTGGATATCGATATAGTATAAGCAAGAATACTACGATGGCTTAATACATTTAGTTGATAGATAATTTTTTCTAACGTAAAAAGTTTCACGTGCATTCACGAAAATTTAAATAAGAAAATTGGTTTTTAATTAGGCTGGGCTATATTGATGTTTTTGCTCTGGCGATCTCGAATACTTTTCTTTCTTCTTTACATTTTAGCTTTTCTCTTAATTGGTTAGTCATTCTTTACGTAATATTTACCAACTAAGTTAAGTTCGTCTCAACTATTTTTTCTAAAAATATGTCAGGTGTTTCTTTTCACTTCATGATACTGGCTAATTAATGGGAAAAAAATATTGGTTTTTTGGGCATTCAAATCAATTGCAATTATATCCTGACAGAGACCCGGGGTGGTTGAAGGTCTATCAAGTTCATATTACGATAAATAGTATTCTTCTATTTTGCTTTTTCAATGTTTATTGTAATTTTATTATGCATAGAGTGACATTTTGATACTAATGCAATAAATTTATGAACCCTATCATCTTAATAACAATAATAAAAAAAATTATGGGGCACTAATGTCGTCTTTCAAACAGACAAAAAAAAAATGAATGAATATTGGACTCTTAAGAAGAAAGTTGATAAAGAGGAGCACGGCCAGATAATAAAAATATAAAACATGGATATTGGATGTCCTACCTTTTTAAAGAATTCTTAAAATCGGAGAGTTATAACGGAAATAGTAAGGACTATGGACGAATAACGTATAAAAAGTCGTTCGTACATGACCGATGGACGAAATGTTCAAAAGATATGTTTTCAAACTAAAGAATTTTTTAATGGGTTAGTTGGAACGGAATTGGAATTGTAGGGGGGTATGGACATTTGAAAAAATGTACAAAATTAAGGTCTCTGTTTTTCAAACGAAAAAATAGGAATTTGGTTTTTTAAAGTACAGATTTTGATGGGGGTACAAATGAACAGAAATGTCCACTAAGTCAATAACCAATTTGTTATTTTTTTAAATTCCTTCTTATTTTTTTTTGTATAAAGCTTACTAACAAATGTAAATTTCTCGAAAATTCCACAAAATAGTTTCAAATGATCTCAAGTCATTTGCAAGTTTCTTATGAATAAGTATTCTGTAAAATTTGTTTTCCCTTTATAATAGTCGGCTAACCGAAAAAACTGCCATTCGATTTTAATCATAAGAAGCTCATATTTTCATATTCTTATCTTGCTCGGAAAAGTGACGAATCTTCCACGTTAACTTAATGGTAAATAAATAACTTTTTTGCCTGATTTGCTTTGTATTCTCAATGTCTTCCAAAAAAATAAATGCATATAATCTGTCGAAGGTTATTAATATCGCAGGGGCCGTTTCGGATACTTTTGTATCTATCTAACTCCTTTGTCCTCTATAACCTTATAGACAAAAACAACAATGAATAGATGTTTTGTTACGTTTTAATCTGCTCTAAAAATGCGTGATATTTCGGAGGATAGAAGCCATATCAAGGAAATTTTATTGTTTTGTGTATAGAGAGTTTAACAAAAGTTGTACCGTACTGCCAAAGGCAGTATGTCCGATCACCCTACTCATATTATGTCAGAAGTTCGATAAAATTTCGGCTTAATTTAAATACGTATGTGCAGTTGAGTTGGATCATTGATTATTAATTTATATTGCAATTAGCAATTTATGGAATGTCCCTCATTCCGCAACGCTCGCTTCAAAAATTTGAAGCCGTAGCACAGGTCGGGAATTTCGTGGGGGAGGGGTGGAGGAAGATGTATAATACAATGCCCTATTCCCCTTTCTGTGATGTATATCTGCCATTTTTACTTTACCAGCTCTCTCTCAAGAAAGTATGCGTCTCACCATATTTGTTTTCTTATTTCCCTGGCGATCCAGCGAAGGCATTTTTGTGGCCAAATTACTTTCTCATTTCGAAGTGAACGGTTGGCCTTGAAAAGTCCACTCTTGCATAATGTGGCACCTCCCTACTCTGTATCTGGTATACCTGGCGCGGTTGCAAGAGGGCAGGGAAGGTTGAATAGTAGAACTAGAATTTATGAATAAAACATTCCTCGCAGGTTTTAATTGCTATCTTATATCGATTATTGTATATGAATGAAATCGCATATTTCCTTGGATGTTCGAAAGAATGCGATAGGTTTTCTTCTTCTTCAGTACTTTTGTTATTTGCGTCTTTCCTATGGCGCGCATGAAGTGACCTTAACTTCATATTTTTTATATGTTTATTTCAAACTGAAGGACAGCATACTATGCGACTTTGTTCTGAATATTTTCTAATTGTAGATTGGTCCAGTCATATTTTTATTTTATTTTTGAAATAGCAAGCAAAAAAATTTGACTAAATTGAGTAGGATGGAAAGAACGGATAGTTATCGTTATCTGACAGCAATCTAAGAACATTGATAAAAAAAAAACTTTTTAAAAAATAATTTATAATAAATTAATTTGTTTTTTTTTAAATTAAAAATAATATCTTTTGAACATCATATACACTTAAATTTAAGAAACTAAAATAAAATAATTCCTTCAACCCTTTCAGTCCCAATCACAATTTGAAATCATTATACGTATTATTAGTATAGAAAATTAGTATTAGAAAAAAAAATCTGATCGTCTATAGCCATTTATGATATCAAAAAGCACATCATTCGATTTTTCAAACTTTTTTCCATTACAAAATACTTTTTATTAATTCCAATAGATGTCTAAATTTAATCTCTTTCTCAAAGTAAAAAATATTTTTAAAATCTGAATCTGGCGTAATTCATAATTTTTGAATGATTGCTCTGACAATGATAGAATTTTTTCGTTAGCCTCTTTTTTCAATTTTTCTTCAAGACCCTCTGTACATGTGGGCAGGATTGAGTTCTGGGAGACAGATTTTTTAAATTGTACAGTTAAGGTTATTTCAGTATTTCTACAGTATTTTATTTAATAATTTTCAAAGGCGTGTATAATAATCGAAAAATAGTTTTTATATTGCGAATTTAAACTCTTCCTTCTTTGGGCAGGCGTAATAAGGATGAACAAACTGCTATTTTGAACCAGTTCTTAGAAATGAATAGGAATTTTTTTTTTTTAAATTATATTTGGGAAATAAACTGTAACATGTAAAAAGTAAAATAAAGTTTAAACTGATGATCTTAAACACTCATGTTGATGTTTAGAGAAGTAGTATTTAGATATTTTATGTGAAGAAAAAATTGATATTCCTCCCGTCGCTGTCACAAGACTACGTGCGGGTTCTTGACTGGAGAATTTTAGGATTGCTTCATTTTGTGAATTTCGCATATTCATAGTTTAAATTATAAAGTTGCGTGCGGATTTGAAGTCGTATATTATTAGTTTTTATTGGTTTTTCTTAATTTAAATTAAATTTTTTACTTCAGTATCTGAAAAATATTGCCATAGATCATTTATTTTTTTCACATAATCGCTGATTCCTGGAAATAACCGAAAGTGTCCGCATTTCTTAATAAGCTGCAAAATTAAAGTTATGGAGTCCACAAAAGACAATACATGTATAATGGTGTTATATATTTTAATGTTATTTAATTTCAGGTTCAGTTGCCCCCACTAATGGCTCGAAATGAAAGGGCGGGAAACTGTTGGTCCCAGCCTCCTCGATCAACAACTGCCAAGGTAAGGAAAACAGCGTTTAATATTTATATTTAATTATGGCGAATTAGAATTTAAGAATTATTATTCATAAATCCAAATTTTGTTCTTAGAATCATTCTGGCCGTAGTAGGGGGCTGGGATCTGAAGATGTGGATGACATTGGAGACATTGTTAATGCTTTATCTCGTGGTGAGTTTACTGTGCATTATCCCTAACCCCCCACAAACTACTCGTAAACGCGTTTGTATATGTATTAACATCTTTGCGACCATGTAAGGTAACTTAAAAATGCACTGGTGTTTCAAAATCACGCGAATTTTCTTTTGAAGGTAATGTCTTTCGAAAATAGCATTATAACCGAATTTTTGTGTAACCCATGCAAAATTTAAATTAATGTACCCCCCCCCCCCCCCCCAAAAAAAAAAATAATAAAAAATTGTAAAGGTTTGGTTTTCTTTCCATGTGATAAGCATGTATTATAGAGTGGTATATATAAATACTTGAAATCAGACATGTTTTGTTAAGCAATGACTATCACTCTCTCGTCTATTTAATAACTTTTTGAATATGTAATAGATGTTTCTGTCAAGTAAAAATTATATTTTATGGCACTCTTTCTTTAAAAAATATTTTTATTTTAAAGTTGCAGATACTTGAAGAAAAATATAAACAATAAATGCCTCCATATCCGTCCCTATTTTTGATTAGAAAGTGCTCTAGTGCGCGATAATTCAAACTAACCTAACCATTGATTAGAATGTATCGATTCACTTTAATTTACAATGACGGTAAGCCTCGATATCTTCGCATCGTCAACAACTAAAAAGAAGTCAGTTGTAGCAATTTTAGTTTAATGTATGTTTGTGTCGTTAAAATATTAGAGGGCAACGTTCTTCAAATATTTGGTGGTCCTTTTCAAACTTTACTTTATGTATCGGTTTTAGAATCTCTGTATTGTAAATTACAGTTGAGATAAATAGAAATGGTATCCTTCGAAAATGTGCTGTATTCCTGATTTGTTAGAGTATATATCTTGCGGGGTGTGATGTAACAAAGAAAGAGCCCGTAAGTGCTTTCGCTTGCCTTTTTTGTGCGAGTGGGATGGGGGGAAATCTTGCAAATAGCGTGATCATCACGAACATGACTTTATGATACTGGATTTTGGCTCACGACTTCACCCGTGGTTCTCTTATTATCCTCCTCATTATCTGATAATGGCTTTGCGTTACCACTCGCATTTTTCTCATATTTCTGTGGTATCGTGTATTGTTTGACATGTGTGGCCCCCAAATTTGCAGTTATATTCGTTTAAGCATTTAACTCAGGAATGCATCTCGAGACATATCTATCTTCTGCTGAGTCACTTTAGCGATCGGCTGAAAAGATGTGCACCCTTGCCCAAAAAGTAAGCCGAGTTTGTCATTTCTTTATATGAGAGTTCTTATGAAAACACTGGATCAATTTGTGGGATGAGCTTCTAATATTATCTTCTGCATATAGTTTGTGATTTATTCTCGTTTCTTCTGATAAACATTAATGATCAAAATCATGCTACCATATTAAGATTATTACGTAACAATACGTCGGTGAATTATAACAGTATTTTTCTCTTACTTGCGTTTTTTTTTTTAATCCAGTCAAACTAGTCCATATTTAGTATTACATATAGTTCACGTTATATAGTTTTTTTAGCGTTTCTTTAATACTATAGTATCTCTTGAGAGATGAATTTTTAATCCTGCTTTTATAACTTAAATTTCAATTTAGATGATATAAAGAGCGACATATGCTTAACACGAATACAAAAAATAATTCTTCGATAGTATGTTTTAGGGTTTTTTTTCCTTCAAAATACTTGCTTTACCTTTCTAAACTCCGTGCTACTCGATGGATCATACAAAGCAATCCTTCAAAAACTGTTCGGATTTTTCCCCAATTTTTATTATTATTAAAGTAGTTTAAGTAAAAAAAATTTAAAACAGATAAAAAATAAATCAAGAAAATAAAGGATTTTAAAAAGAAGGGTAAAAAATGGCGAAATTTAAGGAAATATCAAACTGATGTTTACTAATGATTGTCTATAACCTCCCCCCTCCACCTTATATCCTATATATAAAAAAGATGTTGGAGAGCGTGCTCTCTCGAGTTCTTTAATCGAAATGCAATGATCTCTACTTCGCGGCCATTAACGTTCCTTACTTTTCATGCGCTGACATTGCGGGGGTAAATATTTTACAAGCGGCTGCGTTTCTTCCCCCTGCCTAATTGCTGCCCACGTGCCCTTCACATTCCTTTGTTTATGCCTCGGCCATATCGGATCTTCTGCAGGTGAAAGTTCAGATGAACATATTCCTTGAAGTAATCCTCGAATTCGTGTAATGCTAATGGCGATTTTTCCAGTATTACATTCGTCCTCTCGTCATTAGTTTGGTTCTGGCATTGCGAAGTGTAAAAAGTTCTTATTGCTGGAATTCCATTTTACATATTCAAATCTAGACTTTAAATGGTCCCCTTCATTGGTAGTAACTTACTTTAATTATTCAACATTCAGCATAGTTTCGAATATTTTTGCATGAGTTTTGTGAATTACTTGGTCACATTAAAGCTTTCTAAGTTAACTATTAAAACGTATTTCACAATTGTTTTTAAATGTATTCCATTCTTGGACCTTTTTATAACTAAACAATTCATAAATAGGTATTAGTGCCTTCATCGTTCATAAAGTTGGAAATACTTTTTTGTTTATTTTTAGGAGAAAGAAGGATACTTTCTGGTGACAGGCAAGGTAACAAACATACTACAAACCATGGAAAGTACTCTTCCGACTGTTGCCTCAAAAATGGATTAGTGCAATGCCATTGCTTATGGCCAGAGAACAATTTTCCGGTACGTGCATAAGTGATTTAATATTTACGCTTAGTTTAGTTAAATTTAATTATTTTTATGGTATCTTATTCCTAATTTGATTTGTGAAAGAAGAAATCGGCCGACTTGGTGCTAAAAAATAGTTAAATAATTTCTTTGATCTACTCAAGTTCATTTGTTAAAAGGCGCTTTTCCTTCGTTTTTAGGACTGGCAGAGGAGAAACAAATGTCCGCCTAACCCATGTACAAGGGAGCCGCTACAATACGACAAAAAATGGCCTGACAACCACATTCCCAATGTTTCCTATCGGAATAATAAAATGCTGGAAGAGTTTATCCTTGATGACAATGAGTTGGGCCTTCTAAACTATTACGATATTCCTATTAATGTACCTAGAAGGCATTTGAGAAGTACAGGAAAAGTAAAAACAGTTTCTATAATTGACACTCTTAGTGAATTAGCTTCTGGTGCCACCGATAGAGAAGACGAGGGCGGATTTTCGTCTGCTGTGAGTGAATCCGCTGTATTAAATCGCTACTTGCACAAACCTAAGGCTAGGCATGCTCGTCAATCGGTTCCCAGAAGAAATTGTGGACTGCCTTCAAACAATTTCATTCCAACATCCAAAACAGCCCCGATTGACGCTTCGAGTACGGTTAAAAGATCAGCTTTCACTTCTCCTATTCGAACCGAAAGTGATTCTTTTAATTCTGTGTACTCTCCACTGGAAGACAACACGCTGCCATGCAGCTCACTAAAAAGGACCTTAAAATATCTCCGCAAAGCCGTGGCTTCAAATGTTCTGGAGGAAGAAAATCGAAATCGCAGGCACATGAGAGAGAAACAGAATGATGACGATTCCTTTCGCTTGTGCTTTTCGGACAGTGAGGTCAAGGATCCCCCGGTCCATTGGGCACCTCTTAGGCACAATAGATTGGAATTTGCACCTAAAGTGAAGTCTAAAAGTCTCCTCACCGTTGCCGATTCATATACTAAGCCGACTTCTAAACCAGCTATCTTTAAAAATCGATCAAAAACCTCCGTTCCTGATTGGATTCAAGCAGTGTTTACGGCCTCCAAGAAGGGTGATGTTGATCAACTGGTAAGTTTTTTTTTAAAAATACATACTTAGTAAATATACTGCATAATGTAGTTTTCTTAAATTTTCAAACCGTCTTTAAATTATAGGTTTGTTTTAAGTAGTTTCGTACCAGAAGCTCGTACGGTGTGAGCTCATAAAAAACAGTAGCTCTAAAATAATATATACGAAGTACAAATGTTTATAAAAAAATGGGGTTTAATTTTTTTTAAAAAAGAGGACCAAATTAAAATGCTGCAAATTGAATTCAGCTTACTCTGAGGAATATAGACCCGATTTTAAGTTAAAAGTTACAAGTTAGTTCGTGTTGACCAAAAAGTAATTACTAAATGTGTATGCTATGGTTGTCTGCACATTTCTAGATCTTAATCAAATATACATATGTTGTGCTAAATAGCAATTCCTATTGTTTATTAACCCTTGAAGCCCTAGATATTACTCGATCGTGATTATATATATTTTTATATAAATCTTTTCATTTGCAATTTGAAAATGTATTTGTACTTTTTATTACACAAAAAGTATTATAATCTACAAAAGGAAATTCTTAAATTTTATTAATGCATTTAAAATATTATTTCTTCTTTAATTAGCCTGCTAACTAAAAAAAAATGCTAACATTAAAAGTATTTGCCTATATTGATTAATTTCCCTGCATAATATTAAACAAGTACCTGTAAAGTTTATTTGTAAATTGTACCTACAAACTTAGAAACATTAGCTGCTTTGATTTTAAAAAGGCATGTTGCAATCCGCTTTCATAACAAGGTATTCCCTTTAGTAGAGAAAACAGTTTTACAGTTTGAGAAGGTATTCATTTTAGAAGGGAAACAAATTTACAGGACAAGAAGATATTCTTTTTTATCAAAGAAAAAAAAACTTTACAGTACAGCTGGGAAAAAAAACGAATCACCCCTCGTTTCTCGGCTGCTATTGATCAAGGAATTTTGTGTAAGGTGTCAATTTTCAGGAAATAACGTGAGAAATTGGGAACTGGCAACAAAAATTGTAATAGGGGTCATCTACATATTAAAATGAGTACCAACTTTGAAAATTCCAATGGCAACACCCATTTTTTTACATAAAAATGTTCAGCACCTTCCAAATACCCCATGTATAAAAAAGAATTATTTATTTTGCATTATTTGCTGAGATATTAAATCCTTAATTTTGAACTCGTTTAGGGGCAAATCTCCTAAGTGAAAACATGAAATATTTTGGTTGCGTCTTTTCAAAACGACAAGCTAAAAAAGGGTTTGCATAATCTCGCCAACGGATGCTAGAATTTAACTTTCTTCAGTAATATTGGGATTTTTCGAATGTTTTTTTTTTTTTTTAATTTTGGATTTTAAAATTCAGAAATAAAATAAAGGCTAGAAAATGAAAAGTTTTAATTTTAAATTAAGTCGTATATACGGTTATTTATAACGAACAGATTTTCAAATGCTATTAGTTACAATCAGATTGAAAAGCAGGATTATTACACTTATGGTTTTAAACTTTTTAGCAAATTTTTGTTTCATTCACATTGTTGCAAAAAGTTTGTTTAAAAATCGTCGCACTCTATCGGTAATATCGAGTGGATTAGTGGTAGTGCTTATTTCGCATTGCCACGCCACAGGTCCGGGATCGAATCCCGGATTATGCGAGGTTGCCCATCCTTTCATCCCTTAAGGGCCCTCACTCGCCCCCCGATTTCGAGCGTGGCTTCTTCACTTTACTTCACCTAGCTGATAAGGGGGGGATGAATACGACCTTCCTTTTGGAGTTCTTTGGCGAGCTTACTGGTTAGTGAAAACTAGCAACCCTAGGGGGGCGGGAGAACAACCTAGTGTTGGGGGGGGGGGGAGAGAGAGAGAGGGTTGGTGACAGTCGTAATTGTAATTGATGGACGCGGACGGTTCCAATGCTGCTTTGAAACTTCTATTTGAAAAGGGCCCTTTAGGGGTATTGCTGTGTCCCTCTTTTCATTGCCCAGTCCAACCAGACGAAGAAATGTCTACATCATATGGTTTTTCGATGATATTATTGTAGTTGTGAAGATTTTGTGGTTGCACGATATAGAAAAAAAAAACTGTTCTGCATCAAATTATTTTACCATTGAATTTATATGATGCATGACTAATTTTTCTACTGTTTATTGTTACTAATATTTTTAAAGATTAGTATAAAAATACTTAGATTGGAAGTATATAAGAAGAAAAGCTAGTACCATATATCAACGGAGTGAATTAAGACAAATTTTAAATATATATATATATATTTTTTTTAAAAGACAAATTATTCTAAAAATATGAATTGCATGGCCTAATTCTACAATTGATTTAAAATTAAAATATATATCTATAAATATAAAAAACTGGCGTTTCAATTTCTCTTTTAAATCTAGGGCGAATTGCGTCAATGATTGGAAAATCTAAAAGTTTTTAAATAAAATTTCTAAATTGGAGAGCTTAGTGGAGGAACGTGCTAAGTGACAAAAAGGTGAAAAAGAGATAAAATGAGCTTCAAAGCTTTTAGTTTGCAACTTCTCTCTCATTCACAAAATCATAGTTTTTCCGCATGATATATTCGTATAGTTCGTCAAAATGATGGGTGGCTTTTGGCTTAACCGTAATTTACGTAATAACACGAAATTTACAATTTGGCAGTCGTTTAGTGGAAGTGGAAGTACGAGATAAGTGACATTTTTTAGGTAATTTTGGTCAATAATTGTTTCATAATTCCTGTACTAAACTTCCGATTTTCAAAATTCTTTTTTTGTTTAGAAGATAGGATTTCATAGATCTCTTATTTAATACGTTTGCCTGTCCGTCCATCATTTTGTCCGTCCGTCCATATCCCTTTCAATTTCCGATCCAAAGTGCCTGAATTTGGATATCATTTTTTCGGTTCGAAAGTAAAAAATTAGATGACTTCAATGTTTAGTGTTTGGCCACCTGTCTGTACGTCTGTTATTTTGTTTCTATCCGTACGTCCTACTACCCCCCCCCCCCCTCAGTTTCCTTTGTACCCGTCCAATTTTTAAAGTTGTTATAAACTTTCAATTTCCTAGAATAAAATATATGGTAATGAAACTATTTGTGCCTTTACACGTTATTGAGGGTGCTCATACTAAAAAAAAAGGGGGGGGGGTTGCATTGATCTGTCTGTCTGACTGAAACTACTTTACAATTCGAAATAAAAGAGCTACAGACTTCAAATTTAGTGCACGGGTTCCTAGTTCCTGTTGGACATCATAATAAGGCTTTTGAGAAAATTACGCATGCGCAAGTAGAACACTTTTTTTTGTTGTAAAGGTATTGCTGAACAACGAAAACAGATACAGACTTCAAATGTGATACTTGGTTCCATGGTTGGACGTCAAAATAAAGTTTTCTATATATTATTTTGCATTTGCAAGGAGTAGCTGACCTGCCATAGAACTTTGAAGGTTTGAAAGTTATTGAAAATACTTTAAAATGTATATGATGACTTTTAAATGAGCGTATTGATATATTAATCGGTAATTATTGAAAGTCTTATAGTATTTACTTTAATTTACATCATTTCTACAACAGTAGAACATGATCGTTTAAAAAATTTATTTTTACAATCGTAATGCATAGTCATTTTAGGAGTTTAGGACATAAATTGCACAAAATGCGTTCGATAGCTTTAGAGATGAAACGTAAAATGACTTTAAAACGATTTTTGTACCCCTAATTCATTTTTTTTAACAATCCAGGTGCTTTGAATGTTCGGTGTAATGTTGTTTTAACGCGAAACTGCGATTTCCATAGAGCAGGTATAACTTTGTTTTAATTATACCATTTGTTCACTGCTAAAATATCTATGTTTATTACAGTAAAAATCAGACATCAAAATAGACTATATTTTATAAAATTTTAAAACCTTTAACTCCGTTTTTTAAAATGAAAATGCATTTTTTCCAATCTTGCTAATCACTTGACTGCGGTTCTAAAATATGACGCCCGTCGCCAATAGTCCTCGTGTAGCTCTAGTGCGACGATAATTCAAACCTAACCTAACCTATCTTGCTAATACACTTTTAAGATAGATATCAGATAAGTTAATTTTAATAACCTAAAACTTTTAATGGCAGCTCGACCTTAATGATCCTTGCTCAAGCGCAAGTTTCTCGGAAACCTTATTATGAAATTCGACAGGTACTGGGAACTCGTGCACCATTAAAAAATGCATAAATACCCTTAAATTTAAGTACTATACGAAATTATCAAATTGAAAAATAATGCATCAAACCACAGGGTCGTTTCTTCTTCACTTCTAAGGCTTGGGTAGCTATTCGTTTGTATATTTGTCCTTTGGCCATGGATTCGATGGTTGATGCCTTTACCGTTTCGTAAGTTTCTGTGATAAAACAAGAAGTTCTAAAAGAACTAAAATAGCCTACTTTCCTGTTACTTAAATTCTTATCGGGGAAAAACTAGGTTCATAACAGCAATTGATCCGTCGACAACTATTTCTACATTACATTTATATACATTAGAATAAATTTCACTAAACACAGCATCCAGCTATAATTTAAACTTCTTAAAGCCAAATAAATTATTTTCATTAATTTTCTATCTCAAATAAAATAAATATTACCTATCGTCTGCATGATTTACGGCGTCAAACACAGCATTAATTCTATATTAAACATTTACCCGCTAAATTCGGCTAGTTTCATTTATTTGATTTCGAAAATTAAATAATTATTACTTAAATCGTTTGCAAAATTTATATTACAAAGAATAAATGTGTAATACTTCTCGCTTTTAAATAAAATGAAAACATTTCATACCAACATACACAGAATCTCGTAGTGAAATATATTTGACGTCATTTCAAACTGATCGATGTCACAAAAATAAATTTATTTTTATTTATTGTATAAAAGAATTAAAGTTTCTTGAGCGATTGTTGCGATGACAATGGTGATTTAATTCTAATAAAAATGACTTCCTATGCTTTTTAAATGAGCATTAAATATATATATGTTTTAATAATTGAAGCACTTAGAATTCGAAGGCGCTGTTTGGCGATTTTCTTTCTGTGATGTATAAATTGATTGTTTCCTGTTTAGCACAAAATGTTGTGTGGAAGTGGTTTAAGTGACAGATTCTGTAACAAACCAACTTGTTTAATTCTCTCGAATTAAAAAAATAGAAAAAATAGGCTTAAAAAAGGGCACAGGATTTACTCCTTTAGGTACTCGGAAAAATATTCAAAAATAGATTTTCATTACTCTTGACAGAAAAAAAAATCAAAAATTAAATTTTAAAGGAGAAGACACTTCTAGTAAATGCCGTAGCGTAGATGACAGAAAAAAAATAAAATCGTCTCGTCTCTTGAAGCAAAGCGAAAAAAAAAAAAGAATGACCAGTCCCTCTCACGATTCAGAAAATCAGCACCGTTTACGAAGCTTGTCCAAAAATAGTAAACGAAGAATACCTCTTATCTCACTTTCTAGTTATCTATACCTCTGCGATTTTCTCTTCCCCCTCTCCCCCCCACATGTGTCTCCTATTACCCCCTGCCTAGGAAGAACAACTACATTTGGCTACACCTCCCTTTTTTTTCTAATCACTATAGCCAACATCGCCAAACTGCTGGGAGGGGGGGGATTTACAAAAGAATTGCCTTTTGTCAGGAACTGCTCTTAAGCTAATTAAAATTATGTTCCGAAATTTTTAGGTAGGCTTTATCACGATCGTAACTTACATGGGAAGAAATTACAATGTTTTCGGACGGTAATTTTCAAAATTGCGACCGACCAAAAAATTTAAATTTTTAGAGAAGTTTGATAATTTTTAATTAAAAATCTAATCATCAAATTTGTATCGTTTTTTGTCCTATGTTAAGTGAACTTGTTCTGCGTATGAAAAAAATTACTTGAAGAAATTTGGCGTTTTTGGACATGTGTTATTCGTGACACAAAAAACGTCTTTTTTAAAGTTTAAAACCCTATATCTCTCTTATAAATTAAATTTCAAAGTCCAAATTTTGAGATTATTTTATTTTCAAAGTTAGGCATCGAATGGTGTATTTCTTAAAACTCAACTTGATGTTTTAATTTTTGAGATGAGGGCCCTTAAGTGGGTCGATAAATTCGGGACCAAGCATGCTTGGGGAACTAAACGCTGGGGGTTCCGCGTGAGGCTTTCCACATTACCGGGACATATGCCTTGCACCCCAGAGCCCTTGTATCACGAAAGCTGAAATGGGCACGGCAGGCCCTGGCCCACTAATGGGCTGTTGCGCCGATTAGTTTAGTTCTTTATCGGTAAACCACGTATTGCAAATTGAGGGTTACGTCCTTAACACGATATTTAAGGAAAGCAAAATAAAATTACTCAGAATGATTTGGTAATGATTTTTAACCAACGCGCAGTAGGCACTAATCATTTTAACTAATTAATGTGGTAACAATCAAATGTATTTAAAACCGAATTCCAATAATATTCTAGGGTATTTAATTTTTAATATTAAACACACTTTTTGAAATTGTATTGGAAATAACATTCATTTAAAAATATAACAACGATATAATTTAATGTTAATTATACAAAGAAAATACATTGCATGCACTTGAAATAAGAAAAGATTTTTAAATATGTGACAGAAATCGATAACTTGAATAAACATTTACCAACAAACGCTTTTTAATCACCAAATGATAATGCAATCTAGGATCAAATTTGCCGAGTAATTTTTTACACGGTCCCTAAAATTCATCTTTTTCAGTTTTTTTACAATAACTCGGCAAATAATTGTTATTGAATTAAAAAAAAATCGGGATTTTGGTTCTACTTGATCTACTTTATCGATTTATGTAAAAAAAAATTGGGGTTGCTATTCATGTTTTATTTTTTCTTATTTAAATTTAAATAAAAAATTATTAAAAATGAAAAATCGATGAAAAAACATGTGTGATTTGGTTTTGGAAAATTAAGAAGTATATAATGGAAAAAAAATCTTTGTTTAATTCATTTTATTTGTAGAGGTATGAATAAAAGTTTGTGAAACTTTTTTAACATTATGGGTGTTCAACTTTAATTACTTATATCTCAGCAAATAATGCAAAATAAATCATTCTTTTTTATACATGGGGTATTTCGAAGGTGCTGAACATTTTTATGTAAAAAAAAATGGGTGTTGCCATTGGAATTTTCAAAGTTGGTACTCATTTTAATATGTAGACGACCCCTATTACAATTTTTCTTGTCAGTTCTCAATTCCTCACGCTATTTCCTGAAAATTGACACCTTACACAAAATTCCTTGATCAATACCAGCTGAGAAACGAGGGGTGATTCGTTTTTTTTCCCCAGCTGTACAACAATACATTTGTTTTAGAAGGGAAAACAACTCGACAGTAACCGGCTTTACAGTACTAGGAAGTATTAGTTTTATTAGAGAGATCTTTTAATATTATAACATAACAAAGTACATATATGCGTTTTATAGAGATAACAGTAGAGGTGCATAATTTCATTTTCTTTAAAGTTTTAAGCTCTTGAGTTTTGATTATGATTAAATGATCATAATTCATAATATGAGATCAAATTAGTATACTTATATGTGGTATAAAATGTTAAGAATACAATTATAACATGTTAATGTTGGTAGGTTTTTTTTTTTTCTCATTTTAAAAGTTGAAAATTTTGACGTTTTCTAATACTTCAGTCCAATTGCCGTCAACCTTTTTCATTAAACGGGCCGAAGTGTTTATTTATGAGGAGTTTTTGTGGCTTTTGCTGTTGCATCATTTTTTTTATTTGACAAAAGAGGGGTGGTTGAGTGACCGTTAAATTAGTCATTAAATTCTCACTCTTGATTCTCAACACTTAAGTATTAAAAAATGATTAAAATACTTCAAAGTATTTTATGATTTTAAAACGTTTTTTCAATATTTTTAAACAAAAACAGTGTTAAAAATGTAGTTTCAAATGGATAGGTTGCAAGAAACACGAAGCATAAGTGTCCTATATTTATTTTCAACAGAATACGACCCTTAAGTGATAACCATTCATTTGTTACTGATGGAGTCTTTGGTCTGAACATCTTGTTAATAAGCTCTTTACTTTAAAAAAAGCTCATAAATTTTGATGATGAAATATTGCAACAATTATTTTTTTGCAAAAGTATTAAAAGTCTTTAACTGCAAGATTATGTTTCAGATTTTGTACTCTAAGTTAGCTTTGAGAATATAACTAATTAACTTGTGTTCTAGCATACAATATTGATTAAATTTGTTAGTTGTAAATATTATTTGTTATAGTAAATTCCTTATGGATATTCTAAATAATAAGATTTGCATTCATCTCTAGAATAGCAGAATATTAATGTAATATTTCCGTTTTTGCTTTATTAAGTTTTTAGGAAAAATAATTGCTATATTTTAATGGTTTTTTTTTAGAAACTGTACTTAACAGAAATTGATCCTGCTCTGGTTAGAAATTTATCTGATGATCATGGAAATAATTTATGGCACATTTGCGCTGTTCACAATAACTTTGAATGCTTGAACTGGTTGTGTTCATATAACCCACATCATGCTGAAGCTCTCAAAGATGAAAACAAAAATGGCTTTTCTCCTGCTTCTCTTGCTGTAAAAGTATGTATATATATGTGTGTTGTTCCTTTTCCATAAAAAGTATATGTTTTTTAACTTTACTTAAAAAGTATACGTAAGTTAAGTAATACTTAAAAGTATTTACTTAAAAAGTATATGTTTTTTTTTTAAAACTTTGTTTAATACATTAGTATACATAATTATATTGAGTATGATACATACTTGAAATAATATCTTGGCACCAGACTTAGGTTCACTTCAAAGTTTCTAAGTTCAACAAGAAGTATATTTAGTGTTTTAAGTAATTAAGTATATTTAGTTATAATCTTAATTATTCAAATGAAATTACTAAAATAACTTTTTAATTTAGGTCACATAATTACATAGTACAATCCCATGCAAATTTAATTCAATACAAATTCTTTGATTTTTGAATTTATGATTATTTCAGAAAAAATCTAAAATTTAAAAATAAGCACAATTATATTGAATTGTATTATTTCGATATCAACTAAATTTTTAATGTTTTAAATACAGTTGAATTCACAAAAAATGCTTAATGGGGAAAAAATTGCATATGTCTTTAATAAAATAGCATTTCTTTTTCTGGGAAGGGGTTCCAAATTCTGAGACTAAAATTTATAAAAGCTGTTGATGGAAACTATTATTATTGCACACTTCTTGTTACAAATTGTTTATTGAAATTATCTTAAAACTTATGCTCTTGCATCAATATTTTTAGCATGGAAGTCTTCTTGCTGTTCAATGGCTTATACATAATACTGTGTGCAAAACTCAGCTGTTACCCCAGTCCAGTTCCCGTTCACTGTTGCATATTGCGGCAAAATATGGGCAGGTAAGCATCCGAAAATGTATTTGAAATAAAAATAAGTTCCTTTCTTGTATTTCTTTCTAAATAATTATTCTTTTTTAGATATATCTTAATACTATGGTTTATGACCCTTAAATTTTACAAACTACTTATACCTTTAATGAATATATAATTAAATTCATTGATAAATGTCTAGTCTAATTTATTTTGATAAGGTTGATTGCAACATAAGATTTGAATTTTTTTATTCATGTTCAAAGACTGTTTTATATAAATGTCTACTGAATTGTTTATTTAAATGTGATGACTTTATTTCTAAAGGGTAACTTTGGTTACATTATTCTCTATGGTAACATTTCATTAAATGCTGTAACTTATTTGCATTACTTTTTAAAACTACTACTAAGTAGCAGCTCTACTTTAACTTATAAGCACAAACTTTGTCAAATACATAATTTAGTAATCGAGTTTTATTCCAAAGTTATTACTCTTGTAACTAAGTTGTCTTACTTAAAAGTACAGTTTCTGAAAGTTTTGATAGAAAGACACTCGTGTTGTCATGTAACCAGTGCAAAAAAAAAATAATAATAGAAAGAAACAATAATAAAAAAAAGACTAATATAAGTAGAGACAGGTGGGATAGAACAGTCAGATAGTTCCAAAAGTGTTTAGCACAGCACTAGCCACATCCGCAGCTTTGTCTGCATAAACGGTTTCTCAAGAACAGTTCAAGTCAATCTTGAAGAGTGCTGCAGTTATAGAAGGGCAGTTGAAGAGGTGCTCGGGATTTAGTTGCGTGTCCGGACAATGCCTGCATTCTGCGTATTTTCTTGATCCTTCTGGCAAGATCTTCATGCCTCTGAGGTGCATTGTCCTCAGTCCGGGGATTGTGTTTTCATTATCTATAAACAAGTTAACTTTTCCCTTTGAATTATTTTATAGTATGCTACAGTGGAATGGATCCTCAATTATATGGCATCCCAAGATCTTGATGCAAGCCTTACTGATTCAGAAGGGAACACAGCTGTTCATTTTGCTGCTAAATATGGACACATCAACTGTGTTAAAGTAAGAAAAGTATCAATGTTGGATAGTTTGTATTTAACCCTTTCAGTCCCAGTGATGCCATTTGGCATCATCACTTTCAATATTTTTTTCAAAATGTTTATGTCCCGTTATGGCATCCAAACACTCATCATTCGATTCTTCACTTTTTGTTCTATTAGACAATATTTTTCATTAATCTCAATAGAAGTCAGAACTACTATTTTTTTTATTTAGAAAATAGTCAACAACCTTTTTTCCTGATTTTTGATAAGTTCACTTCAGTTCCACATATTTAAAACACAATTTAAACTATTTCGGTTAAAATAATTACTAATTTTTTTTTAATAAAATGGTCAGATTCCTTAAAATATATAACTCGAGGTGTTTTTAGGTAATATATATTTTTTTTATTTTGTTGTTTTCCACATTTAAAGAATTTTGGCATTGCTTCAAAAACCATATAAAAAATTTAAATGATTTTTTTTCCTTTTATAATTCGTATATTTGACCTAAAATAAGCTTATTTTGTGAATATCAGATGTTTCTGTAGTGTAGTAAATTTTTGGGACTGAAAGGGTTAACAACAAAAAAAAATGTATCTTGCCAATTGCCTTAATGAATTTCTTATTAACTTAAAACACCCTTTGTTTTTTAACTCTTAAGGAGTCTTTTATATTTAATCATTTAAAATACTTATTTTTTGTTGCTATATATTTGGCCCAGTCATTAAATAACTTAATCTCTGGTAATTTTCAATTTTATTTTCTTACTGACTTAAAACACCCTTTGTTTTGGAACTCTTTTGGAGTCTTTTATAATTTAATCATTTAAAATACTTAATTTTTGTTGCTATATATTTGGCCCAGTCATTAAATAACTTAATCTCTGGTAATTTTCAACTTTATCTAAATTATTATAATTAAGATTTCTGTTCACAAAACTTTATTTGCAAAATGTCTTGGAGCATCAATTCTTGTAATAGTCACAAAATATTTTATATGTATTTCAAACATCTTTTTTTTATTACTTTTCTTTCTGACCTGACATAAGAAAGTACCATTGCAGGAAACAATTAAGTATGTTCGCATTATATAATATATATATGCATGCGCAAGTAAATTTATTCGCCTGTGGTTTACTGTAAATAAATTAACCTTTTCGCTAGAAGGATTTTTGTTTCCTCGTAATATGTGATAGGAATATCATTATCGAATCCTTAATCGGACGCCCAATGTGGGCCGTTTCAGTAGTGAAAGGGTTAAAATAGATTAAAATCTTTTATTTTTGCAAGTGGTCAGGATTTTTGTTAACCCAATAACGACAACTTTGGGAATACCATCAATGCATTTATTTCTGAATAAAAAAAATTTAATGTTAAGGTTTTTTAATTAGTTTTTCATTTTTTAACTTAATTTGTAAACTCTGCAAGATTATAGTCTTCATTTTTCTTGCATTTTATTTAATGAGATAAATTAAAGCTGAGTGCTTATTTTCGTTGGGCAAATTTTCTTGCCAATCGTTGTTGATTCAAATTTGTGTCAACTTCTTGGTAAAAACAATCGCCTGTTACAGATTCTTGCAAATAAATTTTTCTTTGATTGTGATTCTTCCTGCAACACACGATACTCTTAATGATTTTTTCTATTAACGTGTTCATGTAGTTTTCACCTATTTCATCCATCAAATAAAATTGGGTGTTTTTAATTTCTTCTCCTTGAAAAATAAATATTATTTCTCCACTCAGACAATTGCAAACAATAAAAAAATGCTAAATAAGCACACACAAAAATAACACATTTTCAAACCATACATTCATTTTGAGAAATCATGGACAATTTTTTTTATCGTGAAAGTATTCCCAGAAGGTACTTTAAATCCCATACCTGACCATCCAAAATACAAATCCTTTTGGCCAATCAGTAGCTATATATTGACAAAAGGGTGTATATTTGTATTTGTAGTTAAATATACATTGCTTGATTTCTTTTGTTTAATAATTGGTTTCCTTTTATATCAATTAAGATTTATTCTGAAAGTTGTCTGCTTGAATTAATATGCTTTTAATACTCTTGGTAGGCTTTAGTTTTTCAAATTGGAAATATCAAAAGCAAAAATGAACACGGTCTGAAGCCTCTAGACCTTGCCTTGAAGCATGGGAAAAATGATTGTGCTGATTTCCTAATAGCTATGGAATCCTGTTACAATTTAGCATCTCTCAACTTGCGACAACATTTAGACATTCAGCAGTAAGTATCTTACTTTTTTGCATATATTTACTTCAGTAGAAATAAGTAGGTTTAGTTGGTACAACGACTGTCCCATAGAACTGCTTACCACTTTTTAATCATCTCATTTTAAAAATTAGCATTTTTTTAAATTTTTTAATTCAACATGATTTATTTAGTTAATGTTTTGAATATAACTGACGAATTTCACTACAATTATTTGATTTAAATTACATACCTTATTCCATATTTGCCTTATCCATTGCAGTCTTCAAAAGGAAAATGCTGAAATGAAAAACTATTTCAAGGAGGTAAGTACTTATTTTATCATGCAAAATAATCATGTTTATTAATCATAAATGATTTTCAACAAATAATTTACTTTGTATGGGTTTCAGCTTCTAACGTTAACTAAGCGATTGCAACATCGTCAAAAAGAACTAGTTCAATCCTACTCCAGACTGAGCTTATCCCAGCAGTATAGTGCAGGCTCTAGTGAATGGTAATTTCTTTATTTGCATATGTTTCTTCCTTAGTTCAAGATTTTTATGTTTAAGTACTTTGAAATGCCTTTGTTATTAGTTTAGATGTCAAAGAATTATTTTTTTTAAAGCTTGATGATGACCTAGTTACATGAAAACAATTATTGTTAATGTTACGTTTACTAAAAATAAATTATTCATATCTTGTAATGTAACACCTTGATTGCTTTTATAACTGCTAGATTACTTGATAGCACACTTGTCTTAATAGTGGCTTGGATACTATAACAGTATCGTTTTTAAAATTAGGTAACAAGTAATATTTCCATGCAATTTTATTAATTTATACGCTATGTCGTTCCAATTTTTTTTTTTTCAATTGTAGATCTGTGCTTAACCCTGATTAACACATACTTTTTGTTGGTATTTTAATTTAGTTACAGTTTTATACTCTTTTTTTTTAATTTTAGGGTAAATGACAAAAACATCAAATACCTGGATGATTATTCCCAACTATTAGCTACTGTAATGACTGATGAAGAACATAGGCTTCTAATGGTTGAAAATAAATGGAAAAAATCAAGAAAGCAGACAAAGTTACAAGACAGTAGGAAAAAACCTTTGGATATTATAAAGTATGTATTGAATGTAAAAGAATAGCATACCCAAAGTCGATAAATCATGCATGTTACATAAAGTAATTGATAAAAAAAATCATTTCTTAATTTGAAATTCCTTTTTGTAATTCGTTAAGAAAACTGTCGCTTATTTAAATAACATATGACTTTCCAATTTGCAAGCATTGAGTATTTCATTCAGATATTTGTGAGATGTGTAAAAATTATTTATTTCTTAATTGCAATCCTATGTGAGTATTCAAGATTATATAGTACTCATACAATAAACTTTCAAGGGAACAATGCATTGCAGTAGTTGATTATTTTTTTGTTAGTAAATAAGCTTCTAAACTAAGAAGTAATATCTTAATCCCCCCAAAAAACTTCGTAAAAGTAAACAAACGCCAATCTAAAAAAAAAAAACTATTTTATCAAAAAGCAAGTTCATTATGAAAGGAGTGGCTAAAAAAGCCGTGATATAAAATGAGTGCCAATCTCTTGTGTAAAACTTCCTGGTCATAAAAAGTAGTATAACTTAAGTTTTGCTGCCATAAAAATATTGCACTGTTTGAGGTTGGTGCCTCCCATCATAACCACCCTCTATACCTTTATATAAATGTATTGAGATTATACATTTGTTAAAGGTTTTTCTTAAAAGTATCCTTCGTTATTCTGATTTAGTAATTCAAGTTCATTTGCGTGATTTAAATTTTTAGGGGGATTAAGTTGTGCACCAACCTCAAACAGTGCAATATTTTTATGGTAGCAAAACTTAAGTTATACTACTTTTTATGACCAGGAAGTTTTACACAAGAGATTGGCACTCATTTTATATCACGGCTTTTTTAGCCACTCCTTTCATAATGAACTTGCTTTTTGATAAAATAGTTTTTTTTTTTTTAGATTGGCGTTTGTTTACTTTTACGAAGTTTTTTGGGGGGATATCAGTAGTTTTTTTTTTTAAATAACAAAAGATACAGACACAATACGACTACAAAATTGACGACATGATTTCAATGTTTATAGAGAGTTATATAACTTCTGAGAACCACAGAAATATTATTTCTTACTCTTCATAGAAAAAGCAAAGTGTTTAAAAAGTTTAAGCTAATATGAACTGAATCTGACAACCAAATATGACTGTTTACATTTATAGATCAAGATCAACCCTTCCATTATCGCTGTTGATATATATTTTTTAAATAAACGCCAAAATTTTTTAATGAAGCGTTCCGTTTATTAATTAGAATTCCAAAGTTTTTTCAGTCTGCTGATTCATATATTTGATAAATCATTTATTTTAGAAACTGTAATATCGGCTTGTTCGTTGTGTTTTTGAACTCTGACGCTCTTTGATGAAAATATAGCAGACCTCGGTTGTTGCAGTCTCGTTAGGTAATACGGCAGCTAAGACGGCTAGTTAATCGCGCAATAGTACCACCAAAGATAATATCGATTTTAATTAATTAAAAATAGAAAAAAAGTTTTTAAAACTTCAAACCTACGAAAGGGCCTGAATTGGGGCATTCTCAATCGTTTAGTAGAAACAGCTTAAGGGAAGAAATATCCCCTGTCACATCTGCAACTGAAAAATAGGAACAGTTTTAATAACCGAATCTTCATTATCGTAACGTTCTCGTTTGTTATTTTCAGGAACAGTTTATAGATGACGTTTTATTCCAGATGTATTGTTTTCGACACATTTCGAGATTACATCGCAGCTGTTATTTTTAGTGTACCACATCCGTCTTTTATGCTTAGTTTTTTTTTCACTTTTGTAGGCATATTTAATTTCAATTTACTTTTATTAAACTAAAAAATATCCTGCCTATTCAAGAAAAAACAATAACCAAATACAATTCTTAGATTACGGTTATGTATTATTATACAAACATTCAGTAGCAGCTCATGTTAAAAAATGTAACTTTAATAATTAAATATTACTTTGGCATAATAAGATATTCCTTAATAAATTTTAGAAACAAATATCATTTCTTTTCATAAAAAAATAAGCATAGATTACTTTGACATAATTAATTATTCCTCAATAATTTTTAGGGATAAAATATATTTCTTTCTTTTTATGAAGAAAAAACCAACAAAACTATTTTTTAATGGTATTGGTAACTGAATATGGCAACCAAATTGGCAAATATGACTGTTTGTTTACATTTCTGAATTGATTCATACACTCGAGTTATTCGTTAGTTTTTTAAATAAAAACGCCAAAAAGTTGAAATGAAGAGTTTCCGTTCATTAGATTTTTTTTTTAATCTGTCTATTCAGATATTAGATGAATAAATTATTTTAGAAGCTGTAATAATAACTTAATAGTTAACAGCGCTGCTATGCGGCTCTTCGATGAAAATACGGTAAACCTTGGCTCGTTTTCGGAGGTACCTGGCCGCTAGGATGGCTTGTTTATCGCACATTCATACCGCCAAAGGTAATATAGATTTTAATTAATTAAAAATAGAACGAGTTCTTTTTGAAACTTCAAACCTATGAAAGGGGCTTAATTGGAGCATTCTAAATCTTTTAGTAAAAACCGCTTCCAGATTAATGGTCTAGTAATGGCTGAAGGTCACTTCAAAAATTAGGTCAAAATTTGACTAAAACTGCTCGAAAGATTTCATTTTCGAAAATTTCCATATTTTTTCTCTCCGCTGTTTTTGACTCTAGAATAACCAAAATTTTTTTATTGAAAGTAATCGACAAAACATCTTTACTGTATTTTTTTTTATTGTTCTACAAAGTTTAGTTTGCCTGGTAGAAAATAAAATCAATTTCGCTGTTAACATAGCGAAATGTTTTCTGTATATATACATAACTGCCGTTTAGCCCTTGGCGTCATTTTGAGATTGGCGGGCGGAACGACCGTTCCGTCTGATAATTAGTTAAAATACCATGTCATTCAAGAAGATTTTGTTAATGTGCTTTCATATTGTATTTCTTTGATTATTTTTAGATCTCAATTTAAACATGTACTGGAAAAAGTCAATTCTTTAAGTCCACCAATACCATCCACTCCAGAGTCTTCAGATAGCAGTAGCCAAAGTGAAAATGAAGATGATTCACCTCCTGAAAAGAATTTTCCTGACCTATCTCCTCCAGATGTTGTAAATTCTCTCTTCCCACAAACTTCGGTCCCTTTTTTGGATACCAGGCAGAAATTTAGCAAAGAGTCAGAGTCAGATTCTCTTGATAACCTGTGTGACATGGACCAAGAAGATACAACGAACTGTAGTTTGCTCAATTCACCTGTATCTAAAAAAGCTGTTCCGCCTTGCCTACCAAGCAATAGAGATGTAAACTTACGTATGTTCTTTAAACAAAATCCCAATTTAAGGCAGTCAGTCAAAACTTGTTCTGTTCTTGAAGTTTTGGAACCGTCTAGTAGTGATAGTGAAGAATTCTTAGGCTACAAAAAGAAACTATCCAAGCACTTAAATTCCGAAAAGGAAGCTGAACAAAGCTCGTCCAGTTCTGCCTTAGAAATCCTTCCCAGTTCTGGCAGACCGTCTTCATTAGATTCAAAAGCATCAGGGAGTCATAGTAGCAGCAGTGGTGGTAGGCAAAATATTTTTACACAAAATGCATCAAGTGCTGACAATGCTCAAGCTGAAACTAGTAATACAATTCATGAAAAGGATAAATCTTCAGAAAATACGGGAAACCACACTTCCGATTCTAGCAACAAATACTCTTGCGACCAAATTGTAATTGAAAGTGCCCTTTCATCAGAGCCTGATTTGATTAAAGGCACGCAAAAGAAAAAGATGCTTTCTCCATTTTCAACCATTGAAAAGAAAAGAAAGTGTGCGAAAGATTCTTCTGATACAATTTTGGTAGACAACTTAAATTTTAGTACAGACAGTGAAAGCTTGGAAGCTGACAGAAGTTTTTCTAGTGCTGCAGAAGCATCTGGAGTTTTAAGACAATCAAATATTGAAGTTGCCAATGGGGGTCCAACTTTAAAGAAAAAAGGGTTTCTATTCAAATTTGCTCTTCGGGGGAAATGGCAATCGAAAGGCACAACAAGATCCTTAAAAAACGAAATCTCTCCCGAGGAATTTCGAGAAACTTATTCAAGAACTTCATTATCGGATAACGTTCCATCTCCTAGTCACTTATCACCTATTCCTAATTGTCCAGCTACAAAAAGTCTACCAAAAAATAATGATCTTGAAAGTTTACCTATTGAACTAGAAAAATTGCTCGAGAAAGAAACCCCTGCCATCTGCGAGAGGCCTCCGCCTGAATGCAACCCCTTTCCTCCTATAAGCAACGGTCTTCAGAATCACGGCACGATTTCCAGCAGGAAAACTCTGCTGCCGCCTAGACGAGACCCACCTCCAGCACCTCCCTTGAACATCGACGAAGATGAACACTTGCAAGACCACTCGGACGACGATGTCAGCATCAGCATCCAGAAGTCCTCAACTTCCTCCTGCATCGAGGGATCGTCCCACAACTCCTATCTCAATTCAAGATCGCCCGATCTGTGGCACTCTTCCGTCCCCAAGTCTCACTTCAGACCTGCATCTTCCGCATCCTGTGTCGATTCTCCATCGAGGGGGGAGGAGAACTTTCCGCTGAACAAGTCATCATCGGCATCCAACGAGATGCTGTCTGTGTCTGTGCTGGGTTCTTCCACTGCTGGTCGACAGTCGCCGGCGCCAAGCGAAGTTTCAAAGACAGAGAGTGCCTTATCGCCGCCGAGTGACGTCTCCAAGACGGAGAGCACGCGCTACCTTAGCCAGTTGGGCAAGATTGAAGAGACAGGACACTTGACTGCAATGAAAGTCACTAACTTGCAGTCTAGTGAAGAGCATAATATCAAAGAGGACTCTTTAAATATGGAAATTAAAACACCCAAAGTAAGTAAAAAGATTCTTTAAAAAAATAGTTTAAAAATTATTATTGTAAATTGTAGTTTTATGAAAAATTTCCAAAATGTAGTTCTATCTGTCCAATTTTTTATAAAAATTGTTAAAAAGGTATGGCATCAGATGCTTATGTTTCATATTTTTGATGTGTCAGCTTTTATGCTTATCTCTCCATCTTTACTTTGTTCCAGTTTAGGATATTTTCAATTTTAGCGGTCCGACTTTAAAATGTCTTTTTTTTTTGTTAGAAAGACATAATCAGATACCTGTGTTTTATACTTTTCATCCGTTTGGCTTTCCATGCATTTAGAACTTCATCTGTTATGAAATATATAAATTTTATTTAGACTTTTTTTGCAATCAAAATTCCACTATCTATAATTCATTTTAAAGCACTATCATACATATAAAAATATAACCATTAAATTGCCGTAGAAAAGTGCAAATGTTTTTAATTGATTTTTAGTAGTTAATTGGCAATTTTTTGGTTAATTGGCCATTTTGTTTCAAAATGAGTTTCCTGTAATATTTGCTTTAATTCTTAAAAATGCATTAGCTAATGTGATTTGAATTTTTTTTTTTATTTTCAGAATAAAAAATGCAAGAAAATTAATTCCAATAAACCTTGGTAAGTTTTTTCTGCATGTTTTCTAAAAACATTAAAATGGTTATTTTATGTATGATATTTTTTTTTATTTAAAATTATCAGCAGGTTCTGTTATTAAGTAATATTTACTAAAAAGTGTAATTAAAACTGCATTTTTTTAAAACAAACAGTCATATGTTTTAGTAAAGGTTTTTCAAGTATTTTAATGTGTGATTTTCCAAATTTTGCTATAATTTGCATTGACAGGCTAAAACTAGGATAAAAGGCGAAGACAGCCCTTAATGCTACTGGGTTGGTTAAAGAGTACCAGATTTATTAAAATTAAAGTATATTGTTGAACTAGCCACTTGAATTGGGCAATGACTATTTATTAACATCCCATCACAATATCTATGGGTTTGTAAATGGTCACTGTCTCATCATCCGGTGACCCGGTAAATTTTATGACCGATTAAAGAGTTTAGTGAGAGAACATGCTAAGTGGCATTTTTGAAAAAAAAAAGTTATGCCCTGTTATTCCCTCCTAAGATAACAAGATTCCCCCATTTTATAAACTTTCAGTTACGTATGTTATTCCCCTTTTGTAAGTGCCATTTTTAGCGTATCGAAGTTCTAACCAAAAACTTAAATTAATTTTCTCGTTTTCACCTGTTTGTCACTTAGCATGTTCTTCTACTAAGCTCTTCAATCGTTCGAATTAGTTTTAAATAAAATTGTATAATTTCATATATTTTCCCTAGGTACGAGTTTTCCGACGAGGAAGATGTAATAATTCCTCAGCGATATCAAAGTGTATCGGGTAGCATGAGAAGTAGCTCAGAAGATGAAACAGCTGCTACAAGCTGAAGAAGCTGGTTTTAAATGGTGTTTTTTTATTAGCTGTTTCCTATCTATGTAATATAATTTACTTCAGCAAAAATTTGTTCTTGAAACTGTGTTCATCTTAAATGTTGCTCTTTTTTTTTATTACATTCTAATTTTAAAATGGTTAAATTGATTTCATTTATTACTTGTTGCCCTAATATTGCACAATTTTTAACTCAAATTTTAAGTTTTAATTTTATTTTTCCTAGTTCTATGGACTTATACTTAAAAATGATATACAAAGAAATATATCCATAATGTTTTTATTAAAAAAGTTCAATTTGCATTGGAAAACTAGATGTCTTAAAGTTCTATTTAGAGACTGGCATTTGTCAGAAGTATTACAATTCCATGTTTAATTTATTTTGATCGTAGTGTTCAAGAACAACCTTACTTGTAACTCAGGGAATCTTGCAAGAAGTAAAGTGTGCTTTTGTATTACTGAATTTCAGTCATGAATGTTTATTTGTGATTGAATTATATTGTAATGAAAGTTATGGTTTCACATTTCTTTCGTGACATGTTTTTGTAAATGCATTTAAATATTTATGTGCCTAAAAAGGTAGCCCCCACCTAATCTTAAGACGGGTATTTTTCTACTCATCATGTTTGTATTATGTTTTTGTGAAGTATTAATTTTTGTAAAATTGTCTTATTTTTAAATAATATTTGCTGAAATGTTTAGATTTTTTTATTGATGGCCATATGTTTTATATTATATTTTATAAAAATGTTGAATGCGTTACTATTAAAAGCAACTGTTCTATGGACTAATTTTTTTTCAAAAATTACATAATTCATAAATTACAAATTATACTTTTATATTTAATGTATTGTTTTTGCAAAGTTAATTAATAATTTACCATTTTATAAAGTATTCAACAATTTTTAGTCTATAATTTTTTACTGTATTACTATGATGTACAGAAGTTTGGTACTTTAGCCATATTAGTCATAAAAAATTCATATTTTGAACAAAATTACTTAATTCAAATCACTATTATTTATTTAAAAATGATAATTATTCAGAAATTCTTATAATTTCGCTAAATTTTAATAAAAGTGCATACAAAAATGAATATGAAATTGCCCAAATTAGCGCTGTTAGCTTATTGCTAGTTTTACCATATTGTTATATCCAACTCGAACAGATTAATAATTGTGTTTTTAAATTTGTGTTTAGATAGTATATATATGTTATGTGTTGTTTCAATATTTATTAAATTAATCATACAAATGAAATCAAAATTCTTTTTGAATAGTTTTTTTTAAAACCTGTATGTATATTGTGCTTGTTTTTGATAAACTATTTTTATTTAGTGTCTGTATTTTACACCTTCAATGTAAACTAACATTACTCTTATAATAAATATATTTTTACCAATTGGCTCTTTTTTTTACAGCTAACCTTTTCTCAACTCAAGATTTTTCATTACCTAGACGTTAATGTATCACACAGTCTATGGTAAACTTTTGCTTATTGATTGTTAAAAAAAAATTGTCACATTTGTATTTGCCCTTTAATGATGGATTTTACCCTTTAATGATCACCAAAGGCAGTAATTTAACTTAAGAAATATAGGGCCATTATCTGCAATTCATCTTGAACCTTTATCAGTTTCTCATTACAACTAGAAATTTAATATTTATCTCCTTTTTGTCACTAGTCTTTTTTTACTGTCTATTTACTAGTTAGCAATCACTTAAAATTTTTCTACGACTCCTTGAGGATTGATAATATTTGCTTGTGAAATGTTCCACAACTAAATTTTTGAATGAATTTTTTTAACTTCTGTTTGAAGCGCATTTGTTTAATTAGTCTATACTCCCTTGTTTTATTGTTTTTGCTGTTTGATCATTTTTATTTGATGCTGATGCATTAAAAATAGGTAACAGATCAAGAAACTTGTCTGCAAAACTGATTTGAGCTATTTTTTAAACGCATTAATGACCCATTTATGAATTCCATTAATACCTCTTACTGAGTAAAAACATTACCTTTTAAGTTTTTAAAATTCATTTTTTGTGTCACTTAGTTCGTCCTATCTAAAGATGTTCAGTGTAGCGGTCTTTATTCATCTTATATTTTGTTTATTTAAACTTAAGCAGAAAGAATAATTTCATTTGGAAATTTATTTGCCCATGTCCTTGTGTTGAAATAACGTCGCATTAGAGCTACACCAGGGCTATTTTTTGCCCTGGCAATTGACAGGCCTCAAATTTTAAACACTACTTAGTGACAAATAGTCTAGGAGATAAACTTTAAATTTTGGCAGTTATCGAGAGATTAGTTTGCAAGGCAAGAGATTAGAAAAAAAAAACCAACAAAAAAAGTCAAGGTCTAATGTAATTCTTTTGTTTAAATAAACTTTTTCCTAAAGAGGCAGAAGTTGTAGGCATTTTGTAGTAAATGTAAAGGTCTCAAATGATGAACAGAAGTTATCATAATTTTTAATGAAGTTATGATCCTTTGGATGTATCCCCAGTCCCCACTTGTGTAATGACTTAGCAGGAAATCCTGAAGAATAAAGGCCACAGTGGCTTAATACTAACATAAAAATTCCAATCTGATATAAACGAAAAGCGATTCAGTTTCCACTAATCCCATAGACTAATAAAATAACCACAGCAAACATAGTTCGAGGACATGGATATCAGATTTACATTTTGAGAATGGGATTGACAACAGCTTTCATTTTGCTTGGCCAAATCCAAAACAAGTTTCAAAATAGAATATCCTTTGTTACCTCTATTAACTTAAAGTGTAATAAGTAAACTCCTTCAGAAATAAAAATAAACAAAAACCAATTCCATAAAAAAGTTCATTTTTTATTAACAATTGTGATACACAAGCCTCTCAAGCCTGTTCAGAAATGATGATGTGATATCAGTAAGCAATGGACTTAAAAGCAATGATATTTTGAATTATTTTCAAACCAAAAAACTAAACCAGGAACCTGATTCAACACCTTTGCACAAAGAAAGATGTGCTTAAAGTATAAGTGATTAAAAATACAAACATCATATAATCACTGCATAATTCAAGCCGTAAGCCCATGCACCTGGGGGAAAAAAAGATACAATATAATTTTTTCTTTTAAATATTCTGAATTCGGTCAAACAGTAATCAACAATAAATAGAGGCTCCATACAATAATTTCACAAGTCAAATATCTTTATATTACAAATTCATATAAAAAAGATTTATATTACAAAGGTATCATTTATGCAGTGATTGAATAGGGATCCTGACAAAGCTTCTAGGTTTGAACCATGAGGCACAACTCAAAGTGGGCGACATTTGATGCCCCCACTTCATTGGCTCTTTTGTGTGCTGCCCCCTGGTGGAAGAGAGGACAGGACATAAAAGACTGATGACATTTGGTTTTCTGTACAGAATTATCACTCTACATGGATTGATGAAGCGATGTGGATGGTTGGAAAGTATCTCAGTCTTCCTCCTCTTCAGGGTCTCGTTTTCGCTTCTGCCCACGCGTACCTATCAAGAGAAAAAAAACAGGGTCAAATGGCGGTCCAATCATGTTTAGTTTAGTTTGAATTATCGTCGCACTAGAGCTACATGATTGCTATTGGCGACGGGCGTTGTAATTTAGAACTAGTCAATGGACGAGCCAAAACCCGAGTAGGCACCCAACGCAACAGTTAAAGGCGACATTGGGACTTGGGAGCATATTTAACGAGAACTCCCTTTACACAGGGTATTATTCTTTGGACATTTTTAACCTTTGGACCTTTTAACCTTTGATTGCATGCAAGTCGAATGCCTAACCGACTGGGCTCCCCAGCCCCAATTAATGATTCACTCAAATCCTGTGACATTTTCACCGTTATTTTTGACAGTTCTTAACTTAAGACATTCAGAAGGACTTATAGTGTGCTTTCATAGTCAGTATCTTACGAACATTAAGAATTATAGGCTATACTACAACAAATACTTAATACACTGACCTGTCCCTAGATTATAAAGAATCTTGAAGAAAAGTTTATATTGCCAACAATTAAATAAGAATGGAAAAGGCCCGGGTTTTTTTTGTAGGTGTGTCTGCACCTCCCAGGGTGAAAATCTACAAAACACGAATCAACTCCTTCCACTAATCACTTGAAGCATCAATAAATGTTTTTTTTTAAATGGAAGTAGGATATAAATATATTTGAGGACCAAGATACAATTAGACTTGTCTTAACTTCACCAAAGACAGAACCTTTTATGTTGTAGAATGCAATTAAAAACTTAAACTGTTATTTTTTAAATCGCATATTGCCACATTAATTATCAACTTACTTTCTTCTTCCTCGTCAACTTCTTCTTCATTGCCTTCGTCACTATCATCCTACAAAGAAAAAGCAAATTTTAAACAAAATGAAAGATACATCTTTCAACAAAGAACCATCTAACCAGAATAATAATGCAAGGTAAAAATAACTTGATTGAATTTGAATCCTTAATTTTTGAAAAATTAACATAGTAACTGCAGTAGCAAATTATGCAAAGCTCACTCCAACAAGGAAATTTTTAATTTACATTGAGAGTAAATAGTTTTTACAGGGAAATTTGGCCAAAAATAACTCAATGAAACATTAAATTTACGTCTTAGGAATATTCTTAAGAATATTGACAAAACTTAACATACTTCTTCATCAGCATCCTCATCATCCAAATCATCATCTTCCTCTTCATCATCATTTAATTCATCTTCTGCTTCATCTAAAATAATGAAAAAGTTGAGTGTAAATGAAAAACTAAAAAGTCTACAAAATATAAGTTATGAAAAAAAGTCATATTAAAAAGGTTTTCAAGGAAAGTAAGAAACAGTTATGGAAGACGAAATCTACCAGCGGAAATCGGCCCAATTAACAACTCCTTAACAATCCATAAATTCCAAAATTATAAACGATAAGTTCAGTTTTCAAAAAGTTATCAGAAATCGTGAAGTATTATTCAAAACTTTGAAGTCTACTTACAGCTGGACATTATAAATTGGCAATTACAACAAATATTATCAGAAATAATCAGATATATTATATATAATCAGAAATTACGGAAATGCAAATTGAATTGTTCATCTTTAGAAACGGAAAATTGAAGATCTAATATTATTGTTAAGATCTTTTTACGTTATGGAAGTAAATGCAAATTAAGTGAGAAATTGTTATAAAAAAAAGCTAAAACTAAAATAAAAAATACATAACAAGCAATTGTTCACGAAATATATGATAAAACTAAGAATATTAAGCCACACTATAATATAATATTGCTAAGAATATTAGCTTAAGATAGCCCACACTAGATTAAACCATTGATATTTTTTTGTATATACAGTCGAACCCCGCTTAGTGAACCCGGGATATAGTGAACCCTCGCTTATAATGAACCTTTTTAGTGGTCCCTTCCGAACTCCTATAATTAACTAATGTTATTTTATATGGATATAGTGAACTACTTCGAAAATGGGAGTTCGCTTATAGTGAACTTAAATTCCAATTCCTTATTATTTTTTGGTTCCGTTCTCCATATTTTAAGATATACTATAAATGGCAAGTGGCAGCGAGATAGCAATCTTTAACAATGTGCCATATTTCAGCCTATCCTTCCCATCATATTGTACTCAAACTGGACACCTGTTTCAAAGTAAACATACCTTTTCTTCTCTCCCCCCACACCCTCTCTGGGTTCCAGGCACCACCCTTTATTTTCGAACCATTATTCATATTCCCCATCCCACTCGTACACACTTTCTTGGAAGGCAATGTGTCCATACGACACGATACCCTTTCCAGGACGTTTTGTCACGGCTTTACGACAATACGCACTGGTGTTGCAACTTCTCCCCCCTTCCCCCCTGGAGTAAAATGAAGACATTCGTCTTCCCAGCTACATATTCTTTCTTTTCAAATACCCCTTGAAAACTGGAGGTAAGTGGAACTGTCCAATTGTCCAATTCACATGCACTCCTTATTTCCTAATGAACTCTAATTGTAAACAATCCAAAATTACCAACTTCTTTCACAGAATGTAGGTATATATAGAGGTAACAAATTAAATTCATTATTACTTAATTATATGTATTTACATTCTTTTTGCACCAATACTTATTTTGGGAAAATTTCAAAAATTAATTAATATTTTTTTTGAAAATTTATTAAATAATTAAATTATTTATTCAATTAATTCAAGGTATGCAAAACCATTATTATTCTTATAAAAGCGTATAAATATCTGATGATATATAAATATATCGTATAATACTTTATTCCAGAAAATTTTGATATAGTGAACCAGTTGTTGGTTCCGTTGAGGGTTCACTATAGCGGGGTTCGACTGTATGACGATAAAAATTAAAAATTACCTTCACCATCTTCATCCAATTCATCTTCACTATCATCACCATCTTCATGAACTTCATTTCCATCACTATCTTCTTCATTAGCTATTCAAAAGTAAAAATTACATTTTTATATTTTATTACAACAAAAAGCTAAACAAAAACAATACTAAAAATAATGAATATAGAAAAAAAATTGAAGTATAACAAGATTATGTAACTAAAAGGCTTAAATTGGAGATGCCATAAGTATCAGGTAAATCTTATAAATTTGCCACCACTCTACAATTAGTTGGCCATATGCAGAAAAATTATCAACTTAGAATTAGAGTTTTAAGTATTGGTTAGGGTTTTTAAAAAAAATAAACAGCCGGCAGAAGAAAGCCATTTCCTCAAAGCCGCTCAATAGACAATATAAGACAGCAAGGTTCAACAATAGCTTTAAAAAAAACTTTAAAATATATAAAAGTTGAAAACTAAAAACTAATGGAATAGCATAAATATAAATAACAATTGCATCATCTGCACATCAGCAAAGCTATTGGTGACAAAACAACAAAACGAATCAAGAAACTAAAAAAACTTTCTTTCTTAGGAATATTATGAATATTTACCCTAAATAGTCCCTTACCCTATTGCTTTATAGTCAAGAAATATTTTAATTACTGCACAATAATCAATAAAATTTGACCTTGGAAAAATTGATTTTCATGATTATTTAAAGAGGAAATGGTGCAATGGATATACAGTCGATTCCTGTTAACACAAACTCGAAGGGAGCACAAATCTTTTCATGTTAACCGTCAGGATTTTTATTACATTAAACCGGTAAATAAGTAAACAGAAAATTCTTTTCCTGCAGGCTCAAATCGGTATACTACATAGATCACTTCAATTTTATACATATTTTTTTTTAAATCGTTGAAATGTTACTTTTAGATACACTGTAATAAGACGACATTTCAAAAAAAATTGTTGTCAACATCATTACATTTTTTTAAGATTTGTTTCTAAAAAAATAGGCTGCTGCTTTCTTGATTCATTTTGAATGAAAATCATTAAGTTTAAATGCAAATTAATTCTAATTTCATATGTTATTTAACTTCAACCTCTGTAGAGAAACATCTACGCTTTTTCATGACGTAATGGATCAGCCTACACACTTGCCAAATAACTCATTCGATTAAAATTGACAAATCAAGGAAGATCTCACGATTTTCTCAGAACCAGAAAAAAATGACTATTTTAAGAATATTTGTGGGGGTTTTTTTTCTTCATTTTTTTTATTTTAAGCTTTGAACAACTAATGGAAAAAAAAGACAAATCAAGATTTTTTTGTTCGGGTTAAGCATGATTTTGCATAAAGCGATTTCACTTAAGGGAATTTTTAGCATTAGCTCAAAGCTTTTTAGTCCGGTAAAATGCTTGCTGTTTCCATTAAGCAAAATTTCGTGTAAAGCGAGTTTGCATTAACAAGGTTCGACTGTATTTCACATTGTGAGTGGTAACAGTACCAGTTATATTGTTTTTATTTTTAAGCCTTAAAGAATTACATTCGTTTTGAACAAACAATATTTTCTTACTTTACTGAAATGAATGTTGTATACAATCTTTTTTTTTAATACAAATAAAGCCTTTGTCTGTTAGCGAATCACATTAAATTGGTGTTAAACCATTTCACTTAATATTTCATATTATGTAAATTGTAAGTTTTCTGACAACATTGGTGTTTGGGAAATTCTTTGCATGCTTGAAACTTAATTAAATTAAAACCGATTAAGTTCAATAAATAGCAGTAAAAAACAAGTTACATGCAAAGAACTGTTAAAATAAAAACAGCTGATGAAAAAAAATGCTTATTTGAAAGTGAAATTGAAACACCCAATGAAATTGCAGGAATGGCAAAAATTATTACTTTACAGTTACATCACATGAAACAAAATCTAAGATTATATACTATAATACAACATACCATCATCATCATCTGCTTCTGAATCCTCAGCCTCTCTGTCTTCTCTATCATAACCATCAAGAAACTTTAAACTGGCTATGAGTGCAAACACTTCACTTCTATAGTTCTCCACGTTCGTTACTTCACAATTAAACAAATCAAGATTCTTTAGGTTTTTGAACTCTTCCTAGAAAAAAAAAATCAAGCAATACTTAAATAAACTAATAGTTGCTTTGGGAAAAGGCATTTGATTTCTTAAATATGCAAAGTTTAGAGTTATATTTAAAAAAAAAAAGGATTTGGGAAAAATTAAAATTATTTAGAAAGATGTAATGATGATCAAATGATTTTCAAATAAAAAGTCTGATTTAATATTCTTTAACCTTAGAAATTAGTTGCAATAGACCTAGAAAATAATTCAATATTTCTACTTAATAAATATATAACTAAATCCACTCCAGGTCTTAGTAGCTTAAAAACATTTTTATATTATTTAAAGCATTTCAAACCTTAAGATATTAAATACAAAGACAATTTTATACTTACCAATGGCTTTAAAGTGTTAATATCTTTTATTTTGTTTCCACTCAAATTAAGATGTGTAAGCTTTGGACTTCCATGTAACCAATTTAAACCACCAGAAATTCTGTTATCACTTAGCTCCAACTGCAAAATAAAAAATTACGTGGAAATATGGATTGAACAAATTTATTCCAAAGGAACAAGTTGTTCAATCCATATTCCCAAGAGTCTTGCATTGAAATGAACAACCCACCAATTGCCATACAACTTTTAACTTTTCAGAGAGAAGACTTTTTAGGCCCATATACAGCATATATATGTGTGTACATTTTCTTTCAAACTTTTTTTTCTTATATAATTTATACCACTGAAATTATAAGTGTAGCTGTATATTTTTGAGGGATACGTACATAGAAAAGAATTACTAAGAAAAGAATATGCATAAATCTGGTAAACATACCAGTTCAACTTCAATGGGACATAATGGGTAACTCTTTACATTGCCGTAGCCAATATTATATTTAAAAAAATCCAACTTTTATTATTTATATATATATCAAGGAAGACGGGACATCCCCTGACCGAGACTGCCTTATCAACGCCCAGCCAATACTACTAGAGGTACAGAGACCAAACTTTAGGAACCTATTCATTTTGTACCTACTAAAGGAAAATAACCAAGACTAACCAACCAACTATAAACCAAGTCTTTCAGTATGTAGAGTGAGATATCAGAAACTTGATATTCGATCTAACAAGTATAGACTGTATTTTTATGTTACGAATTACATACAGTTCAGCTCATTACAAAATTCAGTTTTCCACCCCTGCTATACATAAACTTTACGGCAAAAATACACCTTTCTTAAGTTTTATTTTTCAGCTTACAGTGAAAAAACCCCGCCTAACTACAAGCTCCTTTTGAAGTGACTTTTCTTTTAGAGGATCAATGATACAGAAGAGGGATCTACAATCATTCCAAGATGGAAGACTCAAGAAAACAACAATTTCACTTTACCCAGGGCCGCAGCGATCCAGATATGAATTGGTTCAAGCAATCAGAGAAGTATGCAAATGATCCCATGTGCAGAGGTGGAGCTATAAATGAGGTCGCTTTACCGACAAATCAGGGTGGAAAGATGCGTTAAATCGACGATTAGTTATTTCAGAATGATTTTTCTAAAACTGACGTAGAAAGGTACGAAAATGAAATTTGGGATCGTGAAGACGGCCCACCTAAACTTGAAATCAGTGAAGGTATGACAGTGGAAACTGAAGGCTACACTGTCAAAAGAACATATTCCAACAACGATGAAACTGCAGAAGAAAATTTTAACGAGCAGAAAATTGTGGCAAAAGATAAATGAAGTTTAGAAAATTATATTTGTTTTGGAAGAGCGAGCCCAGATAAAATCGACATATCCTCATATCAGAACGGAGGATAATATCCTGATGGGTACTGACCAGTAGAGAGAGGATCACTTGGTATAAATTAAAATTTTTCATAAAATCAAATCATTGTTACTAAAAGTACACCTGTGTGCATAATAACTCACCTTTTTTAAGTTTGGCAGTTTGGGGAAACCTTTAAGGCTAATTAACCCAACATTAATAAGGCTTAGTGATTCCAAATTTACAAATTCTTCGGTTAAACCAACTATCTGTGTGCTTCGACAGTTGTCTAAATTTAGTTCTTTGATCTAAAAAAAAAAATTAGATTCAGGTATAACACATCTATTAAAATTTTAAAAGTTTTTAAATTTCATTAATACCGTTTTAAAAGCATTTTTATAATTTAATAAATTCTTAAATACACACTTATATTTTTAAATTAATAAAACACAAATACATTTAAATTTAAACTAAATAATTAGGGGGAAAGTATATGCTTTTTTCCTTCAACAAAGTAGTAACTAAAATAAACTGAAACTTAAAATATTTTTTTAGACAAACATTTAAAAGCAGAAAAATAATCATTTTTATAAAACTATGCAATTACATGCAAAATTGCACCCCCTTCTCCCTCCCACCTGCTAATTATCTTGCAAAAAAAATAGTCAAAATAAAATAAAAATAATGAAATAATGCTGATTTCATAAAATCAAATCATAGAATTGTTTTTGTACTACTTTTATACAAAACTTTGATAACCTTCAATTCATGTTTAAATTTTGCATTACATTTTCCCCAAGTTATAATATCGAAACCTCAACGTATGTACGAAGTAAATAAGGAGACCAACGACACACGAAAAAAGTTATTGTAACTAATTATTTACAAAAATAACAAGCTATAAGTAGGCATATAATGGAAATCGGAGATAAGTTATAAAGTAGAAACAATTTTGGTGCACTATATGTCTGCATTTATGCAAATAAACACTTTCGGCGGGCGCTACGCGGTCCTTTTGAAATGTACATCACTACGGGAGCAATGTTACTCGCCATTGATTTACAGGAATATACAAGCATGTCAAGTTGTTATAGATAAGGAAAAATTATGAGTTCGAATAACTAAAATATATTTTTAATTTTTATTATTTAATTATAATTAAAATATTGAATAATTACCACTGATGGTAGCCTTCCACGCTTTTCCAGCTCGATCCGCTTCTCCATGTTGCCGACTTTTTAACTCGCAACGCAAAAGCAAAAGCGTTGAAAAACGATGCTCACTTGTTCAACAAGACGATGGAATGTCGGTTGCCAATAAATAGAAAGATAATACCACTTTTTACGTCGGGTGCACACATTTTATAGCGTTTTTAGATTAAAAACAGTAATAAATGCATTTATTTTTAACGTTTCGAAACTTAAATTTTCGATTTGATGGATATTTATTGCCCATTTTTAAGTAATTTTTAATTTTTTTAATCTATTGCCAAAGCCTTCATTTTTTTTATCAAGATTATTTAGTTCTGTTTTGGCAGGTACATTTTACGCGGGAAAAATTGTTGTCTTCTCTGGACTAGGGATGGGAAACCGAAACCGGTTTTTTGAAAAACCGGTTTTTTGCCCTCGGTTTTGACCGAAAAACCGGTTTTTTAATGAGGCCGGTCTAAACCGGAAACCGGTTTTCTGTCGAGAAAACCGTCTAAAAACCGGAAACCGGTTTTTTATCAAAAACCGCCATCGACGTTTTTTTTTATAATAATAATTTTTTTTTTTCAAATTGGAGTTTGCTCTTGTTTGATCAATCGTTTTTGAAGTCTTCATCTTTTATAAACTTCGGTTTTCACATTTCTATTCAAGCTTTCCTCTTAACAGAATAAAAGTAAAAAGTTTCCGATTCTGTCCTTACATGTTCCGTGGTGTTCCATTCGATCTCTTTAATCAGGTCTCACTCTTTTTACTTTTTTATCAAATAATTTGAAACTTTCGGCAACGGTATTATGATGTTGTCAAAACCGTTACGAAAATTGTATTTCTACACTAATGGGTCCTGATTCTGAAAAAGTAGTTTTTAAACATTGGTTCGTCTGTTTATCCCACTTTACAGTTTGAACTAAAAGAGCTACGGACTTCAAGTTTGGTTCACGACTTCCTATACCTATCAGACGTCATAATAAATTTCAAGGAAATTGCATATATGCGTAGGAGAAGCTGCGGTAGAACTTTTTTGGTTTTAAAGGTATTGCCGAAAATCTAAAAGCGATACATTTCAAGTTTGGTACATATGTATTCCCAGTACTTATTGGCTATCAAAATAAGTTTTATGAATAAATTGCGCATGTGCAATGGGTAGCTGTCACAGGACTTTTTTGGTTTTAACGGTATTGCAGAAAAACTGAAAGAGGATACCGACTTTAATTTGATACACGTGTTCCCAGTATCTGTCGGACGTCAAAATAGGTTTTCACGAAAGCTACATCTGCGCAATAAGAAGCTGCCATAGAGATGTTTTTTTTATTTTGAAAGTTTTGAAAATACCTTTTTATCTTAAGTGTTTCGGTAGGGTAGGGTAGGTACATGTATATTCCGGCTTGTGTGCTTGATCAGAGACCCGCTTATAAGCCTTCGTCGAGTAAGCCAAACGCAAAAAGAGTTTTTAATGTCACAGAGAAAAGAAGTACACCCAGGGCGAAGGCGGGAATCGAACCCGCACCCGTTACAGTGTGCAGACCGCTGGCCCCTGCGATGCTAACCACTCGGAAATCCGTGCCCCATCTTAAGTGCTTCTGATATGAAGTTAAATTTTATATTCAATTCCTGTTTTTTTTTATTTAAAAATATAGTAGATTAATCTTTGATTTGGTTTTTCGATTACTCTCCGGCAATTTTTGTAATATTGCAGTTGCTTTTCTGCTTTCCTAAAGTTCCAGATTTCTGATGAATATTTCTACTTTCCTCATAAAGTTGCTGTGTTATCCATTCTATTTCAATGATTTATCGTATACCCAGAGCTTCTGCTTTGTGTTAATGTGTAACAGTTTCAAGGTTCGAATCCCGAATTTTGCATGGTTCCAGGTTCACATACTATATGTTTCATCTTCATCCCCTAAATAGGTCAATAAAATGAGAACCAAACATGCTTATAAGAACTAAACTAGCAGAGTAGTACGTAAGAGGTTGACTTCTTAACCAGAGCATAATTAAGCTAAGAGGGGCACAGCAGGTTTTGTCTAGCTTCCTCTTTTCTTCCGTGATTAAACATTTGCACAGTAAATGGTAAGCAAGGACCAACAGTCGAAGAAAACCAACAGTGACAATCGACAATCCCGATCACAGTGGGCAACACTGCAAAGTGAGCGCCAATGCTAGAAACACATCCCATTCCAATATTCTACATCCCCAAAAATGTTTTAATGGACCATGCATGCCTCAATATTTTAATGAAATTTTCTGAAATTTGAGGATAACGCGCATCCATACTGTTATCAGCAAATTTCAGATAATTTCATTAAAATAATGAGGCATACATCGCTTAAAAATTAAACTAAATTTTAATTTAATTTAACTCAATGGGAAAGCGTTTATTTAAATTTTAAAAATTAAATAAGAGGTATTCTAGCATCTTTGTTAATTCAGGTTTTTTTTCTACGTAAACATGCTGTTTAAAAAGTTTTTTTAAAGTTAAATTGAATGCATTAAAAAATCTATTACCTTCTTCAATTAAACAGCCCGAACACTTCATTATTAATGGTCAATGGACCCCTGATATAAGATACTTTTTTAAAATACTTTTTGTCCGTCATCTGTCATCCGTCTTTTTGTCCTTCCACTCATGTATCAAAATCAGGGCCCGATCACTGAATAGGCCGGGGAAGCCTGGGCTTCCTCCTCAAAATTTGAAGGGGCCCCCAAATCACCTTTTTTTTAAACACTAATTCTGTTAAAATTCCCACATTTTCAAACACTTACGTTCCGAAAAAAAAATTATTTTAAGTTTGGGATAGGTTGTCTGCGGGCAACAAAATAAAATTCCCCATGACGTAAACTTTTTATAGTATTCTTTATAAAACTTTAAGCCACTTTTGGGGGCCCCTTCAACTTACGAGTTTATGTTACAAGATATCTGGAAACAAAAAAATTTAAAATTGTAATACTTTTTAATCGTATTCCTCATTAAAGCTTAAGTTAAGCCACTTTTAAGGAAGTCTGGGCGACAAAACAAAGTTCCCCGTTGCATAAACTTTTTATGGTTTCCTTTTTAAAGTTTTAAGCCACTTTTGGGGCCCTTCCAACTTACGAGTTTGGGATATGGGATGTCTGGGCAACAAAAAAGAATTCCCTATTTGTGAACTTCATATGGAATTTTTTTACAGCTTTAAGCCACTTTTGGGGCCCCTCCAACTTACGAGTTTGGGATATGGGATGTCTGGGCAACAAAAAGAATTCCCTATTTGTGAACTTCATATGGAATTTTTTTACAGCTTTTAGCCACTTTTGGGGGCCCTTCCAACTAACAAGTTTGGGATATGGGATGTCTGCACAACAAAATAAAATTCCCCATTTTGTAAACTTGTATAGTATTCTTTATATGCTCTTAGCCACTTTTGGGGGCCCCTTCAACTAACGATTTTATAATACGGGATATCTGGAAAACAAAATAAAATTCACCATCTGGGAAACTTTTAAAAAAAAGTAAATTCATTAAAACTTTTAAGTTGAGCCACTTTTGGGGGCCCCCATGTCCAACTTACAGATGAGATCCCTGATCCCAAATAAATGGAAATTTATAAAGGCCCTGTTTTTTTATAAGACTTTTTTAAAAGTCAAAAAGAAAAAAATTGTTTTACATTGTTGTTGAGATTTTAAAAAAATGTTAGCTAATGATGCATTTACAGTAATACACATCATACAATATCTGACTTTTAAAAAACCCTCGAATTTAACTTGCAAATAATACACAATGTATCCCTGAAGTTTGCAAAACAGACTGTGGGAGCCTTGCTTAAAACAAACTATAATTCAGAACATAAGAGGCAAAATATTAATTTACTAAATTTATTGTGAAAATACTAAGTATATGATTTTCTTATGTGCAGGGGTCTTCGATCAGGATAAATCAGGGCACTGGGTATAAACTTCCTTGGGGCCCCCAGAAAGAATCTGTATTTGTTTGAAGAATTAAAATACGTATATTTCATGTACATGTGGACGCATAGACTCGCACACACATTTAATACATATCATGAACCCCTTCCCCTAACTGTTTACCTTTTTGGAGAGGGCTCATTAGTCATTTGTTTGTTATTAAAATAGAAGAGCTTAGTGGAAGAACATGTAATGTGACATTTTTGAAAAAAAGATTTCTGGGTTATGAACACGTTATTTCATCCTTTAAAGATAGCAAGTTTTACCTTTTTCATAAACTTTCAGTTTAGTGTATTTTTTACCGTTTGCAAGTGTAGTTGTTAACGTATCCTAGTGCTAACTAAAAACTTTGATGTTCATTATCTCGTTTTCGCCTTTTTGTCACACAGCACGTTCTTCCACTAAGCTTTTCGATTAGAAGATTGATCGCATGATGAACATTATATCTTTTTAAGCGAACCATCTCATTTCATTTTAAATTTCCGCTTTTTAGACCCAGAGTTCTCATTCCATTTCTTCGCCATCACTCATTAGGCCATCACGAAAATACAACTTCGAAATATAAATTTAAATCCGAAAAGTTTCGAAAGCATATAATTCCAGCAAATTATATTTTCTTTACCCACGAAAACAAATAAATTAAGCCATTGCTTAGCTGACCGCTGATAAGTTTGTTTTTGTTTGCAATTAAAAATCAGTACCTTGGCAGAGTTGAGTAATCAGTGCTCCTGCTGTGATGCGATTCAGACTATCCATAATTACTTCAAAAATTTAAAAACTAATATTCATTTACTGTGTTTGATTTGGATCTATTACAGAAATATATAATCCCATTTTACAACCTCGCAATTATATTATAAATATTAATTTTCAAAATAAAAAACTAATGTTTGAATTGAGTTGAACTAAGCTCCTCTTTGTTGCAGCATAAATCCAGCAAAAACTCACCAATTACAAAAACAAACAAACTATAAACTCCTCAACCATTCTTAATACTACTACGAATAAATTTCTAATTTTAAATAATTATGCTTTTATATTGAATATTTTGTTTTTGCCCTTGTTATCTTATCTTAGCTTGTGGTGGTACTGCTGTATTTTGGGTAATTTGTTTAACAAGTTTTTGATATTTTTTCTATAATTTCATTTGATGGGAAAAAACAATTGTAAGGGAGTTCTGTTTTCACATTATGTGGATATTCATACCGTTTTTGAAAAAGCATTGTAAAATAAAAGTTGTGATGCAGACATAAGACACAAATGGGACATAGCTATTAAATATTAAGTTTTGTTTGATGCTGTATTGTATTGGTTAAATAAAAGAAGTTTCTGCAACAAATTTTGATAAAGTATTTTGTTCTGCAGATTGAAGATTTGCCAATTCCTATCTCTCACACATACATGTATAAATAAAATACCCGAAACAAAGTAATAAAGTTCATAATATAAATTTATAAATACAGTGTATTTCAAAGTGTATGTTAATTTTTTTGTGAATTATATTTATTATATGGCTTTGGAATGTCAAATAAGAGTTTGAGTCGTGCTTGGAACTTGGAACAACCAGACCATGAACCAACAGATACAAAACATTTTTATATTTTCTGCAGCGGAGCTTTTTGTTGTGCGACTATGTTGTTTTGATAGGTTTCTGTAGGAGGCCCACCAACATTATTATAATTCCTCAGAAACTTTCTGATGCTTGGAGGAATTATAATAGAAAATTCCTTGTCATGAACATCATGAGTTCAACAGGTTTAATTTTAAAGATTTGCTATGCCAACAACAGTTACGTGGCCATGGGTAACATAACCTTTTACTTATTAAAAGCTGTCGTCACATTGCATATGTTGGCCCATTAGTTGAGTTGCGTATTTGCCTCAGGGGCCCCCAAAGGCAAGGGGCCCCCAAATCAAAGGCAGGCTTCCCTTGCACAAAAGTCTTGATCGGGCCCTGATCAAAATCATAATTGGTTCATAATTCTTTTAACAATAGCATCACAAAATGAAACTTTTAATTAATATCTTTATGTGTTGTATAACTAAATGAATTTTCGAACTTTGAATACCCTACCCCCAAGAAGTATACCTCAATACTCCCGCACTAAATTTCCTCAAAAATCGTTAGAAAAAAAATATAAAAAGAAATAAAGTTACAAGTAATCTGTTTCGCAATTCCAAAATAGGCAGATGCAGGGCAGATGTTTATGGCTATAATCTATAATAAATTAAAAAGTGTTGCCTATTTCCTATGGGCAGAAAAGGAGCCAAGACTACAATAAATACAATTGAACATAGGTCTTTTTTATCGTTAGATATAAATTTGTGTTTTGATTCTTTCTGAGAGCGGAATTAAATTTATTACTAAGACAACTATTTTTATCGATCACGATGAATATGTTTGGTCTTCGATATGAAACAGGCGTGTCAGGCGCCAATGGCCTTGTGAAGTGATTCAGTTATCATACAAAGGTTTTGCTTATCGTGAGAACTGGGGCCAATTTAATTTTGTTCGATGTGATTCACCTAATATCTTCTTCTGAACTAAATATTACTCAATCTAATCTAAAATTGAAAAAGAAATAAATCGTTAGTTTAAGTTTAAAGCAGTACCCTGTACCTGTACGCCTTTTCCCATCTGACGGAAAATTATTTAATTTTGCTAGTTTAAACTATTTATTTGTAGGTATTTTAAATGAAAAAAAGTTGCCTCTTTTCTTTACACCCCTGACCCGGCTTAAAGACCATCTGTGCAACTTACGTTTTAAGCAAGTTTAAGAATGTGTCTTCATTTTGTACATTGAATGGAGGTAGAAACTATAAAGGAATGTTTCCTAAAACAGAGTAATGATCGTTTAAGAACAAAGTCGTATTGAAGTAAGTTCAATTTTAGCAGAGCGTGGTTAAATGTAATTAGAGATTATCTTCAATTATAAAACAAGAAATAAAACTTCTTCTATTTGTTTTTCTTTTAATATTCTGTGAAAAAACTTCACCAGTAAACACTAATCAAAACATTGGAATTCTTGTTGTCTCACAATTAGGTGTTGCCAACTTACAAAGATAAAAATTATGAAAATGCAATAATAAAATGTTACTGACGTCAACACTTTCCCTCATTAAATAATTTTGAAATACATACATTTAAAGAAACTTTAAAGAAGACAATTAAGCATTTAAAAATAAAGTAATTAAACATTTAAAAAAAAAACACTTAAATTGTCCTAATAAGAACTCATCATTTTGCAGAGAGTTAAAAGTCTAGGTTTGTGAAGGGGTTTAGTCATTATATCTGCAACCTGGAGTTCTGTTGACACTCTTTTGATCTTAATATCACCAGCCGTCACAAGTTCTCGAACAAAGAAGTGTCTGGTTTTAATGTGTTTGGTTCTTCGGTGATACTCGGGATTTTGTGCCAGTCTTGTTGCAGCCTCATTGTCAATCTGGAGTTCAGGTACTAAGGGTTGGTCCAATAGTTCCTCCAATAGACGTTTCAGCCACACGATTTCCCGAGCCGCCTCACTTGCTGCCACTATCTCTGCTTCAGTTGTTGAGATGGCAACAGATGTTTGCCTTTGTGATAGCCAGGAAATTGCACCTCCCGAATAAATGCAAACAACGCCAGACGTTGATCTTCCGGTAGTTTCATCTCCGGCATGGTCAGCGTCACTATAGCATTCAAGAATGCCTCTCCTATATGGCTTGTATGTTATTCCTTGAGTTGCTGTACCCTTTAAGTAGCGAAAAATTCTTTTCACAACTTGCCAGTCACTAACAGTTGGGTTTTCCAAAGCTCTAGATGCAACTCCAACAGCATAAGCAATGTCAGGTCTAGTGCCAGTCATGAGGTACATCAAAGACCCCACTGCTTCTCTGTAGGGGAATGTTGTTTCTTGTTCCTCCACTTTCCCTGATTGTGGACCCTTGATGATTGGAGTTGAAACTGGTTTGCATTCACTCATGCCAAAGCGCTGAAGTACTTTCATTGTGTAGGCAGTCTGGCTTATTTTTATTTCTCCACTATCTTGATGTTGGATTTCAAAACCTAAATAGTATGATGCAGGCTTTGTCGTTATCTTGAACTCTTTCTTTAGTTCTTGACAGAAATCTTCAAGTTGACTTTTGCTTGTAGCTGCTACGAGTCCATCATCAATATAAAGGGCCATCATGATCATCTGAGAGTTCTTTCTCTGTATAAATAAACAAGGATCTGCTTCACTTTCTTTGAAATCTAATTTCAGCAAATATTCTCGAAAACGCTTATTCCAACATCTTGGAGCCTGTTTCAACCCATATAAGCTTTTCTTTAGGTGGCAAACTCTGTTTGTGCCATCTTCAAAGCCTTCTGGCTGACGCATAAAGATATCTTCTTCTAACTCACCATACAGGAACGCGGTTGTTACATCAAATTGCATGATAGACATTTTTTCACTTGCTGCGACACTTATTAAACTTCTGATGGTTCCCATCTTGGCTACTGGACTGAATGTTTGATCATAATCTACTCCTGGTCTTTGCGAGAAGCCTTTAACAACAAGTCGAGCCTTATACCTTTCTATGGAGCCATCAGGGTTTGCTTTTACTTTATAAACCCATTTGCAACCAATAGGTTTCTTCCCTTTGGGTAAGTCTTCAAGAGTCCAAGTTTTATTCTCTTCTAGTGAATTTATTTCATTCTCCATTGCTTTCTGCCAATCATGTTTCTCTTCACTGTCGATTGCTTGTTTGTAGGAATTTGGTTCACAAGAGGCATAACTCGAAACAGTAGACATAATGAAGTCGTCGAATCTTTGAGGAGGCCGAAGAGTAGAGCGATCTCTCAGCTGCCTTTCTTCTTCAGCAACTTCCTCTTCACCGTCAGTCTCAGCATCACTTGGTTCCTCTTCACCGTCAGTGTCAGCATCACTTGGTTCCTCTTCTTGATGCTTAGGATCTTCTTTAATTTCTTCTTGCCCCTCTTCGCACTTTCCCTGGTTCGACTCTTCCTCTACTCTGACCTGCAAGGATGGCTTGGCGTAGTCGTCACATGTGCCTGGTCTTTCTTGAAAGATTACATCTCTGGATAGAATCACACGATGATCTTCCTTTATCCAGATTCTGTAACGCTCATCTCCATCGTATCCCACAAGGTACCCCTTAATAGCTTTCTTATCCATTTTCCTCCTATTTTGAACCGGAATGTGAGCAAAACATGTAGACCCTATTACACGTAGGTGTTTCAATCTGGGTTTCTTGTTTAGCCAAAGCTCATATGGGCTTGCATCTTCAACTGATGACTTTCCTGTTCTGTTGAGAACATATATGGCGGAACTTACTAATTCTGCCCAGATTCCTGCAGGGAAGTCTGCCTCAGGGTTTGAGTATTTAAAAGTTCTGGCCATTTCGACTATTGTACGAAATTCTCGTTCACTGCTACCATTCTGTTCTGGAGTATAAGGTGCTGTCAACCTTTGAGTGATTCCTTTAGAATGCAAAATTGTACGAACACTCTCGTTGTCAAACTCTCCCCCGTTGTCACTGAGTAGTTCTTGAATTGTATGTCCTACAGTTTCGGAGTGTTTAATCATGTGTTGTAACATGTTCTTCACCTCTGATTTCTCTTTTAACAGGTAACCGTATCGAAATTTTGTGAAACTATCTTTAAATACTAATAAATAACGTTTCTTTTGGAACGATATATTAAATGGTCCACAAATGTCAGCAGAAATGAGTTCACCTGGCCTAGAAGCCTTCTTTCTGGTACCAAACGGTAAACGATGTGTCTTGCCGTAAATACACGGCTCACAAATTTCTTTATCCATGTTTACACAGATGCCTAGTTCCTTTTCAAGAATTCTTTTCACATGACGCTTGTCTTGGTGACCCCATCTTTCATGGTACAATTGTAACAGATTTTCCGTTTCCACTATATTTACATCAGCAGTCACCTGTGGATATACAGTTCTTAGTGCAAGCTTGAAGAGTCCTCCACCTCGATTTCTAATACCAATTAACCTTACTTTGTTTTCGACAATTACCTTGCATGTATCAAGTGTTGAAGTAAAAGTGCTTCCTGGAAGTTTGTCATGAGCAGACAGTACAGAAAATAAATTTTTCTTTATGGAAGGAACATACCACACATCAGTTAATAATAACTTGTTCCATTTTCCATTCACAGCAGCTTCAACTTCAATTGTTCCTTTACCAAGTGCTTCAACACACCCATTAGCTGTGATCACCCTATGCGACTCTAGAAAGGGCTCGAAATTCTGGTACAAATCTTTTCGATACGTTACATGATTTGTTGCACCATTATCGACATACCAGTTCAGGTCATTACATTCGGTAGCTTGAATCTCAGAAGTCATTGACATCAGTGCCATATTTATATCCTGTTTAGATTCTTTTGGAGGTCTTCCATCAGATTTCCACTTGAAGCAGGCCTTCACTTTATGTCCAGACTTCTTACAATAGTGACATACTAGATTTGCATTTTGGTTATTCTTTCTTTGATAATCCTTAGTTTTCGACTTAGCTGACTTCATAAGCAGAACTTCTTGTGAGGAACATTCTTTTTCTTTTGATGATAATGCTCTTTCATATGCACATAACTGGTTTGTGAGATTGTCAATTGTTCTTTCTTTCTTCTCTAACAACAACCAGCTAGATTTAAATGAAAAATATTCATCTGAAAGTGTTCCTAAAATTTTACATATCAGCAACAGTTCTGGCAATTCACACTTACTTTCAGGGTCTTTGGAAATCTCCAACTTCAAACTATTCCACAAGTTTTTTAACTTTGATAAGTGACTAGCCATATCCTCACTTGTCTGCCGATTGTAACTGAAGAATTCTAAACACAAGTCATATGCTTTATCTTGGGAAACACCATCGTAAAGTCTATGTAATTCCTCCCATACCTCTTTTGAAGAACTGAATCTCATTATATTCTGCAACACATCTTCCTTCATATTCGATGTTAGCATCAAAAGTGCTCCTGTATCCGCTTTCTCAAAAGCAACCACTTCCTTATCATACGCTATTCGCTGTTGTTCCGTAGCACCAGTTCCGAGAGCTACCGGCCGTAGCAAAACGCCGTTGACAGCATCCGTGGCTCCTTGGTAACTACGTAACAAAATGGAAACTTTGTATTTCCATGTAGCCCAGTTGGATTTCCCTTCTAATTGTCCAATTGACACTTTATTTATCTCCATTTTTCTTTCGAAAACGAGAAACAGAAAACGAAAATATCCTTACTAGATTCGGCTTAGCGCAGTGGAAAAACGTGATGTTGACATAACCTATTGAAGTAAGTTCAATTTTAGCAGAGCGTGGTTAAATGTAATTAGAGATTATCTTCAATTATAAAACAAGAAATAAAACTTCTTCTATTTGTTTTTCTTTTAATATTCTGTGAAAAAACTTCACCAGTAAACACTAATCAAAACATTGGAATTCTTGTTGTCTCACAATTAGGTGTTGCCAACTTACAAAGATAAAAATTATGAAAATGCAATAATAAAATGTTACTGACGTCAACAAGTCGGTCGAAGACGTAGCGACGGTTTTCTTCTGAAGCGAATAATTCTTTCAACACTCTTACCAAGCCCCCATAAATTTTGAAGTTCGTATAAACAAATGTTCCTCGAATCGAATTCCGTTCGCTTGGGTTTCTCACAAATATGTAGGGGCCTGTAAAGGGGCACTCTCATTTGAGTTGCAGACGATATCTTTAGTCTCGTCCAGTTTAAATTTTAACTTTTTGTTTTTACATTAGCTTTTGGTATTTTTCCTTAATATTTTTCAACTTTCGTATTTTTTGTATAGCTTATATTTAATTGTTCGTAGTTTTTTTAGTTTGGTGATTTTAGTTTTTTTTAGTATATATCTCTTTCGTTTTTATTTTTGTATTGTTTTCGCGTTACGTGTTTCGTTAAACCTATATTATCTAATACAAGTACAGGGTTCAGGTCGAAAGTATGTGTTCCAATAACACAATAAATAAAAAATAATGTAATTAAAATTAATTATATTAAATGTAATTAATATAATTTATTTTTTTGATATAATTTAATAAACATGATTAAAACGCAGACATAATTTAAATCGCTGCAAAAAAATGAAAATATTACTTCGACATATGCAATGAAAGATATCCAATGAAACTAAAATACCAAAAAATGTTTTTTATTCGGAAAAAGTTTCCTATTAAGTAATAAAAAGTAGAAAAAAGGAAAAACATTTAAAATGTAAACAGCCAAGTACAGCCTTAGGCGCCAAATTAAACGAATGATTGAAAATGATTTTTGTTGTTTTGTCTGTGCATGGAAAAAGTGGCGAGGATCATTTGTTGATCCAATAGGCTCATCGCGTTTGTTATGCGGCCATTTTACTCATTTCAAAGTGTGACAAAATAAAAAAAAAAGCCTGGCACCAAAGTGTAGTCGGCCGGACTAAATGTTGCACGGCCGCACAGACGGCAAACGGTTGGAATTAAATAATAAAGAAAAAATGAAAGGAAATAGAGATTGAATAATTCAAAGCTTAATAAAAATACTCAAAACGTTATAAGAAAAACCGAAATAAGAAAGCAAAAAGGAACATTATAATCTTAAATATTAAGAAAGTAGGAAATAGGAAGAAAACCCGGAACTTAGTTTCCAACAAAAACACTTAAAACTGGCTTTGAACTGTTTTTTTAAATTCGAAAGTAAAGTAAAAAAATACCTCAATAGAAGAACAAATAATTATTTGAATATTAATCAAACAAATCAGAATTATTCTGTAATGTTTACAGCTATAGTTTCATTTAAAACAGTTTTTATTTTTATTTAATACATTAAAATTAAAGTTAAAAAGTAAACAAAATTCTTGTCTAGAAACACGAAATCTAAGCTGCACATGCAATGTTTCTTAGAATGTCTTCTCTTCTTCTTTCTTCATCACCCACATATTCACATAAGAAGTATCTTTCTCTGGCGGGAAAAGGTGAAGGTCATTATAGAGAGGCCAAATGAAGGATGCATGCACGGCATGGGATTTTTAAAATATATTTTTTAAAAAATAAGGAAATATAGATGGAATAATGCTAAGTGCTAAGATTAATAAAAAAAATTCAAAACAATATTAGAAAAGCTGAAATAAGAAAGCAAAAAGGAACATCATAATTTTAAATATTATAGAAGTAAGAATTGAGAAGACACCCTGGAACTTAGTTTCCATCAAAAAACACTTTGTAAAGAAGTCTCAGAACACAAGAAACCGGAATGGAAAATACGATATTATAAATTATTTATATACATATAAATAACAAATAATGATATGAATATTAATGAATCATCAATATTATTTTGTTAATTAATAATTAGTTAATGTTAATTACGTTATCATTAACTCTTTATGGTCAATTAGGTAATTATTAATATTAATTATGCTTAAGTTTATTGTTTTTTAGTTAATTTTTGCTTTTTTCAATTAATTAATAAAAAAATTAAAAAACCGGAACCGGTTTTTCAGAAAACCGGTTTTTTGCCATTGCAAAACCGGTTTCATAGAAAACCGGTTTTATAAAACCGGTTTTTTAGGGTCGGTAAAACCGGATCGGTTTTACCGGCGTTGTATAAAACCGGTTTTTGGAAAACCGGTTTTTTCTAAAAAACCGCCATCCCTACTCTGGACGATATTTTGCATTGCAGACACAAAAAGCAAAGCTCCTTCTACACCAAGTTGGGAAATAACGCGGGATGTCTATGGGAGAGAGTGGCTCAACCGGTTCGGTGCATTTTCGGCCTTCAGCGTATCGCAGCGCCTCTAGCGGGAAAAAGTTAGTGTGCATTAAAAACTGCCCCATAGACTTAGCATGGGAGGTGAAACGGGATGGGAGATGCTTGACTTCCCCCTAAAAAATCACCATGGCGGTACTTTTCAGCAGACGATCCTTCCCAGGGATATTCTTCTGCCTTAATTTAAGATCCTCTTCATTATTAGGTGCTTTAAACAAAGAAAATCGGTAATTAATTTCAGTTTTATATCAAGATTTGCATCCCGGAACATAACGCTTTTTCGTCATTTTCGGCCTTCAGCGTATCGCAGCGCCTCTAGCGGGAAAAACCTTGGCTCCGATCGAATGTATGGTGTGTCCTAACTTGGTGTAGAAGGAGCTTTGCAAAAAGTTTCGTTTTACTCCTTTAGGGTTCCCTTGTTTCTTTCTAACTTAACATATTTAGTTTAAAAGATGGATGTTGCTAATCAACGTGTTGGTCCATCAAAGAAAAAGATGTCGTTGGGGACCGAGTACAAAAGATATTTCAGGATTTTTTTTGGCTGAGTATGTCCATAACCATAGACATTATGATAACCATAAATCCGACATTGGTATTATTAGTATATCCTATATTAATTTTTTTAATTTATTCGTTATTTGTTAACTTATAAACTTATGAGTTTTTCATGATTTATTTTGAGACGGTCTATATTACAGAAAAACATTATAGTTAATACAAGAATAAAATTATAATAATAATATATTTATTCATGACTAAATACCACCGGTAGCCAAATCTTTTTTTTTATATAATTTAAATTCCTACGATTTTTTTTGAACCTATCGTTTTTTTTTTTTTTTGTTCTTTTTTCAATTGATGTTGGAGGAATAACATGGTAATTTTTCAATTTATAAAAGCCACACGTTGAATGTCACTTGCAACATATCTCAATGGGTCAGTATTTTAACGGATGTAATATTTTTCAGTGAATTCCTTCAAATCTAATGTAGCTAGGCTGTAAGTGAAATCCTAGTCGCTGGTCTGGCGACAAATTGCTAAATTTTGCTAGCTTTTAAAAAGTGATAAAAATAACTTTCCATCAACCATGTACCTCTATCAAAAGAATTGGATGTTATACTAATGTTGCACTCATGTAGAAAATGTTCGAGACAAGTTTACCGAAGAATAATCACAAGCAAAGACAACTTGATTTCGGCATGTTGTAAAACTCAAATTGCTTGGGCAGCAAAAGGGTTTCCCCTGCTTAAGCTTTAATTTTGACTTGTGATAATAAATAAACTGTATTTTTTACAATCATTATAAATTTTTTTAAAAAAACTTTAGAACTCCCTGAACAAGAGTGCTTTAAGTTTTATTAATTATCCATACTGTAATGAAGTCCTAGGTTGGGATCCTTCAATAAATTTAAATATTTGTTTTAACTTTTTCACTGAGTTACAAATGTTATTTCATGATTTCATATATACACCAATCTAAAAAAAAAGTATCTGAGGTAAAACCAATGGTACTTTTCCATTTTGCGTGTGCAAATATTGCCAAATAGAATATTCTGGTGGCAAAATAGTTAAAGGTTAGCATTGGAAAATATTCCTTTTCTCTGCAGTTGTACACTTCTTGCGACTTTAAACTTGCATCCAGAAAATATAAAAGTTTCAAACCAAGTTATTCAAAACAGTTTAAAACTAAACTCCTCAGCACAACAACCCATTAGTGTGCCAAGGCCTGTCTTGCCCATTTCAACTCACTTGCCTAAGCGCTCTGGGGTGCTAGACATATGTCCCGGTAAGGTCAACCTCACGGAGGACCCCACTGTTTAGTTCCCCACATGCTTGGTTCTTGTTTAATTGGCACATTTATAAGGTGAAAGAATGAGTCAACGGAAAGGATGAGTTCAATAAAAAAAAATTGGAGTTCGAGATTAGTTAATGAGACAGTTAGATCCTTTTCCATGGTCTGATGCAGATTTAATTGCTTATCTTTATTTTATTTTTAGTCGCATGGTTTACTAGGGTTTTTTCTTTTAATTGTTTTGCTAGTTAAAGGTAGTTTCATTTATTACCATTTTAATTTAAAATTTACAACATGTTAAAACTATTTGTTAACACTAATGTTAATATTTTACAGATACATGAATGATGAAGGTGTAGCCGAATACTTACAGTATGTCAAAGACCTTTCACGCCCTGAGAGAATTACATTGCATGCGAGTTTGCAGATGTCAACAGGTAAAATCAGAAGCTGGCTTCAACTACACAGGAGGAGTGTTATAGGATAGGTAAACTACTTAATGACGGGTGTATGCTTGTTTTGTCTTATGTGGTCCTCCTTGGCCCGGTTTAAGTGTTATGACATGTAAGCATTGTTTTCTTTTTATAGCAAGCAACTTATATTTTTACGCATTTATTATAGCTAAAATATATATGTTTTAAGAACTACTTTTTTGTTATGCAAGTGTAAATCTTGCAGTTTGGAGCCATTGGATTGACTAGATGTGGGTTTTTCAAGCAAAACTAAATATAATCTAATGTACTTTAGATAGTAACATGAATATTGATTTAATTCTGTGTGGTGGGGATACTTTTTGTCTGTAACTAAGACCAATTTTCTAATCTAAAATTAATCTGAACTTGTAACATTAAAAAATTAACTTTTTATGACTCAACTCATTGTATGTAATTTTAACCTAACTAACTTGGTAATTGTATTTTTATAGAGTGGAAATCATCCCTCGAGCTGAAGCAGTAGCAATGGCAGAGCCTGGTGATAGAGTGGATTTCATTGGCACATTCATAGTGGTTCCTGATGTAAGCCAACTGTTCACTCCAGGTTAGTCCATCATGTAGTTATCAATGTTATTCTCTTCTGACTTTAAAAAAAATAATTTTGGTGGAAGGAGTTTTGGGAACAACAGCGCACTTTACCAAAATGTTACCATTAGTAATAGTATTCCATACAAAAATTTGTTAGTTCCCAGGTTACCCTTTTTAGTTATACTCGTTCGAAAATACTAAATTTCCCATAGACCGCAATGCTAAATGAGAAAAAGTTCGGCTTAACTTTTCGGTTTCAAAAAATCATAACTTTCTTAATTCTTAAAATTTTGCAAAAATAAAAATACGTGTCTAATAAATTTGTCTCTAGTACTTGGAATAAAATCAAGATTAATTCTGTGACATGAAGATTTTGAGCTGGTCGATTTGATGTGGAATGACTCTATTATATTTTATATTAGGGTTAAATATGTTGCCAATCTTGCCAAATTATTACCTAAAACTCGCCAAATGGGCAAAATGTTTGTTTAAAATAATTTATAAGCTGGTTGGTTGTTCGAAGTTCATTGTGTTAGAGCTGTACAATGGGTGGTTGTAGCTACGTCTATTTTCTCGCCAAATTATTTTCCAAAACGCGCCTAATGAGTTAAAATGTTTTATGTGTATGGAGGGAATTGTGATGACATTTATTAGTGCATTTTGCAGCGTATTTTTGATTTTGGAATTTTAAAGCAATTAAACGGGATTTTATACTTTATAACGAGCGGGAAGAATAACTGATTTAAGTTTATGATCCCATAACAGGTTATATGTAACACAGACTTGGATCGATTTGATGCTTTTTTTAATCCGTGCGAAGTACGGGTATAAATTTGCTAGTAAAAAATATTTTCTAATAGGAAAAAAGTTTGAAGAATCGAATGATGTGCTTTTTGATATCATAAATGGCTTTTGACGATCAGAAAAAAAATACGAAAAAGATGATGCCAAATTGTTATTGGGATTGAAAGAGTTAAAAATGTTCGACAACATACAGGAGTTGTAAATGTCTTTAATAATAAGACATTGTTCTTATATAAGTGCATTTGGTTAATAGTTATTTTATTGTTTGTAATATTATTTTTATATTTATAGGATCAAGTTGTTATTCCTCTTTCCAAGTCTTATCTTGGTAGTGAAGGCGACCAAGATGAAAATGATCCAATTTTAGTTCTCCACCCTAATTATAGAACTCTAAGCATGAAATTTTAGTATATGAATACTCCAAAACTTTCTGTTATTCATTTTAAGAATCGTGATTGTCTTCCTTCTAAAAAAACAATTTTGATAGTTTTTTATTAATATTTTCATTCTAATTTTGGGAATACAATGCTGTGCCTTATAAATGTATTTATATTTATCATATTGTATTATTCATATTCATATATTATTGCATTTCTCATTTGTTGTTTAAAAATTAATGTTGCATGTTAAACATTTTATAAACTTGGTTTTGTTTATTGAAGTATTGTGAAGAAGTATTTCATTGGTGTTATTATTACTAATCAATATTTCAATTTCATAATCTTGTATCTTTCTACTTGTTTTAATGTAATTAAACATCATTTTTTAAAACTTCAGTCTAGTCAATTTGAAATTAAAAAAAATACTTTCCCTAATATATGTACTTATAATTAACATTTTAAAAACTAGTTTGATATCTTTTAATTTATATTGTTTCTCTACTTAAAATTTAATTAAGCAGTTGTTATTAATTGGGCTGACTCATTAAGTCAATGAATTGTACTATTTTTCTTAGCCTTTTTACCCTTTCTGTAATTGTATTACATTTTAAGGCGAAGAGTCAAAAGAAAAACTTAAAATTGTTGCTAGTAAGCCAAATTTCATTAGCAGAATAATTTCAATAAAAGTTCTTAAATTTATTGTTAGAATAACGTATAAGTCAGGACTTGGACTCCTTCAATACTAAGTCATTACAATACTAATACATCTATAACCACCTGGCAAACAATGTTGTATGGAATGGGTGGTGGTAAATGGTTAGTATTGTACCTGTTTAGCCTGAAAACGATTTTTTAACATGATAAACTATTAATAGCCATCAACTTAATTCAAATAAATTATTGTCGAACACACTGTTTAACATCAGTATTGGATTATAAGTAGGAAAGTGAAATATTCACAGATGTATATGTTACTGTTTTTAGCAATTATAGCCTTCTTATTCATGAAAAATTCTTATCATTTTTACTTAAATAAAATTTAACAATAGCTAATGTGCTGTCAAACCTTTGGAAACAATTACTTCTGCAAGACGAATTTTCTGTTCAAATCTGATGTGTTTTATTTCATTTTAAGTCTGTTTTTATTTATTGAATTTAATTTTTAAATAATATCGAAATCACAGAACAGTTAATTCCCATACACTTTTTCAAAAAGGTGTTTTTCCTTCGAGTGTGGAATTTTAACTTCCATACTGTGATATGTATAAAGGCCATATCTGTCACACGCTTCCATGGCCAAAATTCTGAAAGCTACATACAAGTGTGATACATTCATCGCAAAATTTAAAAAATCAGTAAAGGAAAAAAAATTAAATTAGACTGAACATATTTCAGTTCTTCAGTGGCAACAGAAATGTTAATTAAAACAAATTCTTTCTCCAGCCTCGATTAATAAATGGATGTCACGAAAGCGGGAATTAAATACAGTTAAGTATTTTAATAATTTTTGTTAAACTTATAAACTTTTAGATTAACTAATAGTTCCTCCAAAGTTAATTTAAGTTATTTAATAACACAATTGAGAAATGTGGGATATAAATGTCATTGTCCAAAAGGAGCCATTTTTAATTTTTTATTCTTTTACTTGCATTTAAAGTATATAAGGATATGATGCAATTTTATTACTTGTTTCAGGTAAAGTTAATTTTTTTCGCGATTTCATTTCTGATTATGCCCATTTCAAATAAAATATATCGTTATTAGAATCAATGCTATTCTTCACGGTAATGAAGGTGAAGTGGGGGAGGGCTGGGGAGCCCAGTCGGTTAAGCACTCGCTTAGCATGCGGAAGGTCCCAGGTTCGGGTCCGGGCATCGCCAAAATAGCTGCCGACCTATAAAACGGCCCGTGTAGCCAAAAATGTCCGACGAATAATACCCCGTGTAAGGGAGTGCACGTTAAATATCCTTCAAAGTCCCAACGCTGCGTACGATGTCGCCCTTAACGGTTGCGTTGGGTGCCTATTCAGGTGTGGCTCGTCACCTGACTGTGGTTCTAATACGACGCCCGTCGCCAATAGTCCTCGTGTAGCTCTAGTGCGACGATAATTCAAACCAAACCAAAGAAGGTGAAGTGGGTGCTGATCGAGGATAGACCAGACGGTAAGGTGCATGCCTTGAAGAATTTTTTTTTCCTGGTTTCGTGCCCGAGCAATACGATGAAATAACTGCTAACCTATGAACAGTCTGTGCAGCTTAAAGTCCGACGTACCCTTTATACAGAGAGTGCATGCTTAAATATGCTTCAAAAGTCAAAGCCACGACGTTACGTTCGAAGTCGCTTAAATTGGGGATTTCAGGGGAGTCAGATCGTCACTTGACCATGGTTCTAAATTACGACGACTGTCGCCAAGATCTCGCGTAGCTCTTGTGTGACTTAATTTAACTCAACTCGAATATAGGCGAAATCCGAATCAAATATTCTTTTATTAAAGCCTTAACTCTCTTTCGGGGCCCCACTTTAAAACTGATAAAAAGTGAGGATTTTCTGAGGTAATAAAAAATCTCATTTCCAGGTAGAAGAAATTTATTTTGTTGGATTCCCGATGCCGACAAAAAAAAGAGTGAGTACGAGCGCAAATCTATGACGAGCGCATTCAAAAATGAGTTTCGAAAAACAATACACCCGTCAGAGAGCGCTGATCAGGAACACTGTTGACGACTCCAATAGCTCAATGAAGCTCCCTTCCCATACTGCATTGCGAACTCTAAATGAACTTTAATAAAAGAATATGCCTACACAAACTACATTTGCTTAAAACATTTTAAAAAAGAAAACTGAAAATATAAAAAAAACTATTCGCAGTTGCTGTTTCTTGTAGTACGGTTACTTGGCTTTACAATCGCGTTTAAAAAAACGAACAATCCTCAAAATGTGTTGTGGATTTATGAACACAGCCATTTTTAAGGGATGTTTGTTTTTATTAATAAACCGATTTCCAAATTAACCGGTTCAGATAAAGAAATAGTGTTTTCTTGTGTAACTGAAGCTGAAAATCGGTTTTCAGTTTAACTGTTGAAGGTTTTCCATCCCTTAACCACTGCTTTTCCATCCCTAAATTTTTCTAATTTTGAAGAACCTTTTTGGACTGGGAGATCTGTAGCGGTTGACACACTCACTATCCCTTTGTTACCCTAGTAGTGATTCGTTTACTTTTTTTTTGGCCCAATCAAGGCTTAAAAATGGAAGTAGATAATAATGTTGAAGAATTGCCAAAGACGGAACACAAAATTAATAAGATAAAAGAAAGTTCTGATCCCAAAACGGTAAGAAAACTAAATACTTTAACTCATCAAATCATTTTTAATAAATAAGGTACAAGCGTCACAACTTATGCACAAAGCCGGGCGGCAATCTGTAATGGCGCCTGTAGCTCGGACTGTGCGTTTTTTTATAAGTGTAATTAAAATACGTTTTTGTTTTACTAATTTTCAATAAAATAATACAACTACGGATTGCTTTAGCAACCACAATAGTTTTTGCCAGAAGAACGCTGATTCTGTTCGAAAGAGGATTTGTTTATTTTGGTAATGTATAACTGATAAAATCTGCCAAATATGCTTGAGTATGCAATTTGTTTTAATAAAATAATTTCTATTTGTGAAAATTTAAGAAACCTCTTTTTCTGGTACTAACAAAACTATTTACTTAAAACTTATTTTTATTTTTAGATCACGGATTTGAATTTGGACAACACTAGTCCATTTAAACTTCAACTTCTTCAGGACTTTTCCAACATTACATCCCTTAGTCTCAGAAACATTGGTTTGACAAGTCTTAAAGGATTTCCAAAGCTCCCACACTTGCAGAAGGTAAGCAGTCTTATTTTTTTTTTACACTATATGTATATTTTGGCCACAGCTATGGTATTATGGCTGGTCTATTCATTGGCAACATTTTGATGAGCTTCAATATTTAATGTAGTGTTGCTATACTTATCAAGTTCTATTAAATATAAATTGGAATGTTTCCCACATATGGACATTTTTATTGCTTGGTAACGTAGCACAAATTGCCGAATGGAGACGTTTCATTATATCATAGCTGTCCCATTTTGATTTATTAAAGAGGTCCTTCCTTTATCGGTAAGATTCTACATTCTGGGCCGCAGGTAAATTACAACATGTGCCGACTTTTCATAGTGATGAATAAAGCTGGCTAATTTCTGGTAGCCATGCTGAATTGAGGCTAGACAAAGATGAGGATTGAAAATGCTGCTTGCACTCTATATAAGTATGTATATATGTGGCTGGTTGAGGGCTGAAATACTTAATATATAAGTGCACCATTGAAAAATTAAGAGGGGATCGTTTCGGCCAGCAATGTAGCTTATATAGCATGTAGGCGGAAAGGCGGGTCTACCTAATATGGTAAAAATTTACTGTATGGTAACTTTTGCCGAACTTTCCAAAATCGCTCCATAAGTCAGTATTCTGGCTACTTCCCAGAGCAGAAGCCCAACCGAAATTAGCAAATTACGGTCAGATTGGGTTGCCGTAAAACATCATCGTTGCGAAGTCAAGGAATTCGAATCATCAGTCAGGGCGGACAGGTTGCCTCAAAAAATTATATGTCGCCAAATCCTAAAAAACAGCTTTAATGGTTACTGTACAGTAAATCTGATCCCCTGATATAATTGAAGTTCGGTTATAGCCTCTCTTTCAAATGCTAGAGGTGCAGTTTAGCGCAAGGCACTCTGCCACAAATGCTTATCAGTTTTACTCAATTCTATTTAAATATTTCAAAATTCCATTTAATCTTCTTGAAGTTTACAAATGGATAGATGGAGGAATATTTATGCACAAACAGTCTGTTTTGAGATGGCGCTTTATAAATGGTTCACCCATGCAACAGCGGATATATTGAGGTGGTATAAAACTTGATAAATCTTGCATTTTTTATCTATAAAAATTTATGTGAATCTATATTCATGTTGCTGATTTGTTAAAAAAATTAAATTCCTACTTTTGTTTTTGTTTTGATGTAGGCTCAATGGATTTATACACTCATTTTTATCGGTTGAAATGTACTTTTAATCTGAAATATTAATTTAACATATTAGAACACTTTGAGTAAATTATTATGTATAAATTAAATTAATTTTAAATTAAAAGACTTGACACTTTATTTTTAAAGGCTTTAACTCTCACAAATTATGTTAACCCATTAAGACCCTTTCAGGTGGCGCTAATTTAAGGTTATGAGACTAAAATTTTAAGAGTTTTACCGGAAAAGTTGCCTTAAACAGTATCAATGCCATTGGGTCAGTCGAAATGTACAATATTGAATACAACGGAGCAATTATTTAATTGAAAAGTTGATTCATTAAACATTGCGAATTTTTTTTAAGTGTCCCTAAAAAGGGACGCCAGACATTAATGGGTTAATCTGTAGTTTGAATTGAGTTTTAAGTTATATTTTGATTTATATACTAGTTATTATTATATCAATTCATATTAACTTTATTTAATTAGATCAATAAAAGTAAACTCTGAATATTAGATATAATTTTTATATAGCCCTAATAGAGGCCTTGTAACCTTCAAAATTAGTCTAACCCTGAGATTTAAGACATTTTTCTCTGATTAAAATCAACAGACAATATAACCACTTTAAATCTTATTCAAATCATATTCACTTCAAATGTACAATTTAACAACTCTAAATACAAACCGAATGCCTACCAGTCCATCTTAAAAGTTTTGGCACAAATTCATGGATTTTGGGACATTGCTAAAGTCGGCTCTAAATGACAAACATAGCACTTTGGCATTCGGTATGCAACGTTGCTCATATATAAACACTTATATTTTTGCCAAATACTTCTGTGTTTTCCTCTGTTATAGTTGGCCATAACACTGGCGTCGGCCGTATTTCGAATGCTATTTTATTTTAATGGTTGATCGATTTAATTGGTATAGTAATCGAGGCATTATGATTAAGGATCCTTGAAAAAAAATTTGGAGTCCTTGAAAAGTACTTAAAAACTCCTTGATTTTTTTATTTTGAAATAAGAGTGGGAACCCTGAAAATCCGACTGCTGTTTTTTATTATCTTTATTTAATTCCTGGATCTAAGTATTAATGGTAAAGTACTTATTTTATTTAGCAGCTGTATTTTAATAATGTATTGAATATAATTGTATAGTGTATTTTATCAAAAATATTTTATTTAGTTCTGCAATAGCTGTTTTTTTTTATTATAGCTGGACCTGAATGTAAACAAATTGACAAGTGCTCTTTTCTTTTTGGTTGGTGCACCACAACTGACTCACTTAAATTTAAGTAATAACAACATTAAAGAGCCAATAGCTCTTAAAGTATTGGTAAGTCATCTACTTTATATATTCCTTTCACTTTTACTATTTTTAGTATGTTAAGATTTAAAAATGGAACTAGTGCCTTCTAGAAAGTTTTCTAGCGATTAGAAGAACTCGCAGGAATTAGAATTCCTGCAAAATATTAAAATATCAATCTAGGAATTTTTCTTCCTCAAATTGACCTACCTTATATTAGAGCTAAACTGTTTCCTGTTTTTCCGATATTATACATGGTAGGTCAGAATATAGCCCTGCCTTACTATTTATAAAAGCATATATTTTCAAAAATGGCAATTTTTTGTTGCATTATTTCACACCTTGGCTAATACGCAAGTTCCTAATTTTGAAAAGATATTGGGTTTGAATAGGGTATTCCTCTACACAAGTATGTAGAGTAACTCATAAATTTTGCTTGTGATATATTTTTTTATTCTGATTAAGTTCCCAAATTTCAATCTTTTTCATAATTTATTTGGAAAATGGTGCAAAAATTTTCTTTCTTTAATCAATCACTTCGGCTACTTATGCTAAATATTTACTGTGTTTCATTAAATTATTGACGTTTTTTACATGTAAGGAAATGCAATTGTTGTTTTGTATTTATTTAATTTTTTTTTAATTAATGCGTTTTTACTGTAATTCCCTTTTTCTTAATTGCAAAGAACTTTTTAAAATAGAAAGTATGCTTTGAAATCATGGACATTTACTTTCCGTCCATCTGTACTTTCCCTTTTTGAATTCTGTTTGAGTGTTCTATCTGATTTTAAATTATTATTTTTTGTTAGAAAGGCTTTTATATCTTTGTGTCTGTCTATTTGTATGTATAGTTTCCATATTTATTATAATTTATCAAATAAAGAGTAGGATATTCTTGTTGTTTAGGAACTTTTTTTTATAACTCATTTTGCAGAAGATGACTTTATCTAAATTTTTCAGGGAAAATTGAAACATTTGGTATGTGTGCATCTTGTAAATTGTGAGGTTACAAAAGTTGAGCAATATAGAAGAAGGGTCTTCAAGTTTCTTAAGGTATTAACAGAATTAGACGGGAAGATGAAAACTGAAGATGACGCATGTAAGTTTTGTTTTTCTTTGAAGGGTTGCCACTCTACATAAAAACTAAAAATTTAATTTCTATGTTCTCTTTTTTGATAGAGTATAACTCTCCAATGGTATACTTAATTTATTAGATAGTTTCTAACAAAACAATATTAAATATAAACGACCTATTTTTATTTTATGTACAGACTTTTTTTTTTCACCTTTAAACTATAAACCAGGATAAATATTAGCCACAAAAATCTTTTGCTCACAATATCTTTCTGAAAGCAGTGATTTGACTCATAAGTCTAAGATTTTTAGTCTACTTTTCCTTTTTTTTAATTCAAAAGAATGAAAAAGTAGGTATTGACGAGCTGACAATGTAAGTCTGTACCCCTTTTCCAAAATTAATTCCATCTGTCAGATCTTAAACAGTCTTGCTTTGTTAGAAAAGAAAGATATCATCTCAGAGACCATACTTTTTATTTGTATGTATATCCGGACGGACATAAGTCTACTATCTGTCGACAAATTTTCCATTGAATTGGCTTGAGTCATTTAAATCACTGTTGCCAAATCAACAACGGCAGGAGAAATTTCATTAAAATTTTTTTGAAGCAAAATGTAATTTTATCATAAATCAGGTTGGCATAATGTCATAAAATGTAGCTCAATTTGATTCTTTGATTGTTCATGAATTGTTTAATAAAGCGGCAAGGCATTATTTTTTTGTATGCAACTCTGATTAGTTTTAATTTACGTTTCTTATTTTTTAGTGTGGTTTGGAGTAGTTTCATGTTATTGTTATTAACTACAAATAAGTTAAGCGGATGATAAATAATACAAATTTAATTTTGCAGAGGGAAATTAATGAATATAGTTGATTTTATTTTTTCAAAGTTTAAATTATAACTGGTTGCGGTTTTTGACAATTCTTTTCTATGTTTATAAATCATGAGTTAAAATAACTGTTACAAACTTCTTTTCCATTACGAATTTCATTAAGTATTTAAGTAACAGGAAAGTAGGCTGTTTTAGTTCCTTTAGAACTTAATTTTTGGATTTTTCATTCCAAAATTTTTTTTCTGCAAAAGTGTTTTGATTAGCAAATTTAATTTTATTGAAATTCATCTCCGATAATGTGGCTTACCAGCTTAACACTTTAAATACAAATTTACCTGGACTAGATATTTACTCTGGTTTATGGTTATAAAGTTAAAAGTAGATTTTCTTTTAAAAGTTTTTGTTAGACATTGCAAAAAGCTTTTGTGTAAAGAATTTTCTTAAAGTAAATATTTGCATTCAATAACATGCTGATTATAGCATTTCCAAGTAATGAGTTTTTTAATTGCAGTGCCACCTACAATCGAAGAGCCGAAGCCTGTGCATAATGAAGATGATTCAACGAATGGCAGGAAGCGAAAGTCCAAATCATTGGATGTCATTGCAAAAAAAATTAAATCTTCTGCAACAACTAAAAGTCCTTTAATGCAGCTCAATGAGCTAAAACCGGGATTGAAGTATCAAATAGAATCAATGTCTGGACCAGCGCACAGCCCTCAATTCGTTGTTTCGGTTGAGGTTGATGGGAATAAGTTTATGGGTCAAGGGAACTCTAAGCAGACAGCTAAGCATGTAGCTGCCACTGCTGCTTTAAAATCATTTGTTCAATTCCGAAATACTCCTGATATAATGATGGCTTTCGGTAATCTTTCTGGAGATTATGATTTTACCACTGACACTAAGAGTGAGGACTTTGGAGATAAATTTGTTTTTAACAATAAGAATGGTTCAAGTGTCAAGAAGATGGAAGTTAGTGGAATTAAAGGTAAGAGCCTTAAAATTTTGTCTGAAGCAGATAAAAAGAATCCAGTCATGCTTTTAAATGAAATACGTCCAGGCTTGACATACATTTTGCAAGAAGAAAACTTGTTGGTCCCCAGTCAACGTTTCCGCATGACAGTAACTGTTGATGGTGAGGATTATGAAGGGACTGGGCCTAACAAAAAACAGGCTAAAGTTTCTGCTGCCCGTGCAGTATTGTCTAATCTGTACCAAGTAAGCTATAATACTTACGGCTCATCCATGGTGTCTGCAGATTCTGATCATGCTCATTTGTTCAATTTTCCACAGGCAGTTGCTGATTCAATTTTTAAGCAGTTGATGAGTACATATAATGAGATAATGATTGGTAATACTGAAAGTGCTAAGTGGAAAATTATTGCTGGGATTGCTATGACCAAGGGTGATGATATGAAAGATATCCAAATAATAAGTATAGGCACAGGTACTAAATGTATTAATGGTGAGCACATTAGCATGGTTGGGGCGAGTCTTAACGATTGTCATGCAGAGATTATATCTCGGAGGTGTTTAAAAGATTTTCTATACACCAACCTTGAATTGCATCTTGAAGGTGAAGGAGACCAGTCTGTACTCATGAAGAAAGAGGGAGGCGGATATTGTCTGAAGCCAAATATTAAATTCCATTTGTACATAAGTACTGCCCCTTGTGGGGATGCACGAATCTTTTGCCCCCATGAAGAAGACCTGTTGGATTTCACAGATCGTCACCCAAACCGTAACTCGCGTGGGGTATTGAGAACCAAGATTGAATCTGGTGAAGGCACTATACCCATTAAATCTGGTCAGGGTATTCAGACCTGGGATGGAATTCTTCCCGGGCAAGAGCGCTTGCTCACAATGTCTTGTTCCGATAAGGTGGCCTCTTGGAATGTTGTTGGGCTTCAGGGAGCATTGTTGAGCTACTTTATTCAGCCCATTTACCTTGATAGTATAGTTTTGGGTGGCTTGTTCCACCCCGATCACCTTTCGCGTGCTCTCTTTGGCAGATTTGAGAAATCTCTCGGGGGTTTGCCTCCCACGTTCCGTTTGAATAAGCCCAAAATGTGTGGCATAAGTAGTCCAGAGACAAGGCACCTTGTAAAGTCTCCCAATCACAGTGTCAATTGGACCCTTGGTTTAGGACGGCCAGAAGTGGCAAATGCAACCACAGGGAAGACTGAAAAGGGCACAGTATCTCGTTTGGCTAAAAGATCATTTTTCCAACGTTTTTTGAATATTCATGGTCGTTTGCCTACTATTAACACCTTTGATGTTCCCAAACCAGCACTGTATGCAACGTACAAAGCTGTTGTAAGCGACTATCAAAAATCGAAGAGGGCTTTTATGAAAGCTTTTGTGGATGCAGGACTTGGAACATGGGTGAAAAAACCAGTAGAACAAAATGAGTTTGAGCTCAATTTCAAAAATGTATAATTCCATTTATGACAAAATTCATTGAATTCAATTGACATTGTTTTGATTTAAACCTATATATGTTATAGCTTATTGTAAGTGCATACAAGTGTGGGGTTACATGTAGAAGATATGTATATTCTCATTTGGAAATTCAGACTATGAATGAAGTAAACATTTTCTTTTATTTCTGGTTTTTTTTTCTGTTAGTTCTTGCATCTTAGTTAGATACATATTGTTTTAATTTATTCATTTATGAGGTTTGATGTTATTTGACATACTTTTTGGTTGCACAAACGGTTTAATAATGTCAGCTATTTTGACAATGCCTGGACCTGAACCTGGGATCTTTCGCATGCAAGGCAAGCGTTTTACCTATTGGCAACCAATCCCTTTATGACTTTAAAAAGATATGTCTGTGGTTAGATAAGTTTATTTGGATGTTACAAAGGGCGAAATTTTTAACCTAACCTAAACCCTGCAAAAGGAAAAGACTCCCTAATGTTAAGTTTAATTATCATGGAACTTGATCAACACAAGGGCTGTTGGCACAGTAATTAAAGAGCTTTATGGAAGAACATGTTAAATGACAAAAAGGTGAAAACAAGAAAATGAGCTTTTAAGTTTGCATTCAAACCGTTAAATACGGCACTAAAAAATCTAAATTGTTTCAAAAATGTCAATTATCGTTCTTTCACTAAGTTCTTCAATTTAGAACCACATTCTTTCGGGGACGTACATAAATTACGTCACACACAGGGGGAAGGGAGGGGTATACACCAAGTTGATGGATCATGACATGGATGGAGGGGAGATGGGTAAACGCTTGGGTGACTTAATGATTCAGAAAATTTCGCTTTTGCAGAGAAAATCTGTTTAGCAGAAAATGTAGTTTTAAAGGAGTAAGAATTATCTATATTATCGTAGGAAACGCATTATTTCAGAAAAAGAATGGGGAGATTATTACATGATCATGCTACAACTTTTACATTATTAGTCTCCCTATATTTTACAGACCTCTTTGTAACATGCTGAATTGTGACAATTTGACCATTAAAAGGACTAGCAGCCACAGGAACAAACACCTAAAAATCCAGAACTAAACAGATCTAATTACACCGACATTTTTTTTAAGGAGACATAAGCTTATGTCTATTTTAAGGGACAACATGTGCGGAAATATAAATGGCAATGTCACTATTTATCTGAAATTATCTAACCAAGATAAATTTTACTTTTCTCCTTTGGCTAATTAAACAAAAATGATTATTTTTCAAATTACAGAAACAGAGAAACATAATACATTAAAATCAACTTTCTTTAGAAGGGGGAAGCGAGTGCAGGAAGGTGACTTAATTCTCGGAGGTAGCGGGGGGGGGGGGGGGGGGGGGGGTATCCAACATGACGTTGCATGACATAGGGGAAGTGAGGGGTCAAAATTTTGTGACGTAATTTATGTACGTCTCCTTACTATGTCGGTAAAAATAAGTTAATAATTTGCTAGTGTGATGTCTTAAAGTAATCAATGCAAAATAAACTTATAAAGAGATAGGTTATATAAAGAGAAGGACTGAAAGTTAATGTTTTTTTTTTGTATCATTACATTGACAATTACTAGTAAAGTTCTTAGTATTGGTTTCAGATGCATAATCTATTCTAACTTATTATAAGACTATTGATGACACAATGGGCAAATGCTAGAGCCTTTGGTATTCAAGTTTTTGTATTGATGTTTGTAGCTGTTTGGATACTTCAGGCAGTTTGTCCCATTTTAAATGGCCTTTTCAAAGCAAAAAGTTTAAACAGCACTTTCTACCAAGCCAATTTTGAATATTTTAAGTTAAAAAAAACTATAAAATCAGTTTACTTAAAGTTAAATAGTCCTAATATACAGGAAGGCAGGTATTAAATTAAAATATTAGACTGATACACAAGAAATAATTTCAGAGTATCAAACAGCTGCATCACTATTTCGGTAATAGTTTGAAAATAGCTTATTAGAGAGAGAAACATTTGTTAAGTTATAGTTACTGAGGAGTGTCATTTTAACAATTCAAGTTTTAAACTTCAATTAAATATAATATTTATAACTTATAGAAAAGAGATAGGCAAACAAAGAAATGTGCAACAGAAACTTTTTCAACACTTTATTCATATTTACACATTCTAAACTACAAAAATATACATAGCATACATTTTAAATACATTTCAAAATTAAAAACAATGCATTCCATTCAATTTTAAAATAAAAAATAAAAATATATAGAAAAATATAAACAAATCAGTAGTGAATGAATTACGCAAAACTGAAATTCTAATAATGTTGTTCAATTAAAAAATGCTATTGTTTTACACACAGACATTTATTTTTTCAACCACTTTTGGTTGCACCGAGTTTGGAATCCTCCTTATGTGGACATGTAACTCGCCATCCAAAGACAAGTCTGTCAAACCCACAGGAAAATAAATTACGCCCATCTTCTGACCAAGCCACCGAACACACCATTCTGCGGTGTCCCTGAAAAATGAAAACAAATTTAGTTCTGAAAAGCAGGTAGCAGTGGCATTAGTTTCCATTTTAAAACAATATATAAAAATAAGAACTTTTTAGTTATATGCTTTCTGAACAATAAGTTATAGCTCCTGACCAGAAGCGTAGCGTGCCATGGTGGGGCCCCGTATAAAAATTTGTTTGAGGCCCTTAGAAAGGGTAAAGATTTCTCACAAAATAAAAAAATGCATAAAATTAAAAGAAATATTTATGAATCATAATATCATACAAGCATACACACAGAATTTAATAAGCATGCATGCATTCATTATATATCAAGCAATTGAAATTAAATATACTCTCCTTGCCTTTTTTTCGGCAAACTGATTTATTAAATCATTTATAGCTGATGATGATTTAAGTTTTTCTAAAGTTTCTGCCTCTATGGACAAAAGTGACAAGTCTGACAGGCGTTCCTGTCCAATCGAAGTTCTTAGGTAATTTTTAATTAATTTTAATTTTGAAAACTTCCTTCAGTAGTTGCGGTTATAACTGGAAGGGTTAAGAATAAAAAGAATATGCTGTTATTACTTCGGAAAACTGGAGGCAGGACTATTGAATTTTATCAACAATAATTCATTGAGTTCCTTAATGGGATGATTTTTTTTATTTTCAGATTTTAAGCATGTTTTTAGAGCTTTTAATTGGTCATAAAGATTAACTGAGATGCCTTCACTGTATTTTGCCGTCAGTTTTCCGGAAGCGTTTAATATCTCTTCGTTTGAAGAAGACAGGAGTTTCTCTGATTTATAATATTTCGAACATGCTACTCAGGTCGCAAAGGCTCTGAAATCTTTATTTGGTTTTGAAACATTAATATTTCTGAACAGCAATAGTATACATTGACTTTGAAATAGAATTCTGGGTGTGAAATTCTCTCATCTTGTTATAACTCATCAAAAAAACGCTTCGTTATCTTTCACCTTTTGTTTTTAAAAACAGTTTTTACCCTCCAATATTTTGCTAAATCTTTGGACTCATTTAGTAAACTATTGAATGAATTGTGATTCCTTAATTCGCACAGTCTATTCAAAAGATTACGTAATAAAATACTAGTTTTCTGTAAGTCATTATTTTCATGCTGTAGAGCTTTAGAAACAGGATTAAGGATTTCAAATAGTGAAGACAAAAATGTGACTAGCACTATAAGAAATCATACATCTCTAGAATGTTAATTATATGTTTACATTCTTCACGTTCATCTTTTTTTTTTTCGAAATTAAATTTAATTGGTACACAGTTTTCATGGTTAATAAATAATTTTTCTTTACTGTAAATAAAACGTCGTTCCTTGAAACCATCTGGTAGGGCATACGTTTTTAAAGGTAATAAAGTATTTTTCAGATGAATCATCACTTAACATTGCCCAGCTTTGTATACTATTACCAAAAAAAGTATATATTTTTTTTCTAAATTATCAAAAAAAGTCGACACTTCGCGAACATGTTTCGCAGCATCGTTTAAAACTAAATTTAATGCGTGCGCAGCACAATGAACATAATCAGCATTCGGAGCGTGCTCTTTTATTAGGGTTTGTAATCCCCCATAAACACCCAACATAACATTTGCTCCATCGTAACCCTGTCCTCTACATTTAGTCAATTCAATTCCATATTGTTCAATCGAATTTCAGTTTTAAGTCCTTCAGCTCTGCAGTCGGATACTGCCGTAAACCCCAAAAAAAAGACTCACAGATTTTTAATTTTTTAGGCACATTGTCATCTTTTTCTGTAATCGATATGTATCGAAAAACAACAGAAAGTTGGTCAATTTTTGACAAGTCTTGTGTTGTATCTAGAATTATTGTCATAAATGGAGCTTTTTTACTATTGATTTCACTTTTCTATAGAGTATCGATGGTATTTTCTTGTAACCAATTATTATAAGATAAAGATGCATTAATATGCTGCTGTGAATTTTCATGATCAAGTATAGTTTGCGTAAAATTGCTTCGAAAGGAAACACCGTTAACCTATGCAGAGGAGTACCAATTGCTTTGACGATCTGCTAATAACCAACAGATGTGACAATACGGTTTGTTTAAAACATTAGAATAACATAAGCATGGTCTTAGAATTTTTATGCCTGCTTTATTGGTATATGAATAATAGAAGACCGAAAAAGGTTGGTTACTTACCAACTTTTGAACGCACGTTTTACGCGGGAATTTTTTTTACTTTTGTCATTTGAGAAATATATAAAAAATTGAAAAGTTTTTATTAATTTTTGCTTACGAACGTTGGGGGCCCCCATGGCCCCGTATAATTAATACGGCGGTAGCTACGCCCCTGCTCCTGACCAGGGTTGGAAAAAAACATGTTTTTTTTTAAATAAAACAAAAAAACATGTTTTTTTGTTTTAAACGTATTTTTTTTGTTTAAAACATGTTTTCTTAAAACAATTAAATTTTGGTTATTGAACAAGTTGTTTAGGTTTAAAAAAAAACATGTTTTTTTCATTTTGGTTCGTATATTTACTACCATCCCCAATAATTTTAGGCATATGCCTTACATCTTTATTTATCGAAGAATCATAGAATACAAGAAATCCTTCGATTATTTGGCAATTCGGTGTCTTCCTTTAATTAAATCGGATTGGCTAATAGAAGAATTTATAAACTAATAATGTAATGCTAGTTTTTGTTTGGTATTATTTTAATGAACTAAAATTATGTACCACATTGATGATTAGCATAATTCTCACAAATTAGGGGCTATAATAAATTAATGAATATTAACAAATGTCAGTCGCGTCCCATTTGGGACCTAAAGTATCACATACAAGGTTTACCATTCCATCAGGGTCTACTATTTATCCCAATCTTAATCTTTAAGGTAATACATAGCATGGTCATATATCCTAAAATAAAACCTATTTCCCTTAAATGAACTGTATTTGGCCAATAAATTATAAAACATATAATAATTAATAAAATTGTTTTAAACATGTTTTTTATTACTATGTTTTAAACATGTTTAAAACATTTGTTTTAAACAAAATGTTTTAAACATAACAACCCTGCTCCTGACCCCCGTAGTGTAACAGCTAATGCTCTGACTGCAGAGCTGAGGGTCTAGTTTCGATACACGGGCCAAACTTGGTTGTAAATTGTATTCATCACAACTCTTGTAATTGGGTGAAAACCTTTTAGGCTATGCATCATAAACTAATATAAAAAGAATGTAATGCAAAATTTAAAGCACTAGGAAAAGTAATTTGGAGTTCTTAAAAAAAGGTAAAGAGCCACAAAAAATCACCAAAGGGCAGCCATGTTGCCCCTCAGGTTACTGGGGGAGGTCCTAGACCATCTTGAGTAAACTTGCCACATTTTAGACAATAAATAACCACTATTTTCTTCATATCCTTTCCTTTACCAGCTTAAATGTATTCATAAGTAAGAATTATATAAACAGAAAAATTATTGCTTGTAAATACTAAGGTTTTTCAGAGATTTCTAAAGCTAAATTAATGTCAAATAACAGCATTAAAATCATCATCGACCAATTTCTAGATACGATTTCCAAAAATACACTAATTTTGACTACCAAATGTTATATAAAAAAAATTAACTTAAATGAAAAAGAAGCAATTATTAAACAGGTGTGTAATGACTCAGTAAATAAAATGCAGTATTTTGTTTTAGACATAGGATTGCCATTAAAATTAGCATGACCAAAAGACTGACTTGTGCAGAAGAATTGATAATTTTTTTTTGCACATTGAAAAAACCCCACTAGAATAGTTTTTTTTAGTTGGACTATTTAAAAAAAAATTGAATTTGCAGAAAATTTGTTTTCTAAAAGAAAAAGGTTTTCCAAACGTGCAGAACCCTGATTCCAAATTAGAGGACTTTTTCAGAATCCATAAACAAAAGCACATTCATTGAAAACATAGGTTTTACACACATTAGAGCAATTTTTACACTCAATTAGTACTTAAATATATTACCTGTCTATTACTTCTGGGTAACCTTGCTAATCGCACTCCATTCAAGTCAAACAAGCGTACATGTCTATTATCATGGGGTATGGCAATAACATTCTGATTTGAAACTGCTAGTCTGAAAATACAAGTCATACACTTCTTTAATTTTTAAAGTACAAATGCACACAATTTAAGTTACAGATATATATTTTTTTAACAAACTGAAGAGTTTTTAAAATGTTTTATAAAATCAAATATTCAGGAATTTACGTTAAAGTTATTTCGATTCTGGCAATTGATAGGTTATGATTTCTAATAATTATGATAGTATTTTTAGAAATCAAATACCTCATAATTTTGTTAAACTAAGACCATGCATGAAGAATATATACATGAATTTTAGATTCAATGGACAATTTGAATGAGGCACAACATGTTTGTTTGTGGGATAGAAAACTGTTTGGAAAAGCTGTGACATCACCATAGGCATTGACAGTTCTAACTTGGCTGCCAGATGGTTTGTTTGTGGCATTTGAGATTATGTTTGGCATTGCTGTGATGTGTCACCTAAGGTGTGGCTGTTACAGTTGTTCATTGAGTTGTTCGAGCATTTTTTTAAAAAGATTTACAGGGTGGTTACAAAATCCTAGAAAAAAAGTTCCCTTACATTTCCATGATTTCCCTGATACTTTCACAAAAAATTACCTGATTTTACAATTACCTAGAAAACATGCAATAGGGTAGACTAACCAGTGAATGAACGCTTAAGCACAATTTGTTTTAAGAAAATTCATACATTTAAAGAAAATATAGCTTGTGGGTTTATGACAATGTGAACACATCTGTCATTATATGTAAATTCTACACACAAAAAAAAAAGTGACTCTTATACTGCATTGCTTTGGTCTTTTGGGGGGTCCAAATAAAAAGTGGTACAAAAGCCAAGTGAATGAACAGTACTTTTACCAGTGAATGAACACAAAAATGTCCAGTCAATAAACATATTGGATTTTAATTAATGACCAGGACAACCAATCAGATGTCAGATAGCTTCCTACTGGATGAGATTAAGTCAGTGTTGCCAATCCATCCAGTGGAATGATTTTTAATCCTTACTTTTTAAATGAATTTACCAACTGTTCATTCACTGGTCAGTCTACCCTACACACAATTCAATTCGTACAGAAAATGTAATCCAGACATTGCGGGAATTAAGACTTTCCGGATTATAGGTTTAGCCTACCTAACTTTTGTACATTTCCGAAATTCTGAGTTTAGAGGAATCATGTGATCAGAGAATCATGTTATAAAATGATTCGTGAGATTCATCCTTCCTCCAAGATTGGTCTTTCAGGTAAATCGGATCATCCAGAATATATATATTTTTTATCAAGTGTCTGTTAGTAGTGATTCCAAGAATCTAAAACCTGCTGTTTAAGTAATCGAAAATGGAAAAAATTCCTTGATATTTTGGAATTTTTTTTAATTCCACGAGAATTCCCTGATATTTCCAGAATTAAAAAGTTTCCTGAGAAATCCCTGATTTCCAGGTTCTGTTACCACCCTGATTTAGCATAAAGAAAAAAACATAGAAATTTGATGAAATTCACATCACAGAACGATTGCAGACGTGATAAATAAAGTACTTAATTAAAAAGATATAAACAAAATTCAGAAAATATTGACCTGTTTACAGGTGAATCCAGTCTGATTGTGGTTAGGGGCGATCGCATGTTTTTCAAGTCCCACACTTTTACAGTTCGATCATCACTTCCTGAAACAACCTTGTCACCACTTGCAAATGTAGCTGAAGTCACAGGGCTGTTTATAAAGAAAGCTAACATTTTAGCAAGATATAATTAGGTTAAAAATATAAGGTTGAAAAATTTCATAGAACATTACTTAGCATAAATATACCTAGATTATGAAAAAATCCTAATTGTTAATTTTTTAGGCCAATGAAGGTTTTCATCATTACATAAATATTCGTAACAAACCTAGCATTTGATTTCTTTATTTGAGAGTATCACGTATTCTTTACTAGCAGTATGTTCCGGCCTTGCTACGAGCCTATTAACTTAATAGAAAATTTGTCGTAAAGAATATTTGAATAGGGGTTTCAGCTTCAATAAGATTGATTACTCAAGATTGACCTAAAACAGTGGTTTTCACCTTAAAAAAGATTTGAACATTAATGTAGAACTTCCGGTTACACAATATTTGCACTCCTTCCGTTTGGAGCCAAGATATGAAGAGAATTTGTGATTTACCTACTCTAAAACATCCAACATACAGCTGACTATAGGAGAAACATGGGTTCATTCGACTGTACAACTAAAATATGATATAATGGACGGTCTGTCCAGTGGCAATATTTGGCGAGCTTGAACATTTAAAGTAAGGTTGCTATACCTACCAAGTTGTATGAAATGGAATGCAGTATAAGCAAGTCTTTCACGATCCACAGATTAGACAGATTATTTTGTTATTATGGATTATACAAGCTACTATTCAACTAACAGCTTAAAGCTGATTGCTTACTTACAAAAAAAAATATCCATATTAGGAGCTGTATTTAAGTTTGGTGCAGAGAGTTAAAACTCTTGCAAATCAGTCTTAGTATTACAGAAAACAAATGTGTATATTATTAACTGAAATGTGTAAGCTGGATAAAAACTGGATGATAATCTATAATTACACAGCATCTACAAGTCAATATCGCTTCCAGAAGATGCTGTGGTTCTAAAATATGACGCCCGTCGCCAATAGCCCTCGTGTAGCTCTAGTGTGACGATAATTCAAACTAAACTTACAGAAGATGCTGTTTGGTCAATGCATTTAATTGTTTCAATGGGGTTTTCAGTGGCTTAATATCAAAAATAAAAATATATTTTTTAATTCGTTTTAACTTAATGATAATGATGTAGTAAACACTCTAACACTATATAAAATTAGAAAAATAAAATGTAGGTATTCAATTATACTCACTTGGTATGTCCTTGAAATACACTGACAGAGTGAATAGCATCTCTGAAATCCCACAATCGAAATGTTGTGTCCTTGGAAGATGTCACAACAAGTCGCTGGGTGGGATGGGTACAAGTGTTTGTAAGTTCTTGGTCATGACCTATAAAATACACATATTTTTTGTTTCAATATCATACAATTTTCTTTTAAATTAAAATATTTCCAATAAAAATTCCACTATAACTTTACAAAATTGGTTGTATTAACATAACACAAAAGCAACACACGGCTATAAATCAATTTTAATAGGAGACATAATCAAAAAATTTCATTTAAGGGGCTCAGTGAGGCAGTATTTACAGAGTTCAGAATTTTTGAAAATTGCTTCAAAAAAAAAAAAAAAAAAAACCCATAAATTTCATATTTTTATAACTTACTTAATTTTAAAATTTATTTGTACTGAAATAAGAAAAGTATTAACAAAATAAGCCTAATATTCAGTTATGTTCCGACTAGGTAAAAAAAAACACATAATGATGAGCTTCATTAAGCCTTTCAATTTTTTTTTGCAGGATGAATATTAAAAAGGGGAAAGAAGTTTTTTGTAAGTTTGTTTACAGGCCCTGATTTCAGATCATTAAAAGAAACGATTTAGCTATATAAAATTAAATGAATTTAAAACTCAGTGGGGATGAGAAACAATAAATGAATTTAAACAACCATTATAAGATAGATTTGATAATTAAAAATAGAATTTGAAACATTCTCAGGTTTGGTACTAAAAATAGTTTAAAAAAGCATTATGCTACTGTTCATTAAGTACATTAAACTTTTTGTAAGTACTGATAAACTAAATATTTTTTAAGTTTTTGATAAATTCTATTTTGTTTAAAATTGTCATATATTGTAAAAAAAAAAATAGTAGTATTTTGTGAGAGAATTTACCCACTAACTGTGTTACCAGCTCCCCTGTTTGGACGTCGTAAACATTAGCTGTACGATCCCAAGATGCTGTAATGACTTGATCCCCTCCAGCAAGCCAATCTGCCGCAATCACCACGCCAATATGTCCTTGGAGCTCAATTTTGGCATTTTTTAAGATGGACACATTATGGGGTGATTCAACATCTAAGGATAATTATTTACAAGTTTAAAGAGCGAATATGCAATGAATACTGTTAACAAGACTATGTTAAACATTATTGGAAAGAAATAATAATATTTAGAAAGTATCAACAGGTAAAAGTATTAAGAAATTTAAAGGAATTGGTAATCATTACAATAAAAAATCCAATCACTAAATCATAAATTGAAAAACAGAGCAAAAATTGGAACTATGTATGTTAAGGGGAGTTATATGGTTTTTTGCGTTGTTTTCTTGTTTAAAAATAAATGTTAATTTTCAGTTTTTCTTGTATTTTTACACTCAGCATATTCATAGCTTTAATTTAAGACCAACCTTATCAATTTCTTTTTTATTAGCATTTTACAGAAAACTGTTATCAGTTCTTACCTACACCTTATTTTTTTGCGTTTCTTGAAATATAGGGTTTTTCCACAATTACGAATTTTCTCAGGAAAGGTATCAACATGTTTTGTTTTATTAAGTATTCCCCATTAATAGCTCTGATTTAAACTGAAGAATTTTAAATATCTGATAAAAAATTATATAATTTTAATTAATTTTTTGGGGTTTTCTTAATACATATTTTAAAAAATCACTAAAAGTATTTTTAATTCTGTGAAATATTCTCAGTTTAAATCAAGATCTAGATGTAAGGAAAAAACTATAAAAGAAATCATAATGATCTCATAGTTACCGAGAAAAATGTTCCTAAAGTTAGGAAAATTAACAAGGGCAAGATAGGACCATCTGACTCCTCTTAAATATCTTTAAACAAAAAAAGCCTAATCACATTTTTAATAAAAAACCTTAAGATTTACCATCACAGTGGTCTTCCTCAGATAGTTCTACTTCCTCTTCAGATGACTGATATTTCTAAAAAAGGAAAGATAATTTGCAATACAGAAAAGCAATAGTTATAACAATGCCTGGGGAAAATTAGTTCTTGACAAATTCTGTGCCTTTTCCAAAGTACTTTGGAAAAATTATGATCAATGTTTATCTATTAGATATATATATCAACATTTAAAGGCACTCTCTCAAACTCTTTCACATTTAACCTGCAATACTGTACTTAAAAATTTTCATGAATTTTGGGGCCAATGTATCAATGCCCAGATTTTCAAAAGAGGACACATTAAACCTTTGCCTTGCAACTCCTCCCTTACTGATGCAACCACCGATGTAACAGATTAGTTCTGCAGGCATAAGTCTATAGAGTCTGTAATGACGTACATTTCTTGTATATAATTATTTTTCGTAATGATTGATTTGTTTTGTAAACTGAAGTGAAAAGGGTGTGTGAAATTCGGGCGTTCGCTGAGGCGACGGTTTTTTGTCAGAACTTGAGAAAAATGTGACTGCTTAACATCTTTGTCCTAAAGCTCCAGAATTCTACGTGTAAATTGTCTGATACTTTTGTGTTGTCCTAAAATAAAAAGTTCTCTTCCAAAAGAGAGTTTCAATGCAAAATAGTACAGACTAGACTGGTGTTGGCAGTTATAAATAGAAATATATCATAACAATGGTACAAACCAGGTTATCTGCTGCACTGCTGGATGATGAAACGGGCCACACATGAGCCGTCTGGTCCCCAGAGGCTGTGACAACCAAGTCATGACTAGGATGAAACCGGATTGAGTTGACAGAGCCTTTGTGGCCCCAGTACTGCACAATACACTTCCCATTGTGCATGTCCCATATTTTAGCTGTGTGATCTGAAATATTAAAGTAACTTAGTCAAGTTTTTGTTGTGAAGGCAAATACTACAATCAATAGCTAAAATTCAATGCCAAAATGGGCAATAGCATTTATACTAGAACTTATTAAAATCTTATACATTCACAGTAATGCTGATTGGGCAAACTTTGGGCTTTAAAGGTTAGCTGTCTGAAGCTTTGCTATTTAACAATTCTACAATAAATACACTTAGGGTAAGGTGGGGTAAGTGGGCCATTGGGGCAAGTGGGCCACCCCCCCTGGCATTTCCCGAATTATAGACGTAAAAAAAATCTGTTACAATATTTTTATGTATTTACCCCAATAGATGCAGGAAACATAATGGCATCGTTTTCATTTAAGTATGTAACAAGGTACAATCCTTTTTGTGAAAATTTTTAACATTGCATCTTTTCGTAATTCATGCCATCATACTATTTTTTAATTTATTTCCAAACGGTTCATGATACAAAACAAAATGTTATATATTTTGAAAGTGTATAAAACATAGTATCTTTTTGTAGTGTCATGTACTTGTGTTGTTGATAAGGTTAAAAGAAAATTGGAGTGGCCCAGTTGCCCCGCGTTTGGGGTAAGTGGGCCACCACAATGGCGGGGTAAGTGGGCCATGGGTGGCCTACTTGCCCCAACTCCTTAATATACTTAAAAAAAATCATATTTACTGATTCATAGGGTTAGTCATATTCACTATTCATAGTCCTATTCATTGACATAAGCCAGTTTAAAATCTGTAGCCCTAACATTTTTTTTACACTACATACAAAAATGACAAGATGAGAATTAACGTATTTTTTCTTGTAGTAAGCTTGCATGCCAGAAAAAGTTGCTATGGGGGAACCATTAATGATACATCATTACTTTTTTTTTTCAAACACTCAAAAAATAATGTAGATTATTCCACTTGCCCCACCATATCTCTACCAGTTATGTGTAAAAATATATTAGGGGGGTGGCCCACTTACCCCAACATGCGGGGCAAGTGGGCCACTCGGATGACCAAAAAGAAATACATATTTTTGAAATTTATTTTTTGCCAATTTGAGTTAAGCTTGTCATGGGTACAGTAATAACATATGAGAGAATGGACCACAAAAAAAATAAGTGGTTAGGCCGATTACATCCAGTGGTATGAGGGTCTGAAGTCGAATTATGCCAAAAAGGTGGCCCACTTACCCCACCTTACCCTATTAGTTTTTTTAAAAAAATAAATGGCAGTTAGCTTTTACATATAAGAAAGGCCAAGCTGGAAGTAGGTTTTTAAGCTTCAGCAAAAGTCCCCAGTAAGGGAAAACGCTACTCAACTAGCAAATATTTTCACAAATCAATTGATTTCAAATTCCATGCTGAGAAATTCATATTCTTGTTACCTGCTGATGCAGTGCCTATGAGAGAAGGTCCACATCTCGAACAGCTGACTTCCCACACCCCATCTCTGTGTCCGAGATATTCTTTTAGTAGGCGACATGTCAGCGTTGGGGCTTTGAAGGTGGACACAATGCGACTAGTGGATGCCTTCAACTTATAGGTGCTCTTGATCTTCTGTGACAGTTGACTGGCTACATGTTTTTTGTAAAAGAAAATGGTCAGTATTGGAATATGAAAACATAAGATTACTCTGTGATACACCTGTAAAGCTAAACTAAAATAACCCTAATTGGCAAGACAGAACTTTAAACCTAGGACTGCTGTGTCCATTTCCCCTTACTCAAGTGTGACTTGTGGTGGACATCAAAAGTTCAGTAGGATCTGTCAACATTAACCACATTTTTGACATAGCAACGTGGCAATTCTGTTTATCATTGCTATAAATTTCTGTTGCATAGTGCATATTTAAATTTATGGTAATAATGATTTATAGCATTATTGCATATATTATATTTAAAGTAATGATCAACATAAGTCAATACAAGTAAGTATATTTTAAAACACTAACTTGCAATACATTGTATTCAAAAGATGCTATTTTTTGTAAAATATAAAATAGACTTTTAAGACAAACACCAAATTTTTAGGCCATACCTTTAATGGCCAAAATTATTAAATATAAGGCAAACATACATTCAGACATTCTTGGCTTTAGTTTCTTATACATGGGTGAAAAACAAAGTTAGAATAAGAATGTAAAATCAAATTTGAAAAACAAAAATATTAAAATAAGTCAAGTGCCCTCAATAAGTGAGCAGATACTAAACAAACAGTAAAACAAAGTACAGTAATATTAATGTTTGATTACTCTACTCAGTACAATGAAGTAGGACCATCTTATAGTTTTAAAGTCACAGTATGCTTTCTACATAAGGAATAATTTTAAAGATTTTTTTTAATCCAGATGATAACATTAGTAAATTTGAGGTTTTTGAATCATTAATTAGATTGAATCATAAATTTACATAGTTGGAAAGTACTGCTAAATAAATTTTAAAATATTTAAGACAGAGCCGGATGCAAGAGAATGCCCCTTATAGGTTAAAGTTCATTTGACCCACCCCTTTTCTATAGTTCATGTATGCTTAATATATTTTTTTATCAAACAAAAAAAGTAGAGTTGTTTTAATTTAGACAAAATTGTATACTTTTAGTAATTTACACAATAAATTAAGATTTTAACTTGAGTGAATTGAAATATTTGTACCCCCTCAGAGTTTGCTGTCTAAGTTTCAACCTACTCAGCCTATTTAGAAATGAGGCTACAATTAAATACATCTGAATATTATGTGTACAATAAATGCATACAATATATTTCACAAACTCCAGTTCTTTAGTTCAAAATATATTAAACAAATTGTCTTTTAAAATGTCAGAAAAAATGTATAACATTAATTCTGCGCACTATTCTTTTAAATCTCAAGTAAATAATTTGAAAATCGGTAAATCGAGGACTTAATCTCAGAGGCGGTGAAACTGCAAGCCTTGAATTGTAAAGTCGAAGATAGCGATAAATCGCTAAACTTCAGTAAAAAAAAAATGAAATACCGAATATCCTATAGTCTCAAAATTCTGGAAAAAAAATTATCAAAAAACACAAAAATGGAAATTTGCGAAACTTTGAAAAACTGTAAACTGCAAGAAACGGCGAAATTCGTAAGTGATCCCGAAACATCGAAAAACGTTCAATCGCCGAACTTAAGTGAAAGCAGCTAATCTTAAAATTTCAAAATTTTGCAAATAAAAAAAGCATACTATCAGCGAAATCTTCGAGATCATCAAAATTCGTATCATAAAAGATGGGTAAGCATTGAAACCAATCTAAAGATCAAAGTTCTGCAATCTATACAAAAGAAATCCGAAAATCCCTAACAGGAACATCCAGTTACCTTCTGATTATCAATAAATACTTTAAAGCTGGAAATTCCAAACCTTATTTTAATATATTTTTTTAAAAAGAAAAATTAGCAAGCATACTATCCGAAATAAAAAGAAAACGAAGTTTAATTTTTTTTTCTTCTGAAATTGAACTACATATCATGTTTAATGAATGATTTTTTTCTTCACTCAAATGATAAAATTCCCAACAGGGAACTTCCAATTAAAGCGGTATTAAGCATAAAAAATATTTTAAAATAAAAATACTAATATTTTTAGAAAGAAATATTTAACATTAATGCGTAAATCGTAAACGTATATATAGCACTAATATTTAGTTGTAAACATGTAAGCTGGGATGACATTTGGCAGCCTCTCTCCCGGATTTGGAAGTTCAAAGAAAAATGGTAGAACAGTTTAAAAAATTTTGCTATTATTTCGCTTTTGATTTAGAGTGTATGTTGATGATTCTAATATGTAGGAAGAAAAAAATAGTCAAGAAAACTATATGTGGCGGCGTATCGATCGTAGCCTACAGGCGGCAAATCTTTAAATCCGGCCCTGCTTACCTTTAAAAGCTTTTAGTGCATAATGAAGTTTGATCAATGATGGATATTTAAGCAAGGCTCTTTCATAAAATTACTCAATATTAGGAGATAGAGTAAGTTTAGTTTATGAAACATTCACCTGAAATGGATTCCCTTTTGGATTTCGTTTTCGTAGAGCTTGGTTCAAAGCCATCAAATGTGTCAGTCCTTTCAACAGTTGCTGGTTCTCTCTCAAGTTGTTCATTCAGAGCTTCAATCTTTTCTTTTACTAGAGGAAATAAAACGCAAAATATTCTTTAGCTTAAACTAGATATTTAAAAAAGAATTTCAAACTCTAAATAGGCAAGTAGATCTTATTTTATTATCTTATTATTTAAGTTGAAATGAAGAGGTTTAGAAAAACAATGTTGAAACTTTAACACAATAGTAAATCTGAACCTAGTAGACGAAAAGGTAAATCTTATGCAAGCACACAATTTTACACTAATAAATTTAATCAAATATAAACTGCAAGACCATGTATAGGGCATCATGTCATCTTTGTTGGCTTTCATGCCTCGTATTTTTTGGACAGATCAAAAACAAAGCAAAATGACATTCAGCAAAGCAACAGTAACAAATAGGCCGGGTACAAAAGTTTATATGTCGCACATAAACTTTTGTACAATCTGGAACTGCTTTTACTTTATGTATTCACCTGTTATTTATGTAAATTTAAGTTTTATCTTTTGAATATAGAGTGCAGTTAACTTTCAATATTTATTGTTCATCGTAGCTTCAAAACCAAGATTCCAATATAAGTTGGGGAAAAAAACTATCACAATAAGCTGTAACTCAAACTGTAAAATGACACTTTACACTTTGGTTAATGGCGACCGAAACTAGAACTAGATCTCACAGCTCAACAATACACTAACTGATTAAAATCTACATTTTTTTCTAAAACACTCCAATTATCTGAATTTCCGAATGTGGTTAGGCTGGTGTTCTACTGTAATTATATTGTTTCCGTAAAACCGAATTTAAACTACGCCTAATATCAGATTGGTTAAGTTGAATTCTAATCGCACTAGAGGTACTCAGGGGTTAAAGTTTGAATAGCTGTCAAGTGACGAAACCGACATCTGACCTGGTACTCCACACGCATACGCAGCGCCAGGATACTTTAAATCTCATTTACACAGGGTAGTTAATTGGCGCGATTTTTTTAAAACTGTTTGATGAATTAAATCCGCACTAGAGCTACGCGAGGGCTATCGACTGACGACTAAAGTTTTTTTTTTAAACCGCGACCAAGTGACGATTTTTTTTTGTCTGATGTTCGTGTGCCTGTGGCATCTAGGCATCATTAACGATTGAGTAAAGAATTTGTTTAATTAAAAACAATATTTATTACTAGTACTGTTATATAAATAATTTTATCTACTATTTAGACCCTTTTAACGTCAAAATAACACAAGCAAGAATGAAGTGAATAATTAAAGCTTGGAACATAATTCATTTTTTTATTTGGAAATTTTTGCTTAAAACCCCATAAATTGCGATTAAAATGCATTTCTGAAACCTTAGTTTGATCCAATACCACACGAGAGTATCAAATTACCAAAAAACTTCCCACGTTTTGATAAATAAAATTATAGGACAGCTTCCTTTCAAAACACTTATGACATTTTTAATCTCTTCATAAAACAGAAAGCAGGATAGAAAGGGGCTTAACAGGAATATATTAAAAAAAAATTCTGCATTATACCAATATTTATCAAACATATACTTACTCGTATATTGCCTATTTCCCCTACTTCATTTGATTGACAATTTCCCCACCACTAAAAATTATTATATCATTTTCCTTGTAATTGATGAAAGCTTTCCTTTGTCAATTACGTAGATTAATTTTCCTGCATATTGGCAAATCAATTTAATAAAGACATAATAAAAGTCCTTAAAAGCATTATGAATTTGATAAAAACTTTATGAATTTCAATAACTGTTTTCAAACGTCGCTAAGTAACCAAATCGATCAATAAACTATATTATTGTACAGACAAAAGTTTTTCTTTAGTAATATTGAAAAAATTGACGAATTTTGCATTATCAATTAAAATGAATAAACAGAATAAATCGATTTAAAATTTGTCGTTTAAAAGTTAATTAGAAAATTGTCAAAATAATTTGTAAGGACCGATTATTAAATTGAATACTTTACAGTCGACGGAAAAGCTTATAATATTTGAAGAGTTTAGTGAAAGAACGTGCTAAGTAACATTTTTGAAAAAATTGAGATTTTTGTGTCAATGAACATATTACCAACTTCTTTAACGATAACAAGTTTCCCCTTTTACATAAACTTTGTTTTTAGTACATTTTTTTACGCTTTGCAAGCTCCGTTTTCAATGGATCTGACTGCAAAAGAAAAACTTTCAAGCTCATTTTCTCCTTTTTGTTACTTATCAAGTTCCTCCACTAAGCTCTTCAATTGTTTCAATAAGACAATACGAGGTTTCAAACACGGCAAAAAACGGATACGATTCGAAGTAATCTCTGCACTGTTTTTCTTTTGTTCATGTCTTTTGGCAATAAGATTAAAAGTTTGGAAAAAATTTCTCACAAAAATAAAAGTATAATTGGTGAAGTGTAAAAAAATATATATGACGTTTTAAATAGATGATTTATCTTTTTTTTTTTAAAAAGTAGCAGTGCCTATTTTTCGCATAATTTTTGGACAATGGGAACTAAAATTTTGGTTTAAATATATTGAATAATGAGCACTATCATTAAGATTGAGAGAGTTGCTCAATAAAGTGACTAATTATTGTCGTATTTAATCACGAGAGCCTGATCTTAATGATCGTTAAGAAAATAAAGCCACAAAAACTGTCGCTTAATAAGGAGCAGTTATATAAAGATACGTATAAGCATTTCAAAAGAAAACCGGAATTATACGTAAAAGATTAATATTGAGATTTTTTTAGTTGCCAGAACCACCGCTGAAGGGCGAGAGGCCCATCAGGTCAAATCAACAGGAAAATTTGACGATTTTTTTTTTGGCGTTCGACTGTTCGAGAACTTTACATTCTATTTCGCAACTTATTGCAATTAATAGACGCACATAAAAAACATTAATAAACTTAAATAGGGATTTGAAAACATGCATTATGATTTTGACTTGATAAAAACAAGAACAAGTGTTTTACATAATTTTTGGACTTAGTTGAATTAATATTTCACTAGAGCTACATGTATCAGCGATATTCGTCTACGAATAATAATGAATTGAACACATTGGATAAAGATAGACATCGGTTTTAAAAATTTTGTGTTATTATTAATAGTTATCTATGAAACTACGTATGTTAAGGTTTTGAATATCTAAAATTGTGCATTTAATTATAGTAAATATAATTTAAATTGTTAAAGACAACTCAACGAATCACCCTAAAAGTTCACAAGCTAAGCTACAAACATGAAAATCCTCTTTTATATTTTGATAATTTTTTTTTATGCTAATATAAACGTAAATAAGTAATAGACCAAGAGCCCATGGTCCCCAGACCTGTTGTTTTCTCACGAATAAAGTGTATTGGATTAGGTTCGGTTTTCATTTACTTTTAGCGAATGCATATCCATTAGATTTGACCGACAGCCAATCTACAGGTATCAGGTGCAAAAAATAGGTAAATTATACAATAAATCAAGTCATTTTCTCAAGGCTGATTTTTATATATGTTTTAGAAGATATTGTTAAAAGTTTATAATCTGCCAGACAATTTCAGCCAGCCGAAACTATCGCCAGACGCTTTAAATGTCCCTGTAAAGTTTAGACTGTATCACACATCAGGAGGCGCAATATAGCACTACGTATTTTCTAACTAAACAAATTTTTTTATTAAATTGAAACGACAATCTTTATGTTTAATAATTTCTTTTGGAGGGACTGTAATTATTAGTTACTTTATGGTGACAGAAATAAAGCAGGGCCGATTAGCAATAAAAACGAAGAAAGATTATCATTTCAATTTAAATAAATTTTTGTTTAGTTAGAAAATACAGCCTTGAGAAAATGATTTAAGCTGACTTATAATGACCTATTTTTTTGCACCCGATACCTGTAAATTGGTCGTCGGTCCATTATAAATACCTTTCACTTTTTGCGCGATAAACGTATAGTGTGGAAGTTTGGAAGTTAAAAGTGAGAAACTTGGCAACAACCCGATGCAAGTCATGACTTTGACGTATGAATTCTCTTAATTTCAATACCTTTCCGTTGTCGTCAATTTAAACAAAAAAATTGAGTTGTATTTTTATGAGGTATTTCAGTCTTATATCAGTCTATGACCCAAAAAATTATCTTTCAACTATGTTCAAAAGAAAGAAAAAAAAAAACATTTGAAGACTTAGAAAGTTGACACAGCAAATAATTTATAGTATAAAATAAAAATTACGTATTTTTAGTCATTGATGAACAAATTGTCCTGCAAAGCTCAATTTCTATACAAGTCTAGTAGATCAGAGAAGTTTTCCATTTCTGCTGCATTCTTTTTTGACTAGCATACACGGTAATACAATAAAGAGATGAAATTAAAAAAATAATACGTCGATATAAACCTGATAAGACTAATTTTAGCTGGAAAAAAATGAAAGTACCCGAATCGTGTCACAACACAAAAACTAGAGAAAGATGACACACAATATCCTTTCGCAACGGAAACAGACAACACCGGTGTGCTTCCGGGAAACAAGATCCAGATCTTACAGCTGACCAATTTCCACAACAATAATAATAAAAGAACACGTGTTTTTCACTCACAGGCGATGTTCTCCGTGTAGAGCGCCTCAAACTCTTTCTCAATCTGGCTGAAGAGCTCGTACAGCCGTCCCCTGAAACAAAGATATTGCAATTTATAGTACAACATACTATGTAATCATTAATACTCTTAAAATTGCATTTACGAATACTGTTGTAGATGGCTGCATCATTTTTGTCTTTCTTATTGTTCAGTTGCAGATGATTGTCAAGCGGCCAAGGAGAGTCTTAGTTATTTTTGTAACAATAATTTAAGCTCACAACAGTAAACTATAGACTGTCATGCTCTTTTCTCGCTACATGGGTGTGTAACACAACAGATAGCCATTGATGAAGAAAAAGAATTTTCCGCAGCCTCGAAGGTAATAATAGATTGCTTTTATACGAGTTACATTAACCATGGACAGTCCAGAGGTAGCAACTCTAGTGTGCAACTAAGTTTCCTTTCTACTCAACCAACGGAAATTTCAAATTTGAACTGCAAAGGTGGATGCCCAATTCACTCCAAGTTCTAAATGCGCTGAGCCTGGAAGATCTCGAAAGTAACTTTTGCATTATGACCCAAACCCATTGCAAAGTTTTAGTGGAATTTTTATAGTGATGTTTTAAACTTTACTTCTTACCTTGAACTTGAAATAAATCACGCGTCCTTTTAACAATTCTGCTCATACATTTGATCCATTGGGATTAATAATCCCTTGCGTAATTCGTATTAAAATAGTGAATGAATTTCATTTTTCAAGCTAACTTTAATTTAATCGAAGCCATTAAAATCCCTAAATCTGTTTCAACCACAAAGTAAAAAATTTGATTGAATCATGTTGGCGATGCAAGTTCTTACATACTATCACAAAAGGTGCATGCAATTTTAAATAGCTGGTAGCAATCAAAAAGGTTTTCAACTTTGACACAAAAATTTATCGATGCAATTCCACGGCAAAAGTTAAGCGGGTTCAGTATCTTGTATATTGGTAAGGTTAAATTGGCCATTGCAATGTACATTTTCACAATAACTACTGATCAGATCATCTTAAAATTTTCTGTGTGTGTTATACCAACCTTATATATTAATCTGAGGTTAAAAGTTTTTTCTAACCAACTGTTAGGTTTTTTAAAATAAAATAAGTTTTAAAGTACCCAAAAAATCATGAAATTTTTCACTTTTTTGCCCCATAAAATTTTTTTCACTTTAGTTTTATTGAAATTTATAACCACAGATTAATCTATACTATGTATAACATCACATAAAAAAAGTTTACGAGAAAAAATAGCATAGTTTTTGAGAAAAGGTACACCGAAGTTCAAAAAATCAAGTTCTGAGAAAAACGCGTTTAAAGTTTTTATCGTTAACCCATTTCCTTACGAAGTCATGACATTAAAATGGCTTTTAATGTCAAAAATATTTTTCCAATCGTCTTCATACTTTGTGACATTATTAATAAAGGTTGTAATAGTATTTTAAGCCAATAATTTTTGTTTTAATTTTTTCACCGATTTTTGGGTATTGAACCCCCTTAAACAGATGATTCCCTCCTGACACATAAAACATAATAAATCAGCATTAAAAATTAAAAGTAGACAAAAATTAACAATTGTTTTGGTCATAATTTGCTACCATTTGAAATTGAAGCTTAAATTCAAATAATAGTTTTTTCTATTGAACAACCTAATATCGAACATAAATATAATTTGGTGTTAGAAATGAAGCACGCTTTTATAGACAGAAAAAAATATCTACCCGCAATAACACAAGCGATCATTCAGCAGTAAAAATCAAACAGCTTTCCTCTGTTATAGAAATTCATTTACACAATATAAACATTGGTTATTTGATGAAAAAAATCAAATACAATATTCCAATCTAAGTTAAATTTTACGAGCGAAAAATGGTGTTTTATTAAACTATTCGTTACAAGAAGAAACATTGTAATTTTTTTTGTCTATCCCTTACCTGCAATGCAACGAAGCTAGAAGCAGCGAGAGTCTATCCGACATGAAGACAACGTGGGTTCGCCAGAAAGCGAGAACACGAGGCGAGCGGCCGTGCTCCGCCGCGCATACAACTCGGAGTGAAGTGAATTCTTTATTAGTGAAATTACGACTAGGGATGGGGAAAACTGCCTTATGGATTCGGTTACACCGGAAAAAACCTATTCTTCGGATGAACCGGTTATAACCAGAAAGCTGTTTTAGTTAGGTTAGTTTGAATTATCGTCGCACTAGAGCTATTCGAAGGCTATTAGTGACGGGCGTCGTAATTTTGAACCACAGCCAAGTGAGGAGCTGACACCTGAGTAGGCACCCAACGCAACCGTTATGGGCGACATTGTACGCAGCGCGATGTTATTTTGGAGCATATATTTAACGTGCACTCCCTCTAATACGGGGTATCATTGGTCGGACATTTTTGTCTGCACGGGTCGTTTACAGGTTGGCAGTTATTTTTGCGATGCCCGGAACCGAACCTGGGACCTTCCGCAAACTGCTTTTTGGATGAACCGGCTGTTAAAAAACCCGGATATTTAAAAGGAAAACTGTAATGAAAACGAAAAAATTAGAACATTAATCAAGAAATATGGATTATTTTGAAAAATTTTTTTGAAACTGCTATGACCCATAGATTAAAACGGATAAAATAAAATAATTTTAATAAAATGGAATCATCGAATCGGTTTTTCCAAAAAAAAAATTCCATTAATGAGTTTTAATGACGGTATAACTTATCAATTAATTTATCTTTTAATAACGGTATATCGTATCAGTAAACTGGAAAAGGAATAACCGGTTAATTTCAAGAACCGAGCATCCCTAATAAGAAGACAACAGGTATCCGCGCAGACGCGCGATAGTGATGTGTGTATAAAGCTGGGTAGGTGTGTGCATGTTGTTTTGATCACCAGGGATTTGTTTTGGAAATAATTGAAACAGGTTCTCGACCTGACAATTTTAATGATGGGTGGCCTTTCGTAGAGGGTAATTGATACTTTTTTTGCGTTTGTTTGAGGATACGATTGTATTGTAAGATTGAGAATGGATCGATACATTTTCAATAAACTTTGTAATGTTTAGAAATTGGAGAAAATTTAAGGTGAATACAGTAGCTGGACGCAGTCCTCGATCGAATTGAATTTGCAATGGGTGAAAATGATCTTCATCTGATAATGACTAAAAATTAATATACCTTGTACTTTGGTCTCGGAATATACTTCGTAATGGGCTATTGTGCAGCAAATACTTAAAACTGGCAGCTCTTGTGAAACGTTAATAAACAATTATCCGAAACCAAGTCTCATAAGGTTTGAATAAATACTAACGTCGTACTATCTATCACACAACAATAAACAAATTCTCAGATGAAGTATTTGCAAATCACTAAGATTCGGCGTTTAATATGTATCAAGGCGAAAGACTTGAGAATAATGCTACAAATCATTTGACCTTGTCAGATATGACACCTAAATTAACAACAAATTTTAAGAGGATTTTGCAGGAAAAACAATGTTCGAATGAAATATTAGAACTTACAAAGACTGATAAAGTTTTTTTTTTTTTTTTTTTTTTGCACTTATAGTACCAAAAGAATGTATATTTTTAGTCTTAAGATTTCAAAATTCAAAATGGAATTCACGTGCCCCCCGGCAAATATTAAACATTTTATAAAAAAAATATTTTTAGATGGAGAATGTGTAGAATTTTGCTAGGGTAGTAGGAACTTTTGCCCCTCCCCCCAAAAAAAAACCCCCCCGAAAATATTCTTTAGCGCATCCTTAAATTATCTCAACTCGATTTTCTACAAAATAGTAATGTATAAGTTATGATCATTTATAATTATAAATACACGACTGAGTGGGACTCAATCCCACTGATAAAGGTGTATGGGATATATTAAAGATATGGCTTCATCCTTAGAAGAGTTTTATCAGGTTCCGATTAGCAGGACAATTCATATTTTGTTCTTTCCTTTTCTTTAGTATGTTTTCTGAAGAGTTATCTATTTTTAGATCCGTTCTTGGAAACTTTTACAAAAGTCAGGGAAAAAATTTAACCCGATATTCAAATTGAGCGTACATTTTTTTTTTCTTATAGCGTTTGTAGATGAGAGCTCAGTGCTTAATGGATTTCAAGTGCAAAGTGTAGCTAATGCAGGAGCGTCTAAACGACTTGCTGAAACACAAATTTAGAAAAGCCGTGAATTAAGTTTTGTTAAAAAAAATTACACTGAAAAGTGGGGATTGCAGGGTCAGAAAAAAATATTTCTAAGTATAATAAAATATACTAGAAGGAAGTTTATAAATACAGCCATGAATAGTTAATTAAAACGTGGAAAAGTTTAAGGTAAAATTGTACTAGTTAATTTATATTATTAACCATTGTTTTAAAAATGTTTTATAGAAATACTGCATCATAAATTGCGACTTTGAACTATCATTAGCATTGAAATTTTGTTAAAGAGTTATTAAGTCAATTGGAATTTAAATAAATAATAATAGTTACTGACTTTTTTGCGATGGACCAATTAAAAGGAAGCAAATAATTATTTCCTTTTAAAAAGAGAAAAATATGAGAGAAACAAATAAACAGAAGTGGTAATTTGTCCCAAAAGTTTTTTTTTTTTGTTTCTTCAGTTAATGAATTCTTTTAATTATTCGCTAGAAATACATTTTAAAACTAAGTTTCGAGTGACTATAAAACAATGTCTCTGAAAGTAAGAAAACAAAAATAAAACATAAGAAAAACGTCGAATTGTTTTGCGAAAAATTTTTGTGGCTTTTCCGTAATTTTATGGTGTTAACTTATTGCTTTAGAAACGGCACTTAAGTAAATATTTCATATCAGTTTAGAAACAAGCCATTTCCACATCTCCCACTTTAGTAATTACAGTGCATACAATTACACACCAACCCCACATAATAAGGGGACATTTATTATAGGGGTAAGTTAAAGACTTGTTTTATTTAAAAATGGGATAGTTAAATGTAGCCATCGACACAATTTTTGTAGAAGCTGCTTGTTCTTTTATCGGTATTTTTTTCGCAATTTATTTAAATATTTGTATCACCAATTTTATTGAAGCCATAAAATTAATTCCCAATTTTAAAATACATTCAAATTCTACACATTTAAAATATTTCAAATAGTAATCCAGCTAAATCGAATTTTTTTATGAACACACAGTAAAGGAAGTGCTTTTGTAAGAATAACATTTATAATTAAACGCCATGACCAGTTAGGTAATAAATATTTTACGATATTTTATTGTTATGTAAATTCAATTAACAATAATTAAAATTGATATTATTTATACAGTAGACTCCCACTTAACCGGCCTCCGTTTAACCGGATCTCCGCTTTAACCGGGCTGAACATTTTCCACCCTAAAATGTTAAAAATAGCTAAAAATACAAGTTTTTGGTTATTTCAATCGGTTTTCGATGTCGCACATGTTTCCAATGCGTGGTTTGTTGGGGAGAAGGGGGGCAGGGGGGGGGGGCGACTTGTTGACATTGGAAGGCTATGGGGATCGACCGGCAAGTTGTCGAATTTCCAAATTTCGCCAAAGAAAATTCAGATTTTTTTCAAGGTATGTAATAAAAAATGTATAATACTAATAATAATATATTAAATAACCTGTAAAATGACATTATTTCAATTGTACATGTATTTCATAAGGCAAGTATTATCAATAAGCAAAAGTGCTATCAAATAAACATCTAAATTTCAATTCATTTAATTTCTCCGGTTTAACCGGATTTTCGTTTAACCGGCTTACCCTCGGTCCTGTTTAAGCCGGTTAAGAGGGAGTCTACTGTACGTTAATTAAAAAAATCTAATTAATAAGCATGCTTGGGCTAATTTATTGAATAACTTGCGAAAACATCAAGTGAAATTTTCTATTAAAGGCCTCATAAGAGCAATAGGCTCTTTTCAGAAACAGGTCGGCTGAAAATCTTCTAATTTAACCCTTTCAGTCCCAGTGATGCCATTTGGCATCATCACTTTCAATATTTTTTTCAAAATGTTTATGTCCCGCTATGACATCCAAAGACACATCATTCGATTCTTCACTCTTTGTTCTATCAGACAAAATTTTACTTTAATCTCAATAGAAGTCAGAATTACTATTTTTTTTATTTAGAAAATAGTCAACAAGCGTTTCTCCTGATTTTTGATAAGTTCACTTCAGCTCCACATATTTAAAACACAATTTAAACTATTTCGGTTAAAATAATTACTAATTTTTTTTAATAATATGGTCAGACACCTTGAAATATATAACTCGAAGTGTTTTTAGGTAATATGTGTACATTTTATTTTGTTGTTTTCCATAGTTAAAGAATTTTGGCATTATTTCAAAAACCATATAAAAATTTTTAATGAATTTTTTTTCTTATGGAATTCGTATATTTGACCTAAAATAAGCTTATTTTGTGAATATCAGATGTTTCTGTAGTGTAGTAAATTTTTGGGACTGAAAGGGTTAAAGACACTTCAGGTTGTTAAAAGCTGGGGAAACTCTAGAAAATATAATGCTAGTTAGTTTTCTGCACACGTTACTCTTACCCATAAAAATAAGTAGTTTCCTTAAGGGTGTAAATGATATTCATTCCGACAGGTACACGGAAATTGTTATATAGATTCTTAACTATGAATAAAGCTCACAAATAAAGAATAAGAATGACAAATAATGATAAGAAATGCAAATAAACCATAAAAACCTCGATGATAAAAAACGTAGTTTTGTTATTTGGTAATAGGGAAAAACTGTGATAGACTTATCTTTCAGTTTCTTTTATCAAGCAATACATTTTGCATAAATGGGCATAGTTAAGAAATGACATCATTTATTTACTGAAGGCTTGTTCGTGGTAAGTGATCTTTAGATATCTTAGATGCAAAAAAAAAAAAAAAATCACTATGAATACAGTAAAAAGTAAGTTTAACAAACAATGTATATATGTAATATAACGTGTTTTTTTAATATTCTTAAGTGTTCGAGACTAATTTTTATTTTATGGGGGAGGGGAAAATATATTCAAAAATTTCATTAAATAGGCTTGCTCAAAGTATGCGACATGGCGCCTTGGGAACCCCACTGGGCTTTACAGGGGAGGTGAATGTTACAGAAATCTCGAGATAAATTTAGTCCAAGTATCGGGAACACATCAAATCTTCCCTGGGGGATATTCTCCAATTAAAAAAAAAAGATACTCACAAACTAGACATCTGTTTGGATCGTAACTTTACACGAATGTGTAGTGTAGTTCATACTTAAGTTACGATTTTCGAACTTCCAGAGCTCAAAATTTTCTATTTTTAGAGAAAATTCGAATTTTCTGAAAAAACTACACCACTTTTGCTCACATTTTAGCATTTTTTCCTTTCCTGTTAGCATCGGCTGAAAAAATTAAAATAAACTTTTACGAAAATAATTAAAATTGAAAATTAATTTATTCTGTTGCCCTCTTCAGAAACTAAATTCATAATTTGAAAAATAATTGATACGTTTCAAGTGACGTAATTCCGGTCAGTCTCCATTTTAGGATTTTATTTCGAGTGTTTATTTGATGATTTCTTCATTGATGGTTCTGTTGACTGCATGTATGCGTATTTAAGCAATAAATGCATAGTTAAGTTATTACTGAAATATGACGGTTATGACGTTGAATATTAGGATTTTATGCTTTTATTTTTTTTGCCAAGTACTTTGCCAAACTCGCCAAGTTAAACGCGCCAGATGAGCAAAATGTTTTTTTTTTTTAAATCATTTATAAGCTGGATGGTTGTGCGAAGGTCATCGCACTAGAGTGATTGTGAATGGGTGTGTTTGTATCTATATCTTTTCCTCGCCAAATGACCAAAAACGCGCCAAATGAGCTAAAAGGTTTTTCTGCGAGAAATTACGGTGATATTTATCCGAGCATTTTATGGTGTATTTTTAATTTGGAATTTCGAAGGTAACATAAGTAACGGGATTGTATATTTTATAACAACGGGAACAGTAACATATGCTTATTTACCTATAACGGATTAAATGGTACATATACTTGATCGATTTGAACTTGTTTGTAGCCCGTGCGAAGAACGGGCATTCAATCGCTAGTACAAGATAAAAAGCGAAAAGTAAAGATACATCCAATATCAATCATTTAAAATTAATTAGACTGATTTGGTATGATTTGAGTCGCTCTAGAGCTAACACTATTCAGCATGTAATAAATGGGAATAACACTAAATAAAGCTGTCTACTTTATACTTTAATGCGCCATATGCAGCGATAAAAGACTTAGATAAATCCATTTGGAGCAAAGAACTGCTACAGGTAGAGTATTGCGCATTGAAATAAACACACCTACAATTTCTTTTATATTCTGTTTGCGAAAGTTAATGAAAGCGTGAGTATTCCTCTGCCTTTCGTGCAATTCGGGGATATTTCTAGAATGGGGGTGCACGCAAGAACAGAATAGAATCCCTTCCCTTTTCGAAACGGCAAGGGAATATGGCTTTCGAAATGGAAGCCATAACATGGAAATTCAGGTAATTTCGAATTTTACAATGATTTTGGACATAAGATAAAAATATAACAAGGATCGATCTTTTGCTGAAGGTACATGGTAATTTCGTCCTTCCAAGGTTGAAAATAAAATAAAGGCTGATGGCTCAGTCCGTTTTATTAATAGAAGGAAGATTATTGGGATTGAGAAATATATCCCACAGAAATTTTGTGTGTTGTGATGCTATTTGATTACGTTTATATTAGAGGCCATATAAAGGGCATGCGTCTTTATTTCTTACTGAGTTCACAGACTAAAAGTGATACTTGAATTTTTTTTTAGAAAAGCTTAGATAAATGCAATTAGACTAATTTCTTCGCAAACTCAAGAGCCGCATATATTCGAGGTTAAAAAAGAATTGTTTGAAAACTTTTACTTTAAACAACTACAAATTCTAAAATCCAAACATTATTATGCATCCCCTTCAGTGCAGTATCAGTAAATAAAAAAAAAATCACAATACCCCATTAAATATATACATGGGAGCGGTGTTGAATTTACGGCACATTCAGTGAGTTTTCACAGGTTTATTCATGATTGTCGCAAATAAAGAAAGCAATTTCGCAAAACAATAGCATTTTTATCATATATGGCAGGCACCTATATTCCATTAGGAGTTTCTAAGAATTCATTGAAAGAGAGAAGAAAATCCCTGCTAAAATTTATGCAGCTTTCCGTTCCAAACATTCTTCTCTTTTGAAGTCCAGAATGAACATTCTCGATGCATTCTCTCGCATTCAGAGTCTTTTTATAAATTGATGTGTGAGGGACAAAATGTCCCGATTTAATTTCTTGAGTTAATTCTTATATATTTATAATTTAATGCTCATTTTAAAATTGTTGTTAACCTTTTTTTTTCATTATTAACACCTCATTAGACTGAAACTGCTTCAGAGGCCCCAAACCACATAAGGAACTGATTGTCGAAATAAAATGCCCCACATTTTTCTCTCGTCCCGATTCGTAGTAGGAAAATTATGCAGTTTTTAACGATCCAAAGCTTCCGCCGCAAGTTCAGAGCAAAGTTTCTCAATGCCTTCTTCTCGCATTCAGTGTCACTAATGAATTGCGGTCTATCAATAATGGGTCATCCCGACTCGTAGACAAAGGGACCCTTGCGTAATTCGGCAATAAATTGTTACCGACTGTTCCGAAACCTTTCAAGTTTTGTCTGAAATTGAAACGTTAATTTAGAAAGCACGTTTGACGTCATGTAACCGGATTTGGCTGCAAGGAAAGCGTTTTTTGATCCTTCACTTAGACTTATATACGTTGTTTCTTTCTTACATGCACTTTTTTTTTATTGTTGTGAAACAATACCTTTATGTACGTCGATAAAGTGTCGTATAGAATTGAACTCCATTTGTATTAAGAAATATTATACTCTTATAATTGGAAAGTTAAGAAGAATAGAAATAAAGTCATTAGCTGTCTCACATTGCACAATTTTAATCGACATTCCAATATCTCTCTATCTTAATAAAGTCACATGGTTTTGAAGGGCGTTGAACCAAGGCTTAAAAAAAAAGTCTAAAGTACAATCGTTAAAAATTCGTGTTTTCATTCTATGTTAACAGGGTTTGTTGAATCTACTCAGAGGAAAAATTTTCAATTTTATCAAAAATTATAATCAGGAAATTTTTAAGAAACTTAATAAATATCTCATTAGTAGAATTTATTTTTAAAAAATAACTTTTTTTTAGGAAAGTTTAATGGTTTAGGAAAATACACAAATAATTTTCAGAATATATCCAGCAGTGCATGTTAGAATAAATTGTACAGTTAAAGAATAATAAAAGAAAATTAAGTTGATGCAGATAAGTTTTTAATAAGTAAAAAAATGATAGTTTAATAATAAAACTTTTGCAGGGTCTTTTCCCGCTATGAATATTTTTTGGAGGTCCATTAATTCAACTTTTATAAATTTTAAACTTAAAAATTTTCTTTGTTATTCGAAGGATCGAAGCTCCTCCAAAGCGTCAGTACTTTTTCAAGAGCTTTTTGCACACTTCCCTTCATGGGGGTTACATGTTAAGTTTTTGAATTAATTTTGTCGAAATTCAGTAAAGTTCATATTATAGAGAAGAGTTTAAGAAACCAGGTTTAAAAATAGCTGGTGTTCATATTGCGAATTCAACAGCATTACCATTAAGCGACCCGTATTTAAATATTAAATACAAAATCTTCATGCGAAATTAGATCCGCACGCACAATGATAAAGTCATCATTAAACGTGTTTAAAATAATTTTTGGATCAATACTTAGTTTGTAGCTTCTGTACTTTTTTCACCTTTTGCTAAATTGTCCTTTCTTATCCAAAAATAACCTCCGAATTTCTTTACAAAAAAATTATTATCAATACTAAATAAATAAATAAAAAATAATAAAAATACAGTGCTCAAAACTATTAGGGGAGCACGTTGCGTACTTTTGTTAACCCGTTTAGTTACAACTTTTAATTTTTTTATTCTGATAATCTAAAATTTGCTAAATTGATTCATTATGCATCAAGAATAAAATGGTAAAAAAACAGGGGGAAAATATAAATTTTTTAAACTAAAATTTAGGGGGGGGGGGAATTAAATCATATTTGATTAAATTATAACAATAATTTTTTCAAAAACTACTTTCTAAAAAAAGGTAAAATCAATTTTTAAACATCTAAGAATGCAATCGTGGAGAATTTAGAATAAATTTATTTCTTATTTTCATTTAACTAAAACAAACACTATTTAATTCTTCAAAAGACATGATTCTTCCATCTAACGATAAATAAGTGAGAGCTCAACTTAGTGAGAAAAAAAATGGAAGCTGATGATACCAAATGGAATCATTGGGAGTGAAAGGGCGTTCGCTCTCCTAATTGTTTTAAACAGTGTAGTTAAAATAAATACGAATTCACAGAAGCATTAAATATATATATTCGGCAGAAATTTGTTACGCAATCTTTTGCATACAAACATATTTTTTTGAAAGGGTATAACTTAGGTTGACTAAGCAATAAAACTGCATGAAACGCCACGAAGAAATAAACCCAATATCTGAGATCCTGTTGTGCTTTGTAAGTCAATCTAATGAACACGGTTTTGAAAGTCACTTTTTTAAATGAATAAAAAATGAGTTTTATTTTTTAAAAATCTTTATTTTGTACTAAAGATGTAATTTTAAAGTACTGACAAATAATCGCATTTGAGTTAGTACCATATACAATAGGCTAGTTAGCCACTCCCCGACTAAATATTAAATGAAATATAATGTTAAATGAAAATGGGTATCAGAAGGCTAACCTGTTTGACATATTATAAACTATAAGGTATTTTACTTTTCGAATTATAATTTAGTTTAAAATGATGTCGGTATAGATTTCGTACGCGAGAGATTCCTTAATGTGAGAGTTGCAAGTAAAAAAAAACGAAGCAAGTTAGACTTAAGCAGAAAAGTTGGTTTAAATAAAATTATTTACGTTATAATATTTTACACTAGAAAAACATTATAACGATTGATAACGTTATTTTAAACACTAGAGCTACACGAGTGCTATTGACGACAGGCGTCGTAATTTAGAACCACAGTCAAGTGGCGAGCCGACACCTCTCAATTGTTATACTCACTTTCTTTTTAAAAAAAAATCGTTTTAAATATTAATAAAGAAACTCATAACCATAACATGTATACAATGCTGATATAGCAAAAAAAAAATCAACACTCGAATTTTTAAATCTTAATTGAAATTACTTTTTCTGTTTTAGAAAATCTTATAAGGTCAATTTTTTTTTAAATCACCCAACAATGCCTGGAAGGAAAATATCTTAAGGAAGCAAACACGTTTATTGGAGACATTATAATTGGCGCTTTACGCAACACTCGAGTCATTCGATTCGCAAACAACTCTTTTATGAACTCAAACTTGGCGTAATCTCTTTTTATTGTCTTTTCAAAGAGCGCTTATTCTCAGACTTAGGTACACAGAACTTCCGCTAAGAGGTCATCGCTTACGCTTACATTTACCCATACTACATACAAAAACTCGGCCATCCAATGCAAAACTACTCATAATTCTCACAAATTAATTTATTTTTTAAAGCAGCATTATTTTGAGCAAACGCATCTAGATCTCTCATCACAAACAAAGCCTAGATATCCTTTAAAAAACTGTCACGTTACATAGGATAGTGTTGTTTATTAATTACTGACCTTGAGCGTAATTAGTTTTCTATCCGACACTCCACATGAATACTTAAAATGCATAGGGGATCGGCGTGTAATAACCTTGGCCGTCTAGTTGTACTTATTGATTGAGTTGGTATATGGTGAAACCTTTACTTAGAGAGAAGAGCTACGCAATGAGGACGGTAGTATTTCCTCCATTAGGTGCTCTGCTGCACTTATCCGATTGCTTTTCTCCATCATATTTCAAAGAGGTAAACAAGAGGTGGGGTTACCAGACGTCCAGAATTGATATGGGGAATCATGGTTTTTTTTAATAATAGTCAGGGATGCATCGGAAGAAAAATCAGGGGGATGTGTAACGACTTCAAACACGACTTTCAATAACCGCTCAATAAATGAGTACGCATATTTGAAAGTAATTATAAACGTTATAAGGTAATAACTTTAAAACCAATAATGTTACACAGCAGTTTCCCCTTACGCATGCGCAATTTCCTAGAAAACTTTATTATAACCTCCGACAAGTACTGGGAACACGTGTACCAAATTCCGCAGCTCTTTATATTTAGCGAACATAGCTTTTGTAAGAGCATATATTTTTTTAAAAATCTGATATAGGGTAGACTAACCAGTGAATGAACGTTTAAGACGTCACGTTCGCCAGTGAATGAACACCAAGATATGATAACCAGGACAACCAACCATTGTCAGATAACTTCCTACTACATGAGAGGAAGTCAGAGTTGCCAATCCATCCAGTGGAATGATTTTCAATCCTTATTTTTTTAAAAATTATATTTACCAAATGTTTATTCATTGGTGCCTGTTCACTCACTGGTCAGTCTACCCTTGTTTCTCAATCGAAGGGCAGATCAAACTTACGTCGGGCTTACTATTAATGCGCAACTATATATTAACTGATAGAATTTCTCAGGATGATACTGAATAAGTTAAATAATACGTGCTACAGATGCAAATTGATTGACGGTCAAGTCAAGAAAGCAAAGAAATGCATATTCAATCTTTGATGACTGTCAACAATAAACTATAATCCTACTTTCACTAATAACAAATGTAAAGTTTTAGTGTGAAGCATTTCCAACCCTGTCTCCATCAGGTTCTTTACCTGTTTTCAAAGTGGACTCTTCCGCAATCAAAATATTGGAGATGCTAAGAAGTGACAGGAGAACGATACTGAAAAAATACCGTATAATTTACAGAGAAAATCAGTTAATTTATTCAAATTAGATCAAAATATTGGAGATGCTAAGAAGTGACAGGAGAACGATACTGAAAAAATACCGTATAATTTACAGAGAAAATCAGTTAATTTATTCAAATCAGATTGAAATTTTAATACAAAGCTGATATTTTAACTGGCAAATTAGAAAGAAAAACAAAATTCTACCACCTCCGGAAGTAAATCGAACCTCCGGCCATTCCAGTGACAGACCGGAATACTGACCCCATCGCTACAGAGGAATAATAAACTGCCGAACCCGGGCTCGAACCATGGACATTCAGATGGTCAGTTTAAAGCTACCTCAACTTAGCTATTTCAGCATGAAGAGTTTTCAGTAAGAACAGTCAAAATGCTTGTTTAGTTGCAGTCTAGTACTCTTAACCCAACTAAAAAATGTAAATTGTATAAAGAAAGTATAAATATTTTTCTATTAATATATGTTTTTTCTGTAAAATTGACAGATATTTTTAAGGTGTGGTTGGTTAAATCAATAAATAAAATTATTATAATTTGATACTAAGAAATCAGCAGTAACTTTTAGATGAGTAGACGAGAAAAAAATTCATTAACAAGACGGAAAAACCTTTTGTGGTTTCTTCCTTTTTTGCGTTTGGAGCTAAACATATCCTTTGTAAGTTAAAGACATTTTCAAACGAAATAATTAACAAGCAATCTTGCATGATCAATTAACAATAAAAGTAACTTTTCGCGATAACTATGAAATAATTGCGATTTTTTGAAAATGTGAAATTTGTTGAAAAGCAAGAGGATCATTTTTTTTAAACTAGTTTCTAATGATTTTGCTGCGCAACGTAAATAATCAACATTACATGATTGGCAATAAAATATTCGACAGAAAATTTCACATCAAAGAACTTAGTAATTTTTTTTTAAAATCGCTTATTTCTTTTAATTATCACAAAACAAAAAGGTACTTTTAGTGTAGATTGAATTTTCTAAAATTATGCCCACATGCAACTCACAAATTTTTTATTAGTAATTTTAAATTTGAAAAGTTTTCAATGAATTAAATTACCTTGGTTGCAGTAAAAAAAAACTTTACAATTCTGGAAAAATAGTTTACCAGAGTAGCTTATGATAATATGTATTGAAAAATGATATTTTTATTGGAACGGTTTTGTGGTTGCTTTTTATCTTCAGCAAAACATTGTTTGAACTAGAAATTTAAAACAAAACTTAAGTATATTGATATGTTTTTGAAACACTCTACAAAAGAACAGATCATTTTTTCTGTTATGTGAAGAAGCTAAATCATTTTCTGCCATCGGAGTATCCAAATTTTATAAATCAATATAATTTAATACTTGCGTATCTGAGATACATGCCCGACCTTTTGTGTTGCTTTATATTGTAAGCTTTTCTCAAAATTAATAATTACTTCAGTCATTAAAAAATATTCATAATTTTCTATCTAAATTAAATAGCAACTAATATTTGATATTTATTCTATTATTCAGATGAAAAATTATCCCATCAAATACAGCAAAACTCCTGGCAATCAAAACTAGGTAAAGAAAATACAGTTTGTAAGTCTTTTAATTGATTAATGAATAATTAAACATGTTATTGATTTCCTGGCGATCAATAATACAAGGTTTTTTTTTTCAACCTCCGATGGGCTGTAAAGAAAAGGTCCATATACAAAACAGATGTTGACATTTGTAACAAGCTTGGCAAGACCCTCTACCTAAAAAGTAGCTGCCAACGATTTTTAGGGAGATATGACAGTATCTTTGAATTCCACGTCAAAATGTAAGCGCTGCCCTCCAAGCCATTGCTCATCAATAATTCACTTATGGTGAGCCTTCAAGTTTATCCAACCACTTGGTTAAATCGCTGAACAATGTTGCCTGCAGTGCATCCTTGACCCCCTCTTCATGAACATCAGTTTGGCCATCTCTTTAGACCAAAATTCACGAAAAACATCATTACTCATAAGGCGTCTCCATGCAATCAACTCATTCTTTGATGAATTTCTGTAGCACTGTTACTTTTTGCTTGCGAGAAATGAATAACAGCTTGCAACTCTCACATGGAAGCTGCATTTTATGAAGAGGGTATTGCAAAGCTTGTTCACAGATATGACAAGCTGATAATCGTCAAGGTGATATCGTAGAGAAATAATTTGAATTGTACATTTCTTTTGTTAATACAATCTTCCTTGTATATTACCCTGTCTTTTTTCTACAGGCCATCGGAGTTTGAAAATAACCCAAAAATATGTTTCTAATTTTATACACATAAGCTTAAATCTTCAGTTATTGAAATATAATAACAATTTGAGACACAAAATTTATTGAGAAGTATCTGAAAAAAAGCAAAAATTTGTCTGTAACAATTCTTTCATAATTTACTACAACAGATTTAATGTGTTTGAATGTAAAAAAAAGTTTTCTTTTATTCATGTTTTTAAACATTTTAGTTGGTACTCATATTTGTCTTCTTGGCTTCCCTTGAATAACAACTCAAAAGATACAAAAGTATTTTTTTCATTGCTTCTCCCACTCTAACTTAGTAGCAAGTGGTAAGTGATATTTCATTTGGAATGTCCATGGCGGATTTTGGAAAAGAGGCGTCCGTAAATTACGTGTTTAGGTTGGTAATTTTTTCCCTGCAAAAAATTCACACAATTTTGAAAAAAAAATGTGTATTTCTTCATTAGTTCCAGGGATTAGCATAATTGACCTCTGGTACTATGACTAGTCTAGGACCATTCTTGTTCTCTCTGTTCAAATATTAAGTCAATATTTTCTAAGATAACAGTTGAAAACTGTTTAAAAGGATACAAACAAAATCAGCTTAAATGCAAGTAGAACAATTTTCTTAAAGTAAAACAATAAAACTATTTTCATAAGTATAAATTTATTACATTAGCAATATCATAATTTAATATATGCAATGATGCAGAACCAAAATGTGTCAAAGGACTTTTAAAAAATATTTTTGATTGAATAGTATATTTGAATAGATTATATATTGTAAGCCAAATGACAAACACCGATCCTCGGAATATGCATATTCTTGGTTTTGCGATTTGACAGACAATATCATGTTATGGTTAATATTAACAATTGATTATAATAAATACTAACTGGCCATACTACTACTAATAACAATTGACCATTATTAATAATAAATAGTCACAATAAGAATGAGCAATCATTATCATAAATATTTACCAGTTATTATAAATAATAACCCAACTTATATTAACCATAAAATATTCATTTTAATTATAAATATAATTTCTGTGTTGGGGACTTCAATTTCACGGTATTTTTTGCTTTTTAAATATTAATTGTTTCACAATAGATTTTACGAAAAACTTTTTCGATATGTAAACAATTTAAGTAGTCAATAATGAAAAGCAAATGTTACCACAAACAATTGAATAGTATTTTTGAGTTTGATAAATGTATACCTAATGAAACACACTACAAATACACTCATTACAGTTAGTCTTTAATTTTTGCAATGTCTTTGAGAATCACAGCATTTTAGAATTTACAAAACTGTTGCAGAAAATAAGTAATAATTATATTTCTTATACAATTAAAAACCTTGAACATTGCATAAATTTGAGAATTTTTCATTATATATATATTTTTTTGCTTTGAAAAGAAGTTTACAGGCAGATGATATTTTAGCCTTTTTCGGAACTAGAAAAACTTATTATAATGTTACTCAAATTGAAAAAATCCAAGTTCAAAATAGTGAAAAACCTTGTGCACATATTTTAAATGAAATTGCAAATTAAAACTTATCAAAATCTTTTGGTAGATCAAATTTTTGTCATACTTTCTAATAAGTTGAATTGGTTTGAAAGAGAGATATATGAAGCCTCAAGTATTTATGTGAAGGGTCTTCTATTTTATCCAACGGCACATTGAATGGATAGCGTTAGGGACCTACAACTTCTTTATTAGTTGAGATATGTACCTCTTAATTGTGGCCACCCCAAAAATGTGTATTGAGACAGGGTTTTTATTTTTAAATTGTCAGTTATGAAATACCACTGCTGTACAGTTGTGTAATATTGATTGATTCAGGGTCATACTAAGGTAACGGTCTGAGAACAATGTACATTATAGTTTTTAACCAACTTTTGCATTAATGTACTGCCAGTGACTCGGTAATGGTTAGTCCAGCAGTTATGGCATACGCATACAGATATAGCACAGTTATGGTATATGTATACAGGTATAGTAAAGTACAGTTATAGTATATGCATAGTAAAGTATGAGATACACAAAGAGCTTATTTGAAGAGTCTATCAATTACATAATTGAATATGCACCTTTCAACTAATTTTAAGTTTCTTTTATAAGGTTTTTGATGACTTTTTCATTGTTTTTTTTTCACCCTTTTTGAGATAGAAATATCCATTTATTTTTTATCTTGAATTTTTTACTCTTAGCCTTATTACTAGGAGGTGCTATTTAACAGCATATTTTACAGTACATGTCAGATAACCACTATACCTAGAAAAAGCTAATGTTAGGCTCAGCATGTTTTGAAATTTAATTTATTCTTATAGCGTACACATATGCCTAAAATAAAATTATCCCCTGTTATAATATAAAAAAAAAATAATACTTGAAGTCTGTAGCCATTTTAGTTCAAACTGTAGAGTGATTTCAGATAGACAGACCAATCAAAAACACATTTTCAGAATCGTCACCCTCCAAAATATGAGAAAAACACAAAATCTCTATTTAGAATTTTGGATGCCATCACAATACTTTCATTAGGGAATTGATACTTTTTTAAAAACATTATTTAGAATATTAGTGATTAGTATTACCAGTGTATTTAGTATTAAAGTGAAAAGGGTGCTATTTATAAAAAAAGAGCCTAAAATGTTACATTGCATATTAAAATTGATAGCAAGCCAATAATCTTACTATTTTTAATAACTTTATCAATCTTCTGATTGGCTTTTTGCTTAATATTGTATCGTTTTTAAGATAGGAACAATAACTCAGGAATTCACCAATAGGTATCCACAATTAGGATTTTTGTGTAAATCTTGGGTAACTTCACTAGACACCGACTTTAATTTGATACTATAGCTGCCATGTAATGAACAAAATCGCCAAATTCCGTAAATTGTTTCTGTGGTTGAATCAGATAAGTGGGGTGGCCCCCTTCAGAAGCACAGCTAAAATATTGGTACAAGTGCCCCCTCCCTTGATTTTTATGTTTGTGATTTTTGAAAACCCCCCCGTTAGATGTTACAGAATCTTAATAAATGTTATTTATGCTTACATTCCTACTAATACATCAAATAAAAAATTAAATCCTTACAAAAGTACCGTTGTATCTTAAAGATTGCATTAAGAATTGTAGGACATTTCTGAAAAAAGACATTAAAAAAATTATTTTAAAGAGTATCTTTATTTTTTAAGATAAAATAATCCTATACAAATATCAATCAAAGTAGTATCAGGAATACATCAAAACATTCAAAATAGCATTCAAACATTCAAATAGTCTATCAAAACATTCAAAATAGTTGCAACTTCAAACGGTGGCCAATTAGGAGTACTGGCCATATATTAGAAGCACTTGGTACACAAATTTCAAATTAAGAAAGCCCCCCCCCCTCAAAAAATCTATATGATAGTTGAAAATGCAAGCACGTTTGCAGAAACGAAGCATGTAATTATCTGTTTAAATTAAAGTACAGTCTTATAATGTCTTAACAGAAGAAAGATTTTTTTAAATAATAATATAATGATGAAACTATTCAATGTAACAAATATATAAATATTTGAGGATAATTACAGGATAGTTTACTTAAGATGTAGTTTACCTGAATGCAATTGGTAGAATTCTTTCCCCATCGTCTACTCTGCTGTATGGCAAATGATAGTCTGGATCAGAAGTGCTGGAAACTCGTCCGAATCCTTTAATTCTCTTACCCTTGGAGGGTTTACTACTTTGATCAAGTGGCATCACTTTCTTCTCTTTATAACCTTAAATAATGAAAAATGATAACCTTAATAAGAATATATACTAGTGACCATTTTTTGCATGATTCAGTATTTTATTTACTGTTACAGTTTATTTTAAAGGCATTTATTATTAGTATATATGACAAGCAATTTATCTCAGACTTTAGAAGAAAAATATTTAGGCAATAAGTTAATAAAATTATTCATTTTCATATGATTTGCCAGTGCAATAGCAAACATCCAGTATATGTTATAGTATTTTTCACAAGATTTACACAACTTAACCATCATCTGCAGGATATTAGAAAATCAATTAAGCCATTTCTATTGTAAAACATTTTATGTTTACAAAAATTTAATACGGCTTCTAAAAATTTAGTGATTCATATGAAGACGTTAAGTGCAAAACAAGTTAAATCTCTTTTTGGAAAAAAATGAGTTGGTTAGCTTTTCATACTGATTATACGCATAAGATTTAACTTTTTTTGTGCAAATCAAAATGTTTGTGGATCCCTTCCAACAATACCTGTATGAAAAGCTAACCAACTCAATTTTTCCCCAAAAGTGATTTAACTTGTTTTGCACTTGAGCTCTTCACATGAAAGTGATCACTTTTTTGTTGATAATGCTGTTGACTGGCCCAAGTCGGTTTAGCTCTGAACTTGTCACAATATCATAAGAGTTTGTTGCATTACAGAACTTATCTAGTTATATTTGACCTTAGTTGAAAGAATTGCAAAATAGAAATAAATACGACTTTTTATCGCAAACCCAAACTTTTGTGTCTTGTTAGTGGCCTAATTTTTTGTATTAAACCAGAAAAAAGCACTTTAGTAAAAAAAAAATAAAGCCTCAGTTTTTGTTTAATTTTTTGCTTTGGGGTCTAAACAAGAGGCAGCTGAGACACTTCCATGTTATAGGTATACTAATTTCAATCATCTGTCTCTTTGCAAATGACTCCCTTGAAATGATTTTAAGGCCGTATTGCCATACTTGCAGGTGATCCTTAAGGTTACAATAGCTTTTTGTGGACATAGCACACTTAACACAAAGATTTTCCAAATATTTACTCCATAACTGACTATTTCTTAAATGTTTCAGTAGTAAATAGCTTAAAAAACTTTGCTATACTTGATCTAAATATATTAATAACTTAAAAAATAAAATAAAATATGTTGTTAGAAAAACAATATGTGCGTGTGTATCTCTTAAATGATTAAATAGCATTAAATTGTAAAAACAATATTAATTAATTATATTTTTACCAATCAAGTGTTAAAAAAGATTGTAAACAATGTGGTGTCAATTGTTTTAAAAGTGAAAAAAGCCATGCTGGGCTAAATAAATACCTTAACCTCTTCTGTACCAAGACCTATACTAAGTTTACCATGATGTATGATTCTACAAGATTTGGTCATGAAGGGGTTAAGATTTATTAGATAAGGAAGCAAGAAAAAATGTGCACAGAGCAGAGTGCAGATGTGCATCCAAGAATTATTTACCTAACAATGCTTCCATATACCATAACATAGAGACAAAGTTTTGTTGACTGTATAGCCAAATACTTTTTTTTTCAGTATTATAGAAAATACCATTACTCACAAGAAATAACAGCTAGTCCATGATATGTATGTAAGAAGACTTCTTATATCTAGTGAGGAAAAAATAAATTAATAATTTAAATTGGAACAACACTTAGAACACACAAGAATTAGCAACTACTGTTTTAACAAATTTCTTTTTATTGGGTATTGTTAAATTTTGAATAGAAAGAAGGTTCTGTATTAATTTTTTTTCAATACTTTGCAAATAGTTTAATTGCATAATAGACAATAATTCATCTAAACGCAGCACGCGAATTCATCAAAATGTTAAGCTTGGCAAATTTAAAGGGATAATTTGAAATTGGATTGACAACACTTCAAGAGGGAATCAATCAAATCATATGGGAGAATCAGAAACACAGCCAACTAGCTGGCCAACAAGCTAACTAAACAAAATCGGATACCTTGTAAAAGCAAATTTTTCTTGTTTGGGTATTAAAAAAAATCAATGATTTACACTCGATGTTTTTTTTACAAGTTTAGAAATATCTTAACTTGAAACTACAAAATACCCTTAAAAATCAAATGATATAAGTTTGTTTCACAGTGACTGATATTAAATATGATCTCGTTTTTTCTTTTCTTTTGGTAACCCAGTTTCAAATTTTTTAAAATAAAGAATTAGAGTAGTAAATACTTTTTGATTTGACTGAACTGCATTGAGTTTAACTTAGAGAGTGACTCTCTAGGTATTGACTCTGTATGGGTTAAGTTGACTAATGTCAACGGTAATCATCTGGTTGTAGGTAATGTGTATAGACCACCCAACAGTAATGCAGAGCAAGATACCGTACTGTATAACCTCATAAGAGAGATTTGTCACAAAAATGAAGTTGTGATTATGGGGGATTTCAATTTTCCAAACATTAACTGGGACAATAATGTGATTACTAATTGTCTGGGTTTAGATTTTCTAGAGGTCTTAGATGACTGTTTTTTGTACCAGTTAGTAAAGGAGTGTACTAGAGGTAATGCTATTTTGGATTTAGTTTTGAGCAGTTGTGAAGATAGAGTGCAGAACCTTATAGTCAGTGATCACTTAGGGGAGAGTGATCATAATAGTATTAAATTTGATATTATTTTTCAGGTCATACAGAATAATAGTGTAAGAGTCGTTCCATGTTTCAGAGATGTTAATTTCGACAACCTGAGACATGATGTTGCATTAGCTTTTGATATAGGGCTGGTGGGTACCCATACTTTTGAACTATGGGATGAGTTTAAGGTTAAACTAAATGATGTTGTGAAAAAACATGTTAAATTCAAGAATAAAAGTTCCCAAAGGAAATTGTATCCTATGTGGTTTTCGAAGGATATTAAAAAGTCCCTTAGGTTAAAGCAGAAGGCTTACAAAATTGCTAAACAATCTGGTAGAGAAGCTGATCAGGAAGCTTACAGAGTTGCTAGGAGAGAGTTTAAGAATATGAGTAGGCAACATAAATCTGCATTAGAGGAGAATCTCGCTAGGGATATTAAGAAGAACCCTAAAGATTTTTTCGCTTATGCGAGGGGTAATGTAAAGCAGGGTAACTCTATTGGGCCATTTAAAGGTAGTCAAGGGCAGTTAATCCATGACGACATGAAAATGGCAAATCTTTTGAATGACTTTTTTGTTAGTGTTTTTAATAAAGATTTTAAAAATGTTCATGTTTCAGGGGAAGTAACTGAAGAACAGGTATGTATCGAGTGTGATTTTTCTAAAGAGGATGTTGTTCATCTATTGAAAACTATGAAACCTAACAAAGCACCTGGGCCTGATGATATTTATCCTAAAATTTTAGTTGAATGTGCAGAAGAGTTAGGGGATGCAGTTCTGACTATTTTTAGGTCATCATTTATTTCTGGACAGGTGCCAGCAGACTGGAAATTGGCAAATGTTACTCCATTGTACAAGAAAGGGCCAAAATCTGATCCGGGTAATTACAGACCAGTTAGTCTTACATCTGTTTTAGGTAAAGTTTTTGAGACGTTATTGAAGAGGCATATAATGACTTTTTTGGAAACTAATAATTTACTTTCAGAAAATCAATATGGCTTTAGAAAGGGTAGATCTTGTACAACTAATCTTTTAAAGTTTTATGACACTGTTACTGAAGAGATTGATAAAGGCAATATGGTTGATATTATTTACATCGATTTCCAAAAGGCTTTTGACAAAGTTCCTCATGAAGCTTTGCTATATAAGATGCGAAGATTTGGAATCGAAACAGCCGTTATCCGTTGGGTTAAAAATTGGTTGACCAATAGAAAACAAAGGGTTCACATTAATGGTAAGTACTCTGATTGGAATGAAGTAGTAAGTGGAGTGCCTCAGGGCTCTGTACTAGGGCCAATTTTATTCATTATGTTTATTGATGATATCAGCTGGGGGTTGAACAGCAAGTTAAGTATTTTTGCAGATGACTTAAAAGTGACGAGTACAGTTAATTCTGTTGAGCAAATTGAGCAATTGCAAAGTGATCTAACAAAAATTACTGAGTGGGCTGCAAAGTGGGGCATGTCGTTCAGTGTGAATAAATGCCAAACCTTGCATTTGGGCAAGAACAATGTTAATTATTCTTATGTTTTACAGGGAGAGAGTATTCAAGACAGTGAGTTTGTTAAAGATTTAGGAGTTTTTGTGAGCAATGATTTTAAAATGAGTAAACAATGTGTTGAAGCAAGTAAGAAGGCCAATCGAATGTTAGGATTTATTAGAAAAAGTATCACTTCTAAATCTAAAGAGATTATTTTGCCATTGTATAGGGGATTGGTAAGGCCACATCTGGAGTATGCTGTTCAGTTTTGGTCCCCCTTTCTCAGAAAAGATATTGAAATGCTTGAAAAGGTTCAACATAGGGCTACAAAAATGATTAAGGGTTTATCGGGTATTGATTATGGTAATAGATTAAGATCGTTAAACATGTATTCCCTAGAAAATAGGAGATCAAGGGGTGATTTAATTCAGTTGTTCAAGTTCATTAAACAGGGAGACATGGAGGGCTTAGGTTTTACCTTAAATAGCCGGACCAGGGGGCATGGACAGAAATTGAATAAATCATGCTTTAGAAGGGAGGTTAGAAAACATTATTTTTACAATAGAGTCGTCAATGAGTGGAATGCTTTACCAGAATATGTTGTGCATTCGAAGAGAGTGGAAGATTTTAAGAAGAATCTCGATAACTATTGGAAACTGGTAAGGAATTAGATATATTTTGGACCAACCTTGCTGGGCCTCTGGCCTGTTGTTGGTCGACAATTTTTGTATTTGTATTTGTATTTGTATTTGAATCGTGATCACAGGGGAAAAGAATACCGGACAAATTTTAAACTTTTATGTTTCAGAATTTAAATCATTCTGAGGTTGCATTAATATGAATAATTATTTTTGTTTACCATAAAAAGTATTAAAAACAATTTTTTATATGAAATTCTAATTAGATTAGGAAGAAACAATTTGACAAATTTCAATAAACTTAATTACAGAAAGCCTTCTTTTTCTTCTAAGTTGAAATTACATGACATTCTTTTTGATTCAATAAAATTATAAGCTTTTGTACACAAAATATTCAATTTCTATTAGTAACCGGGATATATTTGAAAAGACTAGGTTTTCACAAAAACCTAAAAAAATTATTTTATTTTTATTTACATTGCATTTGACATTTGAAGTAAAGTTTAGTTGTTTTCAGGTACTTCAAGCTCTTTAAGCTTGACACACACGGAGGGACTAGGCTAGGCACAGTTTGGAGCGTTTTTTGTGGCGTCATCTATATACTTAATGCACAACTATAAGTTTTAGTTTTATTTGGTAAAATTGTGTATTTCTTATAATGTTGTGTAAGTTTAAACTAAACAAATTGCGACAAAAATGGAATCCCTTAAAGGATATATAAGAATTTTTTTATTACTTTCAAGACTGCTAATTAAAGGAAATATTAAGAATCTTTTTAAAGATAAATGGGACTTTTTAATTTTAGATTTCAATATATTCTTTTGGAATCGAATCAATGTTTTTTTTTTTTTTTGAAATGTCATTGATACCCAAAATAAATAAAGCTAAAAGATTAGAATTTATTTATGCAGCATCATTAATCAGTTATTTTTTATAACCCGGGTGCTAACCCCTGCTAATTCTTCCTAATTTCTGCTAGCATAATCCTTAAGGGAAGTTAAGCAATTTTCTACGTCTAATCGAGGTTTAATCGAGGTTAAGCAATTTTCTACGTCCTAAAATCGAGGTTTTTGAAGACCTCAAAACACCGGCAAACAAGAGGACAGACAAAAAAAAAGTTAGCGACAAACCAACATTGTCCGTCAAATCAAATTAAAAAGTCTGATTGCGGCTAAAGTTTCACGTAAAACTATTAAGAGGAGAATCAAAGAATGCGGATACTTGATAAAATCCAGGCTGAAACGCAAGACTCGCTTGCTATCTCATCATACATATGCAAGAGTACTTTTACTATATTTTTGGCAGTTAATGGTTGATAAAATCAAGACCCTTACCCAAGTTTGAATATAGTACATCTAACTAAAAATTCAATACCATATCACTAGTTCGCAGGCGCATATTAGATCCTTAGTAAAGGATAAAAACTAAAAAGTGACACTGAGTGTTTGTTTACCTGCCTTGAAAGAATCATAATCGCAAAACAACTTCTACAGGGTTGATTTGATCAACGATACATAGGTCAGCAATGACAAAGCTTTCTTCAATAATATTGCTCTATGATGGTTTTAGAATGCTTATGCTTACCGAAAGTGTTTATAAAAATTACAATCGAACAGTTTGTTTTAAAAGTCCTTATTGGTTTCTGTTATAGTTATATAAAGAAACCTTAAGAGGACTCCCTTGAAATTCCACATTTTGAAAATCGTAATGTTATTCCTATGGAAAACATTCGCAAGTCAATTACCACCACAATTTTAATAAAAGGTGACTAGTTTCTTGTATCATTGTAAAGAACGAAATGAACCAAAAGGCTAAAATTAATTTGCTTTGTGAAAATCACGTATTTAGTATTTTTAATAATTTTTTAAAATTAGAACTTAATGCTTACTCCATTTTTTACTAACTTCAAAAAATTATTAAAAATACTAAATATGCGATTTTCACAAAACAAATTAATTTTAGCCTTTTAGTTCATTTAGTTCTTTACAATGATACAAGAAACTAGTCACCTTTTATTAAAATTGTGGCGGTAATTGACTTGCGAATGTTTTCCATAGGAATAACATTACGATTTTCAAGATGTGGAATTTCAAGGGAGTCCTCTTAAGGTTTCATTATATAACTATAACAGAAACCAATAAGGACTTTTAAAACAAACTGTTCGATTGTAATTTTTATAAACACTTTCGGTAAGCATAAGCATTCTAAAACCATAAACATAGAGCAATATTATTGAAGAAAGCTTTGTCATTGCTGACCTATGTATCGTTGATCAAATCAACCCTGTAGAAGTTGTTTTGCGATTATGATTCTTTCAAGGCAGGTAAACAAACACTCAGTGTCACTTTTTAGTTTTTATCCTTTACTAAGGATCTAATATGCGCCTGCGAACTAGTGATATGGTATTGAATTTTTAGTTAGATGTACTATATTCAAACTTGGGTAAGGGTCTTGATTTTATCAACCATTAACTGCCAAAAATATAGTAAAAGTAAATATAGTAAGTATTTTTAATAATTTTTTTAAAATTAGAACTTAATGCTTACTCCATTTTTTACTAACTTCAAAAAATTATTAAAAATACTAAATATGTGATTTTCACAAAACAAATTACTTTTAGCCTTTTAGTTCATTTCGTTCTTTACAATGATACAAGAAACTAGTCACCTTTTATTAAAATTGTGGCGGTAATTGACTTGCGAATGTTTTCCATAGGAATAACATTACGATTCTCAAGATGTGGAATTTCAAGGGAGTCCTCTTAAGTATAATTATGAAGACAAAACTATAGCTGTCAATCGGTCTACCCTGTGGTATTCTCACAAGATCTCTTTTGGGATGATTTCTAATAAATGAGGTTTTGTGCTTAGATTTCTTTCGAATAAAACATTAAATAGAAATACAATAACCTGATAATATTTTGACTGATCTTTTACCTATGAAAGTTAGTGAATGTCTGAAACATATGGTGAAGAGTGTTCTAACTAACTGTATTATTATTATTCGGATTATTTTCAGTTGTCAGACAATTTACCAAACGCTAACCAAATTTGTTTTAGTGATTAAATTTTCAACTGTGGAATCGTAGTTAATTTTTTTTAATAATATATAATTTAAGTTATATTCATTTGAAAAACCTATAAAAAATGGAAAGCTATTTGGGTAGTTTTTAAAGTAAGTTTTGTCGTTGAATAACAAAAACTAAATTGCTCTGCAAAATGCAGTAAGTCTGGTTACCCGAAATCTAGTTTTATTTTGAAGTATTTTTTTATATCATTACCTCCATTCGTACTTTTGATAGTTAAGAACTCTTGGAAAAGAACGCAATTATAACTAGAGAGATAAATCGTTTAGACTAATTACAATATTTTTCTTTAAGAGCATTCAGCTTTCCCATTACGTAACTTGTCTTGTACAAATACAATTTTAACTGTTACAATACATTTTGATTTTACGCTGTTTCGTGTTAAAGAACAATTAAGGACGATTTGTAGCATTGCGTGATTGTCCTATTAAGTTGGAGTTAAAAATAACTTCAGCTTTGGTGTGCGTTTTAATACATTGCTATATTGACGATATTTTATTGCAGTTTGCTAATTATTAAAGATAGATGTTTAAATACAAAATCTTCTCTAAATCATTAACTAATTTTATTTATTTATACATAGTTTGTCATGAAGTTTAGATTTATTTTTAAAGGTTTTGCTTTTTATTCAGTAAGGAAAATTATTATTTGTATTGGTTTTTTTTAGATTTCCCTGTATCAAATCGTTTTATAACTTCTCATGGGATATACTAGGTGAATCAGGGAATAACAAATGTTTCTGAAGGGATGAACGTTTAATTAATGACATTTGCTTTGAGAGGTTACCTTAGTTGTTTTCTAACAGGATAAGTTTTAGGATTAATAACTGTAAAAAACTATCGGTAATTTGGAAATTTCAGTATAATTCATATATTATTGTTCTTTCATTTTCCGTTAAGTTTGATTAACCCTTTCAGTCCCAGTGATGCCATTTGGCATCATCACTTTCAATATTTTTTTTTCTAACACGCATCATTCGATTCTTCACACTCTGTTCTTTTTGACAATATTTTACATTAATATCAATGGAAATCAGAACTACTATTTTCTTTAATTCAGAAAATAGCTAACAAGCGTTTCACCTGATTTTTGAAAAGTTCACTTCAGCTCCTCATATTTAAAACACAATTTAAACTATTTCGGTTAAAATAATTATTAAATTTTTTTAATAATATGGTCAGATACCTTACAATATATAACTCGAAGTGTTTTTTTGGTAATATATATATTTTTATTTTGTTGTTTTCCACAGTTAAAAAACTTTGGCATTATTTCAGAAACCATATAAAAAATTAAAATGATTTTTTTTTCTTTTGGAAATCTTATTTTTGACCTAAAATAAGCTTATTTTGTGAATATCAGATGTTTCTGTAGTGTAGTTAATTTTTGGGACTGAAAGGGTTAAATATTTATCCTAAATACTACAAAATAAATAGAATAGATCTATATAGAATTGTCATTTTTCAATAGTAGAAACGCGAATTTCTGTTTCCTAGAAAAGAGTTTATGTAGGTATTAAGAGAAATTGGTTTTGAATCTACTTGATTTCTTGTAGATGGGTTTCTCGTTTTCAATTCGTTTATTAATAGATGTTTTATAGAATTCATTCCATATCTTTTAAAATACTTACTTATGCGTAATATTTGTCTCAGAACCGAAATAATTAAACGATACTTTTGATAAAAGAGGTGGTACGAACTTCTTCCAGTTTTTAGATATTTAGACCCACATATTTTTTATAGAAATAATCAGTTAACAATTTACCAAACAGTTAGAACTTAGCTTCAAAGTTTAAAGGGCACTCTACTGCTGTACTGGTTGGAAGCTTCACATTGGCTGAAATATATTTTTTTATTAAATTATTAGGTACAGCTGGGAAACAAAAACGATAAATCCCTCGTTTCTCGGCTGCTATTGATCAGGGAATTTTGAGGAAGGTGTCACTTATCAGGAAATAGCGTAAGGAATTGTAAATTGGCAACAAAAATTGCATAAGGGGTCGTGTGCAGATTAAAATGAGTACCAACTTTGAAAATTCCAATGGCAACACCCATTTTTTTACATAAAAATGTTCAGCACTTTCAAAATACCCCATGTATAAAAAGAATTGTTTTTTTGCAATAATTGCTGAGATATTAAAGCATTAATTTTGAACTCGGTTAGTGGAAAATCTCCAAAAGGAAAAGGAAGTACTTTGGGTTGTGTCTTTTCAAAACGACAAGCTAGCAAAAGGGTTAACATAATCTCGCCTACGAATTCTAGAATTTAACCTTCTTCACTAATATTGTGATTTTTAGATGTTTTTTTTTAATTTTGAATTTCAAAATTAAAATATAAAATAAAGGCTAGAAGAGGAAAGTTTTAATTTTAAATTAAGTCACATAGACGATTATTTAGAGCTAACAGCTTTTCAAATGTGATTAGTTACAAATAGATTGACAAACATGAATATTATATTTATGTCTTACATTTTTCATGCAAATTTTTTATTTCATTCTTATATTACTTCATTCCAGTTCTTAATTCCTATCGCTATTTAAAGAAAAATGACACCGTTCACAAAATTCCTTAACCAATAGCAGCCGGAAAATGAAGGGTGGATCGTTTTTTCCCCCAGCTGTATTGCTCAAATAATGACCTTATATTGTTAAAAAAATGAATTTAAGAAATTGACAGAGTTTTGAATAAAATTTTAAATTTCTCTATAAAAAACTGATGATTTCAAAATTATAGTTTTTACACGATCGAAAAAATGGTAAGTTATTGTTTAGAGAAACATATGCAAAATAAGCAGAAATGAAAACTAATCAAACACACCACTTGTAATGGACAAATTGATTTGAAAAATGCAGCTTTATGAAAACGCGTTTAAAGCTATAATGACAGATTTCATTGTTATAAATAGATAAAACATATATTCACGAAGGCGACGATCATATCCAGATGATTTAAAAAAAAATTAAATTTTAATTTGTTTGAATAAAAACAAAAAATGATCGCGGATTGCTGAATGTAAGACGATAACAACAGAGTTCAAATAAGAACCCAGGTAGGCCCCGTAGCAAATATAAGATATACATGGAACAATTTTAATATGTTAATTTTAAAGGTATAGACCATTGACATATGCACAAAAAATTAATTTTAATTTAAGTTGCCATACTAGGTTTTCTCCTTAATAACGGAGCCATATTACCGTGACTGGATTCTTACTTTCAAGTTTTTGTTCTACCAGAAAGAGTATAAGAAGAGTTTAAAAATTTGTATTTTTTACAGTTTCAACTTTTGTCGGCCAGACGGTATGGTGGTTTCAACTCTCGAGAGGGCACGGGTTCTAGTTTCCGGGTTGTCTAGAGTACATGCAGAGAACGTTCTCTTTAAATCTGTGGGTCCTTGTGGGCGGTCATAGCGCAGTACCATGGCTGCAGGTTGTATGGAGAGAAATGCTCTTCCCCTCCAGAGACGTGCCTAAATTGAGGAGGTGGTGCCTCTCGGAGCAGAAGTCAGACTTCTACCATAACGTGTGCTCAAAGCCTAGTGCTAACTGGACCTACTACACCATTTTTGCCTTCCAGGGTATGCCCTGAAGGCACACAACAATAACAACAATTTAACATCTTACAGATCAACCAAATACCAAACTAAAATATAATTTAAACAATTTAAATTTTTATATAATAATATTTTTAAAGCTTATTTTAGATAATATATTCTGTTGCATTTACAAATCTAATTTTATAGAAATTCTCAATGCGATTTGGAGAGAATACTTTTAAAACTAATTTTTATTCAAATGTTTCCCTTTTCAAGAAAGTATCATAAAAAATTAATTTTTATAAATTTTCAGTTACAATAAAATCAGTTTTATAAAATACTAAGGTAGTTAAGAAACATATTTCTAAAAATCTAAACTTTATGTTATTGTTTGTGAACATGTAAGCAAGTCATTTAAAACACCCAAAATACTCCGGTTTCATCATTAGTGTAGCCATAAACAGCTGTTTGAAAGTCAACGATAGTTCGTTAAGTTAAACACGTAATGCTCTTTTACAAACTACTCTATTTGCATCACAGAGCGTATTACGACATTAGTTTTAAACACCCAGTTGTTGATTAAGTAATACATTATATAAATCTACATTTTGTTTAATTTCTGACTTGATAAATTAAAAAAATTTAAGATTAATTACATAAGTAACTAAAATCATATTTCAAGTTATAAACTTATAAATTATTATGGAATATTTTGTGAAAACTGGACACGTAATTCATTTCTATGTAAATGAGTGTTAGTTAAAATTTCCGAGAGTAAAATTGGGTAATTAACAAGTAATTAAAGCATTTCAACCTCTGGTTCTTATGCTTATTTAAGGAACATCAGATATTTATTATTAATCTAGCGTTAATTAAACCATAAATTGTGATAAAAACTCCTTACCATAACTAAACAATCGAATTTCACTTAAAAGGATTAAAAAACATTTTGAACTGTGTAATAATTAGTTTTATTAAAGAAATGTAAAATTATTTTCTAAACTAATAATAAATTTTCAAAACTGCCAAATAATAATACTTATTCTTTAACAGTTTGTGTTTCTTCCAAATATTCTATGCTTTCTTCATATCAAATAATCAAATAACTTTTAATTGCGGTTTGCTTTGTTTTATATTTTCGCACTTAACTTTATAAAAAAAATAAGCTGCGATCAACTTAATTCATGTATTACAAATTTTTTTAAATTCGATGATAGTTCTAAAGTACACTTCTATTAATAAGTTATAAAAAACATACTCTTTAAAAACACGAGAAACATTTCATAAAAGCGCATCCTATAAAGTAAATGAAATAATTTAAATGTAAAAATCGATAAACTTTGAAATTTTGTCTCAGTATAGTTAAAAATTTCTTTTTATGTCTGAAAATTAATTTAAAGCAGAATAAAAACAAGAAATTAAAACATAATCTCTTTAACAGTTTTTTTTTTCGAAAAAAAAAATGTTTCAAAATAACTATCGAGGGCACTTTTAAAGATAACAAAAATCTTACAAACGTTATTTCAAATACCTAACGATTTCTTAAGTAAACCCGAAACTTTTTTTTATAAAAGCAATCGAATACACTACAAATCACTTTAATATATTGCACAGAAAGGATGGAATAAAATTGAAAATATTGAATTTTAGTTTCAACGATGGAAAGATGAATTGGTATAACCCTAACTATTGATCAAATACTTAAGATGCCTTAGCGTTCCTCTCAGAAAATTCGGCTTCCAACAGCGAGCAACAGATGGAACATCCCACATACCACCAGAGAAACCTTTTTATGCCCTCTTTCTAATATTAAGATATATTTATCTTAGTGTATATCTGCCAGAAAGAAAAAAAATCATTAGTAGAGTCCATTGGGAAAGTATATCCAGGCAGAATTCTAGATTTATTTCGTGTAGATGGCAAACGATTTTTTGAATTTTTGAAAATTCTGCGACAACATTTATTAAAGTAGTGTAAAGAATCATATTTATGCATCAAAATTATACTTAGTGTAATTCTTTTTGTTTGATTTTGTTTGTAAAAATTATGTTTAAAAATTACAAATGTATCAATATAAATGTTTGTAAGTATCAATACTTTGGTATTTATGTAGACATTCATTTATTATTATTTTTTTTGCATTCCTTGAATCTAGAAAATCTAAAACTGACTTTACCGGCCAACGATGCATTCTCTTTTCGTTTGAAGTTTCAGTAAATAATATATCAAGACTTGAAAAAATTACTTGAAGGTCGTCATTTTAGATGTTTTTTTCTGAATTTATTATTATCATCGTAAAAGAATATTATCTTAATATTAAAAAAATTGTAAGTAAGTACGTTAACATTGAATTTTTTTCTTCACTATACAGTTTTTTTTGTTTATTTCTAAATATACAACTTAAATATTCTTTTAATATCTGGCATATGGTTCAAAAGCAAAAACATGGTGCATTTCGAAGAAAAGGAGAATACGTAATTTATTTTGCCAGAATCAAATAGAATATTAAAATCTAAGCATAAATAGCAAATTATATTGGATATTTTATTATCGCCGAAAAGTTTGTGATAAATAATATAATTTTGTCTTTTTTTTCGGTTGAAAATAAATACGAATTCCTTGAAAACACAATTTTTACTTAGTTTTGATAGTGACAAGAATAATACTGACTAAAATTGCATAAAATAACGTACTTAAATTATTTTTAAGCATGTTAAAGTAAATTAACTTAAAGCTTTTTGTGAAGTTTCAAGTCTTATTTTGCTGATAAAATGTAATGTGTCTTCATAAATACTTTTGCTTGATCGATGAAATATTTAATGCTTCAAAATTCGTAGTAATAATAGAATATAATCATACTCTGAAGGCTGTTTTTAATCTGAAACTTAAAAGATGAATGTCTACTAAATTGATTTGAAGTAGATGAAAATGTCGAGTTAGGGAAGACTTTTTTTGTGTTTTATTTTTTAATGGTTATTGATATGCTTATTTTGGGCAAATACTTTCGGAGCTTTTACTTACCTTTATAACTTCACGATTTTACTACAACTTTTTTGTTAATTCTTTAAAAAGATAATTTCCATATGGATTAATAACCGTACACCCTGTAATTATGTATTTACTTTGATGTATTTATACGTAAAATGTATACTTGAGCACAAAGTGTAGTTATGGATTAAATTAAATTTATTTTCGTGTAGTTTTTATATTTGTTTTAAACTTACTGAATTACTTATATAAAATAAAAAAAATGTGGGCTTGATTTTAGATCAAATTTTTTACATTACTGTTTAATACTTAAGCTAAAGGTAAAAATTAGCAAATTTGGTTAATGGCCAGTGGCCGGTAGCCTCCATTTTTTAATGGCCACTTTTTTTTAGTTAATGGCTACCCACCAGCGGATTTTTTTATATAAAAATTTAATAAGTATGAATTTATAAAAATAAACTTTTATTATTCAATGTGTCGGTGTGAGTCAGTTTGAATCATTAAAGGAAATCAAGGTAACTTTGAAATATAGGCATGGTACAAGCTGAAGAAAAAAAAAACTTTTTTCCTTATAGAAATTACGATAGCAAAAATATTTCAATTTGCGAACGATGGAATTTTGTAATAATAAAACAAATAGTTAACTTTTATAACCAAAATAAGATGTTAACAACAAGATAAATGGCTAAAATATAAGAATAATTTAAACAAGTAAAAATAATTTTACTATTTATGTAATAATCAGCAATTAAATTTATTCCAATGAAATTTATTCTGAATGTTAACTTCAAATTAAACGGTTTGCTCCAAATTAAAATAAAATATATATATTTTTTTATGAAATATAAAATTTCTGGATTAAATAATATTCTTTACACATCTTTAGTTGAAAACTGGAAAAAGCGTGAAACTAAGTCGATCCTACTATGGTGAAACTGATCCCACTACCGAAACCCCGACGTTCCTACTATCCCGAAACTCCGGCGATCGTAACATCGCGAAACTCCGGCGATCGTAACATCGCGGAACTCCGGCGATCGTAACATCGCGAAACTCCGGCGATCGTAACATCGCGAAACTCCGGTGATCGTAACATTGCGAAACGACGGCGACCATAACATTGCGAAACTCCGGCGACCGTAACATTGCGAAACTCCGGATATCGTAACATCACGAAACTCCGACGATCGTAACGTCACGAAACTCCGACGACCGTAACATCGCGAAACTCCGGCGACCATAACATCGCGAAACTCCAGCGATCGTAACATCCTGAAACTCCGGTGATCGTAACATCACAAAACTCCGGCGATCTTAACATTTTCAACATAAATTTGACTGAAAGATAAGATAGCGCAGTGGGAGGGTGGCGATTGAAGTGGCGACCTATGGCAAATTTTTTAATCGCCTATATTGACATTTAAATCGCCACGTGGCGAGTGGCGACCGCTAATTTTTACCTTTAACTTAAGCTACGGATCAATTCTCTTAAAAATAAGGATTTATTCTTCAAAAATAGACCAAGAGAGAGTTCTTATTCAAAAATGAAGATTAAGAAAATTTAAAAGAAAAATTACTAAGGATTGTCCCTGGTAAGTTAAAAAATTTTATGTCTTCTAATACATTATTGTACATGTATCTGCAAAATATGCTGTGAACAGTTGAAAATTAAATTTTAAATTTACACAAAGTTAACTAATCGAAGTGTGCATGAGTAATACAAAATATACAGTTATAATTTCATACAATAGTGTAAAATCATGTAATAGAAAAAAGGAAAAAGTGGACTAAACTTACGTACACTGAGAAAAAATGACACTTTTAAATTTGAGTAAATCTATGTTTTCATTTTGAAATGAAACGATTGTTTCAAATATGACGTCGCTAGCAGTCTGAGAGGGTTCTGATGTAACTGATGCGGGTTCGATTCCCGTCTTCGCCCTGGGTGTATTTCCTTTCTCTATGACAGTAAGAATTCTTTTTTTGTCTGTCTTATTCGACGGGGGAAGGTTTATAAGCTGGTTTCTGATCAAGCACACAAGCCGGAATATACATATGTAAATAAAAAAAATGGCGAACCCAATGCTTTTAACTCTGAAATACTAGACTTACAGTTTCAATCAAAATGTCTTTTAATTGGTTACATGTTGTGTTTCTCTCGGAAATTCGGTCGAATGGTTATCGTATTAAAATCAAGCTACAATATTTTCTAGTGGGTGGAACTTCGTAAAACAGCTTTTACCTATATAGCTCAGCTTACCTATATACCGACATATCTATCAGCTTTCAGCTATCCTATATAGTATAGTTTCTGAAAAGTAGAAGAAAGTAATTAATAGTTGAATACTATTTACAGTAGAACTTTTGACTATGCGGCATACTCATATTTGAGTTTTTTTTTCACTCAGTTTGGATAATGTAGTGTTTAGAGCGCATGCTATGGGGGATAAACGATATTTTAAATCAATGTTGGACGGTTAAAAGGAAAGTTTTAACAATAGAAGATAAAAGAAAAATTGCTATTAATAAGATAAAGTTAAAAAATTCAGAATTAATGTATTTAGCTATTAAAAAATTAATAGTTCGATTTCTTTTGTTTTCTTAGTTATGTTTTTTTTCCTATGTAGTAATGCGTCCCCCTAACCAAAAAACAATAAAAAAATTATTACACAATTTTTTTTGTATGCGTAGGAGTATTCATAATAAAAACTGTGCACACTTAAAAAACAAATTAGGATAATAATAAATAAAGAAAGAAATTTGAAAATATAAAAAAAAATATTTATTGTAGAAAGTAGAATGACTTAATTTTCATAAAGGATTATTAAACACCAAAAGGGACTGAAAAAGAGTAAAAATTAGAATTTAATGCTTAAATCAATAAAAATTGCGATACGTAAAGAAAAAAAAACTTTAAGAAAATTTATAAAAAATAATATTTGATACATTTATTTTTCAAGATGTTTTATATGCTACATCAGTTATTGCAGTTTTCCCCACTGAATAAAATGCAGTGATATTTATTGTTTATCCTCTTTTTCTATTGGAAGTCAGGAATTGTGAACTTCAAAGAGTTTTGGAAATAAGATAAGTCACGAACAGTATTTTCACATTCAACGTTGTTTTAAGCAGTTAAATATCCTTATAGTGTGTTTTTATATCGGACTATGTAATATCACGTTTCTTGTAAGATTTTTTTTTATTCAAAATGTTTGTCATATAAGATGTTTTTTTGGCTTACATTATTCTTTTGCTGCAAAGACTTAACAGTAATTTATTTTAAAAGTAAATATACTGTCAATTACTTCTAAAAATTAATTGACTGGAAGAAAAAAATATTCTTTAAAACATAATTATTAGTTTTTGGTAATTTTTCATTTGGCAAACTGTATGTACCTGTTTTGAAAGCAATAAGTTAAAAATTTAAATGCTTTTAAACTTTATTTATGTGTTGTTTTATTTTAGTTCATAATTTTTTAATGAAGTGTTACATTTGAACGTCATGAATTCCAAACGACCAAATATAATAGAAAGTATTCTTGGTTGAATGGCGACTACCGTCAAAATAATTTCGAATTCTGAATTAATTCTATTTCTGAATAATGTTTCATGCAATTTTCTTAATAGAAAAAAAAAACATGGCATGAAACATATACTACAAAATATAAGAGAAATCTTATTAGAATAAAATAGTTAAACTTTCATGTAAGAAATCAAATATTTTAAATATCCTTTACTTCACTGTTTGTTTTGAAATATTTGTATAAAAAAGCATCGAAGTTAAGTAAATACTTTTGTAATAAAAAGTGTTTGAACTCTATTTAATCCGTTCTTTGTTTGATTTGTATCACAGTAATGTCGTTTTGAGTTTTAAAGTATAAAGTTCCACTGTAGTGGAGAACAAACGATAAAGTTCCTTTTATAGTGGAAAATAAATAGTAGAATTTATTTAGGTATGGAGAATAAAAAGAGTTATTGTCATGCGACTGTAAGAATAATTCTATTAAAAAGGTTAATTGGTTTCAAACTAAATAAATGTTTTATTAAATATTTTATTAAATATTTTATTAAATATTTTATTAAATATTTTATTTGAACATTAAAACTTGATTCCTAATTGACTCTCTTCGGCATAATCTTCGATCTTTCGAAGCACAATACTTTTTTTAGCCTACTAAATAAAGTAAAATAAGAACTTTGCACATACGTAACACTGAACAATGAGCGATTTAAATTATGCTATAGTAAATAATATTTTTACTGGCATTATATTACCATGATTTATTCATTAAATTTATTACTATCATTAGCTAAATGCTTTTGTCCAATTAAAAAATTATATTATTTACCGAAAACTCAAATATGGATTTTTATTTAATTCAATGGGGTTTCACAGATGATCTGGCAATAGTTACATGGTATTGTTTTCCTATATATCTAATTACTTCAGTTTTGTTTACAATGGGGTTTCACAGATGATCTGGCAATAGTTACATGGTGTTGTTTTCCTATATATCTAATTACTTCAGTTTTGTTTACAATGGGGTTTCACAGATGATCTGGCAATAGTTACATGGTGTTGTTTTCCTATATATCTAATTACTTCAGTTTTGTTTAAAATGGTTGGTTGGTAGACCTATAGTCAGGTTAGTGTGCTTGGTCAACATACAAACCTGATTATTTCTACCAACCAACTAACCATTACAAAAGTAAATAGACGGCAGAGACATTTCGAGAGTTTTTAGAGAGTAGGGAAAACAAGACCGTATAGCTATTGCCAGATCCTCCGTGAAACAACCCCATTTAAAATAATTTGAAGAAACAATAAATATAATATAAATTAAAAACACTTAGTATTCCGCATTGCATTGTGCTAGTAACCGACAAAGTTGATTTTTAAACTGAAACTTTACTTACAGGTTTTAAATACTAAGATAACTGAAATATTATCCTTTTCTCTTATCCATGACGGCAACAGGATAACATAACTGCCAATTGTCTTGAAAAGCAAAACTAAAGATTGTTCTAAAAATGTTTTTTGTGCTTTTTTTTATATGTTCCAACATAAAGTTAATAAAAAAACTATCTTTTTTTCTATATATTTGGTAATAATTTGAGGCTGGTAATTTATACATATCTGTCTTTAGTAGAATTAATTAGTAAGAATCTATTGTATAATAATATAAATAAGGGATGCAGAATAAAAGTTATAAAATAGTATTCAATAGAAGTTTGAAACTTGTTTAAAGAAGCTTTCAACTGACCCGCATTCTAGAAAATTTTAATTCTTATTTACCAACTTGTCTTAAGAGTTGGTCAAAGACGAACACTTAGCTCACTTCGATTATCGAAGAAGCTTAAACTTTTCTTAACAATTAAAAGTTAGTCTTAACCTTTGAGAGAGAGACAGTCAAAGCAATTTAATTTCTTTGTTTCTGTAAATTAGTTCTTAAAATAATTTCAGATTAAAAATTATTAAATTATAATATACATTTTTGAATAGTTCGTACAGATTTTTCATGAAAATATTATTATTTTTAAAGATTTCTATATGTTAAACTGTTTAATACTAGGCAAGCGTGTACAAAGATAAAATCTTTGTGCAGTAATGCTTCAATATATTTTTTTAATTATCACTTAAAACAAAATTTGCTATACGAATTGTAATATTTTTACTTTCCTTGCATAATTAAGCAATATTAAAAATAATCTATCCTTCATAGCAATGAGTTTAAATTCAAAACTAAAAATTTAATATGGATAAAAATTTACAGAATTTTTATTAAATAACCAACTTTATCGATTGTTTAATAATATGGAAACTATGACAGATAAAGAAGTAAAAACAGTTAATTTTCTAACAATGCTATTACTAAAAACTGTTTTTAAATTTAAGAAAACAATTAGCTTTAATTGTCAGAACTTTGGTAAATTAGCATTAAGACAATGGCCATTGTATTATGAGGGATGCTATTGTTTTTTTTGTTTCTTTTAAGTTTCACTAAATTGACATATTCAATTTTTAAAAGGTTACAAAGCGAAAATTGGGTTTTATATTTCTATTTGTTCTAAAAAGAATTGTGATATCTCTGATTGAGACTCCTTAAAAATTCATTCTGTAATTAAATATTTACTATACTTATTCATGCTTTAACTTCTTTATAAAAAATGCATGAAAGTAATTATATACTAATAAAAAGTTAACGCAATTAAAAAATATATATAATCCTGGAAACTTGAACATGTGTTTGTGTAAATCACTCAAATAAACTAACACGGAACAAAGGGAGTTTATTGAACAATAGAAATAGAATACAATAATAAAATTCGAGAATTAACCGATGTTTTTGAAAATATTAGTAAAACACGAATTTATCTTAATTTTCTCTTCTTAAGGGTTTGAGGGGGACATTGAGAAGAGAAGGGATGAAGAGCCAACATAATAGAGATTTGATCCACACTACACATAAGCACGTTTTCTGTATGGAATTAATTAATTTTCTTTAGAAATCTTTTAAGAAAATAATAAAACGACAAAGAAGCCCTCTAAAAGATCTATAAGATGTCACTTTAAAACCTGATTAATTTTTGAAGGAGATTTGCATGTTTGATTCCCCACGAAAAAAAAAATAATGGAAACACAAAACTTTTAAATTAGCGGGTAGAGTAAAAAATAAATTAATGAAACCTCAAAAGCTTGGTTATTATGATCTTAAATGCCTTAAAAAGAATTGAAAATAAATTTAACATAAAGCTCATTTTGTAATGCGGGAGGGAAAAAAGGTTTGAATGATTAGAATGTGGCCATTAAAGGTATTTTACAATTTAGTGGAACTGAAATAATAAGCTTAGATTAGCGGTTAATTTCTAATTATTTTTACAAGAAAGGTACAAAAGACTTAAAAATACGGAAATATTAAGATAATATTTCTTTCTGTGTAATCTCTTGAATTTTTTAAAAGTAGTTTCAGCTTAAAATTTTCCATGGTTAAACTTAAGCTTTTTATAGTGAAAATACATTGAAGGAAAATACAGAAAGTTGAAATGTTTTATTTCTTATATATACTGAGTCCATATTTATATGTACAATTGATATGTAACTATAATGTTTGAAAAACTTATTCAGTTTTTTAGTGAGTACCATGAACTGCTTAATACGCATTGATGTTTTCACACCGTATTACCTACTAAATTATATTTTTCGGTTCATACTTAAATATTTATTTAGGTTATAATAAGTATTGACATCACATAGCAACCATTTGGACCTAACATTCAGTATAATATTCCAAACTTGACATTGAACATATATTGGTAGATAAATATTTTAACCTCTAAAACATGTTTGATAAATATGTTTCAGACTTCACCGGGTAAAGCGTAAAAGGGGGAAATCGGAAAAAGTGCTTTTTGTGTAGTGAGTGCACTGTTCGGAAACTACATATACACATTGAATACTGCATTGTCGGTTATTTGTCTTTTGTTGGATGAAAGAGTTTTTTTTTATACAGAACTGACTCCCAGCTTCTTCCCCGCAGTTTGTTGGCAACGAATCGCTCACACGTCGAAGTCTTCATTGTTAAAGACCTGTAAAAAACAAACACAAAATCATGAGCGTGATAAAAAGGTTTAGTCAACAAGGGATAAGCAAATCGACTGAAGTGGAAACTTGTTTTTACTGCTGAAATATAAATTTTATTCTATGAAACAAGTAGTAGATGATTATAAATGATTCCTCTTTACAAAATAGTATAATCTCTATATAAAATTTATAAATTGTAAAATTTATAAATTATGAAGTTTATAAATTATAAAATTTATAAATTATAAAATTTGTAAGCAATAAAATTTAAAAATTTCTGAATTATAAAATTTATAAATTATAAACTTGATTTTCATTAATAAAAAAATTATGTATTCAATAAAACTTGCCTGTTCAGGTGACAGAATTATACATTTGTTTCCCTCAAAGAGTTAATTAAACCCCAAAATGTTTAGTATAGTAGTTACCTGCAAACTGCATAATTGCTAATCATTTATAATGTACAGGGATTATATATTGCCCTACAACTGAGATTAAACATTAGGCAAGTTTCACGAATGTCTTATTTTTCTAGTTTTTATATTGTTACCTAATTTTTAGAGTTAGTTACAAAATGATTTTCATCAAATGAAATCTTAAATTTTTCTGCCTAATTGGAAATCATAAGAATTGCCATAAATAGAAAATGTGCGTCATCATGTTAACATTTGTTGCCAAGGTAAAAAAAATATATTAAAAGCCTATCTAATGTTATATATCTTATATGATGTTAGCTATATAGCTTTGGTTGTTGCCTAGGAAAAAGTGATTGGAGATATGTAGCTAATAGATCTAACTCCGTTGAAAAGGCTTTCTCCCCATTTATAAGTACAACAACCATTTCTGATATCTAAGTGAATCTCCCAACATTTTGACCTGCATTTGCAATCATCACTCAAGAGCCCCTAACGAAATGAGTGCGAAGTCCGTGGTCTGAAATAGATATCCCCGTTCTTTTGTTATGACTGTGTGTGCGTGTTCCAAAAAACGGAAAACACCCCATGTTTTCAGCGAAACTAATGTGTCGGGAAGCGTATTTGCAAACACCAATCAAGAATATTATGGGCACGATTTAAGACAAGTACGACACTTCAAAGGACTATTGTTAGCAAACTTTCGATTGATGGCAAACCCGTTTTTACTGAACCTAATTTTTTTTATAGTTTCGCATGTAATCATTATCCAACAATCTTTTAATGCAATGATAAATTTAAAAAAAAAAAGGTTCCTCCATCAACCTTCACCAATGCTCAAACTTATACTACGACTTTTTCGTTAAGTTTTTTGGTTGGTCGACATATATTTTCAGACTTATGTGGTTGGCCAGAGACCCGCTTATAAACCTGCTTTTTCGTTTAGCATAGCGTGTTGAGTGAAAATATGAGTGGTTTGTGATAACCTGCTAAATTAGCATACTTATAGATATTTTGAAATTTTTTATTGTATATTAGGAATTAAGAATTGTCTGAGCTACATTTTGCAATTAATATTTTTTTGTATTTAGCATACATTTTTAGGTGTTTTTAATGTTCTTCAAAAATGTTCAATCTTGCTTTGTCAATTTTATTGTGTTTTCACTTCTAATAATTTAGATTTTAAGTTCTTTTCATATCAGTGCTACCTTATTTGGTTAAGTACTCTACATTAGGATTAAGTGAAAATAATTATGTTTTGGAACAATAGCACTTCAGGCTACACTGGCGATAGTTTTATGTCCAAAGTTGGCGTTCTACTGAATGGCAGGAAGTGTCACTCAGTAGTCCATGGAGTTAGTTATAACCGATTTTCATAAAATATATTTACAAAGATTATTCTCGTGGCCAAATATTAGGTTCATTTCCAGTTTAGTCAAGACACCCTTAAGCGATAAAGATTATTTACTGTTAGGCACAAACAGTAAAAAAGTTTGGAGAAGAACGGGGTTGCAAGTCCATCGACGATGGCAACACTCTTATATGGTTGTACGAAGTATTAGATCGCTCTTTTATTTAAAGTCGTTTATTTCTTCGCCTAATAGTAACTTAAGGGGGAATGGGAGCGCTGGGACTGGTGGTCTCCAAAGCAAAGTTCATCAGTGTTAATCCTATGGAGAAAAAATATTTTCTCTGCCACATGTCTCCGGCTGTATTGAATATTTTTGCAAGCGGATTTTTTTATGTGATGAATGTAGGGTCAAGTGGGGTAAGTGTGATAGGGTTTCTGCATTTTTCATTAAGAAAATTCGTTCTCTGCTTCAAGTAAATTCCAAATCCTAAAATTGGTAGTGAATTATTATAAGAAACATACATATGTAGAAAAAAATTATATGTTTGAATTCCAATTTTAAGTGTACAAAATTTGCATTTCAAAATCCATTGCTGTTTTATCACACTTACCCCACATAGGAAAACCCACATAAAAAGAAGACAGTTGCACTTAAATTCAAAAGCTCAAAACTTTCTTTAAACAAAAAATAAGGTCCATATTTCTTTTTAGTTTTTTTTATAAGTTTTCTAATGTTATATATTGCAAACTTTCAGATTTTTAGAATGATTTCCAAAGTTACAAGAGCTGTTTATCACACTTACCCCCAATCACACTTACCCCCAATCACACTTACCCCACTTGACCCTAGCTGACTTACAGGTCCTGACCTTCCCATTTTTTGAAATTGGTTCTGATTGGTTTTCTTCTGAGTTTCAATAAATAATTTTACATAAAATATTCGAAGCAATTTAAAAAAGTGGGAAGAGAGACCTGTAAGTTACCTAAATTTATTATTAAATTAACCGTTTGTAAACATATTCAATACAGCCGGAGAAATGTGTCGGAGAAATTATTTTTTTTCCCTTTGGATTAACACTGAGGCACTTAAATTTGGAGACCCGCGGTTCACCGCGCCCATTCACCCTTAAGATAGGATTAGCAAATATTCCGTAAAGGGAAAGACCTCTGTTTTTTTATGAGGACTTTTTGCACAAAGGGCGTGTAGAAAGTAATTAAGGTGATGTTTGTATATCGTTGGAGTGGATATTATTCGTGTGATTGCAATAAATGGTCGTCGTATCTTCATGACCTTACATAATAATGGAATCTGTTAATGACACACCGGAATTATGTTCTCATAGTTATTGTGGTTTGATGTGTTATTAATATTATATAGGTATGCATGCTCATAAAATAGGTGTGGCGATATATGGATAATATTTAATATTATCAAATAAAACGACTTTATTGCAGCATTGGCTCCTATAATTAAATGTCTGCCAGTTAAAAAAAAAGCATGCTTTTAGGAGCAGTCGGAAAACCAATCATGTCAGTGAACTGCACCACCCATGCTGACGTTAATTTAATTACTTATATTTAAATTTTCCGGTGTGCGACGCCATCTATGTTGATGATGACTGGTTGGCTACCAACTGCTGTTTGTTTAGACTTCACATGCATCTTATTCAAGGAGGAAATGATTTTTTTTAAAAAAAAAATTCCAATTAAAATGAAATAAAGAGTAGGTAACAATGTCACGATCCGTCACGAGTTGGATTTTTCTACTCTTTCCATTGCAGAGATCCGATTTATAGGATAACTGGCAGTAGGTGGGATTCGAACCTGAGAAGGTTGAACCCTGAGGCTTATGCCTTAACCACTCGGCCACAGCCGGCCATCAAAGTCTTGCATCTTTCAACGTGAAAGTAAACCGGACTTACATGTATTCTCCTGAGGTAGTTCTCTCTTTCCGACCCTCTCTTTCCGATGTTCTTGAGTATGACGGCATTTTCGCGAATCTGGTCCTGGATCTCGCTTTCCGAACCCCTCTTTCCGAGGTTCTTGAGTATGACGGCATTTTCGCGGATCTGGTCCTGGTTCTCTTTCATTCTCCGGCGGGCCATCTCCAGCATGAGACGTTGGCGCAACACATCCAGGGGGTTCACAATGGAAAGAGAGTGACTGTCTCGTTTCTCGTGGCGCTGGATCAGGGGTTCGTCGGGGTCAGAATCTTCGAGGGTAGCCAGTAGATTGGCGTCATCGGATGCTGAGGATTCTGCTGCTGGGAAGACACAGAAACATTAAATAATTATTAGTTAATGGTGTAAGTTTAATAAGCATTTTTGATTTTTGTTCAATGGTGAAGTTTTTCAATTAAGGGGGTTCAGTATGTTGTATATCAGTAATGTTAAAGTGGCCAATTTCAATGTACCTTTTCACATAAACTACACTCTTAAAACAAACACTCCTAATTTAACTCAGTCTGAGTGGATTTCACTCCTCCAGACTGGAAAATGCACTTCTCCTTATGGAGTGGATCCTTTGTGTGTTAAACCTCCGACAGGATCACTCCAAACGAGTGATTTTAACTCAGTCTGAGTAAATATGCCTGCCATTACGGTGTCGAAAATGCACTTCTCCAACTGGAATGGATTTCACTCTTTTGTTTTAAGAGTGTACTGATCAGATCATCTTAAAATTTTCTGTGTGTGTTATACCAACCTTATATATTAATCTGAGGTTAAAAGTTTTTTTTTAAATAACGGTTGGATTTTTTTAAATAAAATAAGTTTTAAAGTACCCAAAAAATCATGAAATTTTTCACTTTTTTGCTCCATAAAATTTTTTTCACTTTAGATTTAGTAAAATTTATAACCTCAGATTAATCTATACTATGTATTACATCATATAAAAAAAAGTTTACGAGAAAACATAGCATAGTTTTTGAGAAAAGGTACATCGAAGTTCAAAAAACAAAGTTCTGAGAAAAACGCGTTTAAAGTTTTTATTGTTAACCCATTTCCTTACGAAGCCATGACATTAAAATGGCTTTTAATGTCAAAAATATTTTTTCAATTGTCTTGATACTTTGTGACATTATTAATAAAGGTTGCAATAGTATTTTAAGCCAATAATTTTTGTTTTAATTTTTTCACCGATTTTGGGGTACAGAACCCCCTTAATCAGTTGAAATTAAGAGAAAATTGGAAGTTGCTGCTTGCTTTGAACTAATTTGATCCCAAAGGGAAGATAATGACACAAAGCAACGAATCAAACTTATATGAGTCGGCAATGAAAAACACGCAAGAAATATTAGGCAAAGTTAGTCAGAGCAAGGGAAAATTATCTCGGCCACATTAGTCAACATATAAAAAATGTTTAAGAAATTTATCTTTTTTTTTAAATGTGACTTGCTTCGTTTCCTTTTTTATTTTGTATGATGTTACTTTATTTGTGTTTTCTATTAACAGGGAATTAAAATTTTGAACAGTATTCAGGGTAAATCAGGGTAAACAAAATTAATTCAAAATAAAAAATATTATTTGTTCATTTTCTTTCGGTTGATAGAATAGATTGTTAATGCGAGAATCGTTGGCCTTTTACATTTTTCCCTAAAATTAAAGTTTTTATATGCATCAAGTAAATAAAGTCGGATTAGAGTAAAAATGGTTATCTGCGAGGACGAGTTTGATATTAATTACAGAACTTATAAGAAAAAAATGACGGTATTGATATTATATATTGATATAAAAATGCCGGAACGGATAATATATATTGACATAAAAATGCCAGGATTATTTTATTGAATTGATATTTATAGCCTTGAGTCTTTAATGTGCTATTTAAAGAAGGGTAATTAACGAACTGAATCCTATTAAAGCATTTAAAATTATCCTTTTAACTTTAACTTATAAGTCATTTGGGATGTCTCGGATTTAGATTTTTTTGGTTGAGTAAAATCGCAGAACTGATTGAAAAAGAAAATTTCTATGTATTTAATTGATGTTTCTATACTTTGAAGCTTTTTGCATTTTTGAAAATACATTTTAACGACGAATGAATTTATTTTTATCTATCAATCTTAAGAACTACAAAGTAGCTAAAAAATTAGATATTTAATTGTTAAAATATAAAGATGTATAATGAATTTAAGTTTGGCAGCTCATATATTAATACGGAGCTAAATTATAAGGTCTTTATTCTGAGAAAATTGTTGTTACAAAAAGAACATATTTGCAAGGTATTGTTAGCTTCAGGCTTTTCCCATAATTTTACAGACTTTTAGTTCATGTGTTTGTTTCAGCAATTATCGATGTTTCTGTCACATATTTTGTCTTCAGGTATGTTTTGATAAAAGTTTCAGTGGGCAACTGTATCGAAATATTGGATGGTATATTTATCTTCTAACTTTAAGCAAATGTTTATTATAGTTATGAGTTTATTCTATAACACATGAATATGATGAAAAATTTAATTAACTTGTGTCGTTCGAATTCTAGTTTTGTAATCGCAGCAATAGTTTAAAGGTATTAACGGAATGCGAATTCAGCGTTTTTAGTTTATAATATTTTTTTATATTTACTATTTTATTGCTTAGGGTCAACTCTACTGAATATATTCAAAAAGTAAAATAGTTTAATGAATACTAAAATAAATTTCAAATATGAAATTAAAAAAATTAAAAAAAATAATGTAATACATCATTACGAATATTCGTGATCTTAGTTAGAAATGTTTTAAAGGATAGTCTATTGGAGAAAATATATTATAAAGATTATATTGAATAAGAATATATATTGATTAAAAAGTTTAAAATGCAGAACCTCAAAATGTATTAGTATCCGAAAAAGGAGTTCACCTGATATCTATTTGTTAATTTTTTAACCAGATTTTTTTTTTTGTAAAGATTAACTTTTTTCAAAGGTAATTCTGCGCTCAAAATTTAATAAGTAATTTCATTTCACCATTCTTTTAAAACAAATAGGTACAATGGTATTTGAAGATATTCAAAATTTACATTTAATAACAACCAATGAAAATTATTTACAAAAACAAGTTTTTATACAAAATTTCGATAAATATTTACTAAAACTTTAATAAATCTGTTGATGGAGTATCACCAATAACTTGCCTGTCCCCTGACTGTGAAGTGAACTCTCCTAAGTATCCCTCCGCCAAACTGAACTGCGCTTCGTTCGAAGCGAACAGTCTTACTCATCCTTTTGAATCCTGCTCTCTAAGAGTAGTCACGCTAGTAACCTATCCCTAATGGCGGGACCGTTGGTCCAGTAAATCGCCCTAAACTTCTTTATTAATTCCATAACTTAAATTGATTGTTCTAATGATGTTAAATAAAAGTCTTTCTCAATCTACACGTTGCTATCTGCTACTAAATCCCATCAAAGGTAATGGGACCAGCAAGCCTAGCCACTGCGCGGTGACGTACGAGGCCTAACACGAGGCTTAGAGACTTTGTATAACGAAAGGCCGGCTTCTCGAACTTTTTCCCCGTTTCCTGTCTTCAACGAATAGAAGAATGTCATCGAATCAGTCAAACATCCAAAAACTTGGAAAGGACAATTACGATACTTGGAAACTACAAATCGAGGCCATCCTGGTTAAAAACGATCATTGGAACTTTGTTACTGGAGCGGAACCAAAACCGGAAACCGATGCCGAGAAGATCGCCAAATGGATTTCCGACGACCAAAAGGCCAGAGCCGACATTATCTTGTCCATGTGCCCGAGCGAATTGTGTCATATAAAGCAGTGCTCCACTTCTAAAGAAGTCTGGGATAATCTTAAAGATGTTTACTCATCGAAAGGTCCTGCGAAGAAAGCGACGCTCTTGAAACAACTTCTGTTTAAGAAGATGTCCTCGTCAGAAAATATGTCCGACCACACAAACAGCTTCTTCGTGACGGTCGATAAACTACAAGAAATGGATATATCAATCATCGACGTGCATTCCAGACAGTTTCGAAAACTTCCGGTGCGCGATCGAGCCCAGAGATACTCTCCCAGCTCCCGACGCACTAAAAATCAAAATCTTAGAAGAATCGGAATCCCGACGCGGCGGGGAAAGTCAACAAGATATCCCGAACGCCTATTTATCTTCAAAAAGATTCAACTCGCATTCGAAATCCAGTTGGAATCAAAAACAGAATGATAAAAAACAGCAAAATAAAAACATCGTGTGTTCTTATTGCTCGAAAAAGGGTCATAAATATGACGTCTGCTACAAACGCCAGCGAGAAATGAACAAAAAGAACTATCCCAATCAAAAGGAAAGCTCAACACCTGCCGTCGCCATGGCAACGAAGGAGCAAGAAAAAAATAATTCCACGCCAGAAGAAGCAGTCGCCGCTGTATGCTCCGGGCGAAGTAACAAATTTATCCTTGACAGCGGATCGACGAGTCACATGATTTTCGATAACTCCATGTTCGTCGAATTTACATCACAAGCGGACTCTTATATAACGTTAGCAGACGACAAACCCGCTAAAATAACGGGTAAAGGATCCGTCAGAATAACTGTTCCAGATGAAGAATATGGTACAAGGACATTGAAGCTAGAAAATGTCCTATGCGTTCCTGAACTCAAAACAAACCTGCTGTCAACTTCGAAGTGTACCCGTGACAACCGAATCGTAGTATTCGACGCTCACGAAGCTAAAGTACTTTCAGAAGATGGTTCTACATTGCTCCGAGCTGAAAGAAAAGGAAATCTTTATTTTGTCGAACCAATCGAAGAAAGGGCAGCTGTCGTCACCGAATTAGAAATCTGGCATCAAAAATTCGGTCACCTAAACATGAACGATATGAAGAAGTTACGATCACAAAATATGATCAAAGGACTATCTTTCAAAAACAACAATGACTCTATTAAGGACTGCAAAATCTGCATTCAAAGTAAGCAATGTGCCACCCCTTATCCGAAAAAGTCTAAATTTGTTGCAAAAGATATCCTCGAACTTGTACATTCGGACGTGTGTGGTCCTATGAAGATTCCCTCACTTGGCGGATCGCGATATTTTGTGACATTCATCGATGACAAATCAAGGTACACCGAAATATTCTTCCTAAAGAACAAAGATGAAGCAAAAGATGCATTTCTGAAGTATAAAGCCTGCAATGAAAATCGTACGGGTAAGAAGATCAAGGTTTTACGAACAGACAACGGCCTAGAATACGTGGGTAAAGAATTCGACCAATTCTTAAGCCAAGAAGGTATACGCCGAGAAAAATCTGCTCCCTACAGTCCACAACAAAACGGAGTTGCAGAGGTCAAGAACAAGATTTTTCGCTCCACAGCGAGATGTCTACTCTTCCAAGCAAACCTTGATTCAAGTTTTTGGGCCGAAGCCGTTCGAACCAGCGCTCACATCAGAAATCGATGTCCAACCAAAGGCGTAGCCGAAAACAAGACCCCATACGAACTATTCTTCGACAGAAAGCCATCAGCATCTTACTTCAAAATTTTCGTACAAAAAGCATTTGTGTTAAACAAACCTAAAAAGTCCAAATTTGAACCAAGATCACATGAAGTAATCTTTATTGGATACTCCGACGAAGCGAAAGCCTATCGCTTCTTCGATCCCAAAACAAGAACTGTCATCGTAAGTCGAGATGCTAAGTTCATTGAAGAAATGAATCCAACTTTAGAAGAAGATAGCAATGGTACGATTTCCCCAGCGAAGATCCAGATCCAGCTGCCGGCACTCACGGAGAACCCGATCCTGAGACCATGTCCCCGCCGCCAGCCGACCATCAACCAATGAGAGATGAGCAGTCCCTTGGCGACGACGACGTCACTTCAGGAGAGGAGGAGAAACCAGAACCGGATGGCGCAGAAAAGCTCCGAAGGGTTGCCGGGCGCCCGCGGAAAGAGAGAACGATGAATCCAGGGCGACCAAGGAAGCTGTATCACTACGCTAAGTTGGCGACTGCCAATAGCGCCATGTTTACATCGCCGGCGAGCGGGAGCGGAGAAGTCGTGTTGACCAACGAGCTTATAATAGGGGTAGAGCGGCCTAGGGAAGGTTTCTACTACGGAGGCGGTGGCACTCAGATAATTTCTCATACAGTCACGTGGTTTACCACGTGACTATGAGAAAGGGAAGTATATTTGGCAAGTTATCGTGCCGTTTGGCGCTTTTTGAAAAAATAGCGCCGAATTTCAAAACATTTTGTCTTTGTTTTGGAATGTTTTTTTGGTTGGATTAATGTTGCGTTAGACCTACTGATTATGTAGGTCATTTGATAAACACTTCACTTTAATTTATTAACGGCTAGGATATTTTTATGCATATTTGTAAAAAATATATACAAATGTGTTGTGTGTAAGAAAACTTAAGAACACACTGTTCACTTCATTCAACTAATTTTGTGAAAAATGAGCCAAATCAAGCTTTCTAAAATTATATATATATAATACTTCCTCCTTTCTTATGAACTTCGTTGCAGTTAAAAGCACAACAAGAAACAACCATTTTTGCAATAATTTAGCTGCTGCGAATATCACGAACCTTTCCTATACCGATTGCCATAGCAAAATACATACACAGCCTGCTCGTAGTAGGAGATGCAATCACGTGACCCTAGGAGGAATTCTCTTCATGTTGGTTCCACGGTATGGTTGCCATTAGCCGCTCTACCCCTATTATAAGCTCGTTGGTGTTGACATCCCCCAGCTTCGCCGAAGCCGTACAAAGTAAACAAAAGGATGACTGGATTGCAGCGATGGAGGAAGAATATCACTCACTTCAACAACAAGAAGCTTGGAAGCTCGTAGAAAGACCAAAGAATGAAAAAATAATCCCATCCAAATTGGTATTGAAGACAAAGTTTAAACAAGATGGCACGTTAGTGGATAAGTTGAAGGCCCGCCTTGTCGCCAAGGGCTGTTATCAAAAGCCAGGTGATTATGAAGACAGTTTTTCTCCGGTCTCTCGACTATCTTCAATTCGCGCTGTGATTTCCTACGCAGTCGAAAACGATCTGAAAGCATATCAACTGGATTTTGTGACAGCGTATATCAACGGCGACATTGAAGAAACCGTTATTTTCATGGAGCTACCTGAAGGTTTCGAAGAACCAAATAAAGTTTGCCTGTTGAATAGATCGCTTTATGGGCTAAAGCAATCGGGTCGGCAGTGGTACAAGAAATTACATGAAAAGCTTAACTCGCTTGGTTTCAGTGCTCTTCAGTCAGACCCTTGCATTTATAAATTAAATACAGCCACCCAAGAGATCATTGTGTGTGTTTTCGTGGATGATTTGTTGTGTTTCACCGATTCAGAAAAAAGCTATCACTCCATACGGGATAAGCTAGCTTCATCATTTAAAATGAAAGATTTGGGACGTCTACATTATTGCCTAGGAATTGAATTTTCACAAGACCAAGGAAAATTAAAGATGACGCAGACAAAATACATTGATGACCTGCTTAGAAAGTTCAACATGGAAGATGCGAAGACAGTGTCAACACCATTGGACCCAAATCAAAGATTGACAGCTGACATGAGACCAAGGACCGATGCTGAAAGATCTGAGATGAAAGACATCCCTTATCAGTCCCTGATCGGATCACTGATGTACTTCTCAGTAGCTACCAGACCCGACATCACCCACAGTGTCAACTTCCTCAGCCAATTGAACAACAATCCTGGAAAGCTCCATTGGCAAGCAGCGAAGAGAATCCTCAGATACCTGAAACTCACCAGGGATCAAGGCATCGAATTCAAGAAGACGGGTGAACCCCTCACTGCATATGCTGATGCAAATTTTGCTTCCTGCACTTCCGATAGAAGAAGTTTCACCGGATGCATCTGCAAGTACGCTGGTGGTGCCATTACATGGGAAGCAAGAAAGCAGCGAACAGTGGCCTTGTCAACAACTGCCGCTGAATACATGGCACTGTCAGAAACATCGAAAGAAGTGGTCCATCTAAGAAGATTTTTTAGTGAATTATGCTCATCATGCGTTTGTGACCCGACAATAGTGTTCAGTGATAATCAGTCTGCACAAAAGCTAGTGCACAACCCAGTGTTTCATGCACAAACAAAGCATATTGACGTCCGTCATCACTTTGTGCGCGAAATTTACGAAAAGGGTGATATAAATGTTGTTTATTTAAATACGAACGACATGCCAGCTGATGTTTTGACCAAATCATTGTGTGCACCCAAGCATAAGTATTGTTGTCAACTCATGGGACTTACATAAACAGACAGGCAACTCATCGTTGAGCGGGGGTATGATGGAGTATCACCAATAACTTGCCTGTCCCCTTACTGTGAAGTGAACTCTTCTAAGTATCCCTCCGCCAAACTGAACTGCGCTTCGTTCGAAGCGAACAGTCTTACTCATCCTTTTGAATCCTGCTCTCTAAGAGTAGTCACGCTAGTAACCTATCCCTAATGGCGGGACCGTTGGTCCAGTAAATCGCCCTAAACTTCTTTATTAATTCCATAACTTAAATTGATTGTTCTAATGATGTTAAATAAAAGTCTTTCTCAATCTACACGTTGCTATCTGCTACTAAATCCCATCATCTGTCTTTCAACTTTAAAAACGTTAAATATTTATTTTCAACGCTATAAATCATTCAAAAAAATATCCTGACAACATGTTTAATATTTAGTAGAATGTTACAATAAATGAATAGGCAATTTAATATATGCTAGACAAAAAGGGTAAACAACTTTCCAATTTTTTTTTGTTTAGGTCGAATAAATATGTTTATTTATTTAAAATCCTTATTTAATTTTTAATGCTTGAATAGATTTACTCAACTTGAATCGAATTATATTTCTGAAATACATTTGATCTTGATGTTTACAACTGGAAAGGTGGTGAAATATTTAAGCATAAAAAGGGAGTTTGAGATGGTTGATTACTAAAGGTAAACTTATGCAGCACTGGGTACATAAAGCTGTTAAACTAATATCCAATCAATCAGTTTATTGAACATTTAGGTCTTACAAAAAATAAAAAATAGATATAATTCGCCAAGGGAAGCAACAAACCTATATTTAGGCGAACTAAAACTTACAATTAAAACTACTTAAGACATTGCTAACAGAAATAAATGCAACGCAAAATACCATATATTAAATTAAATATATATATAAATATATTAAATTAATGAAATACCATATATTAAATTAATGAAATACCATATATTAAATTAATGAAATTAAATTAAACGAAGTTAATATTGCGTTTAAGATCTTTCCGTTAACAAAACACATTGAAATAATTACTAACAATTTAAAATATTGACGTTCCACATGGCTTTAATATAGTAATTTTTTTTTGCTAGGTTATATTTTTGTTGTGTTGATATTGTTTCTAATGCCCCTCGGAAACCGAACCCGGAGTAGAGAACTACAAGATTTTAAAGCGAAGTGGGGCGGCCTCCGTTTTTATATTGAGCGCCACAAAGGAGGAAGTCCGACTTTCGCCCGTCAGCATAACACATCCGTTTAACAGGAAAGTCCCTCTCACACATCCATTCCCACTCACGTATCGGAAATTTGATCCAGATCAAAAGCCGATAATCCCCTGATCTGGTACCCTATAAGATATTAATTGTGTATGGGTACATGGAGGACTTCGTGACCACGACATACTTAACGTGCCTCAGCCACCATTAGCAACACACGGCGGTCTCTATGAATACAATCGCCGACCCAGCAACCATCAGAATTGAGATAACCGCCGAGGACAGAACCCACAACCCTTCCGATGCGAGCGCGACGCTTCAACGACTGAGATACCGCTGCTCGTGCCGTCCCGGTGGCTCAATCGTTAGGACACTAGGAGCTGCTGGGGTCGGGTTCAAATCCCGGTCTGGCATGGATGTTTGTGACCGTCAATAAATGTTGTTATTTGTCTATGTGTTATTCCTTTCTTTGTGACTGTAGAAAATTCTTTCTGTGTCTGTGCCACTTGGCGAAAGCTTATAAATGGTTCTCTGAACTAGCACACAAGCTGGAATATATATGTACCATACCATACCATACCATACCATACCATACCATACCATACCATACCATACCGCTGCTCGGTTATATTTTAAAAAAGCAGTAGCTGCTTTGACGTAAGTTATTATTTGCCAGAAAGGAACAACTGTGTTTATTTAAAGTAATAATTCTTTGTCTAATTTGTATAAACGCGACGAGCACTTACGTTAATTGGGAGGCCAAACAATTGCTTAGAGTAAGTAGGGAAGTTTAGTTGGAAAATAATTGAATGTAAAATTAAGTTATGTGACGTGATTGTGAAAGGTAAATAAAACTTGTTTCGAAATCATAACCTTGTAAAATGCTGCTGAGTTGGATTACTTGGTACCATATATGAAGTTTAGTTTTAACTGTTTTAACCTTAAAACTGTACAAATAATGAATATTAAACAAGGTACAATCATAACAAAGAAAAATATTCGTGCAATAGGGAAATAACATTTATATCATTATTGACTTGCATAAATATCAACAAAATATGGTTTTTTATGTGATAAATGGACTGAAGAAAATAACTACTTCGTTTATGGAATTAAGAAAAATGAGTCGACAAAATTACTTCAAGTGACCGTACGATGCAATTAGTTACAATTAAAAAAATACAATTTTTAGTAAAAAAAGGATTCTTTGTGAAAAAGAATTAAAACTTATTCTGTTAGGCTTTTTGACAGTCCAGAAATAGTCTGTTTTTGCAATTACAACATGGAAAAACAATCAGGAAATTTAGATCATGAATCGAAATTTAGATCAGGAAATCGAAAGTCATGTGGACGGGCGGGCAAAAAGTCAGACGTACTGGCAAACAGACAAATTGTATAAAATTGGTCTATGTTGTCATGGTATTTTTGACATTTAAAACAAACCCGGAACAGGGATTAAAATGTATAATGTCAAAGGGGTATGGACAAAAAGAAGAACGTACAGTACGGCAGATGATCAAAAAGTATAAAAGGTAAGTCTCTGATGACATATATCTAGGAAAAAAAGTATTATTTTTCAAAATCGGTTGGTTAGAATGGAGTTTGAAAAGGGGGGGGGGTACAGGAGGACGGATGGAAATGTCCACTATGTTATTAACCAACCCGTTTAATATTTAAGACATTTATCTAGAATTTAAAATTAAGGGATTAAGTTAAAAATGCTGATGTTAATGTTACTCCAATTAAAATTCATTTTAACATGGGAGTGCATTTTAACAACATATTTATTTTATATCCTATTTGAATTTATTCTAAGAATATTTTTTTTCTTTAATAAAAATTATTAATAGTTTTTCCGAGCAAATACTTGATAACAAAATATATTATGACAAAACTATGTTATATATATTTGTAATATACATTTCATATCTGGTAGAAAACATCATTGCTCCCTCTTATAGTCAAGACTCTAGTGTATTAAAATGTCCTATTCGATATATTCTGGGAAATGGATAATGTAGTGAAAGGTAAATAAAGTGGAAACGATGGATTTTATTCTTTCTCGAAGATCTTCTTTACGAATTTAATATATCGGGTCTAAAACAATATAGGAAGGTATTGAAATTGAAACCGTCATGCACATTTTTTAGATGGAAAGGTCACTTTGGAAGCGTTAGAAAGTTCATATATTTACAATAAATATCAATATTTGAAATATTATTAAAAGTTAATGAACTAAATATAAAGGAGTTCTTGGGGAGAAATGGGTATTTGTTGTTTAACCGATTATGTATAAATCAGCAATCTTCATAAATTGGATATGAATTAATCCTATACATGTTTAAAGTTTATTTTTTAGAGTTAATACTATAAAAAATGTACTAACGGTTATTGTTTTTTTTAAACAATTGTTTAACTCACAATATCGTTTTATATCCTTTCTTTGTCAATCCAAAACCACCATGATGTTTAAGAATAGTTGTCAAAAAATATTGAAAAAGATAAAAATGATAGTTTAATGCAAATCCAAATTGTTCTATAATAAACTAACTTTTAAATCTTGTTAGATCTAGTTAAAAACTTCGTTCTCATATTCGGTTCTTAGCAGCGTTTTATTCCTTAAATATTCCTGTATGGCTTTCCGACTTGCATCCGAAAGAGTCACACTAACAGAGCCGATAACCAAATAGGCAGTGGAAGCTCGGGACTCTTTGAAATAAAATGAGCCTCAAATCAAACTTTAAAAGAAAAATATGCTATCATCTGTTGCTTTACCATATCGAATTTAACAATGGTTATAACAAGTTGCTGTTACGACAATTCTATTGAACCTTTAATTTGACCTTACGTAACCTTTAATTTGACGCAATTTGGTTACTCATTATAAGTCTCTTTGCTCATTTGTTGCCCAGGTATCAGCTGAGTTGTTGCGAAGTGTGGAGTGGGGTACCCAAATCCTGGGCAGGCGTCCCTTGCACATAATAGTCCAGTCAAAATCGACGAAATATTTAAAAAGGTATGAAAATGTTTCAAGCCACCTAAAACAGATAAAATGTCATCTTACACGTCCATTTTGCTAATGTTTTATGTACCATCTAATTTAGCATATTTTGACCTTGAATAAAAAAACTAGTTCCACTCAAAATCATGAGGACTTTTGACAGGTAATTTTTAATGACGTCTACACGACGTTACTAATTTTCAGCTTTATGGAAATTTTACCGAGATTGAACCTTCATTTTGACTGGAAGTCTTGATCGGGCCCTGCCCTACTAAAAATGGTCAGTAGAGATCAATAGAAAATTTGTATGTGGAAATGGCCAACTGGTACCAATAGAAATCTCTATTGATATCTATACAAATCTCCATTGATCTCTATTGATATCCATACAAATCTCTACTGATCTATATAGATATCAGTGCAGGCATATTGATGTCATTTGAGATCAGTAGCTTACTGATATTTTCTTTACTGGTGTCTATATAGCTCTATTGATATCAATAAGAAATATTATCAGTAGGTTACTGATATCAATAGCTTCTACTGATAACAATAGTGACATCCGTAGAAATAAGTAGACATCAATAAAGCTGCACTTATGTCAATAGATTTTTGTATTGATCTCTATGGATCATTTTTAGTGGGGTGCATACTCACCTGAAGAAGTGGCCTTTCCTTCGAATATGCCCCGTGAGAGCGACGTCCACGGGTCTTCCTCTGCCTTCCCTCCGATGTAGGAAGGGTGTGTCTTTTGGGGCGTCGAATCGTAGTCCTGGAACCCGCTGTGGTGAGAGGACGAGGAGTAGGCCACAGTAGAGCATACCAGGAAGGCGAACACCGTCCACAGGGCGACTGAGAACCACATGACTGAGAGTAGAGGGGATCTGAAATAGAAAGGCAGTGAACTTAGTACATTAGAACTTTTCTGTGAGGCGCCCTGTGGTCAGAGTAGCGATCTACGGATCGGAAGGTCCCGCAATCGAAACCTGGTCGCTGAAAACTCACAGAGTATATGCGGAGTACGTGCTCGTTAAATCTGTTGGGTCCGAAAGTCCTGTGGGCGGTCATTGCGCAGTTTCCCACGGGTACAGGTTCCTGGAGACTATTTCCCTCTCCTTCAAGGACATGTCTAAATTGTGGAGGTGGCGCGTGATAGATGGCATCACCTGTCACGTATATGTGTGCATGTGAGTGTGTGTGTGTTGTGACTGTCTTACTGACGCATGCTTATAAGCGGCTCTCTGAGCAAGCACACAAGCCTGAAAATATATGTGTATCAACCAACCAACCAACATACAGTAGAACTACAAGCTTCCAAACACTCCGACTGTCTGCTAACAGCCCTCGTGTAGCTCTAGTGTGAAGATTATTCAGCTCAACTAAACTCTTCGAATATACGAAATTATGCAAAATCCAAATAGCTGATTTTTTAAATAGTGCTCCACCCCTTACCCAAACCGAACGTTATTGTGATGATGATTCACTGTCTCAAAGCCCAGTTTTATTATGTTCTGTTGTCTGAATTCATTTAGCTGAAGATTTTGAATTTTCGAATTGAGTCCTGTCCCGATTGCTTCAAGTAATTTGAGTTCAACTTCTAATCTGTGTGGTTCAGAGTTTTAAGTTTAGTTAAGTTCTGATCAATTCTATACTGACTCATGAGCTGATTAGTCAGGTCGCCAAACCCCGATTTTTGGCCGAACCCTGCACTGAGAGGTTAAGTTTTTTTTATTGGTGATTCTTATAGATTCGAGGGTGTAGATTATGAATCTGGAAGGTACTTTTTTGGTACCCTTGAGCATTTTTAGTTATTCAAGATGGCGTCTCCGCCATCTTGAATTTTGTAATCTCAATATTTGACGATCTATTGGAAAAAAGTGAATAATTTTTGTCTTTATAGATGCAATTAATAATAAAGATTCACAATTATCAAGAAAATTTCAAAAATTAAAAATTCAAAATGGCGGAATCCGCCATATTGGATTTTTTCACTTTTAATATTTTTATTTTATATTTAACCCAACAAAATATTTATATTTTAACTATATTTTTTATACTTAGTTACTATAGAACATTACTTTGAAGAAAATATAAAAAATCAAGATGGCGGCATCCGCCATATTGGATTTTATCACCGTTTATATAAAGCGATAAATAGGTCCTAAATTAAAAATTCCTTTTATATTAGTTATATCTTAATTTTAGTTTCTATTTCAGTTTTAATGTGCAGATTATGAATCTAGAAGATATTTTTTCGCCAGATTTGAGTATTTTTTTATATTTAAAATGGCGTCTTCCGCCATATTGGATTTTTCTTCTTAATTCGATTTTTCGGGTTCTTTTAGGACAAAATTAATAATTTTTTTCTTTTATAGGTGCATTTTGTCGTAAATAATTACTTAAAAACTCAAAAAATCCAAAATCAAGATGGCGGCTTCCGCCATCTTGGATTTTTCACCTTCTAATATTTCGTGATCCACTGGCTCGAAGTTAAAAATTCTTTCAGTTTCACTTGTATATTTTATTATAAAATTTATTAAAATCATCTAAAAGCTTTATTTAAACACTTAAAAAACCAAATTCAAGACGGCGGCTTCCGCCATCTTGGATTTTTCACCTTCTAATACTTCGTAATCCACTGGCTTGAAGTTAAAAACTCTTTCAGTTTGAATTGCATATTTTATTATAAAATGCATTAAAATCATCATAAAGTTTTATTTAAATACTTAAAAAACCAAATTCAAGATGGCGGAAGCCGCCATCTTGGATTTTTTACCTTCTAATATTACGTGATCCATTGGTGCGAAATCAAAAATTCGTTCAATTATTTTTTGTATATTGTGTTTAAAATACTTTTAAACTATGAATGTTGAAGGAAAAATATTAAAGAGGTTTTCCACCATATCAAAGAAAGTATTTTAAATATTTTGTTATTCATCAGGCAAAATTTTCAAACAAGATTACTCTTAAGTAATGGCAGGAGGAGTTCATAAATCGAAGTAATGGCTTTGGACTGTTGAGATCTCGTGGAGCGATATAAGAATATGGGATCAACAGTTAATAAAAATTCAGAAGAATCTGCAAGAAATACTGTATTCAACCAGAAGAAGTGGTGGTAATCTATTTATTAGAAAACTAGAGGGATACAATTTCAAGAATAAAAAAAGAATGTCAAAAGCCCTACCTTTCAACCTAAAGATCGTTCATGCAATCTTGAAGATAAACCGCCTGACTCTTGAAGTTCTTTAATATAACAGAGTTACCGCTTAGACTATTATGTGATGGAAAAGTTTCTCTTTACAATGCCTTAGAGATAAAGATTTCAAATTCTTCAAAGACATTCTCAGAACGTTATTCAGAGTTGAATAAATACTTAAATTGGCCAAAAATATGAATTTCAGATTCAACCAGGAACTACTGTAAAGTATCAACCACTGTTAGACACGATACCTGATTATTATCCAGAATACAGATACAACCATGACAATATGACATCTTTAGCAGAAGCCCAGGGACTCACTAAATGAGCTGGTCAAGAGTTTGCCATTTACTTGGGATCATCAGTTTTGTAGGGTTGATTGTAAATAATCATGTTGATAAGTTTTATAGGCTGTGTGGGGTAAATATTGGGTAGTGGTCGATCCAAAGTAATGCCTAATGTGCTTGTAGGAGTCCCACAGATGCAGAAAGGGAAGAAGTTCCCAAAACTTCAGGACTTTCAAGAATGCTTGCAAAATAAGTCATGCGGGATTTATATGAGGAATCTCAGCCAAACTGCAGCGGAGATCTTCGGTCAGTTTTAAAAATAAAGGGTGCGAATTGCAACACTAGTAGAGTATCGGTGAACTGTTTATTGAAACCAGTTTTCTTCAAGGATGTGGGAGCCGGAAGGGCAATATATTGGTCCCTTCATATTGAAGTTGCTCGCCAATTCTACCCTATTTATTTGCATCTGGTCATCAAAACTGTGAACGATATGCATTATTTTATTTAAGAGAAATGCAAAAAAAAAAATACCCGAAAATGTGTAAAAGAACTTTTTAAAACTCGGATCACGTTATGCGACACATGTCGGAGTTTGGAATGAATTAATAGTGGATTGAAACTACATAAAAGCATAGGCCATTGTCCAAAAAGGATTTTCAGAATAACTTTAAAGCCACTAACTCTAAGGGACTTGGCAACTCTAAGCAACTTGGTCCTTGAGTTTACATATTTGTACTCAGTTGAAAGCATGGCGATAATTCTGCAGTAAAAATATACCTAACATAAAAAGAATTTTTAATTTCGAGCTAATAGATCACCTCTAATACTAACGTTAAAAAACTAATAATGAGGAAGATTCCATTTTGAATGGCCATAAATTGAGATATTTTGCAGTTGTGTTCCCCATTAATGTAGTTTAAACCATTTGTTACTAAAAAATAGAACTAAAGAAGAAAGAATTTTTAACTTCGAGCCAGTGGATCACGAAATATTAGAAGATGGAAAATCCAAGATGGCGGAAGCCGCCATCTTGAATTTGGTTTTATAAGTGTTTAACTAAAGCTTTATGATGATTTTCATGCATTTTATAATAAAATATACAAGTAAAACTGAAAGAATTTTTAACTTCGAGCCAGTGGATCACGAAATATTAGAAGGTGAAAAATCCAAGATGGCGGAAGCCGCCATCTTGATTTTGGATTTTTTGAGCTTTTAAGTAATTATTTACGACAAAATGCACCTATAAAAGAAAAAATTATTAATTTTGGCCTGAAAGAACCCGAAAAATTGAATTAAGAAGAAAAATCCAATATGGCGGAAGACGCCATTTTATATATAAAAAATACTCAAATCTGGCGAAAAAAATATCTTCTAGATTCATAATCTACACATTAAAACTGAAATAGAAACTAAAATTAAGATAAAACTAAAATAAAAAGAATTTTTAATTTAGGACCTATGGATCGCTTTATATAAACGGTGAAAAAAATCCAATATGGCGGATGCCGCCATCTTGATTTTTCATATTTTCTCCAAATTAATGTTCTATAGTAACTAGGTATAAAAAATCTAGTTAAAATATAAATATTTTGTTGGATTAAATATAAAACAAAAATATTAAAAGTGAAAAAATCCAATATGGCGGATTCCGCCATTTTGAATTTTTTATTTTTGAAATTTTCTTGATAATTGTGAATCTTTATTATTAATTGCATCTATAAAGACAAAAACTATTCACTTTTGTCGAATAGATCGTCAAATATTGAGATTACAAAATTACTAAAAATGCTCAAGGGTACCAAAAAAGTACCTTCCAGATTCGTAATCTACACCCTCGAATCTATAAGAATCATCAATAAAAAAAACTTAACCTCTCAGTGCAGGGTTCCCCCCCTTGGCGACCTGACTAGATGTCCATTTCCATTTTTATGACATTTGGGCCTGAGGTGCTATGTTGTTCATGCCGAGTAGATAGCGTGACTATAAACTCTAGTTATCTTCTTAAACAAGATTGACGCTCATTTATTGACCCCTGAAAGATAAAGGGCAAAGTGATTCCGTGATCTTCCGACTCCTATGGGTTAACGGATAAGCAGACAGGAGCGTACCAAGCACTTCATCTTTGAGGATACATTATTTACAGTTTAGGAATGCAAAAGTATTTGTAAACAAACATTTTACATGCTGTTTTGTTATTGATATGTGACCAGGAATTAGTTAACAAAAAGTAACAAATAATGAGATCCACTATTTTATTTAGCAATTTTAAACTTGAATATATTTTTTTATAATTCCTTGAAAAAAATCCTACTTTCGAATCCAAATTTTAATCTCAGACGCTAGCAAAAAGTGAGACTTTGTTGAGAGAGTGAAAAAAGAATAGAAGTGAAAGAAGTACTTTTTTCATAAGATGTCAACATTTCAAGTGAATTTTTTTATTTCATAATATTCATGTTAATAGTAGTAGGAAATTGTCGGGGAGAATTTTTCTTAAGAAGCGCTCATAAACGAATATTTTGCATTACGTTTTTAGAATAAGGAGTTATATTTAAAAAAAAAGCAAACACGCAAATTTTCATTGGCATTTAAGCATCAATTAATGGATAATTATGTTTTAATTCTATTTATTCCTTTTAATGGGGTCGTTCTTGATTTTTTAAATGGTATTTAGAAATCATTTGGTGTAGTTAGGTTTTGAAGATAATCTATTGTTTTAATATGTATAGTTATATGTTTATTTAAAATGAGTTGCTTCTATTTAAGAGCCAGAAAGATAACATATTTTCTTCGAAATATAAATTAATTTATCAAACGCTAGAGAATAATTGTGAATATTCGAAAGAAAATTAAATATCCAAAATAGCCGAATTTAGCGTGTAACTGTGTGTGTGTGTGTTAAAATGTTAATTATAGAATTAATTGCTGTGTTTGGTGCTTGTTTTACTATTGAGCATAAACGTTGTGTGAATGTGGTCTAAAGCCTCGGTTTCCTCGGAGTCCGTCAACAGATTTAAGCGGTCGGACAAGTGCGGTGAGTGACGTCATGCAAACTACTGACATTGATTACGCTGGAGTGGTAGGTAGGTAGGTAGGTAGGTAGACATATATTTTCAGGTTTGTATGCTTGGTCGCAAGGACCCGCTTGTAAACCATAGTCAAGTAGGATAACACAATACACACACATACACAAATGACAGATGCTGCCATCTGTCGGCACCTCTACAATTTAGACATGTGACTGAGCTGGAGTGGTTTCCTCGGGAGCGTTGCTCGACAACTCAACACGACCGCCAGATTGAGTTGCTGAGTGTTGAGTGCGTTGGGGAAATCCTGATAACAACGTTTTTTGCTGTTGTCTGTTGTGCTTGCCAAAAATTCAAAATTTGAGGAAATGACGAAAGGCGAGGGTTGTTTTGCGCTTGCCGAGGAAGAAATGCTAATTGATTTTGTGAGAAATCACGAAGAACCTAAATTTTTCATTTTTGACATGCAAAGATGAAAACCAAAACAACAACAGAGTTTAGTTGAGTGAGTTCGCTAGGTTTCCAGTTTCGTGTCAACGTAACGTTCCGATGAAGCGGTTGGCGGTAGGGTGACGTCATCCACGTATAATAGCGGCTGCATTTTTCTGGCGACAGACACCGAGGAAACCAAGGCTTAAGCGTCAGGTCCTGTTTCAAACTTACTTTTTTATTTTATAAACGTGGTGTCGTAGCTATAGATGCAAATTGTGTGAGTTCAAAGTACAAATTTTCTGAACAATATTTTCATGCTCTACAAACATGTTTTTTTTTAAAAATATTTATGGGTTGCGTATTGCGCATCTCAAACATTTCATATCAATCCAGTTTTCTTTTTTGAGAATGTGACATACCTACAAGTCTTACATAAAAACATGATTTGTTATGTAAGATTTACTATATAATGTAAAAAAAACCTTAATTTTTCATATTTCTTTGGAGGATAATAATACTAACCCGCAAGGTTAAAAAAATCTAGTAGTAGTATAAATAATAAGAAATGAAAAAAAGAAAAAATGACGCAACCAGTTTAAGAAAAAAAGCTATGACCAACGGCTTTTTGTCACGAACAAATACGACTGAGGCAAATAACTTACTTTCACTTGAGAGTAAAGCAATCCATACATGCTTTTCATTGACATACAGCATATATTTAAAATGCACAATTTTTGGGAAGGCAGTTAGATGCCACACATCTTCGTAAAAAATTCTAATTAATAGTTATTTTTATTAATGCTTTTTAGGAATATTTTATTATATTCGTTTCTTCTACAAGATAGCTCCTTTAAATATTCGTGCCATATTTTAATTGCCCAAAGCTTCAAGTAATTTTAAAATATCGCATTATTTTCTATTGTTTCATATGGTTTTTTGGAAACAAGCTTTTTAGTTATCCATGATCAAAATGTACCACAATATGCGATACGGTACAACCTCCAGGACTGTGATACGGTACATAATGAAATACGATACAATATCTGGAACAAAAATGATTTTTTTAAAATTAACAATGGTAAGTCACTTTTGAAAACCTTTCATTTTTAAACGGTGTAATTTAAAAAAATATCTGTATTTTTTTATGTCTCAGATGAAATCGCAGTTAAAATAATATATTGTATATATATTTTAAATGAAGGGGATTAATAAATAAAAGCAAGAAGGGTGTTTCATGACGAGGCTATACTTTGATATCTTTTATGATTAAGTGGACCTATGGTTGTGAGGACTTAGCTTCGAACATGTTCAGGATATTTACGAGGAGTAATTTTCAATAATCGAAGCAAAACTATTGCTTTTTAAAGGAACTCAACATATTCAGAAGATACAGTATTGAAGTACTTACAGCAGTGTAAAAAAATTCAGTGGAAAAATGTAAGTAGTAAGCGTTTTTATTTATACCTCACCAAAATCTATCATTAGGTGTAACTATATGACATTAAATTTTCCATTGACCATTCCATTGATTTCATTATCTGCAGCTAATTATTAATTTTTTACACCAATAAAAGGTTTCGTAATTACATTAATTTCTTTTGTTGTCACTATACAAAAATACGGTATATGGCCACTAGAACTCTGACAATTTCTGATGTGAAAAATAGCGTAAGTCAAAACATGTGTGCCTTTCTTGATCTATCTACTTTTTTTTTGTTAAGTATTTATTAATTATTTAAAAAAAAGTATAAAACATGGGTTCATATTTTCATTCCACATATAGTTATTTTACGTTTTAATTAGTCAAATAATTTATGAATTTATGTGACAATATAATATTTAGAACAAATCATTGAACCCAATGAAGAAAAGATGAATAAAGCTACTTTCCCTTGACAATCGACAGCTATGTTAACAAAAGTAAAAGGTTTTGATTATAATACTACCCCCTTAAGAAATATTTATTCAGAAACAATTCTTTTTCATTTTTCCTGAAAGCTACTATCATTTTGGGAATTTATGGCAGTGAGAGATATTGTTATAAACCACTCTTTGTGAAATTTTAATAATCGAAATGGATATCATGCATTTTTTTAACAGTCACATGCGGAACAGAGCTCACACTCTAATTATTGAAATAAGTTTATAATTCGAATATTTAAAAATGTACATTAATGCCTATAGGACAATGGTAATATTTCTTAAGATGCTACTCACTCCATGCTGTGATTTCATTGGTTGTTTTGTTTCTTTGACAAAGTATTGAAACAAGCTAATTGGTTTATTAAAACGTCACGGCCTTCAAACTGCGATTTCATTGGTTGTTTTGTTTTCTTTGACAAAGTGCTGAAACAAGCGCATAATAAAGCTTAGATAACCAACATGAAGCCAAAATAATTGAAATTTAAAAATTATTAATTAATTAATAAATTAATTGCTACAAATAAAATAAATTTCATATTAAAATTGGTAAATATTTTTATTGATAGTATTTTTTGTGTCTAATTATAAAAAAGACTATTTATTCAAATGGCGTGACCAAGAAAAGTACTTCTTCGTGTTGCAACCGTGAACAATTTCCTTTCTTTAGGAATTGAGTACAGATGTCATTTCGTATATATCTTGGATGACGTGTTGAAGAATAGTCACGATTTGAAATGTTTTTTGAGCTTTACACAACGACCCGATAAAGTACACATTTTCTTTATTCTATTTCTTATAAATATTTTTAGACTCGCTTTTTCACATGTATTCAGGTTAAATAATATTGGATAGCCCAATGACAAAGACATATTTTTCAACGTTAGAAAATTGGGCTATTTTTAGTTGGTACGATTTGGAGTGCAAGTGTTTTGTAGTTTGAAAGCTAAATATAGTTTAAATGACGTGTTAATACAGGCGATACCTGGGCTAGTTTTTCGATGGAGCAAGTTTTCCAACAGGCTTTGTATTAGAAATGAGCCGTAAAGGGCGCGCCAATTTGAATGCTTGATGTATGTGATACGTCATATGTCACCCACAAGAATTAATGTTCAGTTGGTGCTTTATTATTGTCTTTAGAGCTTATTTAATTTTTCAACTTTGAATAAAATTTCATGGTTACATTCAAACTGAAATTAAACGTACTTTTATTAAACTTACACAGTTTTATCAATGCATATATTGAAAAGTGGTTCCCCTCTCTATGTAACTACGTTTTTTTATAAATAATTTAAACCTCTACTCGTCAAGGTACAATTAGAGTTAATTATGGCGAAGTGGCAAATTTTCCAAAATTCCAAAAAATAATAATAATAATAATAATTAAAGACTTCTAGAGAAATGTGCTCCATCCTTTATAAACTTAGTTTATTATTTCATAAATGCAATTATCTTTTAATATATACCAACCTTTTAATATGTTACTAAGTAATATAAACATACATCATGTTCTGAATGTACAAAAAATATTGACCATAATAAAAATTGTCTACGTACATTATTCTTAAAATTCTTATTCCACTCCCAATGTTATCTTTTATTTTAAGTGAATGCTCAAAACTAACATAACAATCCCATACTGACAAAGAATACTGATCAGCGGGAGATAACATTCGACTTAACAGAATTAATTAATGACTGGAAATAAACAGCCCAGTCGACGCACCACTCTATGGAGCAGGTCTCTAAATATCCCTCATTAACATGTCCTCACAGTGGTTTGGTATTGCGCAAATTTATAAACCCGAAATTAGGATTCAGTAGACGTTGTGAGATACCAATCGGATTCAAAGGCTTTGGATTGCTTAAATTTAAACTTAGCTTGTTAATATTAGAGATATTTCAGACAACGTGACTTTTGCTTAAAAATACAGTTAAAAAAATAAAGTTAAAAAATATTAAATATTTTTCTGTTTAATTTTATTTATGCAGAAAAATAATTAAAAATCGCAAGTTGAATATTAAAGTTTAATATCTTGTAAATGTTATTGTTAATGTAAATGTTGATTTTTTTTTAAATATGCAGCAATGATTTTAAGCATTTCAAATTTGGAGTATTCCAGAAATGGAACAGATGTTTTAAAAAAAATCCTTTGAATAAGATGGAAGTCACAAGTCTTATTAATAGTAGATGCCCGATGAGATAGTTATAAAGATCAAGATGATGTAAAATCAAGAATATAATCTTTATTATTACCGTTTTGTAAAATAAACCTAAAGATAAACCAAATACGCTCGTACTTTTTTTTATGCAAAGAGGCACGACGAAGAAAAGGTTGCTTATAACTACACTCTTAAAACAAAAGAGTGAAATCCACTCCAGTTGGAGAAGTGCATTTTCGACACCGTAAAGGCATGCATGTTTACTCAGACTTAGTTAAAATCACTCGTTTGGAGTGATCCTGTCGGAGGTTTAACACACAAAGGATCCACTCCAAAAGGAGAAGTGCATTTTCCAGTCAGGAGGAGTGAAATCCACTCAGACTGAGTTAAATTAAGAGTGTTTGTTTTAAGAGTGTACTAACTCTTAAAAATCATATGTCAGTTTTGATTCTTTTGGTGTCTTTAGTTGATGTAGTCCGTCTCAAAAGTTAAATTTGTCAACCAACAGAACCGACAAATATGAATTTTCTTCATTTTTTTTTTAAAATTTCATATGACACTTTTTTTTAGGTGAATAACAAAATTTTTTAAAATTTATATTTGAAACAGTAGACATTAAGTTTATCGACATAAATTTTAGGGAATTGTTATTAAGTATTATTAACAAACAGCGAGTTCTGAAAGAACTAGAGTAGCTAACTTCCCTGTTACTTTAGTATTAATTTAATTTCTTACAGTGTAGTTAGAAATGCAGGTGAAAAGAAGTTTAAAAGATAGTATCTGATGACCCTTCTAAAAAAAATTACAATTGTACGGTTTGAACTGAAGTTAAAAATAAACTGTCAATGGACAGATGGGTGGAAAAGTTCACGGATAGACGGACAGAAATTGCCCCGATGTTAATAATTACTTCGCAATTTTTTCATACTTTCGAATTAATAAAAGAAAAATAGGCTAATGATAATTTAGACATAGTGTCAACCATATAAAAATTTATTTTCGTACTAAAAAAAGAGTATATTAGTAAACTATTTTAAAGGAAATATCAAAGAGCATTTTATTTATTTTTTAATACATTTTCTCAAACATTCTTTTATTTATAACTAATTCGGATTAAACTTGCAGTCATATAACTCTTAAATGATAAAAAAATATTAGCAAGTAATTTTAAGTCAACAAACACTTGTATAGGTAAAGCGAAACACAAAATTTTATTTTTCCATTCCATTGAACTTAACACCACCACAAAATATTTCTTTTGCGCATTGTTGTTGTTGATTGCAATAAGTTGTCATCGCCAAACTCACTCGCCTAATAGCGCCAAGAGTTAGTATTGGCCCATAAGTGCTTCACCCTTCAGCAATCTCACAATCAGAGCCACCTTCCCGCGTCCAGTAATTGGCATTGTCCACAATGAATAAGAAGGGAAAAGTCCCCGTGTTTCCATAGAGACAGCGGGGGACAGGTCTGTGGCTCTGATTGCGAAGAACGCAAAGTGCCCCTGAATGGCAGGCCTAAATAAGAACTACTGCTCATTCAAGTACGAATGGTGGAGAATCTGGTATTTTTTACCTGCTGGTACCCGAAGTCACTATGGGTACAAGCCGCCCCGGTGGCGCAATCATTAGGAGGACGCTAGCCTTTGGAGCTGCTGGGGTCGGGTTCGAATCCATATCAGGCATGGATGTTTGTGACCGTTAATAAATGTTGTTATTTGTCGATGTGTTATTCCTTTCTTTGTGACTGTTAATATTCTATCTGTGTCTGTCCCTATTGACGACTAATTTATTTTTCGAAATGTAAACTTGTGGCTTCAAAAGATATTTATTTAAAAAATGCATCATTATTCTTCGAACTTCAAAAAAAAAAAAAAAAAGCAAACGATAAGGATTAATTGTCAAATCTTCAAAGGAAGAAATTCTTAAAGACAATAAGAACAATTCTGAAAGACAAATACAGTAAACTCCCGATTATCCGCGGGTGGATTATCCGCTTTGCGGATTATCCGCGAGCCACTTCTTCCCATTTTTCAGTTCAAATATAAAATATAAAAAAAAAACCGCAAAAGATGAATATTAATTTGTTTCAAAGCTTTTTGGAAGAATGCATTCCAAGAATTCCTTTCTAGAACGACGAATACATTTAACAAGAACAACGAATGCATTATAATAAGAATGACTGTTAAGAAACCTGGTGTTCGGCTAGGTGCACATCACGAACAGGTTTTTGTCAAAAAGCGTCACTTGTAAAATAAACTGCCCGCTTTTTTAATTGAATTGCTTTATGTGATTTTGATACTAGTGAAATGCGTGAGAAACTAAAAAAAAAGTTGTCTTGACAATTCAAGACGAACTACAATTCATTAAAAGGTTAGAAAACGGATCTTCTGCAAATCAAATGTGCTTGCCAAATGTGCTAGTGTGTCACAGAAGAAACGACAGTAATAGACATTTTGAAGTAAGTCAATTTGTACATGCTATAAACGATTACTGTAATTTACTTTTTAATGAAATCCAGAAGAAATTTTATTTCTATGCATTTTCTTTATTTTTGCGGATTATCCGCGAATTCGCTTATCCGCGGAAGCCGCGCCACCCAATTCCGCGGATAATCGGGAGTTTACTGTATTAATTTTGGCTTATAAAAGATTGAATTAGAACTAGTTAAAGGCCCTGTCTGACGAATTTCTTTCTGAGGTGTGCTGTTAGTGTGTTTCCTGTTGAACGTAAATATTGTGAGGAAGCAGTGGAAGTGACAGATTCTGTAACAAACCAACTTGTTTAATAAATAGTTTTGTAAAATCTTCATAATTCAATAAAAACACTTATTGTGAACTATTATACACCTACAACACTATATTTCAGTAAGTCGGACGGTTCTTTTAATAATCGCATTTAATTTATTGCAGTTAACTTTAATATAGTATTTTTAACCACTTTTTTTTATAATTAAAAAAAATAAATGCTCTCATTTATTTTATGTTGAGATATCACTCGATAAATCTACTGTTTTAAAATGGTAAGAAGAATATTTACAGTAAACTCCCGATTATCCGCGGAATTGGGTGGCGCGGCTTCCGCGGATAAGCGAATTCGCGGATAATCCGCAAAAATAAAGAAAATGCATAGAAATAAAATTTCTTCTGGATTTCATTAAAAAGTAAATTACAGTAATCGTTTATAGCATGTACAAATTGACTTACTTCAAAATGTCTATTACTGTCGTTTCTTCTGTGACACACTAGCACATTTGGCAAGCACATTTGATTTGCAGAAGATCCGTTTTCTAACCTTTTAATGAATTGTAGTTCGTCTTGAATTGTCAAGACAACTTTTTTTTTAGTTTCTCACGCATTTCACTAGTATCAAAATCACATAAAGCAATTCAATTAAAAAAGCGGGCAGTTTATTTTACAAGTGACGCTTTTTGACAAAAACCTGTTCGTGATGTGCACCTAGCCGAACACCAGGTTTCTTAACAGTCATTCTTATTATAATGCATTCGTTGTTCTTGTTAAATGTATTCGTCGTTCTAGAAAGGAATTCTTGGAATGCATTCTTCCAAAAAGCTTTGAAACAAATTAATATTCATCTTTTGCGGTTTTTTTTTTATATTTTATATTTGAACTGAAAAATGGGAAGAAGTGGCTCGCGGATAATCCGCAAAGCGGATAATCCACCCGCGGATAATCGGGAGTTTACTGTATTTAAAAACTGATCAAATAAAAGTGCTTGTAATTTCCGTTTGTTTTCCAACGTATGCTTTGATCACACAAAAAAATTTCTGTGTAAAAAAGGATACAGTTATTTAGCCTTGAAAGATCTAAAATGCTCTTTATTTTTTGTGCTATGAAAAAAGACAATTTCAGATGTTTTGTATGCTGAGTTGCATTCCCTTAGTACAAAAAAGTGTCCCCAAATGTTTCATTTAATCTGCGTCAAAATGCTAACTAAATATTTTTATTTTCTAACCGATTACTTTTCAAAAAGTGGAGAAGAAAAAACGAGAAGCTTTATATGGAAAAGATACTAAGTTGTATTATAAACGCCACATTAACTTCACATAGTAAACCACTCCTTATTGTATATTAAAAAAAAACATTGAGTTATATCTAAATCATGATTTAAAAAAAAACCAGAAAAAGATACAACTGTGATATCAAAACAACAAAACTATCCTACATCCTTATATTAATCTCTACTCTCCGAAAATTGCTGCACTTATGCTCGTATATATAGATATGAATTATTCTTCGGCTAGAGTGTTAATAAAACAATAAGAAGAACCTACGTATTAACTAAGCGAAAAATATGCAAGGTGCTGCTTAAGAGGTTCTTTTTGGAAGGTAGGCCATTGGAGATAAAAAAAAAAGATGGTGATTCTTTGGGAGGAAAAAAGTGAATCTCCCTGAAAGTCGCCGAACTTATTAGACCCACTCCAAGATTGTATCGTGAGGGAGCATAACTTATGACGTGAGGCGTGACATAGGTCGTACATCAAAATGGGCATGTTTTCGGTCTTGAGTCTTAAATGAATGTTGAATGAAGAAAAATCTTTCTTAAGTCTATTTTGGTGAATCAATGTTACATAAATCAGAACACCGATTGTAAGAAGAACAGAAATTAAAGCTGAAGGGAAAACTTCATCTGAAATAAGCCAATCAAAATGAAATAATCCGCTCAGATTCCAGCTATTCAGCTCCGCAAAACGAATAATTTAATTTTGAAAATCAAATGTTTGAGCATAAATAATGAGTATTGATGTTTTTTAAAAAATTCTTTAATTTTAATATGATAAAGCTTCTCACATAAATCTGTTACTGTTATAAAAACTGCAATTCATCATTATCATATCGCCAAATTATTCGCCGACTATAGGGGTGCATCATATAAGAGATTTTGCTGCACTTTTGGTAAGCCTGTTTTTGCATAGCTTTTAACCCTTACAACACCTCCTACTTAATCTCCATGAAGTGGGCTTAATTATGTATGATCACGGAGTTGAGTTGAGAGCTTTTGGAGAGTTCGAGTCACTTTGAGATACTAAGAGGATTGGGAATTCCGCCTTTAAGATAGGGTGATTGAAAATGATCTTGCGAGACACCTCTGGGCTCAAAAGATATTCAAAGAGTTTTACCCCCAAATTGCATGTTAATTTGTTATCTAAAAGAGTTTTATTTATCATAAATTCAGTTTTCAATTGTTTTATTACCTAACTGTATGCTTTTTTGTTTCATTAAATAGTTAATTCAAGTGAAATACATGTAAATTAGGGTTGCAGTGAGGATTAAGGCCATAATTAGCTGAGAAAATGCTAGATGAAATGCTGACTTCCAGTGTAAGTTAACAAATTCGTTTCAGTGTTGAAACCTTTTTCCGCTAAAAAAATTGAGCTTTGTAATTGTTGCTTACTAAACATTTTTTAGATTTTGTAGCATGCTTTTCTTTTTCTAATTCGAAAGAATTTTTTAAAAAAAATAGAAAAGTAGTTAATGACATGCTGAAGATGTTAGTTTATCCTTATTTTCTTTCAAAAATTGGTTCCATCTGTCAGTTTTAAAAGAAAATATTAGAAGCCTATAATAAAAGAGACAATTTCCGCATATTTTCCGTCTGTCTGTACGACCAGACTACTTAACTATCGAGGAACAACTCTTTGAATGAGCATTGACGTTTAATTTTTAGTTCTTTAAGCTCCTGTTGAAACATCAAGAATGGCATGTGGAACTTTATAAATTTAAACTTTAAAATTAACTTTATAAAATTAATATTTGAAGGAAAATAAGAAGTTCGCGTGACTTAGCGACAATTGACAATTGCGGCAAATGTCGCTAGGATTTGTCTCAATCAATCTTACAAAATTATTCTTTGAACTGAAAATAAATTTAATAGACGGTGAAGAATATTAATTTAATTGGGGCGAAAGAAATTAATGATAATAGCCAATGTTTTCTTTGACACGTTTAAATTACAACTAATTGGCCATATTTGGAGATTTTTTTTTGTTGTTTTAGTGTGGAAGTGAATCTACGTGACAGTTACAGTTACAAATAGAATTGTTTTTCCATAAGAATTTTAGTGTGTATTTAAGTAACAGGAAAGTAAGCAGTTTAAGTTCTTTTGAACTTTTGGTTTTTCTCTCTGCTAATAGTGGCTAAGTAATTTCTTCTAATTTTCTACAAAGACAATTCTTCTTTCACAAATAGTTTCTTACAATAGTGATCCGATATAAGACTTTTCTTGGTAATAGATTTTTTTCTAATGAAGATGATACTATCTGATTTTGATTAATAGTGTAAAAATACTGCTATTTTCAACCATTCTGGTTGATTTAATGAAAACTGACCTGAGACTTTCGCCAGGTTAACTATTAATGGCTGAATTTTATATTGATTTCCATGAACATCAAACTTTAAGTCCCTATTTATTTATGCGTTATATTTAATTAACCCTAATAAGTTAATTAGCATTCAATAAATATTAATCGATAACCTAATTATGTGTCAGATGGCATATTTACCAATAAAAAAAGTCTAAAAAGATTACTTGAAAGGTAGCAAACTGATTGACAAGGGCGTAATATACTGTTCGCAGTTATCATTTTTTGCATTGTTATTTTTAAGGGATCTATTCTAACTCAAAATAAATAGGGAATTTTGCATGAAAATTATTAATTAGTATGGTCTTTATTGCGATTGGTTTGAAATTGTAAAAAATGTCAGTTTATTATACCAAAACTTTGTTTTAGCAAATATTAATAGGTCATTATCATCTGGATCACTTTGAACTCAAACAAATTATGCAACTTCCCCTTTTGTTAAAACCGTAGTATTGAGCTTTTTTATAGAGGTTACCAAAAGTATTGCTAATGATTTCAAAAACAAATTGGAGTTTTCATAAGCACTGAAATTTGGTGAGATTTACTTCGCCATAAAAATTAATCCCAAACTTTGAATGCAATATTACACATTCAAAGTTTGGAGTTAATTTTGGAGAACCTTACAGTGCAATTATTTACGATCTTTGGAGTATATTAAAGTTATTGGTTTCTGTTACTTCATAAATTCCTGATAGCTTTTGGAGTGACGAATATTGCTTCAGAATTGTACGAGTTCTGTCAGCTTTCTTTTTATTACTATAGACAATTTGTAACCCAAACAAAGATATTTACATTTATAACCTAAAATATAGTTCTTAAGTAATATAGTGAAACATTATTTCATTGTTCATTGTTTCATGTTTGGAATATTAAGCTTAGTTTACGAAGGTTGAAGCACTTTTTTTTAAAGGGATTGTTGGAATTCTTGCCACGTAAAATTGTGGAAAGCCTGCCAAGTCATTATTTTTAACTTTAACTGTACCTTGAAGAGAAGGGATTTAAATTGTTTTGAAAACAAATACATAGTTACGTAGAGAAAGGAAAAATCTTTTGGTATATTCACTAATAGATTGATGACAATGTTTATAACTTCAGTAAAAGTACGCTCAATTCAGGTTTGAATGCAAGTATGAAAATATGCTCAACGTTGAAAAAAACACACAAAAACAGCTCTAACAAAAACATTATAACACACACTTTTAGAAATAACAGTTTTATTTTTGACGATTCATGAATCCTCAAGCCACATTTCGTTAATTTTGAGGATTGTTTCGTCAAACTATCACTTGACTTTTGAGTAAACGCGAATCCTCACTTTTACGATCGTGATTTGACGATTCTGCATCTTGATTTTGAGGAAACTGAATCTCATTGTTGTACTCGCATGCTCAAAAACGACGAAATATTTCTTTAGATTAGACGACATTCAAATCCTCATAAAAATGACGATTCTAATTTCCTCACTTTGAGGAAACGAATACTCGGAGCATTTGCCAGTAACGGAATCGTCAAAATTGAGGAAAATTTCGTCGTTTTTGAGCATTCATTTTTTAGAGTGCACGAATTGAACAAAGAGTCCTTTGGGTGGCATATAAAGTGTTGCTTCATAAACCAACTCGTCAGTTGATTTCAACTAACCGATCATTTCCAATCTGGTGGAAAACTGACCCCATTGGAAAACTAGTTCCGGCCTCCCCGATTCGAAAGTGCAAGTTAGTTTGCTGAAATATTCGTAGGTACACCTGCGGGTTTGTCTGTCAGTCATTAATCTTGAATTCAAATTAGTACTGTTTCAAATACTTCTAAGTAGATAATTATGTAAATATATGTATTTAATTGATAGTGTTTTGAAGAATTTTCATTCTTTAAACTGTCATTAAGTGCATAAAACTTTTTAATTATTGAAAGCATTCTAGGTAAAAAAAAAGTTATTATTTAAAATAAATAGTGCTTAATCGTAATAAAGAATGAAAATATATTTTTCTTATCACTTTTAATAAATGCCGCCAAAGATATTCGTAAAATTTTGTGTCAGGTAAGTATTATTAAATTAAAACTAAGACACTATGATAAGAGACGGACGGGACTTGTATAATTTAATTTGCAATTCTTATTTACACCTACGCAATTGTATTTGCTATAAAATTTGTGTAGTAAAAGGATCAAATAGATATAAAAGCCGAAAGCGAATAAAGAAACTTAAATTTTATCTTAGCTATCTTTTTTTTCTTATTGAATCTAGAAAGAAACAAAAAACCGTTTTTTATACTTCAAAACTTTTTTTTATGCTAAATCAGTGAGTTTTATCAATGCAGTTGCTACATATTTTTATCTGCGTTAGACACGTACTCTGCGTGGAAAAGTGGCTCATCGGTAAAACAAATGAATTATTATTATAATAGTCATAATTTAGTTTTTCCACTGCATTTCATTATAAAATAGGGGTAGTCAACACTAGACGACTTTAAATTGAAGCTCAATAAATATATACACACATTTAACCCTTTAAGTTCCAGTGATGCCATTTGGCATCATAATGCTTCGGATCATAATTTAAAAAATAATCAGGCTGACATCTATTGAGATTAATAAAAATATTTTGTAATAGGAAAAAATTTGAAGAATCGAATGATGTAATTTTTGCTATCATAAATGGCTATAGACGATCATAATTTTTTTCGAAAATGATGATGCTAAATTGTCATTAGGACTGAAATTGTAAAAGGCAATTATATTTTATAAGGTATCTCTTGCACATATTTAATTTTCTCGAAAACAATATTACAACGTCCAACAGGTTGTAGGAACTCGTAAAACAGATTTGAAGTCAATAGCTTTTTTTTTGTTCTAACTGTAGAGTGGTTTAAAACAGACAAACGAATGGACTGACCGATGCTCAAAAAAAAAGATTCTTAGAATAATCACCTTCAAAAACGTGTAGAAAATACAAAATCTCCATTTTCTATTTTCAACCATGGCAATCCCTTCTTTACCTTACATTTCAAATTAGATAATTGAAAGTAAAAATAAAGGAATGCTAACAGTATTTCAACTGTTATAAGTAACAATTTAAGATTGATTTCAGCCATTAAATTGTTAAATATAAAAATATATTTTAACAATTTTAACTCGGGAAGTTTTTGCAATACTCCACTTTTCAGCCGACAATGCGATGTGTTTCTGGTTTGTAATTTTATTTCAGAAAGTTTTGTTTTACAAATTGGGTGAATACATTTCTTAATTTAATATCAGCAAAATATTTCAATATTTATTTTTCGCGCGTAGGAAAATAATTATGGATAAAGATAGTTTGGAAATGTTAAATTAAAAAAAATACTTTCTGTATTTGTTTGAATCAGTTTTTAAGATTATTGTGTGTGTGTAAATCTTTTTAAAGTTGTTGTTTTTCTTTATATAATGTTTATATAATTATCAACCATGGCAAATAATTCATTGTTAAGTCTAATTTTTTTTTTAATTTTTAAAATATATTTATGTACTTATTGTAATCCTATTACAATAAGTACAAAAAAATTTAATTGTATAATCTTAAGTCTAGACTTTAATAAATATATAACTGATGTTTTCAAATTAGGTAATACTATTTTTAATATTATTCATACAATTCGACATTTAGTATATTATTTGATAAGTGGTTGGTAAAAACACAGGAGACAAATATGATACTAGTTTACAGTATATGACAAAAAAAAAGGATACGACCAAGATTCAAAGAGTTATTTATCGACAAAAATTTTAAATTCTTTGCTAGTCCCCAAAAATGATGAAAAGGTTATTGCCTAGTAAAATTGACTTTACCTTTGAAAGAGAATAATGTTTCCCGGCCGCAATATTTCCATGCTTTTTAAGTTATAAAAGGATTGTTATTGTTGATTAGGATTGATTGTTGTTAAGCTATAAAAGAAACTGCTCAAGTTTCTGACTGAAAAAACCCCAATTTTGTCATCCAATGCAATCTCCATAAAATTACGCCCAGCCATTGAATCACTATCACATTTAATATACCTATATATTTACGCAAAAAAATTGGCTTGGCTTTTCCACGATCTTTAAAGTTATAACCATTATTTCGAGATGTATTGAATATTAAATCATAAACCTTAAACGTAAAATAACATACATTCCAGAATTTTTTAAGTACATGCAATGGTATATTAAAGCCAATGGTTTACTAACATGGTATATTAACACCAATTATTAAGCATTGCAATTTTTTCCATAATTTCTGTAATAATTTATGCATTTTTCTGTTCCTTACTTTATTATTTTGTCATTGTTGTTCGCATATTTAAGTGCACTCTAAAAAAATATCTGTAAGGTTACTAAGAATTCTCTAGGAAACTCAGCTTCCATAAGTTTTTTTAGTAGTGTTACGTAAGAAATATGTGTATATATTACTAATTAAAGCTTAGTAAGTTATACTAAGAAAAATGTAGTAGATTTTACAGGGGATTTTCTTGTATGTTTACAAAGAAACTGGTAGTAAACTGGTTACAAAAGTTTAAAAACAGAGGGCGCCACTAATTTTTCTGTTAGTCAGATTTTATTTCGAATTTCCCGAGGACAGAACCCAAGATTATCGGGATCCGTGGAACTGCGCGTTGGTCCTCTCTGCTATCGGGGACTTGCATTTTGATTGCGTGTAAATAAAGAGGTTAAAATCTTGATCGTTAAAGGCGTTTTATGTTATTGATTAAGAAATTTTAAGATTTATTTTTTTTGGGGGGATGTGAAGTTTTCGAAATAATTTAACGTAATTTTTGTATACTAAAATAAAAAACCCCACGTTTTTAGGTTTTTTATTGTTGCGATATCGATTAGTCATAATCTCTAGAAAAGATAGCCAGGGGGCGCTGTAAGCGTTACATCAATTTACTTAGAATTGCTTAGTATTACTACAGTAGTTTCTTTAGGTTACAGATGATTTTCTAGTAAATGGTGAAAATCTGTAAAGTTACTAAGTAATCGTTAGTAAATTCAAGCCAGATTTTTTACAGTGTGCCGTTAATCGCATTTTATAAGCCCTTAAAAAAAGTTTAAAGCTTATCAAATCGATTTCATGATCGACTATTGGTCATTTTTTTTAAAATTTCGAATTGATTTTAGATTTATTTCTTAATAATTTGGCCATGACTTGCAACTACTTTAGTTGTATTCAATTTCTTAACTAATGTTTTGTTATTCAATTTCAGAAACATACAATTTGAGATTATATAGTGTTTTCTAAATTTTTCACAAACTAAATTCGATAAATAAATAATGAAAAAAAAACCCAAAATTTGATTGATACGATAATCAAATGAATGCATAATTGTTGTACCTTCATATCAATATAATCAATCAATGGCATTCAGGGATCCCGTCTTCCTCTAACGTAAGCCCATCAAAGAGAATAACTAGGTAATCAAAGATACCTATTTATTAGATCGGCTGTAATCCTTTCTTCTATAAGGAAATCCTTATTTATTCATACTAAAGTAAAGTGCATTATTTATTAAACATATGATATATTATAAGTTATTCTGGAAGGCAGACCTATTTCTTAATCATATTTCTCCAAAAAAGTTTTAATAATTTCTGAGAAAACTTTGGAGTGATTGAATAGGAGGATAAATTTGAGAGTTTGCTGTACAAAGCAGTATATTCATGGAAAGAACTTAAAATACTTGTTTCCTGAAGGTTAAAATGGTTAACCAAATATCGAACATTTTTAAATTGGATTAAAACTTTCTGAGATGTATAATCCAAAAGTTTGTAATCTACCATAAAATTTATAAATTTCTAAAGGTAAATTTCTGTATTATATACCTATAAAATACTTCTAAACAACAGAATAGTCAATTTCAGGAAATAAAACGTTTCATCCTAAATTTTCAGTTGAAAAGTATTTACATAAATTTTGCATTTGAACTAGCTTTCTGAAAATCTGTATTCTGCGTTTCCAAGTGCAATAAATTAGTTTTAAGGAACATTTATATTTGTAAATAACATAGATTATATTAAAATAAGTTCAGAAAGTTGTAAATGTACCTAAAACGTCAAAGTTTTTCTTATTTAACAAAACGTTAACTGCTAAGATTACTCTCTCAAGCGAAACTTTTTGCTCTCCGCTTGAAAAATAATGCTTTACCTTCCTGCTCACATTTTACACTGTACGAAGAATATTAGTTTCCCCGCCATGTTAACTAATTGGAGAATAATCATTTTCAGATGTAAAATGAGTTAGATCTTGTAACTTTTGGATACCGGGAGCATAGTTTTTATTTGGGAACTAGCTGTTATTCTCGACGTTTTAATTTGATGAATATATATTTATAATATCGTGCAAAAACTAACTTTTTAGAATCAATAATCTTGGCAAAGTTGATGTTTTCAATGAAATTGTGTTAAAAAATTACTCTCTCTAATTAGGGCAGCAAAATAAGTATCGGCAACTGAATAGTGGAAAATTCTTTATATGAACATTATTTTGTTTTTGTTTTTTTGCTTGCTTTTGTTTTCAATTGCCAATCTTATAGTTAAACTCATAGTTTCTTTGCGCAGAAGACAAGACCATGGGAGGAGCTATAAAACGCACAGGGCAATCAGATGAAGAGAAAATTTCAGCCGTTTTATTTTGTCTTCATCTGATTTTTCCTCCCATTTTATAGCTCCGCCCATGGTCGTGGCTTCTGTGAAAGGAAACTATGAGGTTAACTATAGAAATAATATTTTGTTCTTTATTATTAAAAATACTGTAACAAACCGTGCAAAATTGGTTTTTTTATTTTTTTAAAGTAACTCGTAATTTCTTCAACTCATTTAAAAAAAAATGAATATTTTTTTAAACATTAGTAGCATAAATAATTAGTGTTCATAAATAATTAGGGTCAAATGGTTTAAGTGTGATAGTGTTTCTGCATTTTTCATTAAGAAAATTCGTTCTCTGCTTCAAGTAAATTCCAAATCCTAAAATTAGTAGTGAATTATTATAAGAAACATACATATGTAGAAGAAAATTATATGTTTGAATTCCAATTTTAAGTGTACAAAATTTGCATTTAAAAATCCATTGCTGTTTTATCACACTTACCCCACATAGAAAGACCCACATAAAAAGAAGACAGTTGCACTTAAATTCAAAAGCTCAAAACTTTCTTTAAACAAAAAATAAGGTCAATATTTCTTTTTAGTTTAATTATAAGTGGTCTAATGTTATATATTGCAAACTTTCAGATTTTTAGAATGATTTCCAAAGTTACAAGAGCTGTTTATCACACTTACCCCCAATCACACTTACCCCACTTGACCCTATCTCAAGTTTGTATGATTTTATTAGCAAACAACTTAAAGTTTCGCTTAAAGACATAAATAATATTTTTATAATAAAAAATTATTTAAAAGTTGTTCATGATAAAACTGTAATATTTAGATGGTACGAAAATTTAAAACAAACTTAAATGCTTTAATAACTATAAATTTTACTCCGACAGAAAACATTATAGCTTCTCTTTGAACATCATTGAATTATTATGAGATTTAATTCCCAAACTTAATTGTTTGTTAAGCAATTGTATCTAAATTAATTTATCTTAAAATATACGTTTAAACGTTTAATAATGTATTCCCAAAAGACGATTAAGATTCAATAAACATTTGTGAATGATTTAATTATTGAATTAATGATTCGAAATATTTACATTTGAGCTGAAAAGTCACTCAACAGTATGTTAATTGTATTAATTAAACCTTTTTTAGCATGCTCAGAAAAGAATATTTGGTGTTTCATTCTTGAATTATGCATGGGATCAGAAATATAAATATCTAACTTAAACTCAAGTTACTCACTACACACAAGTTACTTACTAAGAGTAATTTTAACTATGCAACTCAGATTTTATCATTTGTTTACTAATTTGTGATAATATCGTATTTAGAATGCAGCTTATGTGTTAGAGTTACCAATAATACATTTTCCACACAGTGTTATGTACTACGTGGTTTAGGGGAAAAAACACATTGAAACTAGTGCATCAAGTATAACTCACTTTTTGAAAGTATTAACAACATTAGTAAATTAAATTTAATTATTTATTAACAACATTATTCAACTACGTTTAATTATCTATTAACAACATTAGTCATTTAAATTTAATTATTTATTAACAACATTAGTCAATTAAATTTAATTATTTATTAGCAATATTAGTCAACTAAATTTAATTATTTATTAACAACATTAGTCAATTAAATTTAATTATTTATTAACAGCATTAGTAAATTAAATTAAACATAATACCTCTAGCTCGAAATAGTTTGACTTGAGCCACTAGTTCCAACAATAACCAACAAATGTCATTTCATTTGTCACATCTTAAGTGAATAAAACCCATAAAAATGAAGTTAATATTTGAAAATATAAAAAAATTGGTCATTTAACACAAATTAATACATTTGAGAAAAAAATATTGCTAACACTTTACAGCCATATTGTTATGGCGTGGACCAACAGACTATTACTCCTAAAATGAAATTAATGAATTTGATTTAATTTGTCAAGTTCGTCTTGATTGGGGGGCTGCTTGCTCACATAATTAGAGTAGGTGAACATTAATCTGAAATCGTGTGGAATTGGGAGTCTAAAGAAGCCATTTACTATGAATCTGAAATTGATTGACGGTTGAGTTTAATGTGGCGAGTTTTGGAAAGGATTAACTTTTGTATAATTATGATGTAATGTTTTAAATTAAATGTTGAAATATGGAGAAATATAGTGTATTAAGTTGATAGAAGCTATTCGTATGTGTATTATGAAATAACTAGAGTTTGATTTTGAGTTTAAATTTCATTTGTGTTCCAATGCTTATTAACACACGCCAATGTATTTACTTTTAAGTTTACTAGTTTTTACTAGCTTTCGTAACCTTAAAGTACGCAGAAATTTTTTGGATTAAAGTTACTTCAGGAAAGTCGTAGGAGCCTAAGCCTAGCTACCTCTACTTTATGGAAAGAGTAGAACATAATTTTCGTATTTGAAAGAATAAATAAGAAAAGCGGTTCACTATTGGGATTCACAAATGCTCATTTAACAACAATAACTGATTTAAATATGATTTTATTATTACGTTTTTACTATGCAATGTAAAAATATGTTGTGAAATGTTACTTTATATAACGATAGGCAGCAAGTGGCGGCTTATTTTCTTCCGATTACTTTGAATCATTTGTGAGTTTCCTTGTATTACTTTCCATTAAGTAAGCCTGTTACGATTTGAACACAAATTGAATTCAGTAATCAAAGCACTCTTATAATAAAGACAATAGTAAAAACCTCTGTATCTTGATACAACTCTACTTAACTTCATGTTGGTTGTACATATAAAGTTCAATCATATATATAATTTCCTTTCTTAATTAAAGATGTTGTGTTAAGAACATTTCGTCCTTCTTATTTAGTAGCACCACATTAGTTAATTCACTAATTTAGTTCGAAAATGTACCTTCATGCTTCAAAATATATATTATGAAGTCCAGTGGCTTAGTGGTAGTGTTTTGCATTGTCGCACCACAGGTTCGGGGATCGAATCACGGATTAGGCGAGGTTGACCCATCCTTTCATCCCTTAAGTGAGTCGATAAAATGGGTACCAAGCGTGTTTGGAAACTAAATACTGGGGGTTACACGTGAGGCTGACCACCTCACCGAGACATATGCTTAGTACCCCAGAACAATAAGTCACAAAAGCTGAAATGGGCAGGGTAGGGCTTAAGCCTCTAATGGGCTGTTGCTCCGAATAGAGAGAAGAGCTTCAAAATATATATTTATCAGAATTTCATTCATTAGAAATTATTTATTTCCCCTAGCTTTTACTTTTCTGCGTTTGTTAAAATAATACTAATTATACCTGTATTTTGATTGAAGCTAAAGATATGTAGCTGCACAGTTTCCTTACTTATTTATTACATTTCGAATTTCAAATTTACTTGAAAATAAGTTTAGTTTGGCACTACTTCAGCTTCAAACTATAAGTTTGTTAATCAATGTTTTTGGTTTCTTATTTCTCGTTAAAATTACTTTATAATAATTATTGGAGTAATATGAACATTCATGCATACTAAGGTCAATAATTACGATGACATGTCTGACATATTCAAACTCATATTTTAAATTTGTTGAATTAATAACGACCACTAAATTCGTGATTAATTTAATTTATTTAAAGGTGCTCGTTTCTTGTTATGTTGTTTATACATTGAAACTATTTGTTAATAAAAGGTACATTTTGCTTTGCAACGTCCTACTAACATGCCCCTCTTTATTGATCTCCAGGACAACTGTTAATGGAGAATTCATCTGTCTCGTAAACAAGAAAAACTAGATGGTGGTTCTATCCTTATCTTTCATATACTATTCGCGATATTTTTAAGACAAATAAGTACAATTTTTATAATTACATTTAATTAATTTAATTTACGTTTCTAGTTTAAGTATTTCTTATTTTTTGAAACACTGTACAAAAAATTCACGCTAAAAGAGTCTTTGAATAAGCAAATATATCAGTAAGGTTTCAAAATATTAACAATCGGTTAACCCATTTGTAACAAAAAACATAGATAAAATAACCTACTTATATTTTCAATGTATTATTTACAAAACTCATGGTGCAAACTTTGTTGAATTGTCAATGATTATTTTTAAGTAAATGTTTGTGACTTTGAATATGAAAATGCACACTTTTTTACAGGTAATTTTTCAACAAAAAAGAAACAGTAAGCTGCTAAAAAAGGATATTCAACGTTGTAAATTGTCAACCTTTCGTGTGTAAATTACATTTAATGTACTTTTTTAATATTGTACAATTTTTTTCAATCAATATTAACGGCAAAAGGTATGTTTTTAACGAAATCGTGTTTAAAATTTACTCTTTCATGCACTAGTGAAACTAAGTATATACACATAGTAGTTATATAGCATGTAGCACAAATAGCACATGATTGATGGAAAATTCTTTATTTGAACATGATTATTTATTTGGCCTCTTATTTCTAATGTAAATCTAAAAAAAAAAAAAACATTTTCCACAGGATTGTGCACTGTATGACAACACCTAAAAAATCCATCTTTTAAATTCGTGAATTGATTTCGCTTGCATTCGCGAAATAATTTATTCAAATCGTTTAAAAAAGCCCTACTTTTAGCAGTAGTTGCAAAAAATTATTATAATTACTTATTGTTAATTTTTCTCATCAGTGTAGTGATTTTCAAGGGTTTGGATTAAACATTAAAATTCTCTCGACCTCAACAACTTCTTTAGAACATGAAAAAATAAAAGAAAAACTTAGCAAAAACCTTTTTTATGCTTTTAATAAGAAAAAGGTGTGTGTGGGGGGGGGGGGGGGGGGGGGAGGCTCAAATGTGAAAAACCCAGTTTTATTTCAAAAGACAATGATCAACAATTTTGACCCGGATTTTTATTAAAAGTAATTCATATAATTATGGAAATAGGAAGTGTATGAGTTAAAAGTATAAAACTTATTACTTAATAAAAAAATGCGAATTGACAAGTTTATTACTTCCTTCGATTTTTAAAAATGTCAATGGAGTGTAAGCCTTAAATGAAAATAAATTCTTATGTTGTTTGAATAGAACTGTAAGTACAACAAATAAAAAGGGATAGTACAAACAAATACCCCTACTTCTATGATACATTAGGCTAAATTAACCTAAAATTTACCTCCAAAAACTTTGAACTTTACGAAAGTATCTAAACACAGCACATTTCCATTAACTACAACTACCTACTGATTCTTAGCTTTTTAACGTGACAAATAGACACTAGGATGATTGTTTACAGAAGTAGCACTTAGGTAAAACTATTTATAGTTGAAATAAGGGCATACTTCTATATTGCCCGCGTGTGTTCCCACATTTAAATTTTTTAAAAAATATTTACTTAATGTCTTTATTTGAAAAATTACTTATCCACGTAATTAAAAAAAAACTTCGTTACTTAGCTCTCATGGGATATATCTCTTAAAACAAAACGCAATTATTAAACTATTTTTAAATGATTCTGCAGAATTTTTTTAAAAAAAATTGATATCACATCATTATCAATTTATAAAAGTACTTAGAAATTAACTAGACATTCCAGTCATTTGCATTATTACAGAATTTTGCAACCACATTGAGAATTACAACTTTTGATTTTGAAGATACTGTTGCAGAGATTTACTGCTATAGTCACTTCCATAATCAACCTATTAGTTTTCGACAAATTTAAATATATTCAATTTTAAGATTAATAATTACATTAAAGTGGCCCTACCCGTCTTTATGTAAAACTTCATTAGTTAAACTTCGATTCCATGAAATCTAAAACATTCTTTTGTAAGATAGTTGTATAACGATTGGATTGGGTGTCATCCTTTGAGATCTCATTAAAAGGACATTTGGAGAGATCCGGTTTAAAAAGAATCGCATCACCTTAATTGGATAGAATGTATTTTTAAATATTTTACTTCGTAGCATATAATTTGTATTGTAACCAAATCTTCTATTGACTATTTTGAAATCTAAGTTAAGGTCGAGTCAATTAATTTGAATTTAAGTTAAATAGAGTATATTTTAATATGTTATAAAATGCAATCTTTGTTAATAAGAAATAAGATATAACTTTTCGTTCTTGAATATAAAATGATGGTCTTTTCCAACAAGGTTATGCAGAAAATATAACATTTAATTTTACTTTAACGATTTTCCTTAATGCAATACTTAATATTCATTGAAATGCAATCAATGTTTCTATCATAAAATATTTAAAAAAACGATAAAAATTTGTTATTGAAGTTTAATATTAAACTTTTCTAATTTTAATTTTTCACTTAGCATATTTACATTGAAATTAAAATGTGAGTTATACATTTGCTTAAAAATACATTATTATTTTCTTAAAAGGTCTTTAATCTTATATACTTTTTATATGAAAAGGTTTAAGAACCATGAAATTTTTTAGTTAAATAATGTTTCAAAAATTTTTGTCATTAAACATCATATAACAAGCATAAGATAACTTATGAAAACATAATAATTTTTAAAGACATTTTATTTATGGTTAATATATATATATAACTTATGTGAAAGTGGCTTGTTTATTTTTTGGATGCGAAATGTATTTTGATTTGTTATTTTTATATTCGAATATCTCGTTGGACTTATTCATGATTATAAAAAAAGTGTTCTTTCTGAATATTTTGTATAAAGTATTTAAAAATGACAAGGACCTCTTTGTGCGTCTTCATACATTCATCAGATTTTACAGAACAGTTATTCATAACTATGTGATGAAGGTATATTTAAAGTATGCTTTAAAAAAACTCTTGTCCGGTAGACTTAACATACGTTTTTGGTTAATTTTTTATACTGATTGAAATAAAAATCTTTGTTGAGGTATTCTATACTTTTAAAAAAATTAGTTAAATGAAAATGATCTTTCATCATTTTTACGAGGTAATTTTGATTAACGTTAAAACGGAAAATCGTGTTTACGTTTTTCCACGTTTCGTTCGGCTTAAAAGGTTTATCCACAAATACTTTTTGTAGTGTAGTTACATTTCCTTAAATTTTTGTTTTAGAATATGTTAGGTTAGGTTTGAATTATCGTCGCACTAGATCTACACGAGGGCTATTGGCGACGGGCGTCGTATTTTAGAACCACAGTCAAGTGACGAGCCAACACCTGAATAGGCACCCAACGCAACCGTTAAGGGCGACATCGTACGCAGCGTTAGGACTTTGAAGGATATTTAACGTGCACTCCCTTACACGGGGTATTATTCGTCGGACATTTTTGGCTGCACGGGCCGTTTATAGGTCGGCAGCTATTTTGGCGATGCCTGGACCCGAACCTGGGACCTTTCGCATGCTAAGCGAGTGCTTAACCGACTGGGCTCCCCAGCCCCCTTTAGAATATGTATAAAGTGAGGAACTATTATAGTCTCTCCCAGTACGACATCTATTTAAGTTACATAGGTTATGATATTTTAAGTCTAATTGAATTATTCTAAAATATTATTTGGATTGTTTATAATACAGAAAAATTGAAGAATTCAGGTACTACGCTCACGTGCAAAAACTAGTTTACTATTACTAGTGCTCTGCCAAGTTGTTGATGACAAATTGTGTTTTATCAGTACTTTAAGTTACATTTTTTATAAATGAGATTATAAAAATATACGCTATATATTTCGCTTTAGCATAAGTGGTGACACTTTTTGTAGATTAGTTTCATAGATATATTAGAAGAAAACTTTTTGAAGACTAATATACAATAAGTGTAAATTATATGTATTAATTAAAAAGAATATTGATTTAAAAGATAAACAAGAAGATCTAAAAGAGCTAAAATAGCATACTTTTCTTTTGCTTAAATATTCCCTGAAATTTTTATCCGAAAACAAGTAGGGATGCAACATCAAATGCCATCGATAACCGTTTCTACACAAGATTCATGCACATTAAGAAAAAAAAACGTCGCTGAACTCTGCGTTCAGTTATAACCTAAAAGAAAAAATAAACTACTTAAAAAAAATTTAAATTAAATAAATATTTTTATCGTCTGCTAAATTTATTTGCTGTTCGAAGATTAATTAAATATTTATCGATAACAAAAAACATGAAACTATTCCAAACTGCACTAAAAAATGAGGAATGCAAATTAAAACTAACCAGAATTTCATGCAAAAAATATGTCTTGCCGCTTTCTTAGTAAACAAATAAGGAACGGCCAAAGAATCACTTTCTGCTGTATTTTATAACCCCATTCCAAACTGTGATTTATGAAAAAAATTTTGCTTCAAATATTTTTTAATAAATAAAAATTTTCATGACTTTGTTGACGTGGCAGCAGCGATCAATTAACTTGAAATTAAATTTCAATGCCAATTCAATGGAGAATTCCCCGACAGACAGTAATCAGATGTCCGTCTGGGCGTACAGACAGGCGGACAAAAGTTATGAAAGTTGTAGCTCTGGGGTCATACCTTTAGGACCGATTTTGGAGGAAGGGGGGGGGGGGCAGATGGATGGACTGACGGACATCAACAGCACGTCAATACCAATTTTTTAAATTATTTCCAGTTAAAAAAAATTAATGCTGACAAAGTGCTTAGCAATTTAAAATTAAAAATTAATTTTTTGTTTTATTTTTTAAATAATGGAAAACAGTATTTTGTTTACATTGTAAATAAACTTCGTAATGGAAATTCTCTAGTGTAGGTGCCTTCACTAGTAGATTAGTTTACTACAAGACTATTAAGAGTGACATCTACTACTCTATAAACAAATATCAAATCACAAAAAGTATTTTTTTCATTGTTTTTATTGGGTTATGTTAATTTCGACCAATGTCAGGAATTCCATTTTAATGGGTCAAATATCTATTTATTTATTTATTTATTTATTACAACCACCGAACAGAACTGGTCCATTAAAAGGCAGAGGACAAACTATAAGAAATACAAAAATTACATAGAAATACCAAAAGAGAAACAAAATTAAAAGGACAGACACCAATATGATCATTAAAACAATGCCTTAAAATAAAGATAAAACAACGAAAACACCAAACTGCACTCAAGGAAAAAAAATCAGTAGGACAAAATATTAGACAAACATATTTTCCTAAACTTAGTATAAGACATAAAAAATATATCTACATCGTCTTGAACACGATTAAAAATTACATAAAATTTAAAAAGACAAAAGTTATTAATATAATTGGATTTATGGGGAGAAGCCCTGAAAAGAGGACTGTCCCTTAACAATCTATTAGGGACATAGAAACTAATGCAACTAAGGATATCACTACAGTCAATTAAACCATTTAAAACTTTGTAAAAAAACAAAACACAGGTGAGCTCACGTCTAGATTTTAAACTAGGAATTTTGAATAAAGTACGTAAAAAAGTGGATGATAAATATTTGGTACTTGAATTATATTTTTTATAATACAAATAAAGAGTAAATTTAAATTGAACGCGTTCTAAAATTTTTGCCTTATTTTCATAAAAAGGATCCCAAATAATACTACAGTACTCAAGATTGGATCGAACTAAACTAACGTATAAAGTTTCAAGTACCTGTAGATCATTAAATTGAGCTGTTTTTCGTTTAAGAAAACCAAGAATTTTGTATGACTTAGAAACAATATTATCAATATGACATGAAAAATTTAGACGGGTATCAAAAGTGACTCCCAAATCCTTGATAGTATCAGTACGAGTTAAGTTAGTGTTATTTATTTTGTATGTAAAATGCAAGGGCTGTAATTTACGGGTATAACTCATAGAACTACACTTAGAAATATTTAGAGCTAACTTATTATTAATACACCACTGGTATAACAGATCAACATCTTGCTGTAGAAGATAGACATCAAGATTCGATTGTACAATGCGATAAAGTTTTAAATCATCGGCAAACAAAAGGTAGTTACTAAATTTAAATATGTCACAAAGATCATTAATGAATAAACTAAAGAGCAAGGGACCCAAGTTTGAACCCTGGGGTACACCGGAACTATTAGAAAATACATTGGAAGTAGCACCATTGAAAAATACATATAACTTACGATTACTTAAATAAGAATAAAACCATTCAATAAGACAAGTAAAAAAACCAATTTTCAACAGCTTGTTCAAAAGAATCCCAAAATCAATGGTATCAAAGGCTTTAGAGAAGTCCGTATAGATAACGTCAAGTTGACAGCCACCCTTGAACGCAGAAATTACTGAATTAGTAAAACAACATAAATTTGATAATGTTGAGCGTTTGGGAAAGAATCCGTGTTGACTAGGTGAAATTATATTTTTAATCTGAGGAAAAAGCTTTTTGTATATGATAATCTCAAAAATTTTGGAAAAAGGACTCAAAATAGAGATAGGTCGATAATTTTTACAATTAGCAGTGTCACCTTTTTTGAAAACTGGAATGATTTTTGTTTGTTTCCAGACATTGGGAAATGTGCTTGACTTCAGTGAGAGATTGAATAAAATCAGGAGAGGGTAGACTAATCCCTCGGAACATCCTTTAACAATAAAAGATGGTACCTGGTCAACACCAAGGGACAAAGAGGATTTCAATTGTTTCATTGCCAAAATCACGTCATCATAAGTGACAACATCAACCCTCACCAAGTCCAACAAACCGCAACCACCAACTTCAGAACACCCGCCAAACTCAGTACTAGCCTTGTAAACAGAGCCGAAGTAACTAGCAAAAGCATTGGCAATATCCCTATCATTATCATAGGCTATATCTTCATAGTGCATCGTATTAGGCACAGAATTTGCAGCTCTAAAATAGGACCAGAACCTTGTAGGGTTAGACATAAGATTATCCTCAGTGTTGCGAATGTGTGAAGCATAATCCTTTTTAAGATTATGTTTAATTAACCCTCTAAGGGATTTAAATTCTTCAAAAATGACGGGGTCCCCACTACGTAGTGCCAATTTACGAACTCTGCCCTTTTTCCTGATCAACTTTTTAGTTATATTTGAATACCAAAAAGGAAATTTACTGTTAATAGTTCTCACAGGTATAGTAACGTTGAAAATTTTATACAAGTGATCATAAAAATAAGAAATAGCTAAATTAACGTCATCGAAAGCATTAAGGAAATTCCAATCAATCATCATAATCAAATTAAACATAGTCAAAAAATCAGCTCTTCTATAATCAAATTTCTGAACTTTGGGATACTGATATTTATTGCGAACAGGCAGTAAGTTAACATCTGCAGATAGGGCAGGATGATGAAGATCCTCAGAAACCAAAGGTGTACAACAATGACTGACAGAAATACTACATAATTCAATATTAGATAAAATCAAGTCCAAATATTTCTGGTTGTCGTTAGGGACAATATTTAGCTGATTCAAATTATAAAGTTGCACGAAGTTAAGTAACTCCCTAATCCTAGAATCAGGATTGGTATAATTAAGGATATTATCAGATATAGACAAATTAAAATCACCACAAATAAATATGTTTTCATAAGAAGCAAGACCAGTAAAAAAATCATAGAATTTAACACAGTCATCAAAACTAGAATTTGGTGGAAAATAAATTAAGCACAATAGTAATTTCTTACGAAAATTAAGATTAGCAGTTATAAACAGACACTCGAGACCAAGTTCAGAGGCATCGATCAGATAGACTAAAAAGCATTTTTTTATCGCAATAAGCACCCCACCACCACGTTTATAAATACTAGTAGCGGAATTACGATCACAACGAAAGACAGAATATCTATTATCGAACAGATCACATGAGTTAATGTCGCTACAAAGCCAGGTTTCAGTAAGGTAAATAATATCATAATCCTCGGTTGCCACAGAACAGAATAAATCAGAGATTTTAGTCCTCAAACCTCTTACATTTTGGTAATAGAAATTCAGTGAATTCGTACGAGCTTTAATGTTCTTCAGATGAGGATCTAAATGTTGATCAGATAGTCAATCAGTAGCCGGGTTAATGGCCACTGCTTTGTCGATTATTCTTTTTGGGAAACCTCTAAATTCGAGAATATTAATACCATCTGGCCATAAGTTCGGATCACAAAGTGAATCATAATTACAAACTGGAGTAGATAGGACAAAAGAAGCATAAATGTCTTTGTTTCTCGTATCAATCTTCACACAATCATATGCAAAGCCAATATCTCCAATCATATCGGTAATTTCACTGGACTTAGTTTCAGGGTGAAATTTATTTACAAGAAGTCTGCGTTGTTTCTCGGTTTTAATTACTTGTAAAGAAGTAGCAGTTCTCTTTCCCACAATCACTGGAGACTTGTTACTTGCGTTAGTCCGAGTAGTCTGAGAATTAGTTGAAGGCACGGCAGAGTCAGGAATCACAGATCTTGCCAGTGGCGGTGCTGGAGCCACTGGAAGAATCGTAGGAGTAGAAGAAGATCTAGCGGCAGCCGCGTAGCTAATGACAGGCTTATTAGATGACTCAATTTTCACAAATCTTGCAGTCATTTCTTCCTTCATTTCCAGGAATTGTTTGGACAGTTCATCAATTCTCGAAAGAACATCAGAAGACACTTCAGTACGGGGAATATCAATCGGAGGCTGTTTAGAAGCAGTATGATCAAAAGTTTTGAAGCTATTAATTATGTTATTTTTTAGACGATCAAATTCAGATTTATCAGCAACAGTACTGCTCTTCTTGTCGCACACTTTCAGAAATACTCTAGTCAAATTATCTAAAGCAGACAGCAGAAATACCAGATTGAAAACCTGAGGATCAGAAACGCCCACAGACTCACTTTCCGCCATCTTGAATATCCCCAATTTGAAGGATACCCTAATTCCCATATTACTAATTCAAGGATAGAACAATATACACACGTGTGGGTTAACTTGTAATCAATAGAGGGGGAAAGTGGTATTGATTTCCTTTAACTTCTTGTCAGCGGGTGGATTTTAATTGCCGAGTCTTAAGGAACATGATTGATATTCATAACAATGGCGATAAAATTGTTTTCTGCCCCACACGCTATACTAATTTGATAAGTAAGGTAGAAATGGTTGTAACAGACAAGCCAATTAGTTTGAAGAATTAAATTTGTTCGAAAAAAGATTTTTAACTTTGCATTTATATTAAAATTGTGTTTAAATGTATTTATGTTGGATATAAATGAACCTAAAAGCATTTTTTACCCCTTATTGTTTCATTTAAAAAATTAGACACGGATAAAATTTTAAAACTTAAAATTTAGTTGTTAGTTCATTCGAAATGTTTCGAACATTGCTTAAGTAACTTTTTAAATTTTGCTTAAGGTTGTTTTATCATTTGTACACAAAACAGTGGTAAGCTCCTTGTTACACATGACATGACACCATACATGTTACTATTAATAATCATTGATAATTCAATTACTAAAAGTATGCTTTGCGCCAGCGTGTTTTAAGGAGTTAAATAATTTTAAAACTTATTCAAGTCCATGTTGTTTTTTCCGGCACCTTATTGCAATGGATATATCATACATAAAATATTTTAAAATAACTTTATATTTTTGACTATTCTTCTTTAAATTTAGAGAATGTCATTAATTGTTATGGACCACAAGATCGAATTAGGCCGACAATACTTCATTATTAGTGATAGCTGGTAGCCCCAAGCAACACACGTCCGCAGGTTTAATCAACAACCCAATGACAGCGGACTAGCATATTTTCAGCTTTGCAATGTAGGAGTGTCCTTAAAGGTTTAAAATAACGTACTTATTTGTTTGAACAGGAATATAAAACTCATTAGGCTAATTCCATTCGTGACAGACATGACATAAGACAACTTTCTTGGCTCTTAAAAAGTACTAAATGTTAATTCACTGTTAAAAAAACTGCCATGGGGTGATGCAAATCAAGGCCTTGATTATTAAAAACAATGAAATTTTCATTCAAGAGAAAATACTTAAAATTAATTGGGTTTAAACATGCCGTGACGGACATGACAAAATTTAGACACATATTTTGAGTGACCTTATATTATTACCATTTTCTCTTAACTAGCATGCATTTCAAGTCTAGAATTTTTTTGGAATCAATATAAGATTCCAATGTGCCAACCAGAAAGAAATGAACCAGAAGAAAAAAATTATAAATAGTAGACAAGAAATTTATAAATAGTAAAATATTATAAAATATTTATGACGTGACGGACATGACAAAGTTTGATGTTTTATATTTCATACAAATTTTAAATTTAATTTTCGATTTTTTTTACGAACTGTTTATTTTGAGGTACAAAAAGAGAAAATAAAGTGTCAAGAATTTTTGCCGAGCAGATTTTGTTTAAAATAAAAAAAGTTGAAATTTAAAAAATGATGTCCATTTCGTGGAATCAACCATTGTTGAAGTAAATTCAGTTAGAATATTGCCAAACCTACTTGGTGAATTACGTTGTTGCATGCGCTTAAGCTGTCTTCACGGGGATGTTTCATTAAATATACAAGAACTCGTTTTCATCAATTAATTATGCATGAACACTCAACCATTTTTACAAACTTTTTATCACAGTATACCTATCTTTAGACAAATGGTTGTATTAATAATTTGTATCAACAATTAATATCAAACCTTATTTTAAAAATGAGGTTTTTTTTGTTACTGGTGTCCATAAATTACTACTAGTACTTACGCATTTGTATTAAAATGTAGTATAACCATACAAAAAAATATTGCACGAAGTGGGAAAAAATTAAATAACCAAACTATAAATACGTCATAAGTACGTGTAAAAGTGACGTGCAGTAGAACCTCGATTATCCGATCTAATCGGATAAGAGTTACCTCGGATAATCAAAAATTTCGGATAATAGATATTTTTTTAAAAATAAAATTAATAGCTGTGCTGGTTTTGCAGTAGTATAAAATGAATTTTGGTGTTAAGATATCCCGATACTTTAGGGCAAAATGAAAGAGCTAAAACATCGTCTCTGCCCTTTGCAAGTTGAGAAAAAAGTGGATATAGGTGATTTTGTTTACTTAGATCAAATTCATTTTGTACGGTTCCAAATAATTGTAAATACCTTACGTTACACGTACTTATTTCAAAATAAATAACAAGATTAAAGAAGAACAATAATTATATGTAATATGCATTATAGTAGTTCAAAATAATTAGTTAAGCATTACAAATTGTATATTTTTCAATCAAAAGACTTTTAATATACAATTTAAGTGTGGGAGGCTGAATCAATAAAAAATTCTATTTCCAATCCACTGCACCTGCAGGTAAGCATTAGGTCAATAAGCTTATATGATTTGCCTGGAAGATACTTAGATATCGGGTGCTTTCCTTAAAAATGCTTAGATATTTAGATCAAAATATCAGAGAGTGGGATAATGGCAAATATTTTATTAATCCTCAGAATAGAGAAAGTTTAAACTCAAAGTATCAAATCAAATTATACTGGCAAGAAACGGCAGGGCTTGTGTCAAAAATGAGTTTATGGAACCTTTTTATATTTAAACCTTTAAAATGCCAACCTTATTTTAGTATACAAATTATAAGTAAATAAAGATAAAATAAGTTATTGATCATCACAAAGTTTAAAAAGTTCAAAAGTTCTAACAATCTCGAATCAAATTTTACTTTTAATGAATTTCTGTAAAAGTGCTCGAAATGAAAATAACGGAAAATAAATGGCTACATTAAAGTTAGAAAAATATTTATTTTCATAGCAAAATGTTGTTTAGTAAAGGAATTTCTTAAATATTAAACATGATGTAATATATAATTACGGTATATATAGAAGTGGCTACAAATGCAGGAAATCAGTTTCTTCGTCGGTTATAAGAAAATAATAATTAACTAGTAGAATTTATAAAAAAAATACAGTTCTTATAATGTTCGAAATAGGCAGTAAGTTATAAGTAAAAAAATCTAGGTAAATAATAAATGGAAATAATTGGCAAGTTTACTACCTTACAATCTTATAACTCTTATCCCATCTTATATTCCTGGTAGATGTAATAGTTTTAATCATATCTGGCGTTCGACTACTTCAAAAGTGCCTATGGCTTCTGCCAAATGTGTTTGCGAGGCATCTCAAACAGTAACATGTAGATTTTGTATGGCATGTACACATTTGTATCCGTAATATTTGAATGAAGACAATGTTTGATATTTCCACATTGCCATCACTGTTACCTGCGCAGTTGACAATCTGGATTTAAACAGTTAAGGTGTAATGATAAAAAGTTTAGTTAAGATTTGGATTGAAATCTAACAAAACCTTTCTTATCACTAGGAGCTGGGGAGTCCAGTCGGTTAAGCACTCGCTTAGCATGCGGAAGGTCCCAGGTTCGGGTCCGGGCATAGCCAAAATAGCTGCCGACCTATAAACGGCCCGTGCAGCCAAAAATGTCCGACGAATAATACCCGGTGTTTGGGAAGTGCACGTTAAATATCCTTCAAAGTCCTAACGCTGCGTACGATGTCGCCCTTAACGGTTGCGTTGAGTGCATATCCATATATGTTGGCTCGTCACCTAACTGTTTTTATAAAATACGACGCCCGTCGGGCCAATAGCCCTCGTGTAGCTCTAGTGCGACGATAATTCAAACCTAACCTAACTTTCGCATCACGTCTTTTTCTTATTCTGTGAAACGAATCAGCCTAAATATAGCACAAAATTACCTCCAAAACTTGACGAAAATGTCGAAACACAAAATCGAGCACAACTTTTATACACAATTCCTAATTGATTAAATAGCTTTGTAATCCGACATGAACAATTATTTACGACACAGTCCATATTAGGGTTACGATCTCTGCAGTTGAAATGCCTTAAGTTACCACCCTTAATGCTCTACAAGTTTTGTAAAAGATAAATGAAAATGCACTCGATAAACGACAAACTGTTTATAAGAAATAGATAGTTAGTAGATAGTTATTTGTGTGCATTGCTATGAAGCAAGTAAAACTAAAGAATATGGAATTAGAATAATTAAATAAATATGTAAATACAGAAAATAGGTGTGATATTTCATAATCAAGTGATTTTTAGAAACTTGTATTCAAAGTTGAATTTTAAAAGAATCAGTAAAATTTAAGTGACTTTGCTTTTAATCCAGCCTCTAATATAGTTTGTAATAAGAAATGTATAACTTGGCCAGAAAATATGCTAATCTATGAATTATTGAAAATAAATATGAATTTAAATATCAAAAAATAATACATACACTAAACCTTTGCAATTTTATCTAAATATTAAAGGTAACTGCGTAGAATACTTACTGTTAAGGAAATATTAAAATTGAGTTATAAAATTTAAATAAATTATTTTTCTTACCAAAGGAGTGAACAAAAATAGCTATAAACATATTTGCTTTATCTTTTTAATTAAGTAATGAACCAATATTTAACACATTTAATAAAAATACATGTTTTATTTCAAATTAAAGTAAATATCCTTAATAAATAAAAATTGAAGTTAAATGTTAAAGGTTATTATACATGTTTCCTAACATAAATTTTAATTAGCCACACAAATGTGTAATTTAACTTTTTTAGTGGTTTTAAAATACAATGTATGCATTCATCAAATATTACTTTTAATTAACTTCGTAGGTGTTGGTATTAAATGAAGTTAATAGATCCTTTTAAAGGGCATTCACCCTAACTTGAAGGTATTTCCTTAAATGATTGAAATCCTTCTGGAATTTACTTTTTATCGGCCCACCCTTTGGAAACCAATCTGGGTGCAAATTATCGGGATTCACCCATTTTCCCACACCCTTTTTTATCACGCCACTTTGTAATTTATGGTTAATAATGCTTTGTGCATATAACACCGAATTGGGTGGCAATTTAACTGTGGTTTAAGTGTAGAGTGAAAAGTTTCTTCAATCGAGTGCGTCACTGTCAAGTGTGTCAGAGCAACCCTGGCCAAAGTTGTCTTCCAACTTGGTTTATTTTCGATATAAACATAACGGCGGTATAAATGTAATACATAAAGGCATTAATTCACTGATTTAACGTGTTTTTGAACTTGTCGGGACTTTAAAATAAATTATTTTCCTTAATTATTTTACAAAATAGAAAGTGCTATGGAATTTTTGTGTACATTGGGCAACTACTGGCAAATTTATTTGCAAAGAATAATATATATATTTTTAAAAAATCATCTGCATCTGAGATTGCATTTTTAAAATAAATTGTAAAATACGTTTATTAACAGTTGAAGAATAATCAAAAAAATAATAATTTATTGCGTTTGTTTTTAGAAAAATTAAGGCCTTTAAGAATTTTTCATATGCTTTTCTACAAAAATATCATTGATAAATTCAAAAATATATTTATCAAAACTTAAGCTTTATCTATCAATACCTTTCGAAATTATTCTCGTATTCTTTTAAAGAGAAATTTTATTCTGCAGAAATAATTTACTATATAAATTTATAGGGCATAGAAAAAATATAAAATTTGATATAATAAAGAAATGGAAAGACACTATATATAGATGACATTAGCGTACGATTATGGCAAATTTCAATAAATATTCATACTCAGGAGAAAGTATATCGGATCTTTGCACTAACATTCTTTTTTTAAAAAAACCTGAAAATTCAAAGCAAAAAGTCTTTTATATAATGGTTTTTATTGAATCATCATAAATCTGACATAAAAGATGAATTAATTTTTTATATTTCATTCAAAAACACATTTTTCTGCAAATATATTATTAGATTTATTTTATCAGCAGATAATCAAATATATTTTTTCTAATGTATAAATCATCCATTAATTTGCATGACATTTTCAAGTGATTTTCTCTATGTCACATATTTTTATTAGTAAATTTTCAGGAAAAAGGCAATTTTCATACATGCATTTTTGATTAGTTTTTACTACCCACGCGAATATTCTGAACTCATTAAAATAGCATAGAATTCCTAAAAATTCAACAATTTGTTCTAATACATTTCTTTTTAATACAGATCAAAGACATGGTTTGTCTTGTACTCATAATTGAAGAGCTTAGTGGAAAAACGGGCTAAGTGATTAAAAGTTGAAAACGAGAAATTGAGATTCAAAGTTTTTAGTTTTCACTTAAATATGTTAAACATAGTACTTGAAAACAATAAAAAATAAATTTAACACGTTTATGAAAAAGGGAAAAAGTTATTATCTTTAAATGACGTAATAATATGTTCATTGGGACACAAAAATATAATTTTGTTCAAAAATGTCACTTGGCATGTTCTTCCAATAAGCACTTCAATTTTACCGTAACATTTTTGATAGAAAATTACATGAGGAGATTGTGTTTCTGATTATATTATTTTTTATTTTAAACTTAAGACGCATCAGACGGATAAAGTAATTAAAATATATATTCTTGCTAATTTTTTCTTGATTTCAAAATCCTGCCGTAAAATGTCTGAAACATCATCATAAAAAAAATTTATAATTTTGTGGGTAAAATAAAGCTAAACGAGTACAAAATTAACTAAGAACACAATTGCGAATAAAAAAAAATTCTGAAAAGCGTTGAGACATGAGGGATATTTAATTTAGGTTACTTAACAAAATATTAACAGTTTTCTTTGTTTGTTTCTAATAATTAATAAATTACCTAAGAAATGAAACCTTAATAGTTGGTTTACAGTAAATATGGTTGTTTTGTTAATTAAGTTCTGAAAGTAGCTTCCAAAATATTTATAAAAATAATAGAAGATCTATCAACCCATTCATTTTTATATTTATATTTAAAACCCAACTTTTACGTTAAGGAATATAATTTTTTTTTATCGAAGTGTGACTTTAATGATTGCTGTCGAAACAGAGTAGAGCTACAAATTGCCACTTTTGAATTATGTACCCCCCCGTCCCTATGGTGTTTTTGAAATGCGTTGCAAAATATCATCTTAAAGTTGGGTTAATGACAAGCGGGCCCTTTAAAAGTAGATCAAGTATCACCTAAAAATTACAAATTCTCTGCAAGAATTGCTTGATTAATCTCGCGGGAAATTTCGCTTACTTTTGCTTTAAGACGGGCCTTTAATGCTTACAAGAGATTATATACTGCTAATGACTAATTTTCACAATTGAGTTGACAGCATTTTCCGACATAGATTCAAAACTAAAGCTACTATTACAAAGCAAATTAATGAAGTGGTTTTTACCCAGTGAAATGCATAAGCTCCTCGTGAGTCTATTGCCAAAATACATACATCTATTTCCAGTGTTTATAAAAGTAATAGATAAAGATTGCCTTTATTTTTAATAAGTTATGATTATCTGTTAAAAGATAATAAGGAATTGTTAAAATTATGTAAGAGATTGGAAAAAATAAATTATAGTATTCGTCATTACAAATCGGCCGTATTGTTACAATGCTGTCAATCAATAACATCATATTGCTTTAGTCTTTGTAAGTGCAAGAATAATAAATGGACATTATTCTTGGATAAAATATTAATTTGATCAATTTTAATGTATAATATGAAAGCTACTATGTCGTGATAACTTGCGTCAGTCAATTTACAAACGTATTTTTATCACACCACACCACTCCAAAAAACTTGTGGTCTGTATTGCAAATAGATTTTCAGAAAAAAGAGAGATTCAGATTTTTAGAAAGATCAATTGATCGAAGAATCTTTACGTACATTATCTTATAATCTTTTCTAAAAACAAACTTAATACAAATAGAAGTTGCCGAATTCAATTAATGGATTTTTGAATCGTTTAATTGAAATAGGGATGTAATTTGAATCTTCTCAATGGATACTTCCCCGAATTTCAAGATTGGTTCCTTGTTAATGACTTCTCGAATACCAGTATATAATTTCAAATTAAAATCAGCTAACGAGATTTCCCTATTATGTTTAAACAATTTGTAATGCGTACCAAAGTCAGAACTATTAATGCTTTATTGAAATAATTTATGATGCATTGAATTACATTGCTAAAATATAAATATGCGTTTAAATCATTGTGGCGGTTTGTAGTTAGTAGAGGTAAGTTTAAATTAATTTTATATCTTCCATAGACAATTAAATTTTTGTATTGTGTTTATAAGCATGAAATGAATCGTTAAAGATCGTAACAAAAGTGATTAGAGATTAAGGGCAGGATAAAAAAAACTATTTGTATAAAATTCATTTAAATTCCAAAATAACATACTGTTCAGAGCAATAGAATAAGTTATTTTAGATGTTTTTTCATAAAGAACTTCACTTATAGCTAAGAGAAATTTTAAATGAAAAAATCGGCTCATAAATAATTGAAATGAGACTTGCGAATTTGTTAATTTTCGTTTGTATTGCTCGAAAAAAGTTTAATATCCACATAAACTTTTGAAATATCTTTTTTATGACTTTACATAATCTTTAAGAATAAATTAAACTCCTACGAAGACGGCGTAAGTTATTTAACTGTAGAGATGTCTGGGATCATTATTATTGCTGTCACAGACAATATATGTTTTTGTAATGTGCTTTATGTTTTTTATATCATCCATTGACTAGATATTGTCATTAGAACATTAGAATTTCTTTAACGCACTAATGTGAATAATATTGTATAATGATACAATACTATGTGTGTTTTGAAATACAGAATTCTGATTTTATTCTGCGATTTAGACAAATTCGATGCTATGGATATATTTCTTTTATCTAGGGTTATTTAGTATAAACAAGCAGAAAAAAGCCATATTACTATCAGCTTCTTCTGACCTTTTCTCCCTTGACCTTGACTTCAGTAAAATCAAATTTTAATAATTTACAAAATGAATTACCTTGAGTTAGATAGACTGACATTTAGACAAATTTGATGTTATGGATATATTTCTTTTATATAGGGTTATTTAGTATAAACAAGCAGAAAAAAGCCATATTACTATCAGCTTCTTCTGACCTTTTCTCCCTTGACCTTGACTTCAGTAAAATCAAATTTTAATAATTTACAAAATGAATTACCCTGAGGTAGATAGACTGGCATTTGAACGTCTGTGGATTTCATGCCTTTATAAATCTAATTATCCTTGTCTAGACCTGAAATAAGTGCTGAAAAATTTATAGGTTTACTTTGCTTATAAGATAATTACAAATACCTCCTCCACACACATAGTAAAAAAGTAAATTTCAGCAAACAGTAATTTTTCATGTTCCATAATAAATAGCATCCATCGTTTCTTTATTTAGACAGTATATCAGTACTTTTTATTTAAAAAAAACTTGATTAGAATAAAGTTCAGGTTATTTTACGATAGTTCCCACTAACTCTCCAGATTTTGTACACCAACTTCTTTCAAGATCTGCATATTAAACCATTATTTATGGAATATATTTCTCTGGTTGCCCCGGGTGTCCTTCAAGGTTGTTGTAGCATTTGCATAATGAGTTGCAAAATATTTCCACCACATATGTCAGTTTGGCTGAGCAAAGAATATCTTCTATTTAATCTCGTAACTCCGAAGGCATTATTATGGTTTTTAATTAAACGAGGACTCGTATTGAGATCAAAAATAGAAAAAAAAGTTAAAATAAATGTTGAATTAAATTTTTTCTTTGACTTTTAATCTGTGTTTTATTAGTAATCATTAATTAAAGGATATGCATATAAGAATACTTTTATAACATCAATGTTACAAACAATATCTGATGGATAGTGTAAAGCCAGTTAAAATGCACTGACAACTAAATATGTTTCTCCAAAATTACAAATAATTAAAAGATTGATATAGTTAAAGTGACGGTTTGTATCACTGTTAAAGCGATGAAATTGAGTTTAATTAACAAATTAAAGAAGAAGTTATTCGACAGATAGATACCAAAAATAAGCCCTGTAAAAATATTCAGAAACATTCCTGAATGTATGCGGCTGCTATGGTGCAGGTAGTTTTCTGAACCGTTTTCGAGTATTTCAGAAACCTCTCCCTGTAATGTTCAGAGACATTTTTGAGTATTTCGAAAATTCCGTCCAAAAGCTATCTTTCTACAATTGTACAATACACATTCTATACAAAGAATGACTGGAGGTATGTGGTGTTCGAATTTCAGCTTTCCTGAGAAGGTTCAATCTTAGGGGGAGGGGGGGGGGGACCTTAACCACTAGTCTTACACCAAGATTTGATGCACATTTGAAGAGCTTAGTGGAAGAACGTGCTACTCGACAAAATTCAGCAAAAGAGAAAATGAGCTTTCAAGTTTTTAATTTTAATTTAAATCTATTGAAAATAATACTTTCAAACGGTAAAAAATCAATTTAAATTAAAGTTTATGAAAAGGAGAAATCTTGTTATCTTTTAGGGATGGAATAATATGTTTATCGATATAAAAATCTCAAATTTTTCAAATATGTCTGCCACTAAGGCTTAGTGGTAGAACATGCCTGCTCATGTTCTACCACTAAGCTCTTCATTTGTCAGAGCATTTACTTTGTTACTTTGAAAATAAGAGAAACTTTTCCCAACTGATTGGAACCAAGCCATTAAGAGAAGGTGTCTTATATTTTCCGAACCATTTCAGTTATACCCGAAAAGAAAAAGGTTTCTGAAACTCTTTTTTTAGTGATACAACAGTCGTTTAGCATTCAGTTAAGACATATAAGTTCACATCCAATGACTAATTTTAAGAAACTCTAGTGTAAGTCACAATTTAAAAAAAGCTGTTTAAATTTGAAAACTATATCAAATTAAATAAATTAGTTAACATTATTTAGATGCAATAAGTGTTGATCCGCTATTCCGCTAATTGTTTTCATTTAATGCTAAAAGTTGTAGCATTCATCTAATTATATACACACGTGACTTACACTACAAAAGAACGATTTTTCATGGAATCAGCACAATAACTTATATGTATTCCTATTGGACATTTACACCTACAAAAAACGATATTTTTCCTATAGCTTCACAATTTCGTTTTTTCATTGATTTCTACGAGAAAAACTTTCATTGCCTCATGACTATTCTCCTTAACTCATTAACGAAAGCTGTCAAGAAAATTTTCCAATCGGAAAAAAAAACTTTTAATACTTATCTTTAAATACTTTTATAGTTATCTAATTTAGTCAATTTTGTGCTAAGATCTAAAGTTACACGAAAAACGAATTTTAAAAACCAAATTCAACGATTTTATGCTGTAGGGAAGGTGTTGATGGTATTCTTAAATGGATCTTTAATGGGTAAAACTTTTATCCACATTCCAACCAGTAAACCTTAATTTAAATTAATGTCGAACCACAATTTTAAAATAATATTGTTTCAAGCTTCATGAAACAGTTTGTTAAATATACTGGCAGTTTTATAACTTTTCGCCAAGAAAAATCTTTAAAACTTTACCTTATTTGTCTAGACACTTTCATTTTAATGCTTATGGTAGTTTCTTATTATTCTGATCTTAAAACCTATCATTATATAATTTTAATTTACATTTTTAATCCACTAAGCATCTCCAAAATATGCATAATGTTCTGTATTAAATTTTTAGTTAAAGTACACTCTTCCCAATACATTTTTTTCGCTTTTATAATCCTGAAAGAATACATAGAAGTCTAAATTCGGGAGAATAATCTATTTTATACATCTAATTTAAACTTATTGTTGAGAAGTGTTGCTTCACTGCACAAGAAGAGGCTATTTAAAAACTGTTTGAATGTGTTAATATGATGTTTCCAATGACTAATGTTATTTAGTTTCAGTTATGATGTCTAATTTTGCCATAATTACACTTTGCATGAAATATTTCGGCCACAAAAATTGAAGAGAAAATTTTGCGTGTTATGTTTTTCAAATGTGCTCCAAACATTTGAATAAACATTTGAATTCCTCGTTTCTGGTACTTGCTGTTAAATTATATTTTACCTAGAAACAAGCAGGGAACTCGTGTTTCATTTCTTTTGAAACCATAAATATCTACAATTTAAGTAGTTACATTACTGAAACAACAAAATACTGCTTAATACTTCACAAAATATAGCAACTGGCATCGATAAATTAAAATAAAAAGTACAAATTATAAAAGTTCCGTGTTACGTGCTTCTTATATTAATATAATACTCTTAATAAAAATATCATATTACTTTAATTATTAGTGAGCATTTATTGTGTTGCCAAAATAATCAATATTTATTCAAGTTTTACTTTCAACGATAAAATATGAAATATTTGAAGAGTTGTTCGTCTGTCGGACTGTCCAAACCACTACAGCTGGATCTTAAAAAGCTAGGCTGGTCTAGAAAATCGCGAAAGGGTATCTGCTATAGAAATTTTCATGTTTTGAAGTCATTGAAATATGTAGTGCAAATAATTACCTTTAAATATAATGAATTATTGAGCGGTAATATTGAAAGCCGTGTAGTGTTACATGCTTTGCTTTTATTTGTGTCTATATTCACAAGCTTAGTGTTTTTTAGTGTTTTTATCTGATAAAACTATTGATTTTAATGAATTAAAATAGCAAAAATGGCCTAGTAGTTTGAACCATAACTAGCAGTTTGCGAGCTGTAACGGGTGCTGGTTCGATTCCCGCCTTCGCCCTAGGTGTAATTTCCTTTCTCTGTGAGAGTTAAAAATTTCTTTCTGTATCTGTCTTACTTGACGTTGGATTATATAAGCGGGTCTCTGATCAAGCACACAAACCGGAATAAAAATGTACCCTACCCTGAAAATAGCAATTTACCAATTTAACTTTCTGCTACTTTTGAATATCTTTATTTTTTATTGATAACTTTTTCCCTATAGTTCATAAAATTACTCAATAATATATAATTTAAAATTGTTTTAATTTTATCTCCAAATTGTAAACTTTTATGTTATACAGCTCGATATTAAGACGCATATTACACATTTAGTACTTCAACGCTTCTCAACTAAGCGAAAGAATCTTATTGGACAAAAATGACTATCGTGACTATAATTCTAAGATGTTTCACAAAGAATGAACTTGGATAAATAAGTTTCAAAGTATGTCAAAGAGATTGAAAAAGAAGAGATTGACACACATTCTAGTCAATTACAATGCAAATCTTTCCCCTTCTGAAAATATTGAAATGTAGCAACCTACGTTGCTTGCGCTATGCTATGAGAGTAAAAAAAGTGTTACGGGAAGCTTTTAGCAATATTTAACGCAACTTTGTACAGCTCCTAAATAGATTAATATTATCTGGGAACTTTAAATGTGTTGACTTATTTTCATAACATAAACTTTAATTATTTAAATTTGGTTTTAAATTTGCTGTCTTTTTTAATGGTTCAAATTTTACTTAAAAATAAAAATATATCTTTATTTCCATAAGTCGAATAGATTTAAAAATATCCAATCAGTTGATTATTAATTGGTAGATAGGATATTTTTTATTACACATTTATCCAAGCGAATCAATTTGCACTGAAAGAAAGGGAGGTCAGACATAATTTAAAGGTAAAACTATTTTAGTTAAAATTATTTAATTGTTCAAAATACGGAGAAATGCCTAATGGTGCATGCTGTAACTAGTATAACCATTTTGGTAAACAAAAAAAAAATCTGTCTATTTCTGGATTAATGCAGGAACACACAAAACTCAAGCGTTTCATATGGAAATTTGCCTGTTTTCATGTCCATCCTCTTTCTAGGGGTATGTTTAAAATATGTTATCTTAAACTTTTATTAGTTTACATTATAACATACATTATGATTTGAGTAGCCTTATAAAATATTTATTCACTGACCTTCAAACTTTAAAAGCAAAGCTGAGGGAATCCCACACTCCACAGTTACGCAATTATTATCTCTAACAAATTGAACACTGTTCAAACTAACATTTGAGTATTTATTTACGTCACTTCCAGCTAAAACTTTAGACAACTATTCTGAAAATTCATTAACCCTTGCAGTCACAATTATAAAGGAGGACCCAATTGCCAACAAGGACTGTATTAACATCGGTGCCTTTACATAAATTTCATTAGCATATTGCTAATAGTCGCCAAGTTTAAATTCAGATTATACATCTCCTTATTAACTGACAGGAGCTAAATTTATTCAATCAATTACTCGACTCCTAATCCACTGCTATCTTATGCCGAATCTTTTCAGGGGATTTGATGGAGTTATCCATCTAATCCATTTCTCCAGCTAATTAAAGTTAATATTTGCACACATTATTTTACATGTAAAACCTATTAATATACTTAAAACTTATAAAGTGCAGTAAAGGTTTATTTGAATTAATGACCTGATATTAGAATTTTAAAAGTCAAGTTTGAGATGCTAGGGGATTACTTAGATTCATCAATTACTGCGCACTACGGACACCTTTTAAAACTTTGGAATTTTCTAAAATGTCTAACATTAGGATTAACAAAGATTTTTGGTTTATTCTTTGTAGCAAATACGATATATACATATTTAGCTTGTAAAAAAAGGGTCAAAATCTGATGTTATAACAATTGAAATATGTCTTTTTTTATACTAAAATTCTAATATTCTGAAGCTACCTTAAAAAATAACTATATTGATTATGTAAGTTTTTATTTAAAATAAGGTTTAAGCAATTGGTTGCTTTAAGAATATATCGTAATCATAATCTCAAAACTATTTGTATTTGCATTCATTTTATCCATAGGTACCGGCTTGACACAAAACAAAACAAAAAATGACAAGTCCAGACATAACATCGAGGAATATGCATTATAATTTATAAACAAATGAACTCGGAAGTATCGTTTACCTATTTGAAAACACAAAAAAAAACATACATAACAAGTGACAACAAAGCTGAAACACAGATATATTCATTTACCTGCATATTAAATTGTGTAAGCAGTACCGATATTTCAGTCAAATTTAGACAGTGTGTGTGATAATAATATAAGTGTATTCAAAACTAAAATCGTTAAGATATTTAGTATTTCAATTTTATTCTTTGCTATGCTTAAATTAAATATATTTTTCATTCAATTCCACTTATTCCATATTTCTTTGTTCAATTTCCACTTCCTCGTATTTGCTAAAAATAGTGTTAAACAGAATGCTATTTCAGCTATAAATATAGAAAAGGGGCATATGCTCAATATAACAGCTTTCCTGCTGTCATATTTATCTTTTATTTATTAAAAGAACAGTGTAAACCAACAATTCTTTTTAAACGATTATTATCAAAATAACTATTGTTGTTTATTTCAATTGACATAAAACGTTCTGGTGAGCCTCACGCAAAAATAGATGTGACAAATATTTTTCGGTTTGTATATGTCTCTTGAAACAACTAATTGTAAATAATTAGATATTCTAGAATATTTTTCTTAGTAAAGCTTATTTGAACATAAAGTTTATAGTATAAATACTTCGATTTGAGTAAAAATATGCATTTGAAACAACTAATTTCTTTTCTGATGTCATAATATTTATTTATTTTTATTTACCTGCAATGCGAATTATAAAGTTAATAAATGCTAATGTGATAAACCACATGTAATATGTTTTGAAAACTTCAAACACATGCGCGAAAGAATTTGCACAAGGCCAAATTTCAGACATTTGTGATTAAAGCTAAAACTGTCTTTAAAAAAAATATATATATAGGCTTTCTAATGTCCTACACTTTCTTAATCAACATTACCTGCTGAAAATAAAAAAATGACATTTCAATCTAAAACAATCAATTGCTGAATCTTTCATTAAATTTAAATAAAACCCAACATTTTAAAAAGCACTGTTTCATAAAAGAAAAAAAAAGCTTTTGAAATTATATAAAACATTTAAATTGCATTTTGTAAAGTTATGGTAGTGCATTGGAACTCATGTCCAAACGTTTACCTTCAACTCCTTGAAAACCTTTTTTATCCGTAGAAAAGATGGGTCAAAGTTTTTTAGGATATACTTGTCAGAGTTATTGACACATATGTCAGACTAAAAACAAATTCAAACTTCAAACTATTTTTTATCCTTCTAAAAATGAAATTTCGATGCTGAAATGTACTTTTTTGTGTGGATTTTCTTAAGACTCCTTTTCTCATGTAAATATAAATAACATCTTAAAAAGAAACCTGAAACATGTATGCAGTTTCAGTTTTAGTTGAAATGTAACGGGATTTTCGTTGTACTGTATATGCTGTACAAATACTTTCATTAATGGAATATGCTGTGTTAAGTATATTACAATTTCTGAGGTAGATTTCACATTAACAACCTGCTATGAAAAAAAATACTGTTTTATTTAACTTAATTAACTGTCTAAACTTGCTTACAATTAATACAATAATGCAAATTCAAGAAAAAGAAGTTTTAATTAAATACTCTCTTTTAGATAAAAATCTGAAATTATAAAATAATTCTCTATGCCAAAATATTATAAATTAAATGAAAATAATAACAGATAATATTTTGCTTTATGTCTACATTTTTATAATAAAATAAAAGTTTTATAAAAGGTGTAAGTTTGGGATAATAACATCTAGTTTCCATAGACTTATGTGGCATGTAAACATACCCCAAGTGTTGTGCAATTTGAAACCCAATGAATTTGAATTTCAAAACCGATTTGCGAGAGGTAAAAGCATTCTACGAAAGACTTATTGTAATAGTGGGGAAATTTCGTTTGAAAATTCATAAATTTTATTATGAATGCTGAAAATTGATAAAGTTCATGTAATGAAAGCTAAAATGAAGTAATTGAATATGTGAAAGAAAGTTAAAGAAAATAGACTACTATAACAACCAAAAATTTAAAATAGAACAAAATGCAAAGTTTGGGTATCTTAGTTGTTCTTGGAGACAGTTACTGTAACAAACTTATTTAGTTCAAATTCGTATTTTTTTCAAATAAAAAAAGTCATTCCTTGCAAAAAAATCTACTTTTTTTATGAGAATCGTTCACAAAAATGCGAAAGCTTTTGACGATTTCGTATAAAAAGTGTCTTTTGTTTTTCTGCGACATTATTAGCATAATTTTTTTCCACAAAATATTGAAATGTTTTAGTACTTGTTGTTTGACAAACAGTACAAAAGTTAAGTATATATATTTCTCTTTTTTTCAGTCCACATCTATAAAGGAATTCAAAAATCAATGAATTGAATGTTTATGAATACTTAGAAAAAAATTTTCAAACTGTAAGTTTTTTGTTAAAGGTTACATAAAATTTTCAGTCTTTAATTTTTTATTTTAATGTTAAAAAATAATGTAAATAGTTTTTCAAAGCATGTTTCAATGAAAAATTTTACTTAAATAAAACTGTACAAAAACTACTTTAATCTGTTCAGAAGACTCTAACCACTACCCGCAAAAAGTTTTATTAAAAAGGAAAGCATCACTTTGAAAACATTTAGGTAAATGCGTAGGTCATTTTCTGAAATTATAAAAGCATTAGTAGTTCCAAAAAAGTGTAGAATAAACTGAGGTTAAAAAGTACCATGGAAAAATGTAAAATTTTGAATTTTTTTGTCCAAAAATAGATAATGTTTTATTTTAAGATGTAAAGATGTGGCATACCCGTAAAGAAAAACTGTTTTTGAACTCCATTAATTGAACTCAATCAAATTTTTAAAGTTATTATTAAAAACATGTTTGTTCAGTAAATTTCGACTGGTAAATTATTCGATGTTTTTAAAAATACGTTAAATTTAATTTGAATTGAAATTTTAATTTTAAAATCCAATTAGATGAAAGTAATTATTATTTAAGCACTAGTATGGTTTATTCACTGAGTTTTGGTAGCTAAAAAAATCTCTCAACTAACAGAGATATAATTTCCTCACTTGTTATTCATTGGTTTTCATCAGATTTAGGTTTATCTAGACTTTTAATACTGTGGAAAAAACTCGTGTTGCTACAAAATAAAAAAATCATTTTTTAAAAAATATTTTAATACATTACATTTAAGTTTCAATGATTATTATCTTTAAAAAAAAATTTTTTTGACTATGGAACTGAAATTGTTATGTTTTTTTTTGGAATGTGAAAATATCGTTTAAAGTACCAGTCGTTCCGAAAAAACCTGGCAATAGCAAAGAGTGAATTTAGCTAATATGTTGGTGAATTTAGCTAATATGTTGGTGTTTGGAGATAATATGCACACCGGTTGTTATGACCGGCTCCTAGGTTTCCGCTAATGGATTATAGTACTATAAGTTTTAAAAGCAATACTTATCAGATATATTAGATCAATCTCTTAGCTATTTGACCCCACAGTTTTACGAATTTAATACGTATTGTTTAATGTTAGGGCTGGTTAAGGATCATTTGTATCATAAAATCTGCGGGCTTTGTAAATATTGAACATTGAAAACTTATTTGCATTACCTTTTCTACAATGTATCAAACTGTACACTCTCAAAAAAATTTCCTTTCATTCACGGAAAAAGTCTGTGCAGCACTGCTACCGGAATGTTTCCGTGAATTGAAGGAACACTTTGGTCCGTTAAAAGAAGAAAGTATTCCGTTTTTTAAGATAGATACGTTGTGTTTATTTTCCGTTAAAAAACTAAAAATTTATGTATTTTGAAGAGATATCGAACTTCGAGCGACATCGTACTCTGACGCCGTCGGGACTTTGGACTCCACAGATTTAACGAGCACGTCTGTCCCAGTGCTCTCGGGCCCTAAACTTCCCAGTATAGATATCCGATTTGTAGGATGACTGGCAGTAGGTGTGATTCGAAGCCCCGCACTTCTGAGAAGGCTGAATCCTGAGGCGGATGCTTTAACCACTCGGCTATTGTGACACATCTCTTCAAAACATTATTACAGGAGTTACTGCTGCAAAAAGTCGTGATGTCGATAAAAATTAATGGCGGCCTCTTCTGCCCAACACCAATAATATCGCGATGCGCATGCGCGATTCAAAGAAAACGGAATTATTCTGTTTTTTTTATAAAACGGAAAAATTACTGTGAAAAAAGACGGAAAGTTTAGTGTGTAAAGAAGGATTTTTCTGAGAGTGTATTGTAACTGAAAATAGATAATCCGAATACATCAATGATTATTTTTTTTTACGTGAAAAAAGTTTTTAAAGCTGATTTTTTTTATTATGATTTGAACCGAAAGGTTTTTCGTTTCTTAATATATTTATTTACTGCTTATAAAATTTAGGCTTTAATCTAACTTAGGCTTAATCTAATAAAGGAAAAAAATCTACAAAGTTTAGATTTTATGTATAGCAATAGGTATATCCAACTTGCTGAGAAGTAAATTTCAGTTTTTCAGGTAAAATGTACAAATATTAAATTTTAAACGTTAAATTGTGCTGTTTTCCTGTTAAAATCACAGGCTCTGTAAATTAAAGACGTTGGGGGAAAATATGTTGGAAAATTTTTATTTACTTTTCCTTAAATTAAGCCATAGAACTTTTGTGTTAAGTTAACCGGATAATAAAATTTTATTTTACTGTAATTTTGAATAAAATGCGCCACATTTTAATAAATAACATGATTGAAACTTTTCAAAGCACTCAACTAAGCGCGTAAGTCAAACAAATTAACATAATTTAATTGTTCCCCTTACATTCCACGAACTTATACTAAAACGTTATTTGTCTGGAACACAGCCGCCAACATTGCACTTCGAATCACTTGTTGCCATGAATACATTTGTCTTTTGAATAAATCCTGCAGAGAACAAATACTCAAATTCTAGAATTTTCAAAATCCAGGGATAAAACTCTTGCATAACGCAGGCTGAAAGGGACTTAAAAATATATATTCTCTTCTCCCAGTGCGACTCGAGAAATCCTCCGACTGCAATATTCAGTTTTTTTTCTTTTGTGTGATTTGGCATTCAAAACATTTATTCGCGAACAAACACCACGAGGCTCGCCATTTTTCTGAATGGGAAAACAACGAACGAATGCAATATGGAGGTAAAACAAGATGAAGTTTCTTGACGAGGGGGAAAAGATTGAAGCCTTCTTGAAATGAAGCCAAAACTGTTCCCAAGTTATTGTTAGAGGTTCATGGCACAGATATATATTGAAATAGCATCTGTGAAAAATTTCAGGTAAATTAATGTAAAACTTTTTATGCTAGAAGTGTTAGCGTAAAGCCCTTTTTTTAGTCGAAAAACACCGTTTAAAATAAATCAATTGTATTTAAATAAAAAAATTGCCCAAAAAGCATTGTTCATTATATTTGATATCACTATGCCAAATTTGGAAAAGTTTAAAGTAATAGTAAAAATTTTAGAATTTTGGGTATTCGCCTACCTCAACAAAGTTTGTTGTGTTCAATGGTCAAACTAGCTTCGTTATTTTAAACTTACGACTCTCACGTTAAAAAATTTCTCGTGAGAGAGATTCTGGCATTATTTTAAAATAACTTATAATGGGCATGATTCATGTTTTGAGTGGCAACAGTTCCAGCAGTACTGTTTTAAATTTTGGTTCTGCTGGAATTGCAAACTTTTGAAATGTTAGTCCCTGTCATATTCCCTGTGGCATAGCTGGCTATGAGATTGCAAATGTGATCGCCAAAGATTCGTCGTGGATTGCTTTAGTGTCAAAAACTATTCCTATTTGGAATATTGCCAATTCATTCTACAAGTAGTTTGTTGAGGGTGGATAAGTGGAGCGATCTTGCTTCAATTAACAAACCGGTATTTGTATTGTTCTTCTCTTGGTAGCATTTTCATCTTTTGCAACCTCTATGGAATACACCTTTGAAAAAGCCGCTCATAAACCAAACTACAAACTGCACATTCGAGCATTAGCATTTATCATGCATGGAATTGCACTAGGTGTAAAGTTGAATAAATATACAATTTTTGTTTTGCAAAAGGACCAAAGAGACATTTTGTAAATGCCAAGTCTTTCATGAACTCAAGCTTTAACCAAAAGCATAAACGTAATAAAAGTACATATTTAAAATACGCATATTTGTAGAATAGGTGAGCTAAATTTGTTGTGTTCCTAATTGGATTGATATACGTTAAAAATTAGTAACGCCAACTTTGATTAACTTTTTATGTGTGTGTGTGCCGTTTTATGATTGGCTAAATTGAATCCATTTATAATAATAGAAAAGTTTTTAAAACAATTGGCTTGCTTCAACACTTAGTCAAAAAAACAAAACAACCAGTGCAATCGCAGTTCGGAATGCGTGACTTTATACAAAACCAATTAACTTGTTTCAAGTAGTTTGGTACATCTTATTATAGTATTATCTTAATTTTGTAATAAACTAAAAAAAAGTACAAATAAACTGAAAAATAAAACGAATTCAAAGATTATTCTTTCCTTAGATTCCGTTAGACCACTAAGCAGCTATCCTGAACTGTTAAAATTTTCTTTTAAATTCATTGACAAAATAATATTCTCACCATCTGGCATTACCTGAATACTTTTTTACTCTTAACATTTTATCCATTTTTTAAGCAAAATAAGCAAACCAAAGAAATCAAGAACAATGAATTTAAAATTGATTTTATTTGTATAATACTCTCTACTGCCGTATAAGATTTAAGGAAAAATTCTATGGCAAAACAGTAATACTGATTCGGCAACCAAGTTTTACTTAATGGGAACTCTCACAATCCAAAACGTTAATTTTCTTGATCGCGCATTTTTGCTAAAAAAAAACTGTTCTTATTCAGTAAAAGTGATTTTTACTAAGACTCTTCATTAAAAAAATACAAAAAAGTAAGAATAAATATTAAAATAACATTTCATAAATTTGCAATTCCAACAGAACCAAAAATTAAAACAGTACTACTGGAACTGCTCCACTCAAAACGTGAAATATGCCCATTATAAGTTATTTTTAAAATAATTTCAGAATCACGAGAACTTAACGTGATAGTTGTAATCGTAAAATAACGAGGCTAGTTTGAGCATTTTAGGCAGAAAAGTAAATCTTAAACAATAGTCAAAATACGAAAGGATTTTAAAAAAGAAAATGAAACGAAAATCAAGGATAGCTGATGGTTTGTGTTTCTGAGAATGCAAACTGAACCGGGCCGAGTATGCTAGCTAGTAGCACTTATGAGTTATCAACTCGCTTTTTCTGCAAGGCAAACAATTCATAAAAGTCTAACCACAAAAAGTTTTGCCTTTAAAAGTGTCATTTTAAACTGTTCTTTTAAGTACCTCAGTAAGATTTATATTCTTCCAGGGAATTAAAATCCACATTAAATTTGACACAAAGTAATTTAAACTTCTCATATTTTATGAAACTTTAAAAGTCTATTTTCATAGAGAATTTTGTAACGTTGATTGAATGAGACTACAATATTACCAACGCATCTCCAGAGTATAACATGAAAACCCTTGGTGACTAATTCAATAAAAGCGTATTCTCTATTTCAAAGTATACTGTTTTTCTTTTAGTTTTACATAAAATTTGAAAATATTGCTTACGTTAGTTATAAAAGCATGTATGCGTTACGACTCACCCTCTTAATATTTGTTTGACTATCGAATTACTAATTTATATGATTGTTTTTGATATTTCAAACTATATAACTACATGTTTTCCAAACGTTAAAACAATACCAAAGAATAAAAAAATATACAAATTCATTCATAAAAGTCATTGTAATTCTTTTAAGTTCATTGCTTTAGTCTTCACTAATTAATAAAACTTTTTTATTAATATAAATGCCATTGCTTTGTTCTGGTTTTTGAACTAACCTTTCATTGTCTTATAGGATTATCTACATTGCGTAACATGTTTTTTTAGTTTATATTAGTTTATTAATAAAATTGTAAAAAAAAGAAAGCATTAAAAAACTTTTTATTGTTTAGGTATTAAAGAAAATATCAGAATTTTGAAGCATTAATTAGACATTCTAATATTCGAAGATAATGATTTTCATTCAATTTTAAAAATGTCAATTCAACTATATTCAATATAAGTATTAAATTTTATATTACAAGTAATAAGCTAAAAACGTTCAGACTTTGTCTATGAATAACTTATGAAGATATCAGACACCAAATTAAAGTTTATCACTTTTATAGCCAATAATTTACGCCACAACTAAAAGAAATTATCACAAGAATTTATGTCAAGGTAATAAATTCTAATATAAGTTTGATTGAAAATCGAAAATCACAATTGTTTATACTGTGATGATTGCTTAGCTGTAATTAAAAATTTAAGTCCTTTTAGTAAGTTTACTTATTTTGGAAGTATTTTCTTCTGACTTTGTGTCAAGTAAGGGATTTTAAAAAGGTTAACAAGTCTACGCTTCTATTGTATGGGGCAACCTAATGTATTCCATGGGATATTGCCTGGATTTGCTTCAGGTTTTATTGCTTTCGTCAAAAAAAAAAAAAAAAAACAATGAAGAAAAATGCAATTCTTTCAATTTAATGCAGTAGATGTATAAGCTTTACGAGAAAGTCAATTCCATTGCATTTTTAAAAGTTAGATTATTTTAATTTTTTAAAGTACATTCTAATTGGTCGCAAGGACCCGCTTATAAACCATCGTCAAGTAGGACAACACAAGACACACACAAACACTTATAACAGATGTTGCCATCTGTCGCCACCTCCGCAATTTAGACATGTCCCTGAAGGGGAGGGAAATTTTCTCCAGGGACCTGTACCCATGGGAAACTGCGCAATCACCGCCCACAGCCACAGGACTTTCGGACCCAACAGATTTTACGAGCACGTACTCCGCATATACTCGACAAACACAAACATCCACGCCTGAACCTGATTCGAGCCCGGACCCAACAGCTCCAGAGGCCAATGCCTTAACCACTATGCCGCTGGATCGGCTGGTGTATGGGTTTGGAGTTAGGGAGGGTTACTGTGGTAAGTTGCATCGAGTCGGTCGCAGTGCTTAGCGAACTTGCCCCACCAAGAAAGTCATAAGTCATAAGTTACATCGCGTTGCAAAACGTTATGTCAAAGGTTTTCAAATAATTTGATTTAAATCAGCTAACGAAATAACTGATGTAACGTTACACTCAACATTCATGGTAAGGTTATCGCTACACAGTTTACACGCAGTGATTTGAATATTTTTAACTGTTTAATTCTAGCACCTGAGAGGAGTTTTAACGCAACCACAAAATGCTTAGTAATTTCACGTGATGAGGTTGTCACTCAAAATTTTAGAATAATGAATTCTTCTTCGGGTAAGCTTCAAACTCAGAAATTAGTCACTTATATTCTTTAAAATTATTGTAGCACCACGAAAGCGCACCGTTAAAATGTTAAAACAAAATATTACAATATTTTTTTTATCAAAGAAGACCATGAAAGAATTGAGGATCGAATCCAACATCCTTTTCTATGGGCTGTAGGGAGCCTAGTGGTCAAAGGATCTCGAGCTTGAGATCGGAAGGTTGAGAGTTCGAGACCCGGTCGCCACTGAAGACCTACCGAGTATATGCGGAGTACGTGCTCGTAAAATCTGTTGGGTCTGAAAGTCCTGTGGTCGGTCATTGCGCAGTTCACCATTGGTACAGGTTCCTGGAGAAAATTTCCCTCCCCTTCAGGGACATGTCTAAATTGTGGAGGTGGCGACAGATGACAACATCTGTCATATGTGTATGTGTGCGTCTTGTTGTCCTACTTGACGATGGTTTATAAGCGGGTCCTTGCGACCAAGCACACAAGCCTGAAAATATATGTCAAACCAACCAACCAACCAACCATAATTTTATTTTTTTTTCTTCTTCGCCGTTTAATTTAAGAACGTGGTTGCTGAAATTGTTCGCTGGTGTATTTCCATAATATAACTGTAATTCTAGTGACTAGGTTTTAAACTACAGTACTTAACTTCGGGAATTTCATAAACTTTTTAAATTAATGTTAACATGTTTTATCACTTAGATATATGTAAATTTTGTAACCAATTAGGATTTAACCGATTTAAAAAAAAATTGCTTTACGTGCAATGACAGTTATAAATTTTTAAAAAGAAAGTTTTCATTGACTCACAAGTTAACATGCATTTACAATAATTCAAATGAAAAATGTTATCAAAGCAACCCCTTTGGGACGCTGTTCTATGTAGACAAAAAATGGTGGAAGAACTTTATCATAAATAATTCATATGGACACTTAGTAAGAAAAAAGTCTAAATATCTTTTTACTAAGCTCTTCTGTTTCAGAAAAAAAAATAACTATAAGTGCATTAAGACAGTAATATTTCACCAAGATTACGTTTCAACAAGAATCATTAAAACACATAACTATATCCAAGATGATGCAAAAATAATTTTTATTACAACTGTAAGGCAATAAGACATTTTTCGAAAACTACTTTTGCATATTTTGTCAACATAAATAGGTAGTATATGTATTGAAATATTTGTTGCTTAAACAATTTCTTCATAGTTTATGTTTTAATTCATGTAAAGCATACACAATAAAGTCCCCTTTGATACGAGCTTAACAAATAGTAGCAATATTTTGAAAATTGATATACCCTACCCTGAAGTATACATAGAAAGTAATTAGTAAAACTAATGCTATTATGTGTTTTACTACTCCGTTCGTTTTGAACAAGTATATCCAAAAATATAAAACAAGTGCACACTACATTATCTGAAAGTATTAATTCTAATATTTTTAGCAAGTTACGGAACGAGATGTCTTGTTCTTTTTTAAAAAAAGATTTTCTTTGAAATTCAATTCATCTGACTTTCAACATCTATACCCGAGAGTGTTCCATCTAAATGACAAAACAAAAAATAATCCAACCCAGTCTTATTTCAAATCCTATTCCACCTTTGACATCGGGCACTTACTGTCTTTGATCTTAGATTTAACAACCGCCGAGTTAAGAAGGAATCGAAAGAAAAACGCTGTCGTATGTCTCTGTCACAAAATTGAACTTTATTTGACCAGTGAGGGCAATTTCTTCAATTTAGTTTCAAGTACCCCAAGAAGATTTATATTTCAAAATGTCCGCAGTTGCAGGAAAAGTTCCTCAATTTAAAAATAAGTAAAAAAAGACAGAATTTATGTGATTAAAATTTAGCATGTTAGAGTCCGTATTTCTATAATAAATATGTTTCTATGGACGCAGTGTAAATCTTTGATATAACGTTGCAAAAATATTGGAGGAAAAGTCAATTTTCTCTTATTTTGATGTAACGTTTGCTTCCCAAAACATGCTGAGACAATTACTTTAAAGAGTAAATTTACGTGAGCATTTGCAAACTCACTACTAGACGTGTATTCTAATTTATTCTTTCATGCAAAAAATATTTGTATGTTAATATTTCCATACAGTTTTACAGATTACACCAAAGTTTTACAGTGTGCGCAGTCTAAAAATTTTCGCAGTAGAAAAGTGGACATTAAATTGTTTCAAAACTGCTATTATTTTTCAAAACATTTTAAAACACAATTTTATAACCTTTAGATTTTCTACTTTGGTTTAGCATATAAAATCGCTTGTACAATTTTATTTTACATTACAAAATTGTCTGGATTCTACATTTTATTTTCTCTCCTTTTAAAATTCTTCTTTAAAATATTTTTTTTATTTTATTCAAATTGACAAAACACGTGGGTGCAAACTTGGGCCTTTCAGTTTCTGATAGAAATTCTACCAGGTTTTTATTGACAACTTTTAATGTTTAACTCTTTAATGTTTTCTTAAAGACATGGACGATTTTCGTTAAAATTTGTAGTTTGAATGGAAACCGAATTTTTTTTTAAATTCATTAAATTTTTAGCAGTTCGTATAAGTTTGTGAAATTCTGCAATATAATAAATTGCTTTCAATAAATGGATAATTTTGTGGTTATTTAAACACAAATATATATCACACACATTACCAAAAAAGCTTGTTTTTTTATAGTTGAGGATAAAAATGCATAAACTTAAAAACTGAAGAATTCTTAGATGATGCAAGCTTTTCTAAAACAGTTTACTACGGATTGGAGAAACTTCTTAAAAAGCACATTTTTATATATAATTCTTACGTCAATTTTACAATAATAAACTCTCGTTCATGTATTGATTTTAATGTATGAAAATTGGATATACTTTGCATTTTAAAGTAAAAGATGAAAAACTGCGAAATTTAAAATACATTTTTATGAGAAAATTCTCCTACTTTTTGCAAACATCGGTGCCTCTGGAATGAACACCATTAAGGTAAACTATGAAACAAAATTGTTTTAGAGAGCAAAAAAAAATTAACTTCCTGGCACCGTCAAGTGCGATCACATTTATCTTATTCACAGTTATCACTCTCCGTTTACCAATGTCAGATGTCATTGATGATTGATATTTTTTGCAAACATATTTTGAACATATTTCATGCATATAACCATCTCAGCAATAAGAAAACAGTTGAAATGTCTAAGTGTTCATTTAATTTGGAACCAGCGAAAAAATACAGGCCGTAATTTTTTTATTACTCTCAATTACGTAATTTGAAGTATAGAAGGGCATGAAAGCATTGCGTTAGGGTCGAAAATCCAAAATGGAGATTTTGTTGTTCTCCATACGATTTTGTAGATGTTGATTTTGAAAGAAATTGGTTTTTGACCTGTCACAAACAGTGACTGGCAGACTTTTGAACCATTCTTCTACTTTCGAATTAGAAGAGTTACCGACTTCCGTTAGTGTCGGAAGTATGTAGCTATAAGGTTTTGAGAAAATGACGCTTGCGAAAGGGTTACTGCCATAGAAAGTTTTCGGTTATTAAAATTACCTAATAGTGTATGAAATGACTTTTAAATGTAGTGATATATTGGGTGGTAATGGAGAGTTGTGTTACGCACGTCTATTTTTCTTTATGTGCATAAATATTATAAGATACAAATAAGAAATTATATAATCATATTGAAAATGAAATATGTTTCAAATTCTGATAATTGTTAAAATTATTTCATAAGAAAACATACACTTTTACTTTTATATTTTTAGGAATGTTTCATATTCTATTACTTTTAAATGAACCTTTACGCTATTTAAAAAAGCAACAATAGTAAAAACGTTGTTTAAGTACACAAGTATGATGTAATTTGTTGGAATTTTTTTTATATAATTCATTAAGTTATTTCTTTTAAGTAAGTAAACTTTTCAAAAAAGCTTTAAAAGGGTATTAATGGAACTTTTTTTGAAGTAAGAAACTAATAAAATTGCTTTTGAAGTATCTTTTATTTTTTCGCTATTAAGTTTATCGTTGCAAAAAATTGGTTTTTGCTTGAACTGAATCAATGCACTCAGAAAGCTGCTCAAAGTTTGGCGTAGTCAGTAAATATTTGTAGAAGTTCATTTATAGAAACTTATGGCGTTATATCATTGTTTATTCTGTAACTACATCGCAAAAACCAATAGCCTTTTTCCCTTGAATATAAAAAGTACTTTTTACTTTTTATACTTGAAGAAATATTTATTTTTTCGCAATTTGTACGTTAAGGAAAAAAATTGATTTTTTAATACCGACTGTAATTACATTTGTTTAATTACCAATTAAGTGTTTTAGAAGGAATGAAGGACCGTGGAAAACAGCTTTTTAACGTTAAACTAATCTTAATTTATTTTTTAAGGTTAAAAAAAGGAAGGAAGCTTAGTTCACATATAAATGAATAAAGATTGTGATTTTATTTTCTTATATGTTAATAATTATTTTGAAACTAAAAAAGCACTTAAAAACACAATTCGGCACAATTTCTTTTCAAAGCACAATTTTGGTTGATTTAAACAAAAATATAACACACACACATCACCAAAAGATACTTGCTTTTTTATATTTAAAAGGAGAACTCCCGGTATGGATAAAAACGCATAAACTTAAGAATTGAAGAATTCGTAGATGATGCAAGCTTTTCTAAAACAGTTTACTACGTACTGGAGAAACTTCTTAAAAAGCACATTTCTATATAATTTTTTACGTCAATTTTACAAAAATAAACTCTCGTTCATGTATTATTTTAATATATGAAAAATGGATATACTTTGCATTTTAAAGTGAAAGATGGAAAACAGCGAAATTTAAATACATTTTTATGAGAAAATTCTTATGCTTTTTGCAAGTTGTCAAACGTCGGTGCCTCTGGCATGAACACCATTTAGGTAAACTTTGAAACAAAATTGTTTTAGAGAGAAACAAAAAATTAACTGCCTTGCACCGTCAAGTGCGATCACGTTTATCTTATTTACAACCGGAACCGGATCTACAAAACAGGTTTTGAAAGTAAATAGCTGTGAATTATTTTCAAAATTAACTTTCACAACTGTTACAGTTAAGATTTACCAAGAAAAGTTCAAAGTTAAATAATTATAGTAGTAAATCGGATTTTCACTAACAATGTTCTTCAGATACTTAACAAAATTATATTTTTTATTTTAATGATAGTATAATTTGCCATATTAACATGTTTAAAATTGCGCAAGACTATGAATTATTTAAAATATCCCCAGTTGCAAATTTTTTCCACTATATTTTTCATCTTTTCATCTTTCTCAAGAGATTTGATATAATTATCACGTGCAAACTGATATATTAATAATATGATTCTAATGTGATTAACGTGATGATTAGTGATGAAGCATTGATATTATATGGACAACCCCCAAAAAATCCCTTAAATTTACTGCTTTTCTGTCAACTAAGCTTACAGAACAAAACTGTAAAAATGTTAAACTTTAAGTATTAAACAGTGTACATTTCAATTATTAAAACATATTTTGTCCTAAAATAGATTCACAATTTTTTTTAAATTGCAGATATTATAACTAAAACTCGTAACCCTTTAAGTTATACAAGTTAATTCTTGGCTAACAAATATCTCGACGGATTGTAAACAAAAGAAGACATTTTTCCACAACAACATGTCCACAAAAAGACGTCATTGAAAGCAAGTTTTAGCGAAAACGGTGGTTGGAGATTTTAATCAAATTTAAGAAAAATTTCAAGACAGCAGGAGCATAAGAGTAAGGTTTAAACCGTATAAGTATGGAAAATTTCCGTAAAAGCAACGCTGTTTTCGCAATGCCTAAAAATTTTATAATCTTTACATAAGAAAATATAAAGGTTATGATAAAATTAAGAACAAGTATTCTCAAAATATGTTTTGGCAACATTAAAATGACCCAACCTTCTTTTTTATAAACCTGTGTATAAAATAGATGTTTTCGAGAAAAAATTTATAGAATACAAGAAGGCAGTTGTACGGTTTCCGGTTCGATTTAGAAGCATTTATTGTCAACAAAAACGAATGGTTTCTTTTTCTCCTGTATTTTCTATTTTTATCTAACTTGAACCGTGATTTGAAGATTAGACGAAAATCTCTACATCTCGGTTTGCGGTGACAGTTCTGAGATTGCAATCATCCATTCTTGTATCGTGTTTAGTTTTTCAAATAATTCTGACATATCGAATAAAACTACCAATTCAATGTTGAAGGAAAGAGTCAACTGACCCGAATCGGTAGCATATACTCATATTACCTACTTTTTATATAGTTTTAAATGTTATACTTAAACTCAAAAAAGGTTCACGCTATATTTATTGTAAAAAGTTGATTCAAAAGATAACGATACGGGAAAAAATGGGGGCATAACGAAGAACCACGGTGGAATAAAGTTCTGTCCTCCGGCGCAATGGTTAGAGTGCTAGCCCTTATAGCAGCTGGGCTCGGGTTCGAATCCCAGTAAAGGCATGGGTGTTTGTAGTTGTCAATAAATGTAGTTATTTGTCTATGTGTTTGCGGCGTCCTTCTTTGTGTGTCTCTTGTGACTGCCTCTTCCGGTGAGCTGGGTAATGGGTTAAAAAGCCTACACTCTTCCCTTCTAGAGGGCACATGGAGTTTTCGTTAAGTGATTATTTTTTCCCCATGTTTTTGTGATAGATATAAAGTATACATGCTTTACAGAACAACTATAGTTAGCATAATTGAAGTACATTTAACTACCTTTATTTTCGTGCAATTTAACTCTTTTACGCATCTTTTTTCAGTTACTTTACCTGCCTAACCTTAATCGTGTTCCTATGGTGAATGGGGTAGACCGTTTGGTGGAACCCCCTCTACAAACACGTCAAATTAAACAAATTTAGCAAACTTCTTACTACCTCTTTCTGTTGCCCTATCGGGACTAAATGAAACAAATGACATAATTTTCGTTCCTGGCAAACGAAAATATTGCTCTTTTGTTTCCTAACAATAACATTGCATTATTATGATTATCAAATTAATATGCATTCATGAGAAAAAAAATTCAGCTTTCTTAATTAACAATTTTATACTTTCCAAACATATTTTTAATTTGGTTACTTATTCTGACAAGGTGTCCCGCATCATACATTTTTACAAAATGTAATGTAATTTAATATAAGTGCTTTAAAATTCCATTTTTTATCTTGAAATCTTTCAAATAAGTTAAACTTTTGAAAAAATAATTAAAATACTTATATAAGCTACTACAATCAAATTCCAAAAAGTATAATTGTATTATTTTACAGCTGTTTGTCAACGTATATTAAGCAATCTTTGGAAAAGTCAAATATCTCGTAATAAATGTACTCTTTCTTCTTCAAATTATTTCGGTAAACGCAATAAAGATCGGAATTTTTTTTAGAAAATTTAATTTATTTTAATTTATTAATGATAAAGAAAAGCAGTCTAAAATAATGTCTTGAGAAATTGGTCCTACACTTTTGAGCGGTTTTGTATGCAGTGAAGAAACTCGTACAATCGCGTCTCTTAAATTGATTATACACCACTAAAACTGTCGCTTGGTCGTGTTAAACAAGACATTAACTTTCCCAAAGGTCTTTACCAAGAAATTGCGAAACGTACTAGTTCCAGACACTTCAAAAAAATTTGAACCAGAGAAGTATATGTCTCATTAGGTAGAAGTTGAGTTACACACCTTTATGTTTCTGAGGTTAATATTTGAACGGCCTTTAGTCAAGTTCAATTATTTTGGAACACTTTAGAATGGTTCTGATACCTTCTTCTTGAGTTCTACTTATGCTTTGATTTTAAAATAGTCGCAGTGTTCAAACTAATTATTTTTTAACGTTACAAAAGCAATGCATACACAATATATATATTTTTTTTCGTTTAGTGAACTCGCGACGCATTAAATGATAATTTAATAAACTCATAAAATGCTCTTTATATAAAATAAAGCAAATGTATCAATGCCTCTTCACATTTAATACAATACTTTATAACTTGAATTGAATTCGAATGATACTTTTTGTATAAATATATAAGGCAAATTCAATTTCGTTAAAATTATAAAAAAACTTAACTTCCATCACTTTTTAAAGCAAATTTCTTTTAAATACGAAAATGTAAAGTCCAAATACTCTTCATAAGCATTTTTTAAATTCTTTTGCAAATATAAATAAAACCATCTGCTGTTAATTTAATATAAAATAATAACTTTTAACTTAAACAAAACCGACTTACTCAGATACTTATATTTAAACATGCGTTTTTATAAATGCAATTCAATACTTAAGGGGACGCATTACCCAAAATATTATTTCTAGAAATAATAGCATAAACTTGTAAATTATATTGGTTTTGTATAATGTTCACTCTAAATAAAAAAATTTCTACCAATAAAAATGAATATTTACAAGTAATTTTTCATTTATTCAAAAAAAAGTCAAAATTTTGAGCTTTTTTTAAACCCTACTCCTCCTTCAATTTTAAGAAAAACTTCACCAAACTTCTATGGTTTCTTTTTAGTACTATTTGTTCAAGAACTGTGCAGGGATTTTAAAATGTAAACGACAGTTAAAAAGTAATATGCATTTAAAGTGAAAATCACAAAAAAATATACAAAAAATACAAATTATTGAATTCAATTTTTTTTTAAAAAGTAACTATACATAGAAGACCTTATTCCATGCGCAATTTTGTGCATAATATATTTAAGAACACAGGTAAAAAATTTCAAAATTCTAACTTAATACGCAAAAAAGCCTTAGGGATTTATTAAACACAAGAATTGAAAAACGTGAAACAGAGAAAAAAAAAAAGGTTGAAAGCAGACGAAATACGTATTCAAACGTATAGGAATGACTCCAGAAAATATTTAATAACTTATTTTCTACACAAGATATCGTATGGTATGGTATGGTATGATACATATATATTCCAGCTTGTGTGCTTGTTCGTAGAACCGCTTATAAGCTTTACAAGATATCATTATGGAACTTTCAGTAAATGTTGACAAGAATATTGTAAATAATAAAAAGTAAAAACTGAAAAATCGACATTTTGACCAATTTTTGGGTAATGCGTCCCCTTAAGAAACTGAATCCTCGATTCTTTTCTTGATAAAGTAAAGTATGTTTATTTTTATACAAAAACAATAGCAACGTATTTAGTAAATATTTTTTAGTTTTAAATAATAAAAATAAAATTAATTTATATCAAAGATAGTTATTTTATTAATTTAGAAATAAACTAAAGATTATTTAAAATACCTAAGTAAATTTTAACTTTTATCACAGTTAGTGAAATGGAACTTTATTAATTGCATTAGTTAATTAAATTATAAAACTTTTTTAAAACTTAAATACATACGTGAATTTTTACAACTTTAATATTTAGCTTAAAAGTTAAGCAAACCAACACATTATTTTTATTATAATCCGCGCATGTCTTTTTCTACATGTTGGATGAAATATTTTTAGATATAATTAGTAAAACTGTGAAACATTTAAGGAAGTCAATATTGGTTTTACTTTACTAAAATACAAAAGTTCCTTAAGTAATAGAGTGATTTGGAAAATTATATAAAAGTTTATGTTAAACATCCAATTAAAAAATGAGTTCTAGTATTTTTTATACTACGACGTTTTTCATGAATACTTATAATGAAATCTCATGGGTCCCTATTAAAATATTTTAGCACAAATGACATTTATAATAAAGGGGTTTATGAATTTATTTTGAAGTTTTTTCGAAGTTCGTTTTTTGAAGTTCTTGTCTTATTTTTAATAGAACTTTATATGGACATTTCAAAGATATTATTGCTATTTATGTAATGGAAAACGATTTCTTACTTTAAAATGTCAATTACTTTGAATTTAATTTTGATAAAAACCTCAGATTAATTTTTTTAATAAAATATAAAACAGCTTTAGTTTTAAGTTAATTTTTAAAACTTAATACTTTTAGTTCATTTGTAAATTAACAAAAAATTGGTTTTCACCTTAGTCAATATTTTTTGTATTTTGTAATAATTTTAGATATGTAAATAGATAACCATAAATATGAACATTTAAAAATAGCAATGATAATGGAAGTGCTTAACACAAATACGAGAAAAAATTATTCCTAACAGAATTTATTGGTTAACTTAACGCTCAAAATTAAATTTTTTATTTTAAATTTAATATTTGTTGTATGATGATTGGGCATTGAATGCATTAAGTTTATAAAAAATCTGTTTTGGAAACTACTCTTCTTGAACAAAATTTAGGATCTGGGGAGCCCAGTCGGTTAAGCACTCGCTTAGCTTGCGGAAGGTCCCAGGTTCGGGTACGACCTGGGACCTTCGGCAAGCTAAGCGAGCCTTTAAACGGCCCGTGCAGCCTTCGAACTATAAACAAACGCAGCCAAAAATGTCCGACGAATAATACCCCGTGTAAGGGAGTGCACGTTAAATATCCTTCAAAATCCTAACGCTGCGTACGATATCGCCCTTAACGGTTGCGTTGGGTGCCTATTCAGGTGTTGGCTCGTCACCTGACTGTGGTTCTAAAATACGACGCCCGTCATCAATAGCAATCATGTAGCTCTAGTGCGATGATAATTCAAACCTAACCTTGTACAAAATTTACTTAAGTTGAAATTATTTTACTGCAACTTGCAACTTTTACTTAACTTACTGCAACCTAATTTAAAATTACTTGATTTTGAATTAAATAACAATATTTTTTTTTAATTTAAAACCTATTTATATTGATTAAATAAGTTTGTAAAAGTACTGTCTGCATTTTTTTTTTAATTTTTAAACAAATCAAAATATTTATATTTGTTTTAAAATTTTAAATACGTATATTTTTTTGCAAAATAAATTACAGTGGAACTCCAATTACTTAAAATTCTACTATTCGAACTATTATGATATCATTCTGCTGCATCATATCATTCATTCATATGCTTAACATGCAGAAGTTGCCTTTCCATTTAATTCAATTAGTTTTTCTTTAATATATAGTTCTAATTGTCAAATACATGCAGTAATTAATTAAAATATACACGTTTTTTCTTTCGGAAGAAATCCGTACAGTTTTCTTTTCCCAATGTATTTGGATAGCTTGGTTGTTTCACGGAGGATCTGGCAATAGCTATACGGTCTTGTTTACCTTACTCTCTAACAACTCTCTAAATGTCCCTGCTCCCTATTTACTTTTGTTTTGGTTGGTTGGTTAAGATAATCAGGTTTGTGTTATGATCGAGCAAACTAACCGCATATTGGTCTACCAACCAACTTAACCAATACAACAGTAATTAGAGAGTAAGGAAAACAGCAACTTGAAGCTATTGCCAGATCTTCCATGAAACAACCCCGTTGTAGCTCTTTTGAAGTTATCTTAATATTTGCTCTTAGCAACATTCATATTTCTCCATTTATTACAAACAACCGTTGAGCGGCATAGAAATGTTCACGTGTAAAAAAACCCAACAAAACTAATTAATGTTTCAATCATATTTTTGTATTAAATATATATATTAAAAAGAGTCACAAATCAAATACTTAAAAAATTATGAAAATATTTAAAATAGTTATTAAAATGACATATAAATGTTTTTTTTTAAAGCACAGGATTTTTTAAAAGAAAATATTGAGCAACAATTAGTGTTCAAACTATTAACCCTTTCAGTTCCAATGACAATTTGGCATAATCATTTTAGATTTTTTTTGTGATCGTCTATAGCCATTCATGATATCAAAAAGCACATCTTTCGATTTTTAAAACTTTTTTTTGATTAGAAAATATTTTTTCTTAATCCCAGTAGATGTCAGCCCTATTATTATTATTTTTTTTTAAATTATGATCAGAAACTTGCTGATGCCAAATGGCATCGCTGGGACTGAAAAGGTTTTAAAAAAATCAAACTGAGCACTTATTATATCATTTAAAACGTATGGGTAAATTAATCTTCGAATCCTTTCTCATGTCACCCACTACTAATATTGCGGAGAATATATTTCGTATCGTTGAGTGGAAAAGTGGCTGACAATATGACAAATCTAACAAATGGGGTTCTTCGATTAGAAAATACGAAAATATTCGAAATCTAAAGAACATGATGAAATAAATAAATGAAGTAAATACTAAATTTGTAGGTATACAGCAGTTGGAATACAGTTGGAAGTTCTTTAAATGTTCCATAAGGAAATGCAATGGAAAAACCAAATTTCAGACTATTCTCCTAAGAAATTATATTTTTTGGTGATATGCCATTTTTCCCCGCATGATGTTATTTGATTTACTTATCAATCTCGAATGTGAGTCATTTATTTCTCATATATAGAAAAGCAAAAATCTCCTTAGTAGGAATTTATCATTTTGATATCAATTAGGAATTGCGCTTCCGGAGATTACGGACTAGATTTTCCCATTGAGTATCTCTCTCGTCTTGGGATTCGGAATACCGAAGTTATGTTATGAATCTCTTTTCCAGCATAAGGCAAACAGTACACATTATTTAATAAACTACCCAGAAAACTATACAGTAAAATGTATCATTAATATTATTAACAATTATTATTTAAATTAATGAACAAAAAATAAATATGACATCTTTATGCGGAATTACAACATGAAGAAGTTCTAGTAAAATTCTAGTCAAAAATCAAGTATTTTTTAACGAAATTTATTAATAAAGATACCAAAAAATAATAATGTCATTTGGTTATCAGGAATTATATCTGAGCATCATTCAAACATGCAAAACAGAAAAGTACATTTTTAAAATATCAAGTTAATCTAATAAGCAGAATATTTTTACTATATTATATGAACTAAGTTACATGATTCACATTTTGAGCAAAGTATACATAATGTATTTAACTACATATTAGATTACGCAGGAATCTATGTTACAAAAAACAGTAACGAGTTATTAGCTTTATTAATGAAGACACAAGAAAGTATAATAGAAATAGTATCGTTATTAGGAATTAAAGCGGAACGATTCTACAAAAATACTGTAACAATATACATAAATCCTATTTTTTAGCAAAGAGTAGAACAATATTCAAGATGGCGTTAACTGAATTATGACTAATGATATTCAAATATTCATTTAAAAAAAATCAACGCTAGCACATGTTTGAATGAAATATAATATAAATAACATCATTTGGCATTAAAGAATTATAGCATCGAATGAAGTATTTAAATTTGGAAACAACGTTAGTAAATTATATATTATTACTTTTGTAATTATCGATACATTACGTTCGCTGTAAATTCTACTTAATTTTTCTGACACACCTTCTACACCTTTTTTTTTGTGTAAAATCAACATATTTTTTTATATTGCACTGCTTCAAACTTAAGTTTAAAGCCCCTGACCACGAATTCTTCGATCACTTTTTACGGTAGTCCTATCTTAATTTAAATTGATGTTCTATAGATTCTTACTTACTTTCACTGCAACAGCGGAAAATTACATCGAGTATGATATTATCTATCTCTATTGTTCATCACGGGACATTCTTTATTCGTAAATTTGTTCGATTTCATAAGAGCACGCACATAATGCAGTACATAATATCAATACTATTATGATTGGACAAAATTGTAACCATAATTATCCTAAAAATACATTCCATTGTTACAACAATTTCTTTTCGCGTTAACTTTGATCTTAAAGAAATCTTGTTCGTTACTAATAGGTTAGGTTAGGTTTGAATTATCGTCGCACTAGAGCTGCCCGAGGGCTATTGGCGACGGGCGTCGTATTTTAGAACCTCAGTCAAGTGACGAGCCGGCACCTTAGTATTCACCCAACGCAACGCTACTAACATTTTAAATATAAAGAAAATTTCAATTCGTAATGCTTTAGGCAACCGATGTATCGTTTGATTTTTGAAAAGTTTCATCTACTTATAATCAACGAGTAGTAAGTATGCTTGTCATCTAACAAATTATCCATACTAACTTTAGAAACCTAACATACCCCTCTCATTTCTGATACTACTATCAGCATTTAAAAATCTAGCTGCTTTTCAAAAATATAATTTTTACACCTTTGTTTTATTAAATGAGCAAACGGCGCGTTCACCCTCTGAGAAGTTGCTTTTAGGTTTAGTTCAGTTTACTTTAGCTTAGTGTATGATCATCGCACTAGAGCGTAGAGGAATGACCTAGGGGAGGATAATATATAGAATAAATAGTAAATTGTGTCAGATTTTCTGCTGGGTTTGGATGTTTTCGTCTAATTCAAAATTTCTCTTAAAAACTTCAGTCAGGAAACTTGTATTAAAGGCTCCGCTAGAAGAAACGTTTGCAAGAAGCATAGATCACAAGGACAGCTTTCTGTGGTGAGGAATGTTCCATTAGCAGAAAGAGAGAGTTTGGAGTATAGACGAATAAATGGTCACTCTAGGCTTGAACTTTTTTTAAAGGCGCACACCAAATCTTAACTAAATGGGATCAAAACACTTAATTCGATAAACTATTTGATTTAATCTGTCCATTTCTGGTTGTATATTCTTGCTGTCGAAAGGAAAAACTTTTTCAGAGCTACGTAGACTTCGTAATTTTGAACCGTGGATAAGTGACGAGATACCTAAACTGGCATACAAAAGAACTAATCCTACTCTTATCGGAATTAGAACTAAATATACACAATGAGCACCTATTTCACAGTGTAAGCACCAACTCTAGTGGTAATGTAATATTTACGCAGTAAGCTAGTAAAGATTTGGTGATTGTTTTCAAATTTTACTGATGCTTGCCTTAGTGATCTAGTAGATTGTGTTTCAAATTTAAATCCAGCATGGAGACCTGTTGCCTTTCGGAATCGTTTCAAATTAGTACCTTGTTCTTGTATAACGAAATACACATTCGAATCTTAAAAAGACAAATAAACTCTTATATCTCAAAACATTCGTAATTCAGATACAATACTGAAAAACCAAATCAGTGAGATTCTTGAAATTGTCATATGATAAGAAGTAGAAAAAATCATACAGAGTGAGTCTAATATCAACAATGGAATAGAAATGCGCATATGGCCCTTCCATGGGATTACCTGGAATGCATAGAGTGAGCGTTTTACGCCGTCATTTCTGCTACTTTCCATCGTATACCCAAATCGAGTCGAATGTTTGACAAAACTGCAACTGTCAATTAATTTTTTAAAAATAAAATTGACATAAAAATGAAAAACTTGAATTAATACCCATGTATACATAATTTTTATTTTTTCTAGATTTAGCTATCTTTTCAAAATACTAACCAAAATTCACTCGATTGAAAAAAAAGAAGATTAATGGTATCTATATTAATATAAAGTAATTTCCATGAAAAATGTCAGTTACTAGTTTTTCAAGCTCATTTCATGAAATATAAATGTATTTTTTTTGCCCTCTTATATTTCTTAGAAGTCGAGTTTATTCTTCTTTACATCTAAAGTGTGTTTTTATGTGACTAGAAGAAATACATATTCCTCACGTGAATACCGTGGCTGAGATCGAAATATATATTGAGAGCTTTTCAAATTTCATTTTCGTATAAGCGCCATTCTTTTTTGGGTGAATTTAGCTGGTATATTGGAGATGTTAAGAGGAATTCTGCGTATCGTTACGCATATATTGCTTTCTATGAAGTTGCATTGACAACACACATTGTAGTTTCAAATGTAATATATTTCGTTACCATGTTTACTTGAAAACGGTTCATAACTAACTTTTTTATGATACTTTCAAAAAGTAACAAAGAAATATAACACGGAAAAGTTTTTATGTATATAATCTTATAAAAAATGGTATTGTAAAATATCGATAAAAACATTATAAAAATTATATGAACCATACAACAATTTTTTTTTTGTAATACTTATTTATGTTCTCATCATACTTTAATCACATTTCAAAACTAAATTTCAAAAAATAAAACTTGAACTAATTGTCTACAGTAATTACATTAAGAATATCTGTCTATTCACTACCCTGGCTATATGTGTTTAAGCTGATGAACATCATAAGGATTTTTTTAAAAAGTTAATTTACTCAACAGTGTGTCCTGAAACTGATTTGAGATATATGTCAATCCTTAACCCTTTCAGTCCCAGTGATGCCATTTGCCATTTGGCATCATCACTTTCAATATTTTTTTCAAAATGTCTATGTCCCGTTATGACATCCAAACACACATCATTCGATTCTTCACACTTTGTTCTATTAGACAGTATTTTACATTAATCTCAATAGAAGTAGAACTACTATTTTTTTTTATTTAGAAAATAGCCAACAAGCGTTTCAATTGATTTTTGATAAGTTCACTTCCGTTCCACATATTTAAAACACAATTTAAACTATTTCGGTTAAAATAATTACTCATTTTTTTTAATAATATGGCCAGATACCTTAAAATATATAACTCGACGTGTTTTTAGGTAATATATATTTTTTATCTTGTTGCTTCCCACAGTTAAAAAATTTTGGAATTGTTTCAAAAACCATATAAAAAATTTAAAGGAATTTTTTTCTTATGGAATTCGTATATTTGACCTAAAATAAACTTATTTTGTGAATATCAGATGTTTCTGTAGCGTAGTAAATTTTTGGGACTGAAAGGGTTAAAGTTATTTAAATAAGTCTAACCTTATATAAAACACTTTAGCAATGAGTTGTTGGGTTTTGAAAAATACTAGTCTCTGTATATTTTTTAGGTTTTAATAATATACTAAGTTTTTTTTTTACAAAAACATCTATTGAGCGATGAAGATATATTTGTGAAACATAAAATAGTTGGAAAACATAAGCATACATCGGAGTGGATGTAGTAATATTTATTTTCGATTTAAAAGTTGCTTGAATAAAACTAGCTTATGGATTTATACTTTCAATTTTTTTTACTTCTAAACAGTCATATAATTTTTATATCGACAAGAAAAGCTACAATATTACATTTTCTTAAATAAGAATGTTAACCATTGTGATAAAAAGAATTCTAATTACAGTAATCGTTAGTTTTATTAAAATGTTTTGCATAAAAATTGTAAAATTAATAATTAACGTAGATCGTTTCATGAGGACAGTTAATGTAAAGTAGTTTATACAGAAATTATCAATAAGGTTCAAGGATGAATTAAAATATAATTATTTCTTCAAAATGTGAAAATGTTCAACAAACCATCAATTACTAACAATAACCACCACTTAAAACAAAATCAATAATAATCTTTGTGAAATGGTAATTTTCCGTTTTTTACGCTATTTTTATTTCTTCTGTAAAATATTAGGTCACGTTTGTTGTATTTACTAAATATATATATACGAAGATAATTCTCTAAATCGTACTTTTTGTGAATTCAACTGCATTACATAAGAAAATTACATTTTTTCTAAGAATAAGTTTTCTTTTTAAGCAGAAAATTAATGTGGGCTTCAAAGAATTTGCTGAAAAATTGTTCGATTTAAACGTTGCATTAAAAACCTCTGGGATTACAAATAGCGATCAAAGTAAGGAAATCCCCATTTAAATTCCTTTTTAACCCCTAAAAACCTCCCTTAGACATGCTATTTTGCAAACAGTTTTAACGATGGAAATATCAAATATATCTTATAATATTTATAGTCTGCCAAAGAAGAAAACTCCAATTCGTTTTCTATTTGAAATTTATGCAATCATACTTTTAAAAATATGACTATTTAAAATGCAAACACCAAACAAAAGTAAGGTTTTATAAAACAAAAATTTCAAAATTATTTTCGTAAACAAATAATGAAAAGAACTTTTAGAGAAAATTTAAACATCTCTTTATCATTATCATTTAAAGAACTTTTCCTCAAATCCACAGCAATTTTTCATTTTTCGCATTTTAATGAGAAAATCCTATTATTAAGGGTTACATAAATCATATATACATTCGTTACTCAAAGCGTGGTATCTATAAACAAGGAATTTATTTTACTTGAACTTTGAGCTCCCCCCCCCCCCCCAAAAAAAAAAAAAAACTTATTGTAAGAAATCTCGAAATATAATGTAATTGCTTTGTTTAAAATGTAACATTGTAATTTTTTTGTTTATTCCAATGTTTAAATTTTAAAGAATTTGTAAACTGTTTTTTATAACAATTCGTTGAATTTCATACTACTTAAATGATTTACAATTTTCAAATGCTGCATCTCATTTCGTATTTTGTGACTAATAAATAATAAATGAAGTAACTTTCCATGAATTTGTTTCATTCGACAAATATTACAATTTACACAATACAAAGTAAAGTAAACAAACACAACTAAAAATTGATGTTATGTCAGAGGAGACCGGGGCTATATTTCTATGTTTATTTCTTTTTGATTGCATAGTTTTTACTTTTATATAATTTTAAGAGAACGAAATATACCATTGTCTTTATCACCTGCTTATTTACAAATTATTGTTACTAATTTTCCAAAAAGTAAAATGCTTTTCGGAAGCAAGTGGTTAAGTGCAGGTCTGTTTAGTTAGAAAACGGGCTCCGTATGTGAGGTAAATTTTACCAGACAGCCAAAAACTGGTGGGGTAAATTTTCGAATTATTTTAAAAAAGATTTAACACATTTGAAAAAACCTTTGTTATTGTTTAAAGTGGATTTATTGTAAAAAAAGTAGTCCAAAAGAGTATTCCAGAATATAGGTAACCAATATTTAAGAAAAAATCCAGTATATAATTACCGAATTATTTTTACAAATTTCAATAAAGGTCATTATCATTTAAATTCCTTTAAACTAACATAAAACTTCCCCTTTTGGGTAACTATACTTTGTAGGTGTCTTCTAGAGGTTGTCTAAGAGTCTAAGTATTGTCAAAAAGATTACAAAAAGTTGATTGACTGAAGTTTGGTGTGATTGCTTCCTTGGTTTTTGACAAGGCATTGCTGAAAATCTTTCCCTTCAAAATTTTTCACTGTTAAAAATTTTGTGTTTGCTTTCACCATAATAATGGTTCCTAGTAGCTGCAACGGCTGTGTAGAGAAGTGTTTCACCATATTTTCGGTTTTGGGTTGAACCGTTTCTCTATCCAAAACTTTAAAAGGGATCGACTGAATACTGGAAATATGGTGAAACATTTCACCACACAGCCGTTGCAGCTACTAGGAACCATTATTATGGTGAAAGCAAGCACAAAACTTTTACAGTGTCGAAAACATGTCGCTTCGCCACATTTTAACTTTTAAATAGTTCCTTGACTTGTAGAATTTCCAATTATTTTGGAAACGAATGTGTAGTTTCGTAGAGAGATGAGCTACCTTTTCATTCTAAGCAAGATAAAACTGTAAGTTCAATAAAAATACATTTGATTTAAGTTTAAATGAATGCTTGAAAATGTACTCAACGTTGAAAAACTGCTCTAAGGACAATATTGCAATACCAGCTAAACAAATATTCTTGGTGTTACACAAAACGGGTGGCTTGTTAAACCAAGCAATTATTTGGCGCCTTCTAACGGCTCATTTCTAATATAAGGCCTGGTGAAAAATTTAACCCATAGAAAACTAGTCCCGGTCACCCCTACATCATAGTACAGGTTGTCGAATGCTGCCATCGACACTTTGAAGTAAAGTTCTACCAAATTTATGGTGTAACGTTACAAATTTCTTCCTATTTTATGGTGTAACATTACTTTGTAATACCGACGGAGTAACATTCCACCAGTTTTTTTACTGTGGGAATTCAGAGAGCCTGTACTGACAATAATATTGTAATTCAAATGCTTTTCATTTGTATGATGAGATACACATGTAACGTTTAATTACTTAAAAGGGTAAATAGTTTGTTAAGTTAATTTAAATGAAATCAATATTTCATACAAATATTTGCATTTTGTGCTGTCTACTTTTGATTTAAAGTTATGTTTTGAAGTTATAAAAATAAAGTTTGAAATTTTTTTATGTGGATTTTACTACAGATTTTATTATATAAATAATCAGATTTTCAAAGCTTGAATAATATACAATAAAATATTTATTATTCAAAACAATAAATGAAATCCTACTGTTTCGATGAAATCTTTTAAAACCTTATTAATTAGTAATTGTTTAGAAATGACATAAAATCGCTGAAAAACACTTTTGAATTTAATAAAGCACTAGTAGTGTAGTATTAAAAATCAGAGTCTCCAGAAAATACTTTTAAGCATCTTCGCCATTTAATTGCGTTTTTTTTGTTGCATTAAAGACCTACGCATTAATTGCTAAAAATATTTGCAATATAAATTACAGAAAATATTTTTAAAAAAATAATCACAGTGAAATGCGCTGAAAACCTTTTAACAAATTTCTTAACGCTGTTGTAGGAATATAAAACTATTACAATGTATTTTAATGCATGCAAATTAATTCAAAGTATTTCCACATGAAAGAACGCGAACATTTAACTAAAACTAAAACCTATAAATAAACTTAAGAATTGAAAGGGATTACTTGATTACAAATTGAAGCGCAAATAGTAATTATTTCTAAAATATATGCTTGTTCTGCTCAATTAATTAGTGTAATGAATGTCTGCGTACTTAAAAAAATGTTTGAACTACTTACCTAAGTAAAATCAAAATGTTTTCGATGATCTCCATGCTTGATTAGATTATTTGCAAAACACATTAACCACTCAAAAATTTAATACTTAGCTTTTACATTAATTAGATTCAAATGCAATACATAAAATTATCCTTGCATGTTACTATCATTGGCTTAATGGAATGATGTATTAGTATGCAACAAGAGTGGTAAGAGGCTTAGGACTTTTCGAAACTCCCCGTTAAAGTTTCGAAACCCTTGTATATAATGAGTTACTCTACTGATTTAACTATTGATTTGTCACTTGTAATAAGTTTTATATGATATTTTGAATACAAAAATAAGCAAAGAAATATACAAAGTTATAAAAAAATCTTTTTTTTAAAGTTTAGTAAGCACGCGTCTAACCCTGCGGAAATTTTATGCGCGAGATAAAAATTCTAGAATGTATAGTTAATGGAAAAAAAAATAATGATTAATGGAAAATAAAGTAATGGTTAATGGAAAAATGTATAGCTAATGGAATGTAAATTATTCGTTTATTATTTGTTATTTATCATTCAATGGTAATATTAAATGATAATAAAATACATTCCATAAGTTGCTTCAATTTAAATACATATCTTTCAAGGTATTTAATAAATTCTTTACTTTTCCCTTTAGATTTCATTTCAGTTTCCGTCGAACAAAGAAAATAATTAAATTTTTAAAGTTTGAGAATTTAAATTCAGAACACTAGGTTTTATAAAATAAATTGAGATAGCTTCATTAAAAAAATACTTGTGTGCATTTTTCTATTTTTATTCCTTCAAAATTAGGATATCATATTATAAATTTGAAAAAAAAAGTAATTTATATTTATTTAATCTAACTATAATTATTATATATTTAAATGCAACTATTTATTTGAATATCCCTTGTTTTAAAAAATATTCTTAGTTAGAATTCAAATAATATTTAATTTTAAATAATCAATCACACCTGCAAACAATAAGCACTTTTACAGAAATACACACTTTTTAAAAATTAAATTCAAACTCTTAACACAAATAAAAAATGTTTTAAAATTAATTTTAAAATAATCACAAACATTCAAATAGACAATCAATTTTTTCAAAAGAAAAAAAAATGAAACTACCTTACCTACCTTAGAATAAAAGTTAAATATTTTTTTCTCTGCCTTCTTGACAGGCGCTGGGGAAAAGCTGCTTCTAAGTGAAGGTCCGGCAAGCGAAAAGGCTGTCCGGTTCTTAATTCCTCCTCTTTGTAGTGAAGGCAACAGGCTTTCTAGATCCGGGTTTTGTGGAGTTTGCTTAACACATATCCGGCATCCCATTGGCCGGACTATCTATCACGTGGGAGGAATAAGAGTGCGCGCGCAGGTGTTGGGGGAAGGGGAGTTTGGTGTTTCCATTCATTAAACTTAGAGACTCTTTTTTGTTTTTTTATTGGGTCGGTCCAATTATGTTTATGAGAGTGATCCCACTTCTAAATATGTAAGTGATTGCAGCTATATCGAAGCTAAATATAGCGTGACTATTTTTGAAGCATTTATTTTTTGTATGAAATTAATCTGAAGACATTTGAAATTATTACTCCTTTTTTTTTGTAAAGTTATCTTTTTAAATATTTGAATTACATTATTTGGCGCATTTACGAAAACTTACTTTTGGAAGAAGTATTTGACAGCATTTACTTGTTGCAAGAATATTTTAATATAAATCGAATATCTTTGAAAATGACTTGAAATATTTATTCTTCGAACTACTATTTAAATTAGCAAACGATAAATATTATTTTTGAGGCTGTTTTAGATTACTTAACTTTCCTGATTTTATTCATGCATTTACTACAATTTCATTTTTGTTTCAATTTCACTCTTGAAATTAGCGTTTTTTTTTCACTGTTGCCCCTCTCGACTTGAAACATGTCCAAATTTTGTGGAAGAAAACTAATGAAAATAGGCAATGAGGTCGTTTCAGATGAAGTAAGTTTCCAGTTTCTATTCTTTGTTTTAATGTTTAAGAAAATAACTATTTAGTGTCGATTTGAAATTAAGTTTGTTTTTATATTGAGTTATAAGGATGTTAAATGGTATAATACTTGTGGTATAATATGGCTAAAATTTGTGTCATTAGCATATCATAGGTAAGAATGTTTTAAAAAGCTACAGTTAGAATTATATTTGCTGTTATATCAATCAAGTATGATTTTATTAATCAATTATACTATTGTATTACTAATTTTGTATCAAATATTGCTCTGAGCATTAAAAAAATTACGAAAATTATTTTTCATCGTATTAAATATACGCATCGAGATAATTAAAAAGTTGTTAGTAAGTATAATATAAATACAAATTGCGTTTAATCTCTGTAAATACTAAGTGCAACAATGTTCCTCATTTGACGAATTGCAATTTCGCAGCAGGTAATTGCACAGTTTGTAAATTTTTAATACTTTAGAACTGCAATCACATTTTTAAATCAGTTTTTTATTTATTATTTTTAACAAATTAAAAGCTTAAAACAAACTGTTTGTTCCTGAATTATTTAATTTAATTAAACATATTGACTAGTTTTCGAAGTTGCAAACCATTACAGGAGAATAAAAGGTAGTAACGTTTCTGAACATGTTTCAAATTAGCAATAAAGACCATTCCAAAAACCTTTGTATTCTGTTGTGCCATAAAAGCTAGATACCTTCATCTACTTCGAATTGGTCTCTTTAAATTGATCTCTAGGGGGAATAATAGAATTATATAATAGAAAATAATTTCAATGATAAATGCAATGCGTCTTCTGGGGGACTGTACCGCCTTCTCCGAGAATATTGCTACGCTGTTGATATTGAAACACTTAACGGGAGAACTCTTCAAAACTCTTGTTTTGGCTGCTATTTAGATCATGGAATATTTTTATAACAGATTTGAAAATACTTTTCAAGATAATTTTTTAGCATTCCTATAGCTCTAATTTCCTAAACTATTAGAGAAAAATTTTCGGAGCACACTTTATTTCCCTTTTTAAGATCACGTTTACTTTGTAGCGAACATTTTGAGTAAATATTTTTTCCAGTGCATATTTTAGAGCACCTGGCTTTTTGGGTTTCACAGATTTTATTATCACAAATGTTCAAGGGTACTTGAGGTATCCTGTGATTGAATGAAATTACTTTTTACGAACAAAGGTTTTTTTATATATAGTAAGGCAGATTTTGAACACGGGCCTTTTCGGTGCGTCAAAAAGCTTGAGTTAATGCTGCTACTCTATTTATTGCAAACTATCTTAAATGCTGGTAAAACCAAAACTAACTACATAAAGTAATGAGCCTGCAGTCCTTAATAGTGAAAGAAAGAATACAAAACGATGATTTTGCAATTGTGTTTATCTGTTTTCCCAATTAGTATTTAAATATGTTCGTAATCTGGTCTCAAGTGCGTTTCAAGGTTGAAATTTAGCCATGCATCTTGAGAGAAAGCTTTCTAAACCATTTCTTTACAACGAAGCACACTTAGAACACGTTTTAGAACTATTTTAAGTGAATAGACAATGCTTAAGTTCCAAATGTATTCCCATTGTGTGCTTGGAAGAATTCATTTTTCTCACAAAATTGTGGAATAAATTTGCCTCATTTCCCAGAAACAATCATAATCATAAAATTACTTTGTATTTATGATCGTTATCATAAAATATACATTATTACAGTAAAAGATTATGCACAACGTGATCTTATTAACTTGTTCTGCTACATATTGAATTATCAAAGAAATTCGTTTTAAATAGCAAAATAAAGTTTCCGTACAAAAGTCGTAATTAAAATTAAACACTGAGCTCGGCGAATTGGGCATTGAGATGTTAACATCTTAAGTGATAGTGTTTCTAATTACAGTTTATTGCCACAAATTTACTCTGTTTTTTCTAATATAGGTAGGTTTTAGAACTCCTATTAAGCCAAACATAAATTATTTTTGTTTCTAACTTCAATTAGGAAGTAATACATTAAACAAATGTAATGGGTAACATATTTAATTAAAATTACGTTCATGCACTAAATTAATAGGAGCTATTTATACACATTTCTGACACAATGAATAATTTGATATTAATGTTTTGTTTTGTATCTTAAATGAGGTCATTTAAATTGACTAGTAACATTTTTGATTTGGTTATCTGTTGCTTCACTTTTCACTGAAGAATTGAAATCATGTGCCACCCATTTAATGACTCCAAAATTATAACTTCAAAAAAGTATTCTTTAAAATTAGGCTAGGTGGCTCAGTGGTAGCACTTCACTCTGCCATTCAAGTCTACTGTTCAATTCATGGAAGTTTACTTAACTTCACATCTCTTAAGTAGGTTGATAAAATGATCATCGAGTATGTAAGGAACTAGAGAGAAGTTGAGTTGCGAACAGGGAGGCATGACACACCAAAACAATTGGTCTCGAAAATGGAGAATATAACCATTAGACATGGCCCCAAGCTTACCCAATCAGATAAATGTAAAGCTATTACTAAGATTTACTCTAAATTAAGTTAGAATGATTTAACATTTTAAAGATTTATCTCATACACCTCTTTAAAAATCTAAGAGTTTTACAATTTCGACTGATAGTTTGTGCTATCGAATGATCGTAGTAAATATTTTTAATCATAAGTCATACCCATATCCTAATATCATTAATGCCACTTTTTTTCAAAAATGAAAACTACATATTTGGAATATTATATATTTTATTGACATATTTTGTTTAGGCACAACCAAAAAGAATTGCATTTGCTGCTGTACGCTCTAGCAAAAACCCCTAATTATACATAATATAGTGTCAATTGTATCACAAAAACCTTTAATTGATTTATAACTCGGCGTTGAACCAAATGCACCATTCCGAATCATCCAAAATACGGACATCAGCCGGTTGATTGCAAATTCTGCCATAGCTGTTAGTATATGTACAAGAGAATGCCTGGTCCAGACAATTCAGACTGCTGACTATTTGGATGGGTTTGTCATAATACCGTGAATAAGCTAATTTTGTGGCAAATATTGAGGTCGAATTGCAAGTACCGGTGGCAACCCCAAACAAACTTCCTAACTTATATGAGACCTCAAATTAGCCCGTTACAGAGATGAGATAATACAGAGTATAGTATTTAAGTAAAAATTTTAATTATATGATTGCGGAAAAATATATTAATCTGAAAGTATTTGAAACATTAGAGGAGGAATTGAAGTAAAGACCCAGTAACCTTATTCCGCAGGGAGCTAAAGATAAAAAATAGATATAATTGTCCCGTGATTTTAAAGCAACCGACATTTCGACAAAAGCTTTAAACTTGAATACCTACTTTTGTTGGGATTTTTTTTAACACTAATACTTTTATTTCAAGGTGCATCATGGTAACGGAATTCTGCGTAAGAATAGAACAAACTTAATAAGAAAATGTACTTTTTATCTCGCCAGCAGTTGCTAAGTATGGTGCTTTTTCGTTATCCGTACTTTTCGTTGCCTGCTTATTTTTGAACCAGTTTTCTCGCGAGGTTTGAATTAGATTCCTGCTTCTACTACTTACCTCAGTTTTGAGCTTCAACTGTGAAATAGCAGGAATACTCAGTTTTTAATGGTGTAGCTCTATTCCAGGTTAGGTTAGGTTAGTTTGAATAATCGCCGTGCTAGAGCTACACGCTCAATTCCAGCGATAGGAGTAGAACCATGGAACTGATATAGGAATTGAACCCCCCCCCCCCCCCCGAAACCATGCTTAAAAGGAGGTACAAAAAATAAACCACGTGACGCATAATAGAAAAGTGTCAACTTGGCAAATTAGCACTTGCTATGGCAAACGAAGTTGCTATTTAAAAAAAACAACAACTTAATTTTCTCATTAAGATTATTACATCAAATTAAATTATAGTGATATACTTTTAAATACTGTGAAAAGCGTGAACTCACACTCAATGCGTCAGTTTATAATTTCAATCCGGGGAAAACCGTGTGCTACAGCTCGGTTTTGGGCAGGTAAATCAAAGTACCTATAAAAAAATGACTTGAACAATATTATATTACCCTAAAATAGCAATCAATAAGAAACCACAGTAAATATTTGAGCGTTTCAGGACAAAAAAAAAAGGTATTGTTATTGTATATGTGGTGGTTGATTTATTCAGAGCAACTCTTTATTAACCCCATTGGCTTCTGCGTTAAAAAATCGAAACAGTGTATTCAAAGAGGGGGTGAGCTTAAGCTTTTAAAACCTTGACTAGTTTAAGTAATTTTTAGATTGAAAACTGTAACAGGGGGAATGCAATGCTTTTTAAGGATTCCACAAAAATTATAGTGCAATTATTTGGCAAAAAAATTAGGGCAAACGTTTACCGAGTAAAAGTATTTGTTGGAGTTTTTAAAGCCGTCAAATAAGCTAAGCTAAGTAGCAACTGCTTTTATAATTGGTTGAAATACAGTTTGTCCTGTTGCGGGCTACCTCAGAAACGAAGTTTAGAATCAACACTCTTAAAAATGAATGCTCAAAAACGACGAAATTTTCCTTAATTTTGACGATTCCATTACTGGCAAATGCTCCAAGTTTTCGTTTCCTCAAAGTGAGGAAATTTGAATCGTCATTTTATGAGGATTTGAATGCCGTCTAATCTAAAGAAATATTTCGTCATTTTTGAGCAGATGAGTACAACCAATGATATTCAGTTTCCTCAAAATCACGATACAGAATCGTCAAATCACGATCGTAAAAGTGAGGATTCGCGTTTACTAAAAAATCACTTGATAGTTTGACGAAACAATCCTCAAAATTAACGAAATGAGGCTTGAGGATTCATGAATCGTCAAAAATGAAAGCGTTATTTCTGAGAGTTTTTTTTTTATTATCCCAAGTGTATATACACAAATCCATGGACACACAAAACAGGAACACAACAATTAAACAATATCAAACAAGTTGAAAACATTAAGAAAGTCCAGAACTTGTAGCGGGTTGGCAGAGAACAGTTCCTTCTTTGACACGCCCATGCAATCAAGAAGATGTTCGGGTGAAGCCTGATTTACATTGCAGATGGTGCACGTCGGGAAAACCCTTTCTCCATTAATAAATTTAATCTGTCTCGTATGGCCAGTACGAAGACGTGACAGGGAGGAAAAAGCATGCCGACTCTGGCCAGAGTCAATGTAGGTTCCAGGCTTGTCGGGCACGTACCAGTGGTGAGATACTCCTTGGAGAACTTGCTGTTTTAGTGCCTTCTTTTGACAAGATTTAAAGAGGTCGAAGTCGATTGATAAGTCCGGAACAGCAGCAGCCTTAGCCAATTCGTCGGCCGTTTCGTTTCCCTTCAGGCCGATATGGGAGGGAATCCATTGGAATGTTAGTGAGGAGTCCTTGTGGAAGGAGTCAATACAGGTCGCGATTTCTTTTAGTATTGATTTAGAACTAGTGAAACACCTTTGGAGTTCCTGAAGGGCTGATAAGGAATCCACAAAAAGGACCATCTTGTTTGGCGAGGATTTATCAAGGTAGTTAAGAGCCATCGCAATCGCTATCAGTTCAGCATTAATGACTGAACAGCCTCTGGGATTAGTATGACTTAGTTTTTGATTCTGGTTTTTGGACTCGATAAATACACCGCTTCCCGAATTTCCATCAGTGTCCTTAGACCCATCAGTGTAGACCTTAATAAATTCTGGGCCGAAGTGATTTATCTTTTCAAGAGCAAGAGCCCTCAAGAGACAAGGGAGTTCATCTTGCTTTCTCACAGAATTCCCAATGGAGAGATTGATGATAAGCTCTTTCCTTTTGTGACACGGTGGGAAGACTGGAGAGCCAGTTAGTTGTTAGGGCAAGTAATCGGTATTTCGTTTTGAATTATTATTTCGTTTTATTTCTGAGAGTGAAGTCAGGAAACTAAAAAGATGCAAAATAGAGTATTTATAAATAATCACTATCTTAGAACTATGGAAATGGCAAAAATTTATTAAAAAATTTGAACCTATATTTTTTTAATAATTAGGGCCATCCACTATTTCTGTGCTATTTTCCCCCATAGAACGAAATTTCACTGAAACACTTCGAAAGTACGCTGATGATAGAAACTCGACCTTTTGATACTTTTCCAAGAAGAGCAAAAAACTTAATTTATTAGTAAATTTCTTACATTTTTTGAGAGAAAGACGACCTTAAAATGAACGATATAGCGGCCTCTATTAATGTCTTATTACTGAAGAACTTATTTGACTACACTGTAAAAAAACCCTGCTGTTTTTACAGTTAAAAACTGTCAACGTTGACGTCAGTTTAAAAATGTAATTTTTACAGGAAAACTGTAATTTTCTTTTACAGGAAAACTGTAATCTTAATAGGGAGAAACTCTCTCTCTCTCTCTCTGTTATTTAAGCAGGGAGAAACTGTTAAATTAGACGGGAAAAGAGTCACGTGATTGAGATCATCGTTAAGCACAAATACCCGATACTAGCCCTAGCGACCGAGTAATTACTTTGTCGCAGACGGTTCAGTATTGGGTTCGCACACAAGAGGTTCCTGTATCAAAACCGGACCCGGTCCGTACCTCTTCCAGGAACCTCTTGGGTGCTAGTACTGGGTATTTTTATTTTAAGGGAGAAACTGTTAAATTAAAAATTTTTTCCAGCTAAATTAGCAGTTTTTCCCTGTTAAAAATAGTTTTCCTGCAAAAAAAATTACAGTTTTAAACTATTAAAAATACAGTTATTAACTGGTGTCAAAGTTGACAGTTTTTTAACTGCAAAAACATCAGTTTTTTTAACAGTGTAATGAGATCATATTTAAAATATTAAAAATTGCTGTTGGGTTGCATATGGGTAATTCCACGTTAGAAGAGACCACGACTGCAAAAAAAAATATTTTTTCCCACAATTGTATCTTTTATATTTGCTTTAGAAAGGTTTGAATTTTATTTTTTTTTTTGCATCATCAACTATTGTTGTTTCGTCTTTGGCAACACAGCGGCTTCAAAATGGCCGCTTTGTTTCGAAAACATGATCTCGTGTTTTTGCATCATTTTGAATCCTTGAATTTTCAAATAAGAAATACATTTTATCAGATTTTTTGGTAAAATTATGAAAATACACTATCAGAACTATGTTAAAACCACATTATTAATTAGCATTTATAACTAAAAGATATTTAATTAGGAAGATAAAAATCTCATTTTTGACTGTAGTGTCAGTCACGAAAAGATATAAAAGTTTCCATAACTTTTTAAAATAAGGCTTTACTTCAAATTTTTTACGATATTTTCTTACTATAGTAACCTCTGTGTAATTCCAACCTTTTTAATTTTAAAATAAAAAGCATTTTCTCTATTTATAACACATTTTAGATTTGTAGTGTCAGTCACGATGTAGTGCTAGTCACAACTTCTTTTTGATCTAGATGTTTTAGATTAGCTAAATATTTGTAGATTTCTTATATTTTGATAATTTTGATTTAAGATGGCTATATCAACAGCTAAAAGAAAAAAAAAGAGCAAATGGGAAGTTTTAAGGAGGGGATAAATTACAAAAATTTGAAGAAAATGAAAGCAAAAACCACTTTACGGACAACACTTCAATTAAAAGTATTTCACCTAAATTGCAATCCTCCAACCATTTGACAACCTTGGGTGGTAATTTTTTTCCAAAAGTCATGGTCATCTTTGCCTTCAGTCATGGTAAAGGACCAATTGATGGACTTCGTGATACAGTGAGGAGGGGATAAAAGAAGTCACACTTTCTATGAAATTTGACCCACATTTTGCTAAAGATTTTTCACTTTGCATAAGAAATCTGCCCAAACATATAACTATTATACATTTCTAACAACTGTGTAAAGGGAAAAATAGGTAGATTAAATTATATATGCCCATTAAAGGAAGTTAAATCTTCCAATTCCTAGACACACAAAAATTGCTTCGTTTTTTAAAATTAAACAAATGCCTACTTAAAACAACTGCCAATGTTTCATTAACTCCCCCAAAATACTACACGGTTAATTAAACAAATTTAAATGTTGTAAAAAAAATACCTCTCAACAAAATTCTGAAAATGAACTTGATGCTGGAAAAAGAGCTTTATTTCCTTTTGTAGTTAAATTATCGTTAAATATTTTGTGGGCAAATGTTAAGTAAAGTTGCTTATTCAATAAAACTGAAACATCTGCAATGGTCGGGGGTCTTTTTGCGTGGCCTGAGAAGGAAGGTTTTTCAGAAAATGCTATTGAAGAAAGAAGTAAGAAACTACCAGAAATCAACTTTAGGGGACGTTGTGTAACTTTGTCTAACTATATTTTTACCATGTACGCAATTTTTAACTTACTATATTCAAAACTATTTACATATGTTTTGTTATTATTGCCTAAATTTTCCATTTCTGTGATACAATTCACATGATGAAGTGTGCCACAAGTTGAATGTAGTGTAAGTCACGCACAAAAGTGTTAATAAATTATTTCCTAAGATATTTCAATACTTTTTTGCAATTAAATGATTTAGCTTTAAACTTTATAATTAAAATAAGCACTGGTAAAATGTTGATTTACTGCCTCTTGAAGAAAAAATTAGAGTTCAAGAAATTACCAGAAACCAACTTTAGAGAACATTGTGTAACTTTTTCTAACCATAATTTTACCATTTATGCAATTTTTAACACTCCTTTTTACAAAATTATTTACATATGTTGTGTTATTATTGCTTAAAATTTCATATCTGTGATACAATTCACAATGTAGTGTCAGTCACGAAATGAATGTAGCGTCAGTCACGCACAAAATCGTTAATAACTTATTTCCTATGGTATTTTATATTTTTTTGGAATTAATATATTTAGCCTGAAACCTTATACTTAAAATAAGCAGTGGTAGAATGCTGATTTACTGCGCAATCAGAAGAAATTAGAATTTTTCTGATAGCCAAAAATCTACGAACTTTCGTGTAGTGTCAGTCACATCAGGACATTTTTATTATTTTTTAGTTAAATATTAAATAAAAAAAATTTTTAATGATTGCTAAAAATACTATATGCTCAGGGGTATACAGACATACAATAATTTTTTTTTTCATAAATAAAAAATAATTATGAAATATGCAAACGAAATTGGTTAAATCGTTCTGATGTAGTGTCAGTCACGCGTGGAAATGCCCATATAAGTATTTGAAGATCGATTATTTAAAATGAATTCACTTTAGATATATTGTTTTTATTAAACAACTACTTTGTCAGCATTTTTTTTTTTGCACGATTAAACTACTATGACACGTTAGAATAATTTTTATTTTGTTTTAAATTGCCGGATTACATACGAGGCTAATGTCTGAAATTAATGGCTTGATTTAACACTCTAAGCCTTATTAAATAATATGGATTCTATTTCCATATTTCAAAGAAAAATATATTAATATTAAAAGACTTTAAAAAACAGGGAGGGGGGGGGGGGGGGTAGAGTGCTAACGTGAAAAAAAAAAGTTAGACTGAGTTTTTGGTCTTCCGCCTATAATTTCGTTACCTTTACAAGCTAATTCTTTCCCCTCGTTTCACAATTTTTTTTTCATAATTTTTTTAATGTTTATCGGAATTCCTGTTTAACATAAATTCTTTTGAAGTTTCTTAGTATTAATTACAAGCATGCCAGAAGGTTAAATTATCCTATTGTTGTACTAAAGTAAACATATGTGTTTTATATTGTTTCAAAATTGTTTTTTTAATTATTTAACATTGTAATAAAAAAAAGCTTCACGTCGAAATTAAAAATATTTTTTTAACTTAATGAAAGTAATAATTAAATATATATTTGAATATAAATTATTAAAAATGTTTGTATGTTTTTTAAAATATGGGTACTTTAAGGATAATATTCTTCAATCATGGTACAAAAAGAAGATAAAATAAAAGTTTTAATTTTTGAGAAAAGTGTTAAGAAATTATGTGTTGAAAAATTTCAAAGTGACCAATATTTTGAGGCACTCAAATCCTGGTTTCACAAATAGCACCTTTCTAACATTACTAAATCTTAAATATAAAAAACATTGTCTTCGTTGTTGTTGGTGTTGTTGCTTATCTCCTTGGTTTAGCAGAGCTAAACCAGGTCTATGATGTTTGTCACTCGTAAAAAGTTCAGGATCATGACTTATCGTGTCTGGAAAGTCCCAGACAGTCCAGGATGTAGTCGGGTGCCGCCTCTTCGATGGAACACTTCGGGCAGATAGGAAAGGTCTTCTTCCCATTCGTGTAATACAGAGATCTAATGTGTCCACTTTTAAGTCTCGTAATGGCCGTCTTCGTTTTTCGTTCGAATCGAACAGGCTCGGAAGATTTTGAACCACTCGCGCTGTGAAAAAGGGGATGACATACAGACGGACGAGCGTAGCTTCCACTTTTTAAGTAATAAACCTATAATGACGAAACAGAAATGAGCTTTAAAAAAAGACTTATGTTTTAAAATCTCCTAATTACCAAGCAATGTAAAATATTTTTATTTTAATGAGCGCCTGTCTAAGAGGAATAGAGATTAAAACATAATTCCGTACAACAAAAAGCTTCAAGTTTCAAACTTGAATGAAAAGTCAATTTCTTTAAAGGGTGGTGATGGCTAAAGATTTACATGGCAAGCATTGATTCAAAATATTTTTTAAAAAAAACATAATTTTTTTTGTATACGAGTGTAAAATAAAGTACCAAAGTCTCAAAATAATATAGTTTCATATATAACCATTTCATTTACTACATTTTCAATTAGTTTTAAAAACTGAAAAATTTTCTCTAAGGAGCTAAGGAGAAATAAGTTATATTTACTTACCATTTTTGAATTTCCTAATAAGACAACACTTTTGTAATTATATAAATTAAATATTTTTTAATTTAAAATATTCAATACCTATAAATTCTATATTTAAAGAGTTTTTATTGATTACCTTGTATGGTAACTGATATTGACAGGACATAATAAGAAGTCGCGTTAAAATAATTTAGTATTGAAATACAATTACAAAGCAAGAGTTCGATTCAATAATTCTATTTAACTTAAATCTAACGCATTGTGAAAAAAATTAAAAAAAATTTCTTTTCTAAAAATGAGTTTGATTTACGACCATCATTGTCGTTGATGATAAACGATGTTTAAATTTTAAAGGGTTTTTTATCATTGATGGGGTTTCTCTATGTACACTTTTTCTATATTTCCTTTTTGTATGTTTCTTTTTTGTATGTTTTCTATGTAAGCACTTTTAATATTTAAAACAAATAAAACCAATGGATTCTTTTATCTCTCCAGTCTTACATAAATAGCATGGATTTACTGCATACTGTGGTAAGCCGGGTGTGTTTCATACATATCAATAAATGTGTGATGTCGAAATACTATTTTCTTATCTCTCATTCAGAGAGTGATTTATTTTGAAGTCTTTTGTAAGAATGACTAAAAGAATAAATTTGAAAAATTAAAATAAATGTTATCCATAATCCTTCAATATATTCAATCTTTTCACATAGTTTTCGTAAAGCAATAAAGTTGCCCACGCATGAATTACTGGATTTGGAACACTAACCCAAATAGGTGAGATTGCATCATTTTAGAAGTCAATAAATCAAACAATCAGAACCAAGATTTCGGTGTATGTTCCCAAACTACACACATCTCATGCAGAGGCTTTATTCATTCATAAAATATATATTTTTATAAATATAAATATATATATTTAATATTCATAAAATTTATGTTTTTCAAAATTTATATTCATATATAATATTCATAAAATTTATATTCATATATAATATTCATAAAATTTATATTTTTATAAATATAATAAGTGCACATAGTTAAATTTGAATACAAATTTTAAGCCTACATATATTTTAATAAAAACATAATTTTTTATTTAGCAATGCTTAGCACCTTTTGATCCGAAATGAAAAAGTTGTAGTTGAAACTTGTTTTTCTTATTGTAAATTTGAAAGTAATCCAGCGTAAAACCAGCAGACAGAATATTTTATTTCTACCTTTTGCTTTTACTTCGAATTTTCAAATGTGCACAGAGAATAGGATTTTTTCCAGTTGACGTTTTATTTTTTCGCAATACCATTGCTAGATATCGCTGTTTACTTTGGAGTCTTGATGTTACCTGAACCATGGTATTGAAAATAAAAGTAAAACTGTATGAATAATGCAGGAGTTGTTCTTTTAGTATTTACTGTGTCATGAATGCTAGTTTTGGGGATTTAAAGTACCATAGAGTTTATCTTCTTTGCAACTCAACAATCGAAGTTGTAAATATTTATATTCAAAGTTTCAAATGCCGATTATAAAAGGTACTATTTTATTCCATTTTCATTTTTTTCTATTTTTGTTATTATTTTATGTGAGATTTTTTTTTAAATAATAATAATAATAATAATGTGAACTACTAATATTTTATGATGGAAATAATAATAATAGTTTATAAGCTAATAACTTTTAATAATGGTAATAGTTTATAATATGCCGATAGTTTTTAACAATGCTAATAGTTTATAATAATGGAAATAGTTTATAATAAAATACTACCTCCAGCAAAGCCACACATATTGAGGACCACCTTCGTCAGTTGTCCCTTGAAGTCATTGATGACATTCCTGATGACACTAACCAAGTCTACACTGACGGCAGTTGGACCGATAATCTTGCTTCCCACCCCCACCCCCTTATTAAGTGGAATTTTTATTAAATCTTCTACACAGAATATCGCTTTCAGCAGTGAAATCCCGACACTTATGCTCTGTATTTCGAAGTGAATTGCTTACAAGTTATGACGGGATTGCTGCTCTTATGACCTTCGACAGAAACTTTTACCTTAGAAACCCCTGGAACTTTAGATTAGAAACAACAACAACAACACTATACCAATAGTCAATTTTAAAATTAAACTGTAAACTTTTATTTTGCATGTGCGAAATTTTTGCATTTTAGATTACATACAGTTTATATACATTAAGTTTCAAAGGTTGCACAAATATTCAACGTTTAGTTATTAAATTGTTTACATGGTTTTCTATGATATAATATTTTAAATATATAATCGTAATTGCCAAATTATTTTTGCACGACGTTGTTATAAAGTAAAAAAATCATATTTCCCTTTTCAGAATTTTTTATATTTTTGATATATTGGACAACAGTACTTACGTTTTGCAGAATATTTAAATTACAAAATCATACGAATGCATTTCTAAAATAAACTGTTTTTCAATAATTTCGCTAGATGTTTAAATTTTTATGCAAGTGCAAAATACAGACTTAAAAGACTTAAAAATTTCTTTAACTAAAATTGTTGTTGTAGTATGACTTATGACTTTCATCGTGGGGGGCAAGATCGCCAAGCACTGCGACTTTAAGTCTATTGTACTAAGCCCCAGAAATGACACAAGCACAAGATACACACAAAGAAAGAGACGACACAAACACATAGACAAATAACAACATTTATTGACAGTCACAAACATCCATGCCTGACCGGGATTCGAACCCGACCCCAGCAGCTCCAAAGGCTAGAATCCTAACGAGTGTGCCACCGGGGCGGCGTTGTTGTAGTAAGAAACGAAGAATATTTCGACATAAGTCGGTCTAATAAATAATTTGCATTCCTCTGTAATAAAATGAAACTTTAACTATCTATACTAGATGAAATGAGAAATATAATAGAATTTGCACGAATTTTTTTGGGGACCATTTATTGATAATTCTCGATTTCCCACATATGTGATTAAATTTATATCGAAATTTCAGACAATTATTTATCATTAAAAATGCATGTCCCAAAACCCATTTATGGGTAAACACCTGCAGTCCTTCTTGCGTTCAAGGGGCTCGGATGGCCGAGTGGTAAGCATCGCAGGCCAGCAGTCTGCGTGCTGTAACGGGCGCGGGTTCGATTCCCGCCTTCGCCCTGGGTGTATTTCCTCTCTTTGTGACAGTAAAAAATCTTTCTGTGTCTGTCTTACTTGACGAAGACTTATAAGCGGCTCACTGAGCAAGCACACAAGTCGGAATATATATGTAAAATACCCTACCCTACCCTTCTTGCGTTCAACCTGTTAGGCTCTGTGATAGTTTTTAGTTCACCCTGCATTTGATTTTCAGTTCCTCAACAGGTCATTTTGCAATGGAAAAATTCCAAAGGTGTTCTTGGGACAGTAGATTACACACTTTATTTTGCCCTGGCGATTTCTCTCAACTATAAATTTAATTTTAGGAAATTCTGTCAGCTTAAAATGGAAAAGTAACCTATGATACAAAAACCTTTCTGGGATTCCTTTTGCTAAATCTAATTATCCCATGGACTCAACTCGGAGAGTAAATGAAAACTGGGGATGTTTTACTTCCCGTAAAAACAATAGGGTAAAAAACAGTATGTGAAATAAAAGCAACCGCTGTAAGTGGTCCGAAATAAGCTTTTATTTCATTAGGATAGCTTTAGTACACTAACGCCTTGTGCCTGACTGGAATCATATTAAGGATTTAACGTAAAATGGAGTGAATCGGAACACTTCTCAACTTTAGACGTTAAAAAACACTTACTAACAGGGTTTTTTTTAGTTTGATGTTTTGACGTGTTGACGTTTAAACTTCAGTCCTGTTAGCCTACTTTCTTTTTTTAGTTTGAAAGTACTAAACGTAAGTACATATTTCTAATTAAAATAGTATAATTTCCTGTTACTTAAATGCTTACTAAAATCCTTATAGAAAAGAGATAGTAGGTTAGTAACAGTAACTGTCACTAAGAACCGCTTATATTTACTTTATAAAAATGACGAGGCACAGCGTTTAATTGCAATTTAAACTTTTAAAATGTCGACGTTGAATGACTATCATTAATTTATTTACACAAATTGAATTAAAATTATTCATCGTTTTTTTATAATTATTTTCCAGTTCAAGAAATTATTATATGGAAAAATCCAGTGTTGAATCCCAACATCAGTTCCCGCTGCATTTGGCTTGTGTTTTGAAAATGTAGGCAATGATGCGATCTTCTTAAATTCTTCAATGAGTATAAACATAAAAAAAACCTTTAAAACCCGATCCTCTCCCCGCAAACCCATCCCATTTTGTTTCAGCAAGGGTTTTCGGAGATCTTCAAAAACACTGTTTTCAGTTTCTTTCGAGAGGGTAATCAAACATGGGGTTAAATGTTAACATTATCGTAATTGCTGTAATAATGTTTACATAGCATACTCACTTTCCGAACCTTTCGATTATCATAAACCTTGTCTTTTTCAATTGCACGTAATTGCATAATTGGCGCTGTTTCAATTTCTATTTTATACTCGGAGAAGTGCAATGAGGTACGCAATTGTATGTTAATTGTAACTTAAGTTGTTTATAGCATAAAATGGCTGCATTGTGAGAACAATCATTCATAATAATGTGGTGAATGGTTTACTTGTTTGGAAAGTAGGAGCATTTTTCGACAATTTTGGTCAATAGATCAGATTATCGAAAATCCAATGATAAATCAAAGTAACAAGCTAGTTCTAAACAAAAATGGACTATTTATATGTACTAAAACGACTTCTCAATGCACTCGGTTACTCTAACCTAAGAAAACGCAGTCAAAAATACTTAATATTTCAGAGCAAAAATGGCATATCCATGGTTGTGGATCCATGGATTGTGGTTAAAGCAGTTTACCCGCCCTTGACAGAATCGTCGTTAATTAGTTAATTAACTCAAACGTATTCAATTATCGATCTTCTGAGATATTTTTTAATTTATATTTTAATTAACTATTATTTTCTATTTCTGTTTGGATAAGAAGAACTTTGAGGGCAGAAAATGTCATATTTGGTTCAAGTTTCGTATTTTTAATACAAATCAAAGTCAAGAGAAAGTTGTTGTTTACAGACTTTGTAACCGAATTTTACATACTAGTAAAATATGAAGTGATTTTATGTATACAATTTTTGTACATTTATTTCTCGATACATATTTAAAAAAGTTTGTCTTGAGAATAAACTTATTCTCAGTGTTTGTTTAATTTTGATTAATTATTTTTTATAATTGCGTGTAAAAAATCCGACTTTTACTTGACAATTTCAGTATCGGACGCGTGAAAAAAGTTAGAGACTTTTTTAAACAGTAAAAAAAAGTCATTTTTTTCACCCAAAAGCAGTGAAAAACAGACTTTTTTTCCACTCTATTCATAAGATGCCAACATTTCAACTTTTTAAAACAAGTGTCATTATTTCACTCGCTCGTGAAATAAAGTCCACGAGTTTTAAAAAGTGTAACTTTTCACACTTGTTGCATAAATAACTATTTTATAATTGCGTGGAAAAAAAAACGACTTTTACATTATAAATTCAATATCAGACGCGTGCACAAAGTTAAACTTTTTGAAAAAAGTACTTTTTTTCACCCAAAAGCAGTGAAAAAAATGACTTTGTTTCACTCTTCTCATAAGATGCCAATAGTGCACCAAAAACAGTAAAAAAGTATGCCATATTTTTTATTTAAAAAAATCTTAATACCCGGTTGTCACCCCTTTCAGCCTAACTTGTAGCAGAAGACATTGTACGCGTAACAACACTGGGCTGCTATGCAGACAATATCCGCAAATTAGCGCAATGAAAACATAAAGATATACATAAAGAAAACAACGTTGATTCTAAGCGCAAACAGTTTTACTGTGATAAAAAATATTAACATGTTTTGCAAGACCGACATCCTTTCAACCTTTAATACGGTAAATAAACACAACTAATAAGGATCAGTGCCAAATAAGAATAAATATTCCCTATCAAATACAACCTAATTTTCCATACAACTAAATGTACGATTTTTCAAAAAATATAAACAAGTTCAAACTCACGAAATAAAATTTGCAGTAGAAAATTTATTTGAATTGAAAAAGATAGATTCAATACAAATTCACTTTACTTATGGCGTTCACAAAACTTTTCATGTCCTTGAAACGAGCAGTTGCTCTCACTTGGCTGAAGTTTCTTTGTAGCATCTTCTGAGAGTTGCTCTGCTTCTACTGCACCTCTTGGAATCTTCTGGTTTGGGGAGATTCTTTTGTGCAATTTTCCAGTATATCTGTCGTCTGCTGGGCATAGCCCTGTGGCCAGATAGAAGTCTGTATGAAATTTACTGTTATGTTCTTTTTTCCCCCTGAAGTTTAGCGTCAAAGAAGTCTCATGAAGTAAATTTGCTCGGAAGTTTGAGACTTTTGGGATTCCGTAACCTGGATTCTCTAAAAGAAGACGTGTTAATCCTTTGCATGCAATTAATGGTGATCTTGTTAATGGTTAAATCGTCGTGGTTTTTTTTATCCTTGTCAATCGTAAAAAATATAATTCATTGTGTTCCGAATTGCCCCTTAAATCATAATCCTGTAATGTAACAATAAAATATTCATTCTTCACCACCACGTTTTAAATATACGTGCATTCTAATATAAAGAAGCCAAAAATTCGGTCCAACCACGAGGGATGACAAATACAATCCGATTTTCAAAAGTAATTCAATAATAGATAGTTGATAAGCTATAATTTTGCTGAATACTTGTACTAAAAAAGTTTTATTTTTTCCATACCTTGCCTTTGCGGGCGATTTTCTCGAAAGCCCTTGGTATTGAGGAACGCAGGTTCAAATTACGCTTTCAACATGGAAGATTTTATTCTAGCGGTATATCCTCTACCCTAGTGCAGTTAACTTAACAACATATTGAAATTGGTTGTAAAAAAGGATACAGATGTGATTTTTTCTGATCATCCTCTTAATTTAGTTAATCTCAATTTAGTTTAATCTTAATTTAGTTTTTTTTTCGATTTAGCTTCCAAAATATGTTTGTTGAAGTAAAATATTTAATAAAGGTATGTCCGTCCGTCTAACCGTCACCCACCTTCATATACCAAACTACAAATGCTAGATAAATGCGATACGTAAATATTCAGTACAAAGAAACTAGAAGAGACTATATTTAAAATTGCAGAATAAATCGAATTTGTTTTAGCTTCGACACTACGTTTTTAACGTAAAAAGTGGAAGGTATTATAATCGTTTAGTCCGTCCGTCTGTCCGTCCGTCACTCACTTTCATAGCCCAAGCTACAAATGCTACAGGCAAGTGTGATACTTCAAAAAATTCAGCGCACCGAAATTAGACGACATTGAAAATCTAAAAAAATGAATTCGAGGTACTTTAAGTGTTTAAAAAGCTGCAACATTCAATACTCATTTAAAAGAGCATAAGAAGCCAGTTTTATTTGAATTAAATCACCATTGCCATTTGCAACAAAACTCGAGAAAATTTAATTCTTTTAAATAATGAATTAAAAGAAATTTAATTTTGCGACATCAATCAATTCGAAATGACGTCATACATTTCACTAAAAGATTCTTTGCATGTTGATATGAAACGTTTTGGTTCTATTTGAAAGAGAGAGGAAGGTTACATATTCATTCTTTGAAATATAAATTAATTTTTGCAAATGATAATTATTGAAGAAATAATGGGCTTGTTTCAACCATAGAGATAGAAAAAAAAAACCGTGCGCTATGTCACACTATCTAGAGGGGGAACAGAGGGTCAAAATATGTTTCCTTTGAACACCTGAACATGGCGGCCAGTTCCGTAAAAAATTACACTACTATAAAATTGTGCTTTTTTTTAGAAGCTGTTATCTTGGAGCTGGTGGCTCTTTGAAATTTTTTGAAGACGTGGATTGTACTTTTATGATTCATTAATCAAGATAATTTTTTGGGTAGTTATATTTCAATATACAGTGAAATAATTTTGATGTCAAACTCAATTTTGAATGACATTTTATGATTGATTAGGCTAAACGATGAATATAAAATATATAATTCCAAATTATCAATGAACAACTATGCAAAATTTTGGTTACTTCGTAATATTATTTTTGATACTCACAAAAGGAAAATCGAAATATTTACAGAAATCAACTAGAATCAACTAAACATTCATGATTCTAATAAAAATGCGAAATTTTGGTACTGATTTTTTCCACGCCAATCGCCGCCATGTTTAGGTCTTATGTGATACTTCTGCACAAAATTCACTCTGGTTTCACTATTACGTTTCTCCTCATGATAGTGGGTGATAGCGCACGGTTCTTCTATCTCTATGGTTTCAACACTTTTCAAAGGAAACAAAACAACCAATGAAATCGCAACCAATGAAACCATAAAAAATATTACCATTATTGAATTTTCGAAATAAAATAAATGAATATGGCCAAACTTAGCGTGTAAATGTTCATAATAGAATTAATATTGAGTTTGGCGACTTTTTTTTTTCCTGTTCAACACAAATGTTATGCGGAGGCGGGCTGAGTGACAGATTCTGTTACAAACCAACTTTTAGCTTCCACACTACGTTTATAACGTAAAAAGTGGAAGGTTTTTAATCGTTCTGTCTGTCTGTCCGTCTGTCTGTCTGTCTGTCCGTCCGTCACCCACTTTCACAGAACGAACCGCAAGTCTCACAAACAAGTGGGATACGTCCTTTTGAAGCAAAAAATCAGTTTAGGCTACATTCCAAATTTCATTAAAAAAATTTAATTAGAAGTTTATTTAAAATTTAAATAACTAAAAATTTAATCTACATTGAAATAACATGCGAATTCAATTTTTATTCAATATTTTCACTGTTGCCATGACATCAAACGTACGAGAAACTTTATTTAAAATAAAAATAAAATACTTGAAAAAAATATTTATTTTTGTGTAATAATTCAATTTAGATTTTTGTAATAGCACAATAAAGTTATTTTGATGGTTCGTTATATTTTTGGGAAGAAAGATGCATAAAAAATTCAAAATTTGCATAAAAATATGAAAATTTTCGCTTTTATTTTTAAAGCAACAATTTTACCAATTTATTGTTCGAAATGTAAACTTGTGACTGCAAAAAGACATTTATTTAAAAAAATCATCACTATTCTTCTAAGTTCAAAAAAATTAGCAAACGATAAAGATTAATTATCAAATATGCGAAAGAAGATTAAAGAAAGTTATTAGTTTTTACTTATAAAAAATTGAATTAGAACTAGCCAAAGACCCTGTTTTTCGAATTTCTTTTTGAGGTGTTAGTGTGTTTCTCGTTGATCGTAAAATTTTGTGTGAAAGCGGTGTAAGTGACAGATTCTGTAACAAACCAACTTGTTTTATTTTAAAAAGCTTTGTTCAATTGTGTATATAAAAGTATAAAATAATAGTTTCATGAATTAGTTTTCTTTAATATAGATACAAATATGTTTTTGAAAAGTTTTATTGTATGGAACATTTATTAATTGAAAAAATAAAGCTTAATTTTGTTCTAATATAAATATTAAATAAACAAAATTCTGAACTTATTTTTAGTTGGATTTTGTTTAGAATGATTTATATTGAGCCATGTTTGAAAAGATTTGCACCAGAACTCGTTACATTTACTCATGCACAAATGCACTTTCTGAATTGAATAAAATGAAAACTCTTTCTAACCTTTATGCCAAATGCAGAGATTTTTCTGGATTTTCACGGTTTTCATCTTTAGAAATACAACGTGAGAAAAAAAATGAGAAAAACACTTTTGATAGCTCTGAAAAGCTTTACGAAAACGGGTTTATTTTATTCTTTTAAGTAACAACCTCCCTATAGAACAACATCGTGACGCTATTGACAATAAATTTTGCTTAGTTATATTTGAAATCTTCTTGATAAATTGAAGCAAAGGCATAATTTTATTTACTTTACGCTGAAACAGTACAGGACCTTTTGTGATAATTTTTTTGAAAGAGTTGCTATTCGCAATATAAATATTTTCATTTGGAAAGAAATTGAATTTATAGTTTTATATATAAAAAGGAATGAAAACACATTATGTAATTAATAAAATATTTAATTAATTATAGATTTATGTTTAATAAAATGATATATAAGTTTATATTTTAGAATAAGATTTCTATTGAAATATTTTAAGTAGTAAAGTTAAAAAAATATTGCACCAAAATGTTTAGAGGATGCTGGGACATATTTTTCATTGGTTCTGTATTTAAAATTGCTAAATGGCACCAACTTGGTTAAAGAAGCAACAGCATACATTATTGACAAAAATTTAGGTTTAATTAAAGCTGCTATATTGTAACTTTTAAACTAGTTTCAGGTTCTTATTGAAACTAAAAGTAAATGCACTAACCTTAAATTATTGCATATATTAAAAGGAAAGTTATTTCTTATTCTTCATTTGTTTTGAAACTAACTTACAAAGCTACTCATTTAGGTACCCCAACCTATCCCTGAAAAAATCTTTCAACACTAATATTTTTAGTAACAAAAAAGAAAGGCTACATTATTACTTATTAATAACTGTAATTTATGCTGATTAATTACTATTAATACATTTCTACTATCAAAATCAACAACAGATCTTCATTTACTACTCATGATCACTCAATATCAACTCCTATTAAGAAGGAATACAAGCCATTCATATTTGTTTTTAGGTTTAGGTAATTGAATTTCTACTTTGTTCAAAACTTCGGAATGCAATATTTTATTTTTAAAACGAATTGTCTGAGTTATCTATCATTCAAAACAATTTTATGTCATATCAATTTGTTGTAAGCCCCTCATTGAAAGCCTAATCAAATCTTTCCCTCGTATGCACAAATATGTCCACGATCACAATAATTGCCTTAAGCGTTTACAAGTGTCCCTCACTCTTTTTCCGAAACTACGCAATCTGTCATGTATTTACTCCCTCTATTACTTTGATAAAGCTCTAACTAGAACGCTAGTGATATTATGTGAAATGGACTAGAAAGTAATTGTAATTGGTTATTTGTCAATATTAAATTGCCTAAAATAAGGAATTAATGTATTAAACGATTATTAAATAGTTCATTTATGATATGTATTCTAAAAAGTTACACATTATATTAATATTATATTAACAAAAGTGATTTTGTTGAGTTAACACAAACACTATGCTGATTACAGATTTATCACTGATTTATGTCGTAGATGTGCATTATTAATGATTACTTAGTTTTTAAAGACAATAATAAGTGATATCAATAATCTGATAGCTTACTGGACTCTCTTATACCGTTTTGTAAACATTTAAAAATACATCCTTATAATATTTTTCAATTTTTTAGTGTTATTTATATTATAAAGAAGAGACCGAAGCGAAATTCTTAAACTTTCATTTGCAAAGCAACACCATTTTTTAAATATTTTTTCTTTTTGACAGCGAATGATTAAATGTAAGTATTTGAGTCATAAAATAGACTCCGAATGCAGAGGCAAGTTTTCAAACCTATTTAATGCATTGCAGCATGAAAATCGATAATTCTTTCCCTACTATACAATAAACATAAATATAACCAAAAGTTCGGAAAGAACTGGAATATCACAGAAACTCTTATAATTTGGACATACAAACGGATAAAAACGGTGTCTGATGTCATGTTGTTCTAAGAAAAAATTAAAATCTATTGTTTAGAACGGAATTCGGAAGCAGTACGGACAAATGGACGATACCATCCATAACCTACTTTTTTTTTTTTTTGAATAATACAAAAGAATATTTTTAAAAAAAAACAGTTATCACTTGATCGCCCGTCCATACATCCATATTTCACACAGTTTCCATTTTAATCGTCCTCTTTTAAAAATTTGGTTTGAAAGTTGTGGTTTTTTTTTAACTATGACAGCAGATAATTGTATTTTATAACACTTTGTCCACCTTTCCCTGCCCATCAGTTGATCTGTCTGTACTCTCCTTCAACATCCCTTCTAACATCCTATTTTCTAAGCAATTTCTGCTTAAAAAGTTTGACATCACTGACATCAGAAATCTCTCTTCTTTTTGTCTATTCGTGTCTGTCCGTCCGTACTAAATGATTTCCTGTGAGTATTAAAGTTTTATTAAAAATTTATTTTTTTCCCTTCAGAAGTTCTTGTTCAATTCTTTCGAAAAAGAAAAAAAAACAGTTTTGGCCAAACTAACAGTTCCATCCTTGTCATACCAAAACTTAGAACTGTCTCCGTATCGGCGCTATCATCCTTACGAACTGATTAATTGCTTCGGGTATGGAATAAAAGGAGTGCAGTATATACTCAACTTTAGCACCCAGACTAATATAAAACTCATATATTATTACGAGATTATTTGTTTATTTCGAGAGAATTATGTCTGCTATGGTAGTTGTTCAACGTTTGATATTTCATTCATTAAAAGCTTGCTGAGTTGTTTAATTGATATTATCAACTGGCAAGATTTTTTAAAACAAGAAAAATTTGTGTTTTCTATTTGTAATAGTGTATCAATTATTCTCTGGGCTATTTAGTGCACTATTTTTTTGCAATCAAATGTCTATAAATGAAGACTACATGAAATGAATGTCTATTTAGCTAAGACTATAGGCATTTAGCCTTTGTGCCATTTCAACTCTCTAGATCAGGGAGGCCCATAAGGTGCTTTTAAGCAAATGTTCCAGTCGGTTGGTTCGATTACTAATTTAAAATATTTTTTTTATAACTGCTTTAGTTAGTTTTTTAAATTAAGTTTTACAATGTTCTTGATTTTTAACATACACTAAAACTACTTCTAAAACTACATACAATAACTTGTATTATTTGCGAACGGAAATCAGAATTGCAAAACTTATTAAAAAATAGTTTTAATTTTAAATATTGATTTCAAAAAGTGGTTAACTCTCATTTTGGAACAGCGGGTTCGCTCTTGCGATTTCGCTATCTATACGTACTGTTCGCAATCCTTGTGAATTTAGCTGCAAAATTATCTTCCTTATGTCATATTTTAGGCATATATGAACCTCCATTTTTTTTTTCATTTAACTATCTTTTAATGTAATTCGTTTTTGTTCCTAAATACTTTTCTGCATGTTAACTGCTTTTTTTAGTCAATTTTTTAATTGGTTTCTTGTATATTTTAAAGTGTTTAACCATGACGGGTTAGTTAGTTAATAGTTTAATTTTAAAAAAAAGAAATTTTGTCATTTTGGCACAGTTTGTTTCAAGAAAATAAAAATATTAAATTCATAATTTATATAATTAACGATTCTAATCTATAGTTACAAAATTTGTGTTCTTCCTTTAATATATTTATAGTATTCTGGGTAGCGCATATTTTTTCTTGTTGTGTGCTTCGCTTAACCCCACATCTGTATTTTATGTTATTTCCACATAATTCTGTGTTGTTTTCCCAAACTTTAGCAATTCTTTAATGATGCAGGCATTATTTAAGATGTAAAAGTGGATGTTTCACATCTTAAGTGACAACAGTTCCAACGGTATTGTTATCATTTTTAATCCCTCTGGATTATGGAAATATTTGTTTCGGTTAATAAATAATAGTTAATGTTATATGATTACAAAAATAAAGGATTATATCAACTTTCACATTTGAATGTTCAACATGTACGCATTCGCTGTGGTAAATGCAATGACAAAATTTTACAATAATGTATTTCCGTTTTTTTCCTGTTATAAATGAATTATATTTATTGCCTATGAAATGCAACGAAAATAATTACTAGTATTCCATTAGAATGTTAATATATTTTTGAACACGAAAAAACTACTTGCTGATTATAAATGTTGTTAAAGTTTGATAAATATCAAGAATAAAAACAAGTTGCACGTAGAAAACTCTAAAATAAAAGATATCAGACAGAAAGATAGTACACTGTTGGCCAATTGCTAAGGACGATAGGTTTTTTCACTACAACTTTGTACAAAAGCTTTCCAATTCAACACATTTAATACCGTAAGATCCCCAATACGTAAGAGGACATGAGTAATGTAAGCAACACTTATTAAAAGAAACTAAAAGACTTTACTAAAAGAGAAATCAGAGGGATAAAAATATCATTCCATTTGAATTCCATTCCATGCATCTCCGAGGTGGTGATGAATTTTGGATTTTCACTTACGACAATTTTACGAGTGCACCATGAATATCGAAAATCCAGTAAAACATCAAATCTACGACATAGTTGTAACCTTAAAGCCGGGTCCATCTACAACTGATTTTTAAATGTGAGAAACGTCTATGTCGATTCTATGTCGTACACAAGTGTCGTCCTGTTAACTATTTAATGAATATTCACCTATATGGGCTTCTGGAGCAATATATCATGCAATATTCATCCGCAATATATCATGCTTAATGATTTTTCTCCGTCATCGGCGATGATCCGTTTTTGCATGATCTTTTTTTAGGCCGCAGCTGTGTCGTAGGTTTCATGTTTTGCTGGATTATCGATATTCATGGCACACTCATGAAATTATCGTAAGTAAAAGTCCAAAATTTATCTCCACAACGGAGATGTATGGAATGGAATTCAAATGGAGGGATAAAAAGCTTTTTTTTATCCCTCTGATTTCTCTTTCAGCAAGTGTTGCTTACATTACTCATGTCCTTACGTGTTGGGGATCTTACGGTATTAAAGTTGCTGATTTGGAAAGCTGTTGTACAAAGTTACATCGAAAAAACCGTCTCGTAATTAGCAATTGTCCACCAGTGTATATTAAGAGTGAAACACAACTAATAATATCGCGAAAGAAAAAATTAAATTTGGAAAAAGAACGTCCGCCAGTGGAAATCTAGGATTTTGGCATAGATATTTTCATCCATTATTTTCTTTTAAATTTAAAAATTTTAAATTCCAGTTACAAAACAATTTTTTAAAAAAATTTGCCTGCCTTTTTTAAAAACTTCCTCCGAAAAAACCTCATATTAATTCAACACATTTCGGATTCATTACTTTAACTTCTACTTCAACTGCTCATAAATGTAAATAAACAATCTAATCTTAGCTTAGTTTTTGAAAGAAAAAGTTCTAATTGGAATAATTAAGTTTTAAGCACTTCTACATATTTTACTAGCGTTCCGATGGCTTTATTCACAAAACTTAAGGCAATTTAATATAGTTTACTATTTAACCATACTATTATTTTAATTAAGATCTGCAATAAATTAACTTATATCACTGACAAAGAATTTACATAGTCTACTTTCTGACTCTAATTTCTATAATATTACGAAATCTTAAACGCTTAGTTATTTAGTGTTTCAAAACCCTAAATTATAAAAGAAATTTCAAAATAAATATCAATATTATGTGGTTTAGGTATTAAAAATTAACTTTTTGTTTCAAGAAAATTTAGCTATCCAAATCCTTTATAACAAAACCTGAAGCCTTGGCATTTGATTGTACAAAATTCTCCAAGTTTGTCAGATATTTGGTTAGGTTAAATCAAAAGATCACCGAACCTAATAGAATGCTGTTTAGTTGTGTTAAATTCAGGATTTCTACTGCAGTTCATATGTATGAAATTAATGCATTTAAATATTATACCAGAACTATTAAGTAAAGTAATTTTACATTTGAGTTTGTAGACAAGGAATAGTACAAAAATTTCTACAATATTTTATTGAGAATAAGAAGGCTCCTTATAATTTTTATCTAATTCTAGGTTTGGAAAACCTTATTATCCAGGACCTGTAGTACTCAATCAGAACTAACTCTTGTGACAAAGCAAAATGGAGTTAAAAGAATTATTTTGAATAATCCCAAGAAACGGTAAGTATGTGGGTGTCTCTTATTAGACAAACTCGGGTGTTTCTGTGATGCAAAATTACTTTCAGAATTACTATTGATTTTTTAAAAGAGTTATTGATGACAACACAAAAGAGAGAATCCCGTAAAAAATCTCAAATCCTCTCTTATCTAAATGTTATGTCTTACTTAATCTAAATTTTAGGAAACAATTGAAATCCACTGTTGTTATCTAAAAAAAAAACATAATTTTGATGACAAAGTTTGAATTTGCCCTTTTTATTCCTATCCCTGAAACTAAAATCAATAATATTGCTCAAAATATAGTTTTAAAAATTATAATGTTAGTAGTGATTTATGGAGGCCCGGCTTAGTGGTAGTGTTTCGCATTGCCACGCCACAGGTCCGGGGATCAAATCGCGGATTGGGCAAGGTGAACCCATCCTTTCATCCCTTGAGTGGGTCGATAAAATGGGTACCAAAACTCAGCCATAAACTCAGATACACAAAACTGGTGCTAAATTTGGAATTAATGGAATTTTTTAACAACGTTTTATAATAGGTCATCTCTCCCATGTAATCAAAAGTCTCTCTACCAAATAAGTAGCATTTCAGCCATTAGTTTGTTTAACAGAAAGCCCTGAGGACCATTTTTTTTAATTACAGATGTATATCCCTATGTATGTGTAGCATACAAACAGAATGATTTATAAATATTGAAACTAGAGTGTTAATGACGAAACCTCATTATTCACTATACATAAAAAATCTACTGTAGGTATTAAAAAAATATTTTTAATTTTGAAAATTTTAAGTTGAGTAACAAAGTGATTTTGATGTCTGGATACAGATTGCTTAGTATGATGTAATATCCAGGTAAATTTGTTCCTTAAAAATACAAAATATATTATTACATTACATGATTTTAAGCATTATTGCAAGATTTTTTTAAAAATTTGTGTTCAATGAAGTAATTTATTGTAATGTCTTATTTGCATAATTAATTTAAACCACTTTAATAACAACATTGTAAATGCGTAAAGTTGCAAAATATTATTTTTTATGTATAATGACTCCCAATTTCAAAGCGGTTTCCATTAAAATATTCAAATATGTTTTAATTTGCTTTTGTTTAAAATTTATATGCTTTTTATTCAATCTTAATCTTCATTTTTCAGGAATGCACTTTCTTCTGCCATGCTTCAAAAGTTAAATGATGATATATTTGAAGGCATTGATGATATAAATCTGCGGTGCATCGTTCTTGAAAGTAAAGGGCCTGTTTTCTCATCCGGACATGACCTTAAAGAAATAGTAAGGAAGAATAATCTTGTAAAAATTAACTGTTGTTGGCTAGAGTCCCGACCAGGGCCATATTTCTAAATAGGTTTTACTTCTTCCTATTACAACACAAGCTTTGAAAGCTCATTGCTTCCGCTACCCTTTCATGTGGTTTCCAGGAAACTTTTTTTATTACGACAGGGAGCTGGCACTATTTTACTTTTCCCTTCTTGCAGCCCAATAAAGCATAGCCTTCTGATTGAAGGGTGGTAACAGAACCTTGGAAATCAGGGAATTCTCAGGAAACTTTTTAATTCTGGAAATATCAGGGAATTCTCATAAAAATTTTCAAGTTTTAGGGAAATTTTTCTATTTTGGATTTCTTAAACAGTAGGTTTAGGTTCTTGTGATCACTACTAACTTGCACTTAAGTTAGGGTGGCTAACTCATAATCCGGAAAGTCTTAATTCCCGCGATATCTGGATTAAATTGTGTGTATTGTTTGTTTTTTAGGTAATTGTAAAATCAGGGAAATTTTTGTGAAAGTATCAGGGAAATCATAGAAATATCAGTGACCTTTTTTCTAGGATTTTGTAACCACCCTGTAATCAAGTTGTCATAAGGTAAAAAAAATTACTAACGAAGGCCAGAAACGCACAATTTGTCACATGATTAAAATCCATAAAAGTTCCAGCTTAGCATAGTGGCAGTCAGGCACTTACAAAACACCAACACGGTGGAGGTGTCCCTGAAGATAGTCATAACCAGTTATTGATCTGAATTAGCAGAAAGTCTTTTTATAGAGGTTCATAGTGAGAGGGTTTTTTAATAGGCTACATCAGGATTTCTTTGCGACGTCTACAGTCCGGAGGATTTATGGTTTCCAGGAAACGCAGTGAGTGTCACTGTTTTAGACCTACCTTGTTTGAGTTTCTGCTTGGTTAATTACAATTGATTTCTAAACCCAAATAGGACAGGGGGAAAAAGCAGTGACTCTCACTTCAGTTTTCTGAAAAACCACATGATGGAGTTTTGAAAGATTCATACAAATGTTACATATATCTAACAAAATGTTACTTTGAACTTAAAAATGTTTTTTTTTTTTTTTTTGGTGTTTTAAGTTTTATTGTTGCATGATTATATGTAAGGTTAAATTTTGTTGTTTTCATTACCATAGTAAAGGTACCATAAGTATTTTTTTTTTCATTAGCGACAATTGGACTCAAAGAAACAAGAAGAAATTTTTACAAAGTCTTCTCATTTAATGGTCGGTCTCCGCAGTCTTCCTGTACCAGTAATTGCAGTTGTCAATGGTAATTAAAAATCAACTGCTAATTTTACGTGTTATTTCGTTTTTAGTTCATAATTATTGCTCTTAAATCTCTTGTGAAACTAGCAATGTGATAGTGATAAAAATGTTTCAATAAATCAAAATGTTCAATAAATATTGATACTTAAGATAATCTTATATTCTTTGGTGTTGAGATAATAAAATCTTCAAAAGAGATTCAATATAAAAATAATCAGAAACTATACTGAATATTCTCTTTTAATTGTTCAGCAGTTTGACGATAAAAATTAGACAATTAATTTGTGCCTTATTTTTGTTGTGGTTTGTACTATCTTCTATCTTGAAATAACTTAATTCTGTTAACACAAACGCAAATTGGATTTTTTTAAAAAAAAATTAACTCTGGAATTGAGGACACCTTCAACACCTTAAAAATTGTTTCCACTTGAGCACATAGGAATTTATAAAGAGAATTCATTATAAAGTGAATTATAAAGAATTACCAATTTCTATAATTAATCTGCAATACAGAAGAATTTTTTTTTTTTTTTGAATATTAGATGTTTCTGTGCTCATAAACAAATATTGATTTTTGCTGGGATATGAATAAAGACTGAATTAATCCTAACACAACATGTGCAGAAAAGTGACAGATCTTCTACGTTAAATTATCTCACTTTTTTCCTGTGTGCAGTGCCATATTAATATTTCAGGTGTTTTGTATCCCTAGCAACATAAAATTAAAACTTTTGTTTCTGTTCAAATTCATGGATCTTATTTTTATTTATCTACATAAGTATAAAAATTTTGGAAATGAAGCCTATTTTTTTATAAATTGTAATATTTGTTTCTAATATTTTATCACATAAAGATGTTATAGTTAATGGGCTTGGTTCAGGTGACATAGTTCCTTCCAGCTTTCATTCTATTCTTTTCTTTGATCGATGCTCCGATTGGTACTCTGTTCCTATGTGACATTGATTCACCAATCGAGACTAAATAATAAATTATTTATTTTGATTGATCTTTTCTATTACCACACAAGACCTGAAATACAGCATTTGTAAGAATTGAATGTTCTTTTAGGTTTAGCAACAGCTGCTGGTTGTCAACTTGTAGCATCATGTGATATTACTATTGCCAGTTCCAAATCTCAATTTTCAACTCCTGGGTAATGTACCTTAGAATAGAATATTACTTTTCTTAGCTTATAGCTACTTACTAAAAAATACTCTATGAACTCCCTTTTAGTAATATTCATTGTCAGCACAATATTTTAAATGTATATATTTGTTAAGCTGCATAATATTGTTTAGTGTATAAAAATATAATCATATTATATGATCCATATTATTTTGATTAAGTTAATAAATGTTTTTTTTTCCTCTCAAAATTGTCCCACAACACCAAACTTATAGGTTTGAATTATCAACAAATAATTCATTGAGTTTATCATTTGAGTTTATATTATATGTTATTTTGGTCTGGGACTTATTTTTCTTATTTAATAAAAATATTACAGTAGCTGAAATAACTTATGCTACTTGAATAAGTAAAAGAAGTTTGTTTTTAATATTTTTTAGGATTATAAAAATCATTACTTTTCCACTATAAAATGAAAACTATATTGTTTTAGCAATATTTATTTTTGACAAACTATAAAGTTCATAAATTTCTTTTAAAATGTTATTTATATATAAAATGCTTTTGTTAAATCTTATTTTTATCAAGCATGTCGCTGTGTCCCAATTACATCTTAAGCAGCATTCACAGTTAAAAGTAAATGTTAAAATAAATTCGAATTATTTCAGCGCTTCTGTTGGACTTTTTTGTTCGACACCTGGTGTGGCTGTGTCTAGAAATGTCCCTTTAAAAATGGCTTCATACATGCTTCTAACAGGAAATAATTTAAATGCAACTGGTAATAAACTATGTTATTTTCCTAACGATTACAGCACAAGCTTGTTTTCCCCACCATCCATACTAAAACCGACCTTAAGTTTGCAGCAGAGAAATGTACTGTGCGAAGGAAACTGGGTAAACAACGGAGCTGGCGCCGAAATTTTGCCTGCTCTGATTGGTTGCTCCTTTGACCCTGATATTCGTGCGCCCTGTTACGTCAAAATCGAAGGAAAAAATAATTAAAAATTACACTCTAACTGAAGCTAAACTAATAAAAATAATAAATTTATGTCTTGAAATAACAAATAAAATTGTTTATTGAATGTGAAACACCTTTTTTTTATTCGATTCTCGCACTTAAAAATGAGAACTATTTACCCTTTTTCTCGTATAACTTTTGTATGCTGAACTTAATGTCGGTTTTACTGTTGTGCAGTTTTCCAGGAAAAGATGTGAGTGCCGGTATTCTAAGCCTACTTTGTTTGAGGATGTGCTGTAAGATAAATCCCAACTTCTCTCCAAACCCATGTAGGGTGGGGGAAATACAAAAAGAGCGCGTCTCAGGCTGTTTCCTGGAAAACAACATGAGGTGTTAAGGGTGGCCAAGCTTGTGTTGTAATCATAATGTCTATAGGTGAAACTTTTCAATTTTGTTGTAGTAAATGTTTCATTTTCAAATACTTCTAACTTTTAAACTGTACGAAACATTTTTATCTAAACCTTTAGATTGCTAATCCCGCCAAAACTTTTATTGATCTCTTCTTTTTGTGTAAATTCATAGAAAAGATTTGCAAGTTTTGAAAGCAAGATTTAATTTAATTTCATTGTATTCTAAATATACGATTCTGATTATTTAGGATGAAAAAATTCATTCTCTTCTATATGCAGTTCACATGGCAAAATTATGATTGTTATTAGTTTGTTTTTTTACCCTTTGTATGTTGGTTGTTGTATTTGAGTAGTATTTAGAAATACCTTATTGAATTGAATTGTTAAATGTACACAGAATCTCGTTTGTAAGAAGAGTTTTCATTTATTATCTTTATCTTGTAAAAAAAAATTGGAAAGAAAATCATATATGTAAATATTCTTTGGAGACGTGGCTGTACTTTTTTCCTCATCATTTAACTCTGAAATACATATTGTAAAACGCAATATTTTTTTAAACATTTAGAAGCTCTTCAGTGTGGATTAGTCAGCAAAATTGCCGAAGAAGATGAGCTTGATGTTGAAGTAAGAACGCTTTGTTTTGATTTTGATTTTATTAATTTTTAAAGGCTCTGAGTGGGTCACACACATGGAAAACAAAGGTTTTTGCCGTCCTTAACAATTCATATCTTTTAAGATTTTTTTAAAGAAAAAAAAGGATTTTTAAGTTATTATACTTCAAATTGCATTTTTTTGTACTCAATTAGGGAGCTTAATATTAGGCATGCATTTTTTAAAATGAAAAATATAAATAAAATACAAAAAATAGTAAAAAATATGTCAAGTTCTTTTTTACTTAACTATTTGATTGTGCTTAAATCTGTAGCTTTTTTAAAAAAGTAGAAGAGATTTTATTTTCTAAAAAGAGTTTATACATACTAAAAATTTTAACAAAACAATTGTAACAGTTATATTCCTTGAATAATTGTAACTATAATTCAGAACAGTGTCCTGTTTTATTTTTTTTATTTAGTTCATTGTTATTCTAATCAAACACTTAAAACAAAAATATAACCCTTAAAAATTTTATGTCCGAAATTTTCATTAAATGACGTATTACAAATGCATAGTTAATTGACCCAAATATTTATATTCTGTTATCTTTGCAGGTTGAAAAAGTTTTGAACTCATTGCTCTGTAAAAGCAGATCAGTACTAGCTTTAGGAAAGAAATTATTTTATGATCAACTTGATGAAAGTATTGAGGAAGCTTATAGGTATTTTTTTTATCCTTTGGAACGACATTAGTTATTGAGACAAAACCTCAATATTTGTAATGCTAACAAAATCAACTGTGTTCAAATGTATATGAGTTTATGACTTTTTTCAATCAATAAGTTAATTTAAATAATTAAGAATTTCTGCAGCTGAAAAACACAAAATAGTTAAGAGGGAATAGGAGCAGTAGACGATTCTCCAAACTGAAGTCCTATATCTGTGTTAAACCAATATAAAAAAAATAACTTTCTAAGCCAAATAACTCAGTAATGAATATTTTTACAGGTGTTTTTTATATGGTAATTGTATCTAACGGTAAACTTCCCTTGAAAATACAATAAAAAAATATAAGAACCTATTTTAAAAAAAAGCTATAAGGAAGTTTATGTCAGCTACATTTATTATACTAAAGACGTCCATATTAGTATCAATACAGCCACAGTTATTTGACTATGAAAATTATTATTTTTAACAATGGATTAACACAGAGAGGAATTTGATTTGGAAACCAGGCTAATGCTCCAAGCCCTCTTGTTCCCTTGGGAAATAAAACTTTGCATTACTTTTTCAAATACTTATTTAAAATGTGTCATAAACCTAAAACCCAGATAAAATGTTGAATACTTTTCTGTTGAACATGATTTCTTAGTTGATGAAATAGATATTTATTGGTTCATAAGAATTACAATTTTAGTTTTCTGTTTAGTTTATTAATATAATTATATTTAATATTATTATTATTTTATTTAAAAAATTATTATCTGTTTTAGAATGGCAACAAATACAATGGTAGAGAATTTGAAATTTGAAGATACAAAAGAAGGTATCTCAGCATTTTTTGAAAAACGTACACCCATTTGGTCACACAAATAATATGCATTAGTTTTGTAAGTTGTTTAAGTTTTTTTGTTGTTATACTGATTTACATAATTGTTAATGTTTAATATGATTATTTTATTAAATTATCTAAGCATATAAAACTCATGTAGTGTGCCCATATTTCTTAACATTGTTAACTTTGTGTTGGCAGCAGTCAAGTTAATTTAAATTTTACTAATTTCAGTATCTACCTGGTTTTCTACCTAGTTCTACCAAGTGTGGTATATCAAATTGAAACAAAAAATTGAGGGTAATTTATATTACAAGTTTCATTAAAAAATTCTAATTCTGCAGTACATTCAAAATTTTAAAAACTACAAAAATGGTATCTATTTGAATATACATTAAAATTTAAATAATTTCTACAGTTACCACATTATTGAATGCAGATAAACTTATTTATTTAAAATAATATTAATTATAAAAAGTTTTCCAATGTTTCTTAAATTGATTTATATTGACGTCAGAATAGATTTCAGAAGAGAAATTTCTTTTAAGTACTTTATTAAGTACGATGGTTTTACATTTTAGAGTATATAATTTCACATGCGTTTAACACCATCAGAAAAATATTATCACAGGAAGAAGTGAAACTCATGAGAATGATAGAAATGATCATAGGGGTGCCTCCTTGTTTGTGTATAGATTGTTCTAATTAATGAAATCTCTCAAATTCTTGGATGATCCTAAAGAAACATTATTTCAGATTGAAGTTATATAAGAGAAGGTACACAGTCTATTTTGCATTTTTTAATTAAAAATTTACTGTGAAAACTAATAGCAATAGTTTTTGAATTAAACAGCTAATTTTTTTTACCGTTTCAGAGGGTTGGGTTGAAAATTTATTTATAACTAGCTCATCAGGAATAGGCTAAATATCAACATTATCTTCTTATATGAAATTTTTATCTGAAACTGAATCATTTATATTTTTTGAGAGACAGAGAGACTTGGTCCATTGTAGAATTAATCTAATTTATGTTTTTAAAATGTTTTTTTTATTATGAAGGTTGAAGTGAGTACATAGTTAAGAATGGGTTAACAAGTTTTGAAATGACTGGCACACCTTTATTTCAAATAAAATAACTGCAATCCTTTTTACACGCTTTATTAATAATAATAAAACCATTCTTCAAACAAAGCTTCATTATCACTATATTATAATCATGCAATTGATATCCAGTACATACTACCAAGCGCAAACTGTCCGTTGTCAAGTTGCTTCAGGAACTTTTCTATTTTCTTGCATGCAAAAATCTCATTGAGAATACTTTCTAAACAGGTAAAATATTAGCTGGAAAATGCATGCTTCAAAGGTAATGAAAATGAGTGAAATTTGACACCACATTCATATAGAGTTAAAACACAAGAAGCCAATTAAACTTGGGTAATTGAATTGTTGACATCAATAAAAACATGAGCACCAAAAAGTCGGTTTGTATGCATTGACATTTATATTTAGGTTTTGTATATGGGCTAGAATTAAACTTGAAATCAGTTGAAGCATTGTTTCCTCAGAAAAAACTAGTTTGTCCATTGGATATAGGCAATTTTATTAAAGTTTTTAATACCAGGTAAGCACTGTCAAAATTAGTTTTTACCAAACCCATAAGCTACTAGTTACTGCTAATTTTAACTAACTAAATCTGGTTTTTTTTTTTACTAATTATGAGTTTAAAAAAAACCTATGAACTAAATACTTTATCTAGAAGTTGCAATGCTTTAGAAGTTTTTGCCGATGGCTGAGTAATTTTTTAGCGATGACTTTACAAATAAATGGTGCTTATGTTGTTATCGTTGTCAATAATTCAACTGATTGTTGTACCATTATTATGTTACATTTTATGAAAAGTTAGCAGTACAATAAATGAGGTAAAATAGTTTTCAAACTTTTAAGACACGGTATTTGCAGCTGCCTTTTACTGTGGCAGGATTGCAGGTAAACATCACATTGTGTCAGTATGAATCAAGGATATTCAAAAGCATTGTGCACACAGGCAGTTTGTTTCAAAAAAGACACCAAGCCCAAAATCGTGGTTATATCTTAGTTTAAAAATTTATTTTAGAAATTGTGCAGAAAGATAAAAAATGTGTGTGATGATACGAATTTTGTTTTGGATAAAAAAAATTCTATCCATGTAAATATTCTCTTTTTCTTAAATGTTAATTTCTTTTTCCATTTTGTGAAATTAATTTTCTCTTATCACATTTCCTGATTTTTTAATAGTTACTATAAAACTTTTTTATTATATATTTACAAATATAACCAGAGTTTAGGGCACCCCTTAACTCTTTGTTTTAACAAAATTATTATTTTTCATTATTCAGGTGTGTTTAGAAAGTACAATTTGAAAGGGGGTTTATAAAATTTTCTTCATATTTAAATTTATGGAAATATATTGTTAACTTACATGAACATAATATTAAACTTGTTTTGTTATACTGGTAGCTCTGAATCAAATTATTGCTTAAAATGAGGCTTATTTCATCAACAACAAAATACAAATAATGAACCATAAGTCTCAATTGCACAGATTGAGTTAATTATTCTTATACTTGGGTGTCATGTAATTTTTTGTTGTTTTAATTTATATTGATTAGAATCTTTTTTAAAAAAATGTATTGATATTTAGGTTGCTTAATTTTCAACCACTTAAAGCAACTAAATTTATTTTGATTAATTATAGAAATAATATTGGATACCAAAATATATTGTCTTCTGGGGTTTTACGCTGCAATTAAATATTTTTTTTTCACAATTAAATAATATTCTTTTAAAATAATAGTTAAAAAATTATGTTAAATAGGTTGTTTAATTAAAAACATAAATGGAATGTATGCATTTAAAAATCTTACTATAGAATTTTATAAATATTTTAACATATTTTGCTCTTTTTATAATGTACTAAAGGTATTTATCTTTTAATGAATTAACCTCAAATAAAGTAGTTTTAAAAATTATAATTTAATTCTATGCTCTTAATTTTATCTAAACAATGAGCTCTATACCAATTGCTGAATATCTACAAAATTAATCTTTACAGCAACTTCCTTTATTGTACATCTTTTCCTGTTTATTAAACTCTAAAATTACAAGCCATGACAAAATGGTTCTACGAGTACTCATAACAGCTTCTATTTTACAAATATTGTGCTACTACACTAAAATATTTACAGGAAATATACAGTTTTACACATCAGATACATTCATAGATAACAATCAATTTACAAACATTGAATTAGAGTTGGACACATCATTTAGTTGTTTTACTACTGGTTGAGAAAAATTTGTTCAGTGAGTTTGTACCTGCAACCCACCACAAAATACTACAGCCAAGCCAAAGGTAATTGCTTTAAAATTACTGCATTTAACTTTTTTACATTTAATGCCTAATTTGTTGCACATTTCTTCACATATAAGATTTCAGTAACTTAATATTGCTTTTTACATTTAATTTTTTATAACTTGTGTCCAACTATAAAATTTAGCTCTATCTTTGTATCACATATAATCAGTAACTGGATTTTTCTGTTACTATGACTATCATAAAAATATCAATTATTTCCATTAAAGGTTAACAAACATTTTTTTTTGCCAAATTAACTCATTAAAAATTCATTTATAAATTTTTAGTTTCTTTTTATCTATAAAACGTTTCGATGATCTTCAAAGAAATCTCCTTTTTCAATTCTTAAATATAGGTTATTACACTTTGTGTAGAATTTTTACATACTTCACTGATGTAATGTTGCAATGACATGGTTAGTTTGGTTTTATTTTAGAGCAATATGAGTTGTTTTGTACTAAATTAATAGGAACCCTTGCTTAAACAAAATAGATTGAAGTAATAAATACATAATGGATTGATGAGAAACTTATAAAATCACATATGTTATCAGTGTAAAAATATTAATAAAATTTTTTAAGTGATGCATTCAGTTTCAAAAATTTGTTTTTATACCAATAAAAATTGTTTAGGGATATTATTGAAAATAATTTAAACCACACAAAATTGTTTAAACAAAACAAAAAATGCAAGCTATTATTTGGTGATGCAATTTAAGCTATTTCTTTGAGTTTCAAATTTAATTACATCATATTTTAAAATGCCTGTGCAGATTTCTAAAGTTTTCGAGCATTATATTGGTGTATTACTAGCTCTTCATCATGAATATAACACCAAGTTTAATAATACTCATATGAATCATTGCTAATAAAATAAAGTCCTACCATTAATGCTTCTAAAAATTACTTTTCCCACTTTTCTCCCCTTCAATACACTTTATTTACATAGCTATAGTGTCATTTTTTGGGATTAGCATAGCATGATTACTTCTGGCTCAGCTTGTAGATGAGATAGTATTCAAACTCTAGTGGCGATATAGTGTTGACATTTATCAAGGACTAGACACAGATAACCTCACCATGGAGAGACACTTTTTAACATTAACAATTGGGCTTTCATTTATTTCCTGCCAGTCACATAACTGGTCGAATGGATGCAAAGGAGCTCCAGTATTAAAAACACTTATTTGATTCTTTGCTGTATCAATAAAACTAAAAAAAATCTTAAATTACTATAGACGGTAATAAGAAGACATTGAATCTATTTTATTTCTTACATTTAATTTTAGGCATTCAAAATATCTCGAGCCACTTTTTATTTATTTGGATGAGTATTTTTTTTTATTTTTTGCTTAATTTTTTCAGAAACTTTTTAAGAAAAATGCATTTTGTTTTTCAAATAAATTATTGTTGGAGTGTTAACCAATTTTTGTTAATTGTCTTTTTAAGACATCTTTTGTAACAAGTGTATGGTTTTATTACCATAAATATCATTTAATAGAGTTAAAAGATTTATTTTTATAAGGCTTTTTGTATATTTATTGGCTTATTTTTTTATAAGGTTTGCTGAGAACATCAAAAACATTGCTAAAATATGTGTGATATAGAAATTCGTTTTAAGTACAATAAATCAAAGTTTCGTAATTATTGTGTAGTTAATTTTATAAAGTAGATTTTTTAATGCAAAAACGAACTATTAACAAGTTGTTTTAACAATTTAATAACAGCAACTTTTTTTTAAAAACCAAATTGGACTTTTCTAGTAACACACTTAAATGATTATAAAACATAATACTGCTCAATAAAAAGGTAGATAATGTTTCAGTTATAAAATTTATATTTTGCTTTTATATCTATAATTTTCACCCCTTATGTCGTTATATATTTTTTTGTGTTGTGCAATATAAATGTGCTTTATTAATATTTTTGCTGTTGTGTTTCGTTAGTAAAGCAAAATGGAATACTTTAGTTGTTTATTGTGATAATAGTCGTACTTAAACAATATCATTTTTCTTATGAATCGCAATTAATTATATTGCGACAATACGTTTCAAGTGTGTTACACTTATATACTTTTCAACATCTTATGAAAATATATCCTGTTATATATAATTTATATACTTATGAACTTATCAGGAATGTCCATGCATATAATTATTATAGTACACAACCATTTGAAATAAATGTACATTTCTCAACATGTTTTTTACATGTTTATTAATTTGTTATACATTACTTTTTGATATGCTTTGAAAAGTGTGTGCACTGAATTCAATCAAAACTGAGCGCTTAAAGCGAAAATTAACAAATAACCTTACGCAACGAAGTTTCGTTTAACGCTGTGGCTGAGCTCACGTCCGCTTATAGTAAAAAAAAAAGTGAAAAAATGGGTTTCATTCACCATTTTACTTTTTTTTTCCTTAATAACTTTCATATCATTGTTTTATATTATCATTAAACATTTGCTCACCAAAATAAGCATATATATTTAAAGTATTATGTAGTTATAAATTGCATTCATATTGTAAAGTGTTTCATAAAAAAAAACTAAATTGAGAGGATGTTAAAAAAGATCAAATCGAGATCAATTTTTGTTATGACGGACGTATCAATTTGGCTATGACGTATTTGAATACGTTGATGCGTTAGGAGCACTGCACTTAATATGGTTAATGTAGATGAGCTAGGGACAAGATCTAGGATATGATCACCCATGTTCGAAGTTTATTTGCACTTACACTCTTAAAACGAACGATTTTAACTCAGTCTGATTGATTTTCACTCCTCCAGTCTGGAAAATGCACTTCTCCTTTTGGAGTGGATCCTTTGTGTGTTAAACCTCCGACAGGATCACTCCAAACGAGTGATTTTAACTCAGTCTGAGATAATATTCACTCCTTTCCAGTGTCGAAAATGCACTTCTCCAACTGGAGTGGAATTCCCTCTTTTGTTTTAAGAGTGTACGAACTTTAAAAACGAGGACTTGTACTCTTGACCATTTCGTGGTCGAATTGAAATAGTAGTACTAAGATAATCAGGTTTAGTCATTAACTTAGTTTGTTGGTTAAGAAAGGAGTTGTGAATTGATAGTACGAAGATAGCCAAGTGCGGTTTTGTTTATATAAACTATTGCGTTTTAAACTGGCCTAAAATTGCGCCAAATTTTAGTCATGGTTTCTGAAACCCATTTATGGACGTGTAGACAGCCACCGCATCCCCCTATAACGCTTACTACGCATACATACTATCATTAAGAAATAGTTTTCCTGACGTTGGAGACGAACCCCAAGAGTAACTTCCAACAAGAGCGACCTCAAAAACCATTGATTTGCACCAAGCTACACACACCAAGTTGTTAAGTATTCTGTTATTGCTCTACCGGTCGAGTGCCTTTAGAATGGTCCAGAACTACTTGGCACATCTGCAATGATTTCCATTGGTGACACCACCATGCTGGGTTCCGTATTGCGTCTTTTCATTTTCCCTTTGCTCTTCTTTAACATAGTGGCCTTGTTGAGAAAACAGACATTCAGTACATTACACAAATATAGCCAAACCCCGCTATAGTGAGCCTCTAACCAGAGCCTTCTACAGTAAAAATATCTACCCAGTTCGAACATAACCATTGCGTGAGGACGTGCAGTTAGTTAAGTTGGGAAGCCAATTACATCAGTTTGCAATTGCTTAGCGTCATTTATATTAATGGCGATTAGGTATAGCTCCTAATGACGTTCCAGTTTGCCAATGTCTGGCGTCATGTAAATTCTGATTGGTCAGCTGACATCTGCCTAATTTTTTGATGAATTAGAAAGACATCTATTTTAGATGGCTATGCTTCAGTAATAAAAGTTATTTGCAAGCGAAAGCTTATTGTTTTATGTCTGCAAATTGAAAGCCCATGAATTATTTGTAAACAAGCATCCCTTTATCGCAGTAAATCAATGATTTCCGGGGAAATCATGAATTTCTAAGTGGGATATTTTTAGACAAAAAGATATCAGTTTAGGAAAATCAACCATACAGATTTGTGCGTTTTTCACATCGAACTCACGAACCTTTAAAATACAGACGGCTATATCCTATACTTATGGTTTTTCATAAGTTAATCGATGACATGGTTCACTATAGCGAGATTTGCATGTACCTTCATTCTGCAATTTCATGTCATTCCTCTCTTTTGGTGTGATCTCAGTAACGCATCTTTAGAACTATTTTCTCTAATTTAATTCATTTTTATACCTAAATATTTGTTACAAAAAGAAGTTGTATGGCCATACTTCTAAATATATTAACATTCTTAGTGTCTTAATTCTAACTCGTTAATCAATGTTTCTAAATTGTCTTCATGTATTTTAGGCTTGTAAAGTTAAAAAATTAAACAAAAAACTATGTATTTTTAATTTTTAAGGTAAAAAATTTCTTGTATATAACAGTAAGTAAAGCTGTAATTATTTATTTTTAGAGTTGGTTCAAGCAAAACTAATTATAAAATAATAAACCATACAATATTTTTTATGCGTGCTCAAGTTATATACTAGCATATAAACGTTACTAGCACAACGTAATCAATTATAGGGGAAACACTTCATACACAGTCACTTTTCAAAGAACTTTTACACATTGTACACTCAACAACTGAAGTGCATATAAAATTTTTGCTCTCCATTTTTATCTAGAGATTGAACAAAGTAAAAGTGAAAGGATGTATGCATGAATAGTGAATGGTTGTTTAAATGCGAAATATAGACTGACTCGAAACCTCAAAAAATTGGTTTGCCCCTGAAAAGCCTCACAGTGGTCCAGTTACCTCTAATTCAGGATCAAATGTCGGAAAACTGAAGTACCTATTATTTACTTATGGAATAATGGTAGTACAGCTGAATAGAAGCTAAATTTTTTTAAAAAAAAATGGATAGAAAATACATATTGAGTTCAAAATTAATTCCTTTCCTTATTCGTGTCGTACAGTTTTAAGCTTTCAAAAACAACCTAATAGGCCTATGTGGTTTTTTTTAAAGTATCACCTAATTTGTTGTTTCGAATAATTTAAACTTTTTAATTAAATGGTCAAAAATGATTAAAATATTAACTGTTAAAAAAACGCTATTTTATCGCGAATCGATCCTTCTGAACCGAATGGACTTTTAGCAAATCAAACTAAGTTAAAAAAAAAATACTTAAGTGTTTTCTTTATCTAGGGATTTGGTATATCTAGACCACTGAGATCCATTGAGATATTAGTTTTCCGCGCTTTATATATCCCCTGGCATTGACTCTGCAACTGGATAAACTGCTATTCTGCGGCAAGAGATCGATGAAAACCAGACCAGAACGTGTATGGTATTTCGTTTACAAACAGCTAATGTCGTGAAGAAATTCTTCGCTACAGATAGGATTTTTTGTTACCATTTAACCTTACAAGCACTCATCAATCAACTAAATTACCACCTAGAATCTGGCAATGGTTGCCTTTTGTTCTTTTTGTGCAATCTATCCAGTTACAGAGCATTTACATGGCTGGCCTTATTAGGGAGTCCCTGTCAAGACTACTTTCAGCAAGTTCTCTTGGCCGAGGATGGTCACTCGTCTGTGGTTGATTTTTCGCTGCTTCCCGGCCCCAACACTGGTTCCGTGTTCCGCCGTTTCATTTTAATTTTGCGGAGCATCGTAGCCTGTAAAAGGGGGGTTCGGCTTTAATAGCACCAATAACAATGGGCGTCGCGACTTTACAGTGTCTCATGCTGCGACACGCATAAAAGGTGGACATCAAGTACAAATAAGATATTTCATGCTTCATTCTTAAATCGAATTTGTGCGAGGAACATTGACAGTCAATTAGCAATTCGTCAGCGGGAATTTTGATAAATTTGGCTTTTTCTTTATCCTTTATCTTATACTTTTTTTTATTTTGGTATCGCGTAATGTATCTATGAATATTGTTCGTCTTTTTGACTTATATGGGGAAAACGCAGTTTTTACTTGAATATAACTTTAATAAGGAACCTTTAAAGTATCAGTCAGCATTATATGGATTGTTATATCACATAATACACCCTCTTGTCCCCAACCTCATCCTAAGAGTAATATATACTCATTTGTTTTTTCTTAAATTTTCCTGTATTTTTAGAAATGCTATTCCAATATTATTTCCTTATTTATTAGTTGATGTACATACCTTAACTAACTTTAGTCTGGTTTTTATCTAGTATATTACCCGGAAACATTTTTTTAAGTCGGAATTCTGCGACACAGTCTGGCGAAAAGAGCTATTAGCGCACACACAATTCTGGCATCATATTGTCATCACTTTGAACCACGTATGGCGATTTGACATGCACCTGTCTTCTATGCATATAGCTCGGATTGAATAGTCTTTGGACTAAACTCACAACTTGGGGCTCTACAAGTGTCTTTATACTGATGTTAGCTAGCAAAAGAAAATTGAAAAAAAATGTATAAACAAATCAAAACCAGTGATATTATGAAAGATGTAAAAAAAAACCTTATGTGGCTTTTTATGTATTAGAATGTCGTTTGTAAATTCGCATTGGCCGATAGACTCCATGCAAATGAATTTGTATTTACTTTCATTTCAATTTCAAGTATATACAGGATCTGTGCACTGACTGATTACTTTTCAAATTCCAAAAGATGAAGATGTAATTTTTTTAATGAAAATTAAGACTTGGTTTCAAATTCCTTAACTAAATGACCATAAAATATTTAAACTATTATTAATTTAACGGACTACTTTTTTCAAATCTTTTTACTTTTGTATTACTTTTTTTAAAATTATAAAGTTTGAAGAAGTTTTTCAAAAAATTATTAAATATTTATGTGCTCAGTGCAGTAAAAAAAATAATATATTAGTGGAATCATGCAAAATATCACTATACATTCAAATCATGCAACAGCATCATTCCGATGATCATATTCAGGGTGGTTACAAAGTAAGTATCCCAATCTATAAAATGGGATGACCTATCCATATATGGTTAAATTAATTCCGAATGAACTATGTTTCACATGCTTTCCATCGCATCACATTTACGGTTACAGCCGCTATCTCCAATGGTAATCCAAAATTTCTTTAACGCAATAACTGAAGCCTCATACACAAAAACCATAGAGTTAAAATGAAGAATATGTCCTTTATTTACTTATTTTTTAAAATCAATCATCAAGTTTTCATGTGTATTTAAAAGCTTTTTTACATTTTCTGATTCAGCTTTTTTGTATAATTTTTTTAAAACTTATTTTAATGCTAATTATGGTGTTTGAGTATAGACAACACAACGTTTAAAAAAATGTTGGTCAACATTGAAATTTGTATATGATTTTCAAGCGCGCCTTCAGAACCACGATAAGTCTTCACTCATGTTCGGAGTGTTGGCTGTTCCGAATTAAAAGGACGGAACCTGTGCTGATACTTGAAAAGTATAAGAAGATTATGTTCTTTTTTTGGAACAGCTGACACTCCGAACAGGACGGAAAGTGTGACGTAGACATACTCTGTGATGTGGTATAACTTAAAACATTTGTTTCAGCCCAAATTTTTGAATATGCACACACCAAATTTCAACTACTCGTAATACTTTAAACTTGTAGGTATCTACAATGTTGAGATACGTACTTTGAAACAACCCAGTACTTTTTATTAAATAATTTCTTTTTCATTAAAATAAGAATATCAAATTTTGAAGGCATTTGGACAAGGATATTAAATAAAAATTTTACTTCCAAAAATATTATGCTAATAATACATTGTGATAGAAATTGATGAAAATTTCCACAAATATACTCAGATTTTTTTTAATCGTATTTTTACTAGTAAAGTTATATTTAAAAAAAAAATTTTCGTTAGTTTGCGACTTATATGGTAGATTGTAGCCCTAACATTGCTCCCTTATAATTTTTTTTTAATAAAAAATATTTTTTTAGCTTTTATTTTTTATCACCGAAAACAATCATTTATGCTTTGTGTTAACGAATTCCTCAATCCAATATTATCTATTATGTCAATGATGTGTGTGTGTGTGTTTTTTAACTGATGCGTTAAATTACTTTAGCTATTTTTAAAAATTTAGAATTTTTTAAAAAAAAAGTTTAATCTTTCAAAGGCAAAATTTATTGCAGGCCTACTACTCGTTTTGTTCAACCAATCTAGCTGGTATTTTAGGATTTAGTTATTTAAAGTATGGCCTGTGAAAATGACGTAAAAGGCATTATTCCAAGTCTCACAGTTACACTGAAATGTGATATTTGAATAGTGTTTGTTACCCAGAAGTATTTTTTAATATTTTTTTACTGTAACAGCAGCTGTTTACCATGATTTTCCATCATTCTTGAAGCCATATCCCCAAATAAGTACATAAAATTTCAGCTTGATCAGTTAACAGAATGGTCGCTAGGAATGCATATGCAAGCAAAGTTTCTTTGTAACTACTTTGTATGTCTCTAGTCTAAACACTATTTTTGATAACTAGCTAGACCTAAATTACATTTTGTTTTCTATGCCTAAATGCGTTTTCTATGCGTAGCTGCGTTTTTATGCCTATTTGCTGCGTTTTTTTAGGCCTATAGATGCGTTTTTATACCTAGATGAGTTTTTTGTGCCTAAATGCGCCTTCTAATTAAAGCAAACACCTTATGCTCTTATGCGATACTTTTTATACAAAACATCAATAATATGTAAACCAAAATATCTTACCAATGCACAACCAGTTTATTAATAACCATTTTAATGAGAGAATATATTATATGCAGATAGTTGTGAGTTTGCAAGAAATAAACATACACTCATGCATACGTGGCACACCACTCACACTAATGGAAAACGACATTGATAAGTGTGGCAAAGATTAAGAAACTTACTTTTAGTGCGGACCTGAGAACAACTACTTCCCCTGGACTCTGTATCCAAGGCTCTCCGTCCACTTGAACTGGCATGTCGTCCTTTAGTTTAATTCGTAACTAGAATAGAAGAGCAAAATAGAATGCTTTATTAAATTAACATGTAACTGATTGCATGTTAATTTAATAGACAGGATTACTGAGTAGACGCCTTGAAACCAAGCTAGCATTAGCATTACCTATTTCCAAGGGATCTTAAAATCCAGTTTGAGCAATCTATAAGACATGCTGACACAAATGTTAAGGAAAGGAAGAGTTTTATTCCAATTTCTTCAAACTGAGTCAGTTTGATGTTCAGCGAATACTCATTGACTATTAGTTACGAAATGATATGAAACACAAAAGTTTGAACAATAGTTTTGTTTACTCCTAATAAAAGCTGGTTTTTCTAGTAATGCAGTCTCGATCCGGTCCTGGTTTCAAAGCATATTTCCCGAATCAATATCCAAGAGTTTTGTGCGCCAAGGTTTAAAACAGCTGCTAATGCGTGACCGTCTCTTTCTGTCATCGCTACAAATTTACACGCTACGTCCTTCAAAACTAAAACTTAGGGACACCTAAAATATGGGGCCCTCCTAGGCCCGGGCCTATCAAACCTTACGGTATATCAGCTCCGCAATCTTGTTTTCATTTTCCTCAAATTACTTTTGTTTTGGTATTCGAAAGTGAGTTTTCTAAGAATATTTTAGTTGTTATTTTTTTAAAATGCTAACTTCTTGCTATGATTTTGGTTGTTCCAATCATTTATTAAAGAAAAACTTGTCGAGAAAGAAAAGTTTATTTTCATCTATTTCTGCATTCTAATCGTAAATTAAAACCGAAACAATCAATGAAATCGTAGTACGAAAAGGAAATGAAACAACCAATGAAATCGCAGTACGGACTGCATGACATCGTAAGAAACATTCATAAGGTGCTGTACTCACGTGCCCCCCTTGTGCGATGCGTATGGCGCTCCTGAGCCCGCTCTGTATCTGCCCCATGTGCACCACCCCGGTCACCCCCACCACCTCCAGCATGCCGTCGTAGTGGGTGGGCTTCGAGAACTGGTCCTCCTTCTCCGGGCCCCAAGGGTTCGCGCCACTGCCCCAGCTAAATTGAGAAAATGTAACTGTATCACAGGGGGAGAAAAATTGTCGGAACAATAATAAATTGGTTAATTCAACAAAAAAAATTGGTTGATTCGACAAACGTTTGGTTGATTCATTCAACATAAATTTGGTTGGTTCAACAAAGGTTTGGTTGATACAACAAAAGTGTGGTTGATTCAACAAAATAGATTATTATCAAAATAGCGATAACAGAAATTTTATTGTCAGTACCATATTAACAATAATCACTTTATTAATTACAAGCAAGAAAAACATACGAATAAATACTTTAAAAAAATCATACTAGCTGCTTTAGGGAACATTCCCGTTCAAGCAGCCTAAAAATTTAAATTAAATAAAAGTTTATACCATAGTATAGATTATTTTGTTGAAATTATTTTGTTGGTTCAACCAAATGATTTTGTTGATTCAACAAAAGTTTTGTAGGTTTTATTTAACGATTTTTTTGGTTTAACAAATATTTAGACATTTCTACTCTAAATCCGTACCTCAAAATGTTAAGGATTATTATGCCTTCAACTGGTGGTAAATCTATAAGCTTGTTGTCCACTTCCAATTCGATATCTTTATGAAAATTTCTCCAAGTTGTGCGACTGACCATTTTCCTCAGCCCCATTTTTACATACACGCCTTTATTGTGAAATCTATTAAGAGGGGAAAAAATTTAAGTAAATATAAATAAAAAACGCTTTCCGAAATGTAACACATTCCACAAGTTTTTATAATAAAATATAGTTTGAAATGCAGAACCCTTTGACACTATTACATTTTGGAAATTACAAAATACTATTTTTATACATTTAAAAAGCATTCAAAATTTGTTAGAGAAACGTGTCTCGTGTTTACACATTAATTGGGTTATACAATTCATACCTGCTATTGAATTTATTTGGATTTTCCTCTCTAGCTTGATGAAAATCTAAACAAAGTGAAGCATCGATGCCTATGCCAAAATAATTATTCATCACAAAAATAGCCGTGTTGTCCTCTGAACTGGCTGAGTTAGCTCCTTTTTCTTCTTGTGCCTTTTCGTCAACGTGAAACACCACAGTCCATCTAAAAAATATAAATTTTGTGTTAAATATATTTTATTACTTTTTGTTTTTTAAATTATCAAATGCTGAAATGTGTTTTGCTATGTGCATGTAAAGTTTCTGATGTTAAATCGCCACACTTTCACGGTGTGGAGCAACAACAGCAAAATATTCCAGGCGCAATTTCGATTGAGTCAGGTAAAATAGAAAATATGTATAAAAAAGATTTAAAGAATTGTATAATTCTATGCTAACAAAAGCGTTAAAATGAAATATATCTAATAAATGACATGAAAAAAAATATATTTATTCAGTTCTGATACAAATTTTACCATCTATTAGTAATGCAAATTATTTCCTAGATGTAAAGTATGTTTATGAATGTCATTATTCTGGTGGAACTTTATATGCCGGGACAGAGTTTAAAAACAACAGAGATGCTATAGGGTTATTTGAGACTTCCATTTCCAAATGGGCGGGTTTTTTTGGAGACATGACCGCAAAGTGTTGGTCTGCTAAAGCGTGCTAAACCCAGTCACCTAATAACCAAACCTATGGTTGGTAAGAATTACAGGACGACTTTTGGATTCGGACTATCTTGTTCCTTTTATGAAAGAGTTTTACACACTTTAGTCTCAAGTTCATAAAAAAAGTTATTTCTTGAAATAAATTAAACCAAATTCCACTATGGAATTCCGTTTCCTCTTTTGCTTTCTCTGCAATAATTCGATATGCAAGGTAAAAACCGTTTTACAGAAATCTCTTCTGTTTGTCGATATGCTTATTAAGGTAGACGATTACCCAAAATTCTAAAAATTTGACTATTACTTTAATCTTTTTCAAATTTGGCATAATGATTTCAAATATAATGAACAATGCTATTTAGGCTACTTTTTATTTAAATATAATTGATTCATTTTAAAAGGGTTTTTTTAACTAAAAAATGGGGTTTACGCTAACACTTCTAGTATAAAAAGTTTTACATTAATTTACCTGAATTTTTTTTACAGATGCTATTTCAATGTATATCTGTGCTATAAGCCTCTAACATCTGTGTAAATATAGTAAGTTTTTTTCAAATGTCCAAATGTAAATTAATCATAAAAATCTTTTTTTGTGTGGTTAATTTATAATATTTTTCTAAATAACTTATTTTCTTGTAATTTGTATGTAACTCTGGAGGGTCATTGCATGCATAAGTTCAAAACGAAGAATTTAACACATAATTAATGTTTATAGGGGGGCAATTCAATGTGGTGGACTTGTTAGCGTAAACCTCTTTTTTAGTTTAAAAACACAGTTTAATATAAATAAATTATATTTAAATAAAAAAAAAATGCTTAAATAGCATTGCTCATTATATTTGAATTCACTATGCCAAGTTCGGAAAAGATTAAGTAATAGTCAAAATTTTAGAATTTTTGGTATTCGCCTATCTTAAGTTGCTTTTTTAATAAAGTGCAAAAAAAAATTATAAATCGATGCGATAGATCTCTTGAAAAGGTTGCAAAGCCGAACCACCCATATCGAAATTCCTCCCTCAGGGTTCTAGCAACAGCCCTCTGAGCAACTCTTTGAAGAACCAACAAAGCATGTGGTACCGTAGCTGCTGCTCCACTGGATCCCCCAAAGACCAACAAAGCTTGCAATTGCGTAGCTTCTCCCCTGGACAAATAATGCTTATAGCAATATTGCCAGGCAATCAGGGCCGGATTTCTTAATAGGCTAAGTAGGCTGTAGCATAGAGAGGCGAATTTTTGGGGGGAGGCAAATTTTATGAAGAATTAAAGCAGCATTCGGCATAAAAAAATTATTATAAATATACTGATATTTTTAAGAAAGACGACAATTAATTTTCCTTAATGCTTAAACCGTAAACGTATAAAAAATATAGTACTAATATTTAGTAGCAAACATGGCTGCTGCAAGGGCAAAGTGTAAAATAGTTTTTAAAAAATTCCCCTGTTTTTCCGCTTTCAATTTCGAGTGTTAAGTTACATAAATGATTCTAATATCTAAACAGAAAAAAATTCATGAAACCTATATCTAGGATATCTTACAACGGAAGTTGGGGAAGGAAAAAACTCATTCAGACGCGAAACAAAAAAAAGAAGCTTAAACATATATTCAATCGTAGCCTACAGGCGGCAAATCTTTAAATCCGACCCTGCAGGCAATTACTCCTTTTAAGAAGCGGAAGACTCATTTGGATGTCCATACCTGTCTAGCCGGATCTCCTCGGCGTCAATGACGTCCTTGAGTATGGTGAGGGGTTCTTCTCCACCCGTGTACCCGGGGCCCCATCGTAGCACTCTGGCCAAGTCGTTGCCCGTGCCTAAGGGTAAGACAGCGCACGGGGGCGACTGGCACTCCGAATCCTGGCCAACATTGTCCAGGCACTGTAGGACCCAGCCCACCGTGCCGTCCCCGCCGCATACCAGGATCTTGTAGTCCTGGATATGGCGGAACACGTACAGGCTGTAATGCATGAGACAAGTCACCATTAGTAATTGTAACCGAAGGACGAAAAGTATCTTGTATGAGTGGATGTGGTGGATCATGTACTCATAACGCAGGCTGGAAACATGCAGATAAATATCGCTATAAGTTTTTTTTAAACTGTTTAAACGGTATTTTGGGCTATATTTTTGCTCTGTGATACCTGATTAGAAATTATGTTTGTCATTTTCGGAAATTTTTTAACTGGTTCGCCTACATTACGGTCTTTAACTATTTTTTAAAAACTCGCTTACGTTTAAAACTGTTTTATGTAAAACTTGTTTTCTATTACGTATGACATTTTATTAATTACGGAGGTTTCTTGCTTACATTTTTATACAGATAAGCGATATGTAATATCGCAAACTGGTATCAAATCGTAACAATCCATCGGCTAATTTCATAGGCACTAACTATAAATTAGAAAATGTGCGAGATTATGCAAACTCTACTATGAAAAACCACAAATTGAAATAACTACATGAAAAGGATTGTTCAATATCATAAAATTAGAAATAGAGATAAATGCCTTTAAATACATATATATTTTAAAATGTGTTTCTTACCCGGGTAGTGGGCCTCCGTTTTCCAGGTCGTAGACTTGGTATGGGTTTAGAAGACGCCTGAAAGACGAGATGAGTTCCATTCCTTGGCAACCACCACTCTTTACATTCACAAACACCAGGAGTGGCTAAAATTATAATTCATGTAAAATTTATATTCTTGTAAAATGTGTTATTGTTTGGTAAATCTCAAAAATTCTCGCGAGTGAGATAAGCAAAATAGTCTATTTTTACATTTTTAATTGCACATCACGATACTATCATCAATCGAAAACGACTCTATATTTCAATTTCAAAATAATTTCCCTGAAACTTTTTATAAAACAAATTAAATTCTTAAATAATTATTGTAAAAAATCGTTTTCATGAAAAAGATTTTAAATCTTTTTCACTGTAATTTTGCTTATAACATTAAAAAAAATCCTTCATGATCCGTTTCATTTAAAAAGCGGTTTGTCCATTGAGATTTCGGCCAGTTACGTCACATCCTACTAGAAAAATAATGAATTTCCCATGTTAACTCAAAGGAAGAACCGTCGCTGTCACGTATACTAATGTACGCATCACAATACAGTAAAACCCATTTCTGGAGAAATTTTTATTTTGAAAAAGAAATACGAAAAGATTTTTGTTTCCGCTTAATATGTAATAGGAATATCATTATCGAATCCTTAGTTGTACGGCTGCCTGGGCCGTTTTAGAATGATAGAGTTAAAAGTTACTTATAAAATAGTTTATAGATCGTGGAGTATCCTCACCCTGATTCCTTTCGGAACCATATCCGGAGGGAGATTTGGCAGGAGGAGGACGATCAGATTCTTGTCGTCGTAAATGGTCTCTCGCAGCATGTAGAAGCACTTCACCGCGATGTCGGCGTTGTCGTACGTGATGATCAGGGAGCCGTACTCGTAGTAAATGGGACCGAGGTCTCGGAACTTGTACGCTGAAGGAACAAGTCATCACAGTATTTACGCACATCCAAGGGAAATTTAAATAGGGCAGACTGACCAGTGAGTGAACAGGCCCCAGTGAATGAACATTTGGTAAATATAATTAAAAAAATAAGGCTTGAAAATCATTCCACTAGATGGATTGGCAACTCTGACTTCCTCCCATGCAGTAGGAAGCTATCTGACATATGGTTGGTTGTCCTGGTCATTATATCCTGGTGTTCATTCACTGGCTAGTCTACCCTATTTAACCCATTAAAGCTTAAATATTTTTACTGCTGATTTCTGAACAAGTATAAACACACAGAGCAAAGCTACACGGTATAATCTTTTATGGATAGTTTAAACAATCACCAAGTCTACATGTGCAAAAGAGAAATGTTTTATGATAACTAGAGGGAACAATGTTCTTTTATGGTTGCAGTAATTAATTTTGACCTATTAGATTTCAGTTTTTTTCAATCGCATAATCGCCTGATAATCATAATTTTCCAAAATGATCTATACAAATAATAAACAAATGTGCCATTTTTGAAAAGTAAAATTTTTACTATTAAAAATTTTAGCAATTTGAAAAGTTTTTTTAGGTTGTAATTTTAAAAAAAACTTTTAATTTTCCGAATCCCGTTTTAATAGAGAGAAAGGCTTTTGGTCAAATATACCTTATTTTCCCTACAAAAAAAATATAGAATAAATTTACTTACGTTTCCCCAACATTTCTAAAAGAAGCATTTCGTACTGCCTCTGGGATAGATTAGGGGGAAGATTTCCTACGAAGAGAGCTACTGAGGAGCTTTGTAGATCTTCTTTTTGTCGTAAACAGAACCGTGTGAGTTCCTTTTGCCTAATTGATTCCTAAACGGATAATTATAAAACTTTACTCAATGTTTGAAAAATATTCCAAAGCCTATATTTTGAAATGTTAAATAACTTTTTTTAAAAATAGTTTTGCAAGTGCTTTCTGATTTAGAAAAATGATTAATTTTCTGTAAAAACATCTTTTTTTAAATAAATTAACACAGAACTCCATTGTAATTAAAGATTTTAGACATAATATATAAATTTTAATATAAAAAGCGTTAACAGTAACAGAGTAGTAGATTTTTTTGTTGTTTTTGGTTCTTCTTGAAGCGCTCTTTATATTCAAATCAGAGGCTAACAAACAGTACTCTTTGTCTGCCCTTAAAACGCGCGAAGGAACCAATCCAGCTTGTAACGTAAGCAATGGGGGTTTTTGTGTAGTCTAACCCAGAATATCAGCTTCAATATACACTATCGCCGTTAAAAGGTAAATAACGTTAAAATATTCACTGAAAAATTAAAATATATCCCTTATTGCTACTATGAGATATATTTTCAAAAATTTTATACGAAGTATGAAACCACACCGAGTAAAATAGATTTTAAATTATTTTATTTCAAACGAAAAGGTTAATTTCGCAACAAACCAGGGACCTTTAAAATTTCAAAAATGAAATAAATTTACAAAGATAAGTTTACTTTTTGAGTAAATTATAGAACATAGTTTAATATTATTTATTCTGTAGCTTTTAAAAAAATTTAAAACATCGGTTTTTTTTTAAGTTTTTAACGTTAAACGCACTCTTTGGCATCAGCCATTTAAATTTATTTGTACTCTAAGACTTCTATTGGTTAACAAGTGTTTACTGATCTATATTTTATATGATTAAATTATGAAAAAATATATTAAATTCATTCTGTTATCAATTTTTGATTTTTTTTTTCATAAGTCACATTTGAGTTTTCTCATATTAAAAAATTATTTCATCTTAGTTGAGTTTCTCTCTCGATCGTAAAACTTTTAGATCGCCAAAACAACGTCTAAAATTATTCATACTCACGCCTTAATAATGTTGATTCTTGTAAAATAGTATTTTTTATACTTTTCTTAAGAGAAAAAAACCCAAGAAATTCAAGATTATAGATTAACTTTGACACTTACTCTAGCTATATTTTTTATAAGTTCCCACGGACTTTCTTGGTTATCCATTGGTCTTTCATGAACGGCTATAATTACAAAACAGTTTATTAATTTACATCTATAAACTCTTATTTATTGAAAAATATTTTTGTTTAATGCTTTTATTCTTAATAAAGCTTTATATGAGATATTAGTTTTATAAAGTGCATAAAATCCTAATATAACCCGTATAACAAGAAACTTAAATGATAAAACCCTAGTGTTATTTTATACATAAAAACCATATCAATGAAGGGAAGTAATGCAACCTGAGTTAGAAATAAGCAATACCAAGGGTAAATAACAAGTGCATTTCATCTTATGCATAAAATTACTCCAAAAAGAATAAAATTCTAGTGAATAGCAATGTAAAACCGTGCGGCGTAACGTTTCACGGTAAAATGGATGAAAACCTAACTCCCTACCTGTCCACTGAGTAACGTTAAACCTATGTACATTACGTTACGCCAATTTTTAAGTGTAAAATTACTCCGGGAGCACTTGCTTCCACCGATATTTTAGAGTGTGGTTTTACCGCGCAAGAGTCATATTTGGCGAAAAAAAATGTAGTTTGCTTACAGAGCAAATGCAAGTGTGTCCCAAAAGTAGACACGATTTGATGTGAATGTGTGCATGTTGGTTGTTTGGTGTCGTATCCTCTATTGAATTATAACTTATGGTGTGATTGAATAGATATGCATGTAACATCAGTCTGTGATATTAGTTCAGTGCTCAGTGCAGCATAGGATGTTCGTCGTGAAAAATTATGTTAAAATAAATTAATGGGAAGAGTGGGTTCAAGTTGGGCTCGTACGCGGTAAAATCCCGCTCTAGACCGTTGTCCTGAAATATTTATGTGCGATAAATTAAATTCTACGAAATGCGAATTTTGCAAAACTTAAAGTAAAATATTTTATATTAGGTAAGGAATATGTTACGGTATTGACAATTGTGAGAAGAATCGGTTAATGGTTATTCTGTCCGGTAACGAAATAGTTAATGCATTGCACGTTTTTATATGAGTTTTTAAATAGAAGATAAGAATTTACATTTCATTCATTCTACAAAATAATGTTTTACTTACATCCTTTATCTAAAGATACTTCACTTAATCTGTACTTAGTAACATCAGTTGGGTCCAGCCCAAACTTTTCTAGCGCTCGCTCCATGACGTCATTTACTTCGTCGTCACTTGTCACTGGAATCACCTGGTGACCCTCAATATTCCTAGGAAAATAGTTCGGCATTAAAAAATATATAGTTTGGCTTCCAATTCAATCAACTGTTTATGTGTTAAACTGTATAAAATAAATTCATTTCTGACACAATATTTCTATAAATTAAAAATATTTTAATGAAAATATTTATATTACATAAAAAATCAATTGTAAGTAATATATAATCTTAAAAATGAAATGTTTTAAGACGCCTAACAATAAAACAATAATCAAAGATTAAAATAAAAAAAACTTAACATATTTTCCTAAACATTTCGATAGACTACAATATTATTTATTCACTTTTCTATTGATGTATTCTTAACCTTTGCAGTGTTAAACATGGATTTTTTCGTATTTTGTACATCAGACTTTCTTACAATAATCTGAACTTTCAAAATTTTATAAAAAAATAAATAAACTTTTATTCACAATGTGCTTTTTTATTTGAAATGATTTTGTGATTTTCTTAAATGAAATATGTTTTTCCATATAAATTTAACTTAAAAGTTATACAGTCATTAGTGAAATCATAGATTTCTCAAATTTCCAAGCAGTTCAGAAATGTTGATTTTTTTTTGTCTATTAAAAAGACTTTACCCCAGTTTTCCTGGATAAACTTTGATATAGCCGGATTCTGGATCGGGAGAACGAAACCTGAGGAAGATGGCGATTCGTCCGTCTTTCCGTGTCAGGTTCTGGATAGGCATGGGACCATCTAATTCTTTTTCACTAGTGTCTGCAAAAAAAGACACATGTATTACAAAAAATATAACTTTACGTAACAATTAAACAGCTTAGTGGAAGAACGTGCTAAGTGACAAAAAGGTGAAAACGACAAAATGAGCTTTGAAGCTTTTAGTTTGCACTCAGATCTGTTGAAAACGGCACTTGCAAACCTCAAAATATATACTCAACTTAAAATTTATGAGAAGAGGAAACTTGTTATCGGTTAAAGAAGATTATGTTTATAGTCTCAAAAATCTCGATTTTTTTTTTCCAAAAATGTCACTTAGCACGTTCTTCCACTAGTTGTAATATCTTTTTTTTTATAATTGTTTAGCTGCACGTAATTACAAATCTATCTTATTGTTTTTCAGAAATTTTCCCGGTGAACTTAATTAATAGCAACAAATACAAATATTAAAAAAATCATACCGAAATTTACTTAATTCGAGGCACCGATTTCTGCGCAAACTATATTCCAATTCTTGCCCAAACTAAATTAAATTTAACATGTCTGCCACCAAAAATATTGAATTTGGGCTCAATATTTTCAACACTTTTCCTATCCAATAAAATGATTTTTCTGGTGTAAATATTTTTAAAAAAAAGTTATCTTTTTAACACCCCCTATCAAATAATATTTTAAATACATGCGAAAAAATCATTATCAAATTTTATCTCATACACAAAATATACTTTTGATCTTATATTTAATAAATTTTTGAGGTTTACTTATTTTCATAAAATACCATGGAGTGTTTGTTTTATCACAATAAACTTACCATATGCGTCAGTTATATAATATAATCTTAAATCATCATATACATGGAATGCTCTTAATGATGCAGCCTATAAAGGAGATAAAAAATGTTGTTATAAACAGTTAGGGCATTTTAATTCAATTTTGACTTTTAAAAGTTAAATAAATAAAACATGAGTACATAAAATGAATCATTAATAATTACATTTAATTTAAAAGGATTGTCAAAATTGTCGTTATTGTTACTTGAAAAATGTGTAGTTAAAAATAAAATTTTAATTTAGGATTATTTTAGGGAAATATGTGATCCCCGTACTATTTCGAAATGTAAAATAAAGACTTCCATGCATTTTCTTCGTTTTTCGCAAATTGCAAGTTTCAAATATGTACATAAAATAAATTTAAGACCAGTATCAAAAAAGTGTAGGTATTCCAAACTGTGTCAAGTAAGAATAAGTGTTCCAATCTGTGTCAAGTAAGAATAAGTATTTCAATCTGTGTTAAGTAACAATAGGTATTACAATCTGTGTTAAGTAAGAATAAGTATTCCAAACTTACAATAAGCTGTTCTTTCGTTGCATTTCTTTGCAGGGTGATTGTCCTAAACATTCTAGTTTTCATACAACCATTTCCATCGAACACCTTTATGGTTTCTGAAATAATAATGGAAACTCAGTAGTAATTCAGTTACTTCATCACTGCATGAATAGAATAGAATCAGGAATAGAATCCATCACTCCGTTATTTCACTTCCCGAATGTTTTTCGTCATGCAAACAATATTTATCCATAAATTCTTTCATCAAAAATACATTCTTTTATCATAAATTTCTTTTTCATTCTTACCAGTACCACTTTACAACTTTCGTAAAACGCAACTTTAAGAATAATATATAATCTTTAGTATTCAAATAATTTATCATTAGAAACTAAGGATTTAATTCGAATATTTAACTTGGAACAATATATATTTTAAGTAAAATGGACTTATGTACAAAATATAAGTAATTTTAAGAAGTTGGTTACTATAAAATAGTTACCTTCTTCCTTGTCTTTTTGTGAACTTTCATCGTAATCTTTGGTTTTGAGGTCAGTTGAAGAAGAAAACTCTTCAGAAATACTTCTTGCTATAAATATAACCAATCATACAGTTGAGCTTCATATTTCATTTCAAGAAACTGAATTTGCAATAAATATCAATGATTACTTGATTTTTTTTAAAAAAAATGTCGGTTTTAACATAGTACGTATCACTATCATATTAATTTTCAATATGAATTTTATTTAGCATCAAGAGGGACTTAATGTAACTTAACAAGTTTATTCGAAGATCGCTAGTTTTAAAACATCAATTTTACTTGTTTTTTTTTAGTTAACATTCACAATAAAAATTTAAGTATGTATCTCTCGATATCTCGTATATTTCAGAATATAAAATTTAGGCACTTCTATGCAGACAAGGCGCTGTTTAAGAGGGAACTCAACGTGTGTTAACAAACAAAAAAATAAAATTGCTTGTAATATTTGAGAATGTAACAGCATTTGAGTTCAGTGTCAGATTGTTCGAAAACTTATGATATATTGCAATGAAAGTGAAATCATTCTTAGACATATCCATACAAATAACTTTCTAAAAGTTACGTTCTGCTAACCTTTATGATCTATTTTGTATGTGTAAGATTACATTAAAATTTAGGATTAAATACAGTTCATAAACAATAAAATTGTTTGTAATATGTGATAATATAACAGCCTTTGAGTTCAATACGCATTATTCGAAAACTTTCCACTCTCTTGTATAGCAATGAAATTGAAATCATTCTTAGAGATATTAGTACAAATATTTTTTTTAAAAATACGTCCTGCTAATTTTTTTTATTGATTTTGTATACATGCGATAGAATATTTTTGAAAGTAATATTATATCAAAATGGAGGATGAAATGGTGTGCATTTTACGGGAAAAAGAGAAGAAGAGAGGTGCGTAAAAAGGGGTTGTAGTACGGAACGATGTCTTACAGTGATGATAATAGAGCGGGGACTCACGTGAGATGGTGTCTCGTCGCTTCATCTGCCCCCCGATGATCGTCTCTAAGGGGGCGTCTGTCCGGGGTATGCTCACGCAGAAGGGCGGGAGCATGATACTTTCGAGGCAGCCGAATGTGCATTCGGTAGGCAGGCTGCGGTAGCACGACGGGTGGGCCTGTGGGAAAGAAGAGATGTAAAGTGCAACTAAAATGAATGCAGAAATGTGCCGAATGAAGTAAGAGAGTGTGACTCTCTTACTTCATTTGTTTAATTTGTTTTCAATAATTTGTTTCAACCAAAGAAGTCATCAATGAGAAGAAAGCTTTGTCAGATTATATTCGAAGAAAGTAAAAGAATTCAAGAGGAATGCTGTGGTTATTGGAGACAGTTAGTAAAATTAGTAAACTTTTGGATCATTTTTAAAGGGCCTCCCATCTGTTATTGGTCTGCAAATTTTGTATTTGTATATTCATTTTTTTAATCGAAACCGTGTCTGACTTCAGATATTGTGATCTTGGCAATTTCTCTCCTAAGGGTGCTTCAATTTGGATTTTTTTTATAAAAAATTAAATACGCAATTGTTACATAACTTTATTAAATTAATTTTAAAAGCATTAAAAACTTTAATTTCAAAAAAACTTTTAAAATTAACTAGTGCAACTTTTTTCCTGGCTTGGCTATTCATTGTTAGTTTATAACCGCAATAGAGTGCGTCTTAGGCTAATTTTTAACTTGTCAATTGTTAAATCAATCTGAACAGCAATGTGAAATCGACGGACATTTGATGAAAATAACTGTAGTTCGAATACTATGTTATCTTTAACAGTTTATATTTTTGACCTTGAAATGTTTTCAGCTCATTTAGTAATTTCTTGATATTGTAAAAAAGTTTACTACAAAACCAAGTTTGATAGCAAGTTTCATGTCGAGAAGATTATAAGTGTTTTAAAAGAACAGAAAGTTTCGCTCACTTTAAAGTCATTTATCGGTAGTTAAATTAAATTCTAAAAAGTGTAAATATTACTATCGTTTCCAATAAAATCTTAAATTTCTTGCAATTTTTCTTTTGGTTCCACTTACCGTAATATTGCACCATTCGCATCGCATCCCTGCTAAGCATTCAGCAGACCAGCATGTCTTCTTGCAAAATTGGCACTTCGAATTGGCTGGCAAGTTTCCTTCCCGCCAATGGTGGTCTTGTGTAAGAGAAGACTAAAACGGAAAGAAAATTATCATGCAAACTGCCAGAAAATATCTAAAATGAAAGAAATATCATTTCGGTGTTTCATTATTTAAATTCGCGTTTTAAACTAACATACGCATAATTTTCTCAATGGTAACTTTCGAACAATGCCTGAGTTGAGAGAAACAAAATATTTTTATAATATAATGAAAATTCGATAGATATAAATTCTGCGCCAATAATAACTCTACCTGTAATTCGGTGTAATTAATTTTTTATAAAAGGAATAATGACAAAACATTCAAAAATGTATCACTAATTTTCTAATTCTTTTATTGTGCTTTGGACTTTATTTTTTTTGATAAAACTTTTTCTTATTTTTTAATTTAAGTGTTTAACGCAAATGTGATAGTAGAAAAGTTTCAGTATTGTGTTTATTTTTATAGTTTATTTCTACACGTATGCACAGTTTACCGCATGCAATGTGATTGTTCAACTCAAGCAACGCCGTGCACTTTATCTATTATACTAAAACTTGTCTGTTAACCAACACAAGAGCCTTTTACAATATCATGCATGTTTTAAGTGGGTTTTGAGTATTACCAGTTGGAAATTTGACGTGCAAGTTTTCACATATTTCTATTCAAAATTGAATAAGGTTATAGGTAACAAATTTCTTACGCACAAAGAATAAATGGGAAAATAAATGTACATTAGAAAGCTAAATTGATTGCAAGTAGGTTTCACTGATTTAAGTTAACTAAGTACTTGAATATTGAGATTTTAAAATCAATAAATTAAAAAAAGAACTATTTCATTCTTTACAGTAAACAAAATACTATTTACAGAGAAAAAAAATTTAATCGTTTAATAGTGATTTTATCTTAAATGTTTAATAGTGATTATAAGTTCATAGATATGTATTACTTAATTGCAATTTTAACTGATTCATGATTAAATATAAACTTAAAAAGTGAAAATCTACTTACAGCGTCACGACTTGGAACATACGTTGCACATTCTTTGCAATCTGCAACTCCAAAGTCTTGACATTCAACATGGACAGAATAATCACAAACTGGAAAATAAATGCTAGTTAGCTTTCTATGAAACAGTAAAAAATTCAATTAATTTTAAGCCAAAAGTTACCCTCTTTACGGCACAAATCCTTTGCATTTTAAACACCCCTGATTTGGACAAAAATACTCCCTTATTAAAAACATTATTGTGAGCACTTAAAAAGTATTTTGTAATAAAAAAAATTCGTACACTATTTTTCTTACAAAATTACAAATATCCATCAGTTCCTTTGCGCATCCTTGTACAAATAACAAACTGTTTGAGGTTTGTTTTTTTCATTTCTGCAACTCTGTTAAGAATGGAAAATGACAATATTTTTTTAAAAAATTAAACTTGCTGCTTAAGTGGAATTTAAAAAAAAATTAGTTGTTTCTTTAGATTTTGGAAAGTACTAAACTTCATTTCTCACAAATACTTTGTGTTTGGGTAATTTTAATTCTCAAAATTATTTTTAAAAAATTTCGTGCATTTAAAAAAATAGACAATAAACATTAATTGCAATATTGAAGAATTGTATTCATTGAAAAATCATCCAAAAAATTATATAAGAAAAGTACATAGATTTTTCTGTTAGTATTAAGCATTTAATTCTATGTTATAATAGGGTAGGTTTATGTTTCAGATCATATTCATACCTTCGCATCGAACAGCACAACTATCTTCGATTCGTTTCCGACACACATTGCAGAATCTTCTTTTAAGGTGACCAGGTTCACTCCAACAGTGAGGAACAGGATTCTAAAAAACATATAACATATTTTTAACTATCTAAATTTGTACTAATTACACTGCTCAAAACAATTAGGGGAGCACATGTTTTAAAGCCTTTCGCTCCCAATGATTCCATTGGGAATCATCAGCTTGTGATTTTTTTCTGACCAAGTTAAATTTGCAACTTATGTATCGTTAGATACATCATTATATGGAAGAACAACGTATTTTGAAGAATTTAATATTTTTTTTAATATTAATGAAAATATGAAAAATATGGTAAAATAAATTTCACTTTAAAACAGTTTTAGAAAATAAATTGACCCTAAATTTTTCATGCTTGCATTTTTTAGACGTTTAAAAATATATTTCAACTATTTTTAACAAAAAAAAAGTTTTGAAAAAATTATTGTTATAATTTATTAAAAAGTTATTATTCCATTTCCCCCCTTTAAATTTAAGTATTAAAAACTTAAGATTTTTTCTCCTGTTTTTTACTATTTCATTTCGAATGCATAGTGAACCGATTTAACAAATTTCAGATTTATAGGATAAAAATTAAAAAGTTGGGGGTGAAGTTAAAGTTGGAATTAAAAAGTGCTCCCCTAATTGTTTTGAGCAGTGTACATTTCATGTAAAACGAGCTGTTTTAAGCTAAATGACATCAAGTGGCACATATATAATAGCAAATAAACATGTTTAAAATCGTTAGAAAACCTACTTGCTAGTATTTGCTGTTACTAAAAGTTTTTTTTAATAAAATAAAAAATTCTAAAAACATTATGCATTCAATTTATGAAAAAGGAAGTATCAATTTGTTCTTTATTGCGGCCAATTCAGACACTTAATCGAGCATTCAACTGTGCTTAACTTACTTTTATTATACTTGGAGTAATTGTTGAACAAGGTGACACCACTGTTTTCAAACATCTCTCATGAACTACGAAGTTGCAAACTAAAATCAAAACAATGAGAAATCAAGATATAATATATTTCTTCGTATAAAAATCAAATTACCGTTTTAATTTACATCTATTCTAAATTAAACCCTTCAAACTAGATAAGATAAATATACTAATTAAAATATTTTTAAAGTCTTTTACAGGCATTTGTTTGAAAAACTAGATAAAAAATGTAAGAGATTCTTATCAGTATTTTTTCGAGCAATATAATAACACATTTAATGAAATTGTAAAAAGGTTAGTTAATGTAATTTGTGAGATTCTGGCCTTTGGAGCTGCTGGGGTCGGGTTCGAATCCCGTTCAGGCATGGATGTTTGTGACCGTCAATAAATGTTGTTATTTGTCTATGTGTTTGTGTCGTCTCTTTCTTTGTGTGTCTCTTGCGCTTGTGTCATTTCTGGGGCTTAGTACAATAGACTTAAAGTCGCAGTGCTTGGCGATCTTGCCCCCCACCAAGAAAGTCATAAGTCATAATTTATGTGTATTTTTTCATCATTACCTTTATGCTACTAGCAAACTACTTTAGTTTTAATTATGTAGGATTTTTTTCCTCATAAATGAAAAAAAAACTCTATACATAAGAACAAAACTGACTCTCAACTTAATATCTTAAATGTATTCGAATTTAAAATTTCATTCTTAAATTTTAACGATGATAAAAAAAACAATGGAAATAAAAGAATTGAAATTTAAATCTATTTGTTTTATATATTAGTCCAAAGCTAATAGAAAGTTTCCTTTACTACTATTCCCTTTAAATTAAAACAAATATCGAATTTAAAACATAGATAATAAGTTTTAAGTTTTTAACACCTTATATAACTTTAAAACGTTGTAAAACCTTATATTAATCTTCATAAAACATTATTTAAATAATTATTTTGTTACGTCCCAAGTAAAATTTGTATCTATTATAATCCAAATTCTAAATAATATCTCTTTCTTTCAGAGCACTACTTTAATGTATTAAAATTTTCTATTCTATCAAAAATCATTTTCTTATTGCATTGAACATTGCTGCCGATTCTCATTATCCCTTCTTATATATCTTATATAATTATTGAAACATTGTAAACCTCATATTATTCTTCACAAAATATTATTCAAATATTTATTTGATTATATCTTAGGTAAAATTTTTATCTTTTAAATTTTAAATCCAATTAGTATCTCTTTGTGTCAGAGTGCTATACGTAAATTTAATAATTTTTTTATTCAAACAAAACCCTTTCTTTATTCATCGAAGATGGCTGCTGATTCGCATTATGTCTGCTGAAAAACCAATGTCCATTTAGACAATTGCGCTAATAATACCGCTGAACCTAATCTAGCACCAAACACTCAATCACGCGTCTTCTCTTCGATAATACATTTCGCGCCCCCTGATTGCCCTCTTTTGCTTTGACGAATAATAGCACCGCATTTTTATTAGGGTCCTACAAAATGAAAAAGGAATAATAGTGTAGAAGAAGCAAAATAATGATCATATTCTTCTTTTTTATTATTATTGTGAATGATGCTACGGCGGTGAATGGGTTTATTGATTGCACACCCGATGAGAAGGGGTAGCCAAAACAGAATCCGTTCGATGCGCTACTCGTAACAGTTACGAGGAAAGTCCACTGGCCTGAAAGGGGGGGGTGGATTTAAAAGGGGGGGAGCTTTGTTTACTAAAGTCCGGCATCTGAAACAGGGTAGTGGCAGATGTTTCTTTTGGTTTTTTTTATCAACCCTTAAATTTTGGTTGTTAAGGAAATATGTTGTTAAAAATCCTTTTTTAAATCTGGAGAATATTATGTAACACAGGTACACACTTAAAACAAACGAGTGAAATCCACTTCAGTAGGAGAATTGCATTTTTGACACTGGAAAGGAGTGAATATTAACTCAGACTGAGTTAAAATCAGTCGTTTGGAGTTATCCTGTCGGAGGTTTAACACACAAAGGATCCACTCCTATAGGGGAAGTGCATTTTCGACACCACAGGAGCGAGAATGAACTCAGACCGATCTAAAATCGCTCGCTTGCTCTAAGAGTGTAACACAGAGCTCAAAGAAAATCTGAATCAACCTTTTTAAAAATATTAATTGAAAAGAATTGTAAATTGAAACAAAAGCTATAAGATGTGAATTAACATCAAACACAAAAAAAAACGCTAACATTTTGTTCAATGAAATAAGGTAAAAGCTGAATGACAATTACTTCTCAATGTATAACACTTTTAAAATAATTTTACATTAAATATCTAAACCTTCCCAAATCTCACTTTTTACATTTACTTATACAAATATTTGCTGATTAAATATTACATACTTTATGAAAAAATCACCCAAAAACATAAGTTAACTACTTTTATTTCTACATAAATTTGGAAATATTTCATATTTTTGTTATTTTTATTTACGAAACTTTAATCCTGCCATAGTTTGATACTTAAATAATTCCTTCATTCTATTATCAATTCAGTATTCATAAATATGAGCCAATAAATAATTTGTTTTCTCGAAAATCCATTTTAAGCATTAAGTATCAATTTTTAAACAAATATTTTATGACATGTAGCACCCTAAACATATTTCAAATTTATTAATGTTGTTTAAAATTTCAGTTTTTGATCATTAAATTTGCGTATGTTTGGTTCTAACATTTTAATTATTTTATAATAAAACTATTACTTTTAACTTTTCATTCCTCATCGTGCCAAAAGAAAATATAAATTTTATAACATATGAACAATAAGGTTTAAAAAAATACATGATATTTTTTATGCATACTTAAAAACCATACAACCATATTTAAAAACCATACAAAAATAATAGGTGCTTCATTGTTCAAGAAAACAATGTTCAAGAAACAAAAAGATAAAAAAAATAGCTTAGTGATAGCCTGAATTTTTTGCATTTTGCTTTCATTTGTTATGAAACTTTTCTGTGATTAAATCGTGTTTAATATTTAAGGCTGCAATAAAACTGACATTTTACTTAATTATATACAACAGATAAGAAGCCATTATTTTTATCAAAAACCGCGGAAATAAATATTGACTTTTTAATCTCCGGAAATAACACACTCATATAATTTATCATACAAACTTAATTCAACCGTGCTACGCCTTAAATATTTAATGTGTGCTTCATCAAGCATGGGTTATTGAACCAGCCCCCTTCTACCCCGATAATTAGTTTCTGATACATCTGACAATGATACAAGATGAAGCCCCGTGTTCCGCCCATTCGGACATAGAATGCGTGACCTGTCCCCCTGAGATGCAGACCTAGGCCCTAACTCCAAAAAACCGTGTTAAATACTGGACAACTGGGCATACAAGAGACTTGGGATAATTGCGGGGCATCACGAGGTTCGTTTTCTTATAGAAATTTCTCCGAAAATCGTTGCTTTTCGGTTTGAATATGAGGTAACCAGCGATATAAATGATAAAGATCGACTGCGTAATACACTGCTAAAAAGAATTAGGGGAATGCATGGTTTAAGCCCTTTCACCTCCAATGATTCCATTTGAAATCAGCAGCTACCGATTTTTTCTCACTAAGTTCAGCTAGCACTTATTTTTCGTTAGATCCTTATTCGCTAGATACTTATTTTTCGTATCATGTCTTTTGAAGAATTAAATAATGTTTGTCTTAATTCAATGAAAATAGGAAAAACATGGCAAAATAAAATTCACTCCCAAAATATTTTAAAAATAAATTGACCCTAAATTCTTCACGCTTGGATTCTTAAGTGTTTAAAATTTAATTAAAAAAATTTTTGACAAATAAATTTTTGAAAAAAATTATTGTTATAATTTACTAAAAATGTATAATTTCAATCCCCCCCCCCCCCCTTTATTTTTAGTTAAAAAATTATGATTTTCCCCCTGTTTTTTTACCATTTCATTCTAGATACATAACAAATCCATTTCACAAATTTTTGGATTTTCAAAATAAAAAATAAAAGTTTTGGCTGAAAGGGCTAACAAAAGTACGGAAGGTGCTCCCCTAATTGTTTTGAACAGTGTAGTAAAAATGACCCGGTAGGGGAGGTAACAAAGATTAATCGCTAATTTTGTCAAACATGGTTACTAGTTTTGGCAAATTATTCTTCCGTTTGGCGTGAGCTTCAAACAATTAAAAGAAAAACTTTTTGAATGCTTTTTGTTTTTGGTATCAATTTATCCCTCTATTCATGTATAACTTGATTTGCTAAACAATTATTTCAGCAATTTTAGGGGCTTATATCCGAGAGCATTGCTGATTTTTTTTTTCCTAGACTAGAAAGTTTCGCAAATTTAGTAAGCCAAACTCACGTGATGTGGAGAATTATGTTGTTCATTTGTATTTTTGATAAGTTGTAGTCTATTCTTATTTTAAATCGTTAGAGGTAAATGAAAATTGTGACAAAAAGGGGGATGGTTATTATTATTGAGATGGTATTTAAAGAGTTAACGTCACACATTAAGAACTGAACATAAATTTGTGAGTCAAAGTGATTATCAGATCTGCTATCGAACCATTTCATTGCTGAAAATTTAGAATAAATTGCAGTGTTACAGAAACGTAAAACATCCAGTTAAATAAATGTCAAATCTCAGGAAGATATGGAAAGTAATCAATTCAAAATGATTTTTATATTCATATCTACGTATTCTTTATTTGATTATTATTTTGACAATCATTCATGTGTCGGTTGCAATTTTATGAAGCCAAGAAGTGTAGATGTGCTTGCGTGAACAGGGGTCCTATGGGGTTATTGAACTGATATTTCTGTAAAGTAACACACCTTTGTGGATTGATCACCAATGAGCAGTGGCCAAAGTTGCCTTTGAACCTAGCTTATTGGGCTCTGGCCTTTTTAGTAGGGATCCTTAAATTGGTGGGAAGGAAAAAGCTTGGTTATGGTGAGTTGGTTTTAATGCTTTTACTGTTTTCAAGTATATTTTTGCATGCCTGTGTCTTTAAAAAATGTGCAATCAATGATTTGCTCATTTAGTTTTTTTTTTAATATAATTGATGTACTTTTGTGTTAGTACTGAATTATTATATTTATATTACTTTTTAAAAAATTTTAAACTTTTTTGGACATGTTCTGTTATTAAAACATTTTGTGCAGACATTTTGTGGGGTGAATATTTTCGAAGTTGATTTAAAATTTAATATTTGAATTTAATCCCTTTGTACACAAAAAAAATATTTTATCTTCAGAGAATCCATTCGAAAAGTAACTACATAGTATGCTTCATAGTTACTGAACATTATTTCAAAATATCAAGTCAAAGAAATTTTTTTAAAGACGAAAATTTTATAGTCGTCCAAAACAATATGTTCATGCTTAAATTTGAACAATTATTTTGTTAATAAAAGATATTTATTATTCGTTAGTAAAGTTATGAGTGTTAGCTTCATAACATATACCTTGCCAAAAAAAAATTTGGCATTATATAGAGCAATTTTTCATTTGTATTCAAATTACTGTGGTTTTCTAATAATTGCTAGATAAAATCTGACCCTGTTCAAAATATGATTTCAAGAAAAACAAGCTTTTCATTCGTTCTGGGTATTTTATGCAAGTATTCTTATTCCAAAGCACATACTTAATACTTAGCTCAAAAATTTTCTTTTAGAAATATAGATTTCTTTATAAGGTCAATACTTTTGTTTGAAGTAAAGTTTATAGTTTATTACTAGTAAAATTTGTATCGTATCTAGGAGTAGCGAAAATAGGTCGTTTATGCAATGCAAGACTATTTTTCAGAGTTAAATACGCTTTATAATGTTTATTTAGCTGGAGCTTGAATCAATATGATAGTCTGACATTCATTTACAAAATAAACGGAATAAAACAGACGTTTTATTATAAAGAAATTTTACACAGCATTAAAACGCATATAGTACGGTAAAATAATTTAATAAGCAATTAACATGCATTACAGATTCTGAAAGGTTCTATACTGTTTATTGTAAAATATATATTTAATTGCTTGTAATATATCTTAAATTGTGTCCTAAAGTTTTATACTTTGTAATTTCTCAATATTGCAACGCAAAATTTACTCAAGTTTTATCCATTTAATTTTTTGTCAGTACCAAAAACCATAAAAAATTTTGTTAAGGCTTTCCATGCTACTGTAAATTATAAAATTAAAGAATGTACAAAGCGAAAATATATGTGATTGATATTCATTTATTAATAATTAGTCAATGCATTAATTTTATTGCAAATTTATAGATATTTTTTCGAAACTTTACTGTTTAAAACAAAATTCGCATTTCTTACACATCTCTGGCTCGTAATCTTAGAAATAAATTCGTTTAAAAAAAAGGAATTTTGTAAAATAAATTTTTCCAACCTTTTATTGCCATTTCTTTTTAAAATAATGAAGAACTTACAATTTTATTCTTATGGTAAGCAATTTGCCCTTGCTTTTCAGTTACATTTTATTTGTAAAAGTATTTTTATTGACTCACGTACGCTTTTAAATACTAACTTTTTGAGGTATGCTAAATATTTTGGTTACTGAACTCTCTTATTAACTCGAGTAAAAAATCAAATGTACTTCGTAATTTTATTTAAAATAAATATGAAATTTTATCTGACGGATATTATTCACGAACTAAAATTATATTTGTTCCTTCCAAACAAATAGAAAAAAAATTTTATATTTAGACACAGTTAAAAATTTTTTTTTATTAAAAATATAATAGCTTTGTGTGCTCAAGTGAATGATAATATAACAAATACAATGATTATCCTGCTCAAATTTTCTTAGTTATTTTTATAAATCATTCAGCAAAAATAAAAACAATAACAATCTAAAAATCTTTTCGAAATCGTGTTGTAAAAACTAATTGACCATTGCAATAAAGAACCTACAAACTTTTAAAAATCAGTTTTACGGAGAAAGTATGCTTTATTTTGGGGAAAAGGTTATTTGTTCTACATATATTTACATTTTTACTACTTAGTATCGTCATTCAGTTTTGTAAAGGTATTTTTTACGGAGAAAGTAAAATAAGTATAATCTTAATGTTTAACTATACACACAATTTAAGTTTAACAATTTTGTAAAAAAAAAAAAAATGTAAAAAAAAAAAAAAAAAAATTATTTAAAAAAATAACTCTGTTGTACCAATTACGAATTACTTGTTTTTTCTAATATTTAGTTTCATGTGCCATTTTTTTATCATTTAACTAAAATTCATTTCAGAACTTCAATGGAGCGTGATACACGTAATAGTTCGTAAAACAAAATAAAATGGGAGTGGTAAAGTGGTAATGTCCCCTTTGTTTTGTTTAGCAAAATATTTTATATTCTTAAACAAGCTTCAATATTGTATAATACATTCTCTTTTCCCTTTCATTATTAAAAATGTTCTAACATTTCTATTTCTAAGATGTTATTGATGTTAAACAATTCTTAAAAAGAAATTCAAGAGAAAGATCTTTTTTTTAGAAAAAAAATCTTCTTAATTATATTTAGTGTTTTGCTTTATTCACTGTATTACATTTATCCGAAAAAACTTATACCCTACTTATAATAACAAACTTATATCTTTAAAAGCTCTTAAGCTCATGCACTTATGGATGCCAAATAGAATCTCTGGTAATTTAATTTTGATGTAAACTTTCTCTTTTGAATGTTTTTCTAGCGCTTTGTCTTCATCACATACTATCATTCCGTAAACTTTTATCCTTTACAAATATTTACAAAATTTTTACAAATCTCAAGCATTCTTATTAATTTAATAATATTTTTTCTACTTTTTTCTAACTTTTTTTAAAGTTTCTTTTTTGTTGTTTGGCAAAAACTTTTTTAATTCTATATAATATACAACGCTAGATTTTCGGAATAGCTCGCTTATCGTTAATTTCTATAAATTGTCTTAAGGGGGTTCAATACCCAAAAATCGGTGAAAAAATCAAAACATAAATTATTGGCTTAAAATATTATTACAACCTTTATTATATAATGTCACAAAGTATTAAGACGATTGTAAAAATGGCATTTTTTGGCATTAAAAGCCATTTTAATGTCATGGCTTCATAAGGAAATGGGTTAACAATAAAAACTTTAAATGCGTTTTTCTCAGAACTTGATTTTTTGAACTTCGATGTACCTTTTCTCAAAAACTATGCTATGTTTTCTCGTAATCTCGTAAACTTTTTTATAATGTATTAATACATATAGATTAATCTGACGAGGTTATAAATTTTTAAATAAAACTAAAGTAAAAAAATTTATGGGGCAAAAAAGTGAAAAAATTCATGATTTTTGGGGTACTTTAAAACTTATTTTATTTTAAAAAAATCTAACAGTTATTTAGAAATTTTTTTAACCTCAGATTAGTCTATAAGGTTGGTATAACACACACAGAAAATTTTAAGATGATCTGATCAGTAGTTATTGTGAAAAGGTACATTGTAATTGGCCAATTTAACATTACCGATATACAACATACTGAACCCCCTTAATAAGAAAGCTCTTAAAATTTCCATAGGTCTTTTTTATTCCATTTAAACATTACCAAAATTTTCAAAATGACTTTTAAATAACTATTAGAAAAGTTTTCTTTTATAATTTTGTTTTAAAAAAATATTGCAAGCCTTCGAATTCCTAACTAAAAATCTGGAGGATCTATTTCACCAATGTTTTTCCTATATGTCCAAACTCAACTGTAATCTTTATTGTACTGTAATCTTTATACCAACAAAAAAAATATTAGAACCATTGGTAAATACATCCCATACTCTAAATTTTCCCCACAACATACTTATCAACTCCCTAATTTTTCTGGAATTACATTTTTTGACCCTAGACCAAATATTTTTTGTTGCAATAACCTTTACTCATACATAAACTTTTGCCTATAAGCAGATTAAAGAAATTTCTGATAAAATGAACAAATCATAAGAAATATATATAATATTAATTTCGATAAAATTGACTTCTACTAGCACGTTTTTCATTTAACATACATCCGTATCATTGCAATAAAATTTTATAATTTAAATTATGCACTTTATTCTCTACACAGTAAGAATTGTGTAATTCTGATAGCAGGGAAACTAGGGATAGTTGACCCTGAAGGATACTTAACCCAAAGCCTCTTTGTCATAATTAAAAACACTTATAATGGTAGTAAATGGAATCACTTCTTTTCTGTTATTTAGCAGATCCTGTGGTGAAAAAAAGTAAAGCATTGCATACGTTTTTAAATATTTGACAAAATGCAATTTAGTGCTCCAAAGGTGAGTTGCTTGTGCTGTAAACTCTGGCGACGTTATGCATTTTTTTTTTAAAGTTGATACTTTCTTAATTGATCATTTGTTCTGAACACGTTTTTATAATTTTATGTTTTGCATAATATTTTTTATCGTATACTATTCTGTACTCTTTTGTGATCTAAGAAAAGTGTATTTCTGACAATATAATAAGTACTCAAAAATCTCACGTAATATTATTTTTTCAATTTTTATATACTTTTAAAACTTTTTTTTTTTCAACATGCATCTGACAACCCTATCATTGCAATAACTTTTAGTCCTTTGCTACTCTTCTCTACATGCATTAGATAAGAAAAGGACATTTATAATAATATATTTTTTTAAATATTCATAGGCAATTTCTTATGCAAAAGGTATAATTACGTGTTATATATACAATTAAATATTTACCATCAATTCATCCATATCATCGCAATAAAAAAAACTTTTCCATGATCAAAAGAAACCTTTCTCTATAAAAAATACTTGAGAAAAGAAAATTTCTGGTTATACAATATTAAAAAAAATCCTCAGCCATATAATGTATTTTCAATAATTAATTTCTACGATAGAGTGTTTCGCTCAATATCTATGCTTATCATTGCAATAACCTTTCATCTTTTATAATTCTCAATTCTATTGAGCTATAAGAAAAGTGCATTTCTGGTATAAAAAGTCCCCAACAATCTCATAGAATATTCTTTTCTATAATTAATTTCTATAATTGAGAGTTTCTCCCCACATTACTCTTTACATTACTTTACTCTTTACGAGCAACCCTAAACAATAAATATTATTTTTTTAGGATACGTAATGTTAATATAAGCAAACTCTTATCAATTCCATTGAAGAATATGTTTTATAATTTCGCTAGAATTACATCTTTCGCTCCACATCTATCCTTATTACTGTGACAGCCGTTTATCATTTAATACACTCTTCCATACACACTACATAAGAAAAGTACATTTCTGTTATTATAAAAAGTGCTCGAAAAATCCCCATAAAATATTTTTTTATAGTTTATATCTACGGTTGAAGATGTTTCTCATCACATTCATCTTTATCTCATTGCAATAATCTTTTATCATTTACAAATTTCTAATATAAGAAATGTGCATTTCTAATAGTATGGAGAGCTCTCAACAATACCGTAGAATATTATTTTCTATGATAAATTTCTACAATCAAGTGTTTTGCCCCACGTCCATCCTAATCATTGCAATAGCCTTTTATGATTTACAACTCTCTACTGCAAGAAAAGTGCATTTTTAAAGTATAAAATGTACTCAGCAATCATATTAAATGTTATTTTCTATTATAAATTTCCACAATCCAGTGTTTCGCCCCACATCCATTCTTATCATTGCAATAACCTTTTGTAATTTACAACTCTCTACTATTAGAGAAGTGCATTTCTTATAGTATTAAAAGTACTCAACAAACATTTTAAATATTATAAATTTGTACAATCCAGTGTTTCGCCCCACATCCATCCTTATCATTGCAATAACCTTTTGTAATTTACCACTCTCTACGGTAAGAAAAGTGCATTTCTTATAGTATAAAAAGTGCTCAACAATCATACTAAACATTATTTTCTATTATAAATTTCTACAATCAAGTGTTTCTCCCCACATCCATCCTTATCATTGCAATAACCTTTCCCCATGCACCCCAAAGAAGAGCAAGAAGAGTAAAAAAAAGCGTCTCCTCTCACCCTCGCATATGAGCCCCTGGCCTATGAGGCCCCACAGCATGTCCGTGCAGTGGTGGCAGTAGGTGGGCTTGTGGAACGTCTTCTTGCTGAAAAAGTGCCCCTGCTGCACCACCTCGGGCGGTCCCTCCGACGTGGGGCTGGGGTTGTCCCCCTTCGCGCTGTTAGGCCTAGCACCAGTAGAAGCCATATTGTTCCAGCTCCGGATCAGATAAGCCGCCACCGTTGCTCCAGCACTGCGATGATTGCGGCGCGACGACTCGGGTCGAGAGACGACTTCGGTCACCTCGTCCGGTCCATTCCAGTCCGGAGTCTCACCCCGAGAGAGGATCGGCCATTTTTAATCTTCTTCTTCGGAGCTGCGAGGACTCATTCTTGTGCTGCTGTCATTTTTGTTCTTTCGCTGTGTTTCTCTCGGTCTCAGTCCGCGCAGGCGCACAGCCCGACCTTGGAGAGAGAGAGCCCCCCTTCTGCCCGTGCCTGCGCCCCTGCTCGCGATTGCCCCTGTAAACGCGAATGTTGAGCCCACTATTGCGGGATCTTCAGAAGACCGTCACTCAATTTTATTTTTTCATTAACAGCTAATTTTATGCAACTGTAGTGTAAATCACGATTTAAGAGGAGATTAAAGGCTTTTTAAATTTAAAAAAAATGAATTAAATATAGTAAATTACATTATTTAGTTCTAATAAGTGCAGATCAGCTATTCTACAATTTTTTTTTTAATTTAATATTAAAAGTTATAGTGGCATTCACTTTTTTTTAACAAACGTGACTTACACTACAGACATGATAATTTTTGCATGGAATTACCCTATAGCATTATTTTTATCTTATTGACACGTTTTTTATTTTAAGTAAAATAATTGTTGCAATTATTCTGAACGAGGATTAATGGAAAATTTCAATGCGTTGTAATTTAATTCTTTTTGGCGAGGTCACAATTTTAATTCAAAAACTTACATTTTATGTCATTTATATATTTTGACTTATCTATTTTATTTCTTAAAGTACCGCATTTTAAATATTAGAAGAAAATAAAAAATCTACATTACATATTTTATTGAAATATCAAAAGTCAAGAATACCCGAAAAAAGCCAATTCAAATCGTGCCAAAAACCAAAACATAAACTAAGCATAAACTACAATTTCAATGTTTTCAAATATTTTTATAACTAAAAAAACACAAAATGATTACAAAAACTTTTTTTTAAATCCCATCATAATTTAATTACAGCTGCAATTAATTGCATTAACAAAAATACAATGTATTTTTTTATCAAATTTACTGCCGTGCTATAAATAATGTAATCCTCTACTATAAAAGTGATTACTTCCAATCCCCACACACTAACCCCATTCCATCCCGCAGTCGTGTTGACCCCTAAACCCAGTGTGTGTGTGTGAAAAGGCAGCCTCCTTCCTTCGTTACAGGTGGCACGGGCTAACAATGGGAGATCTCGCGGTCTTCTCCCTTTCGCCCGTATCAATTGTCAGCGGCTGATGCACGTGTCTTTTGGCCTCTTTCCGCCGTGTGATAGGGGATCGTTAAAATCAATGCAGTGTCATTAATTTTATTCGGTTTCAGCGGAGGAAGTGAACTTCCCCCCACTTGGAATCTTGTCTTGGAGGAATCTTGTTTTGGTGGAGGGTTTTTAATGTGGGTTGGGATGATGTAGGGTTTTTTTTTCTTGTAAAATGTCGCGAATGACTTTAAAAAAATGCCTATAATATGGTTTTGAAAGGATATGTAAGAATTGTTTTATTTGGGATTTATTTTTTTCTGAGAAAAAATCGTAGTAATTGTTTTCTTAGTCTTAAATATTCTGTTTAAAGCAGTGCATTATAGATAATTAAAAATGTTTATAACGTCATTCGAATCAGTTGGGCCCAATTTATGTTTACAAAAGAGATAGTGGAATATTTTGCAATGGTATTTATTTTTGGTACTAATGAAATTCGTGCAATATCAATATTTTTATCAAAGTAAGACAGTTAGATAAAATTATCAGAAACTTAGATAATGTTCAAAATACAACGGTGAAATTTTTTAAATATTTAATATAAGTTTTTTTATATGTAACCATTTTTAAACAAGAATTTTAAATTTTGTTTATTATAATCTAAGACATCTCATATGTGGCTTTAGCATATTTGTAATACCATACATATAAAAATTATTCACTTGAATTCTTATTTACCAAGGTAACAAAACTAATTCTTATTTTCAAAGACAAAATTTAAATAAACTTCATAAATTTTCAATATATTAAGAACATTGAATCCATAAAATAAAACCTATTCATTTTTACCAAAAAAAGTAGCTATGACTAAGGCAGTTGATAAATATTGCCCTAAACACTAACTACTCCATACAAACCGTCTTAGAACCGAACCAGAAGTGACTGGGAAAATCCTCCCGTCGAGATTAAACTTTTCTACTTTTACAAAAGGTCAAGAAGCGAAAAATATTGTTTAAATGTCAAAAACACACATAAAATCTATTTCTGTAAAATTTAAAAATAACAACGTAAAGCTGTCTTCTAATCCTAGCTTATACACCCGTTCTGTAAATGTTGTTTCTCCTTGGGGAGACTTATAATGCAAAGGAAGTGCGTTTCGCGATGTAGTGGTGGAATTTCGTCAATGTGTGACTTGGGGACAGGTGTGATTATTTTTGGATGATCACAAAATAAATCACAAAAAAATATTGTAAACTTAGAGTTTAATGTTTAGTTATGTGTTTGCACAAATATTTTTTACTGAAAATATATATAATGATAACTGATGAAGACAATAAAAAAATACTACGATGATATAAATAAATAAGTTATTTGGCTTTAATATTAATTACTCACAATAGATTGATGCAATAATATTTTTGAACTGCACTGTGAAAAAACCTTCAATTTACCATTGGTTATAAATCAGTTTGGAATGACGTCAGGAATGTAATTTTTGGATTGTTTATTATTTGTTTACTAAGTAAGTGTCAATTTATATTTTTTGCATACAATTCCGCTTAGTTTTAATTTACATTTATTTTTTAAAAAATCAGTTTGGAGTGGTTTCATTATTTTTGTTATTATTTAATATTTAATTATTCTTCAAACTAAAAATAAATCGAGCAGACGATAGATAATATTAAGTTAATTTGTGAAAGAATATTAATGAAAATAGTTGATTTTCGCTTTTAGAAGTTTAAATTATAGATGCTGTGTTTAGTTATTTTTTTCTAATCTGTACAAATGTAGTGTAGAAACGATTGTTGATCATATTTAATGTTAAGAACCAAATTCGTTCCCGATTAAAATTTCAGTAAGCATTTAAGTACCAGGAAAGTAGACTATTTTAGTTCTTTAAGAACTTCTTGTTAATATTTGGTTGGCCTGCCTGGTGAAGAATTTTTTTTAACACACAAAGACTTCTCATTTGTCAAAAGAAGCCAGAGCAGTTTGCTAAACCTAAAAGGATTACGAATCAATCCTCGTCTCCTCATGCGGGGTTAATCTTCTAGTATGCTTTATGATGATCACTTATTCGCAGATAGTAAGCCTTACAGGGTAATCTCATTGTACATTACATGAATGAGCAAGAAAACGTTCCTAAGTCATGACTTTTACCAATTTTTCTACAAGTCAAAAATGTCGAAATGTGTTGAGTGTTGAAAAAATATTTAGTGTAAAAAATGCGGCATTGATAGTTAAGAAATTTCTCTTAAAACTAACTTTCTTATTATGGAGGGGCTAAATTTATAAACCAAAAAGAAATACATTATTCAAAATGTAATATAAAATGCATTATAATTTACTTTCACAAACAAATTTTTGCTCGGCAATTTAAAATTTGTTCACATTTTAATAAGAAATTTGGTTTAAGAGGCCGGTATTTTATATTAGGTGGGTAAGGAGGAGGTATCTAGTTTTACTCCACGGCATTAAAATTTTTAAAATGAGCCATATTACTTTCTAATATTTAAAATAACCCTCTGTGAAATTGCATGCTACATCTGCAAAACTTTCATTATTGTTTTTGTGAAATGTAAAAAGTAAAATATTTGCAACCTAAAACTAATGCTTTTTTTAAATTTTACCACTTTACCCTCTTAAAAAGGAAAATTTTTAACAATTATTGTTCCTGTAAAAACATCTTTTCTTTTGGTGGACTATAGTTACCGATGCAGCTCCAATAAAATAATCAGTATTTCATTTAGTTTCAAGTTTCACAAACTATGTTTTCTTAAATATACGATTATAATATTAAATCCTAATTGAATTTAAAATTGCTATTTAATCATTTAATTTCTACAGAGGGACTGACAGCCCCTTAGAGCTAATGCATTAGTTTTGAAATCACAACTTTTGCAAAACAATTGCTTTATCATGTTATTCCATTTTCAACAGGTATGGAAATCATCATAACATCATTTTAAAACAAAACTGGAAAAAAAATGACATCCGGTTATTTAATCATCAACTGATAAATTTTTAAACGCCATCTACTGTATATTTTTGGAATTATAAAACTTCAAAAATATGTAATTAAATAACTAGATAACATTTAACATTTCGTTCACAAAGCATATTTTTGCATACAATTCTACTTAGTTTTAAATTACATTTATTTTTTAATGCAGTTTGGAGCAGTTTCATTGTTTTTGTTATTAATAAATATTTAATTATTTTTTTAGCTACAAATAAATCGAATAGACGATAAATAATATTAAGTTAATAAGGGAAAGAATATTAAGGACAATAGTTGATTTTGGCTTTTAGAAGTTTAAATTATAGCTGGATGCTGTGTTTAGCGATTTTTTTCCAAATGTGTATAAATCTCGTGTAGAAACTATTCTTGATGATATGCCTTGTGGGCCTCGAATCTCATTGACGATAATAAAGCACGACTGCAAATGATGCATTGCCGTCTTATCGGCGATAAAATGTTTTTTTAGTTAAAAAAATTGGTTTGGGCAAATGATCGTAAAAGGTTTCGTAATTCTGACTTCTTGATTCTTAATTCCCCACAGTTTCCCAATTGATCATAATTATTTAAAAAAAAAAAAACTTCCTCGTTTGTATATTCCAGGAACTTAAATGAAGTATGACACCTAACCCTTAAACATATGTCTATGGTGTGTTATTAACTTTTGTAAAAAAATTAGTAGTTCGGGGTTTTTTTTTTGATAAAATCACACGTTTAAACTTTTTACTTAAAACCTATATCATGCATCCCAACTCTCGAGATTTCATCGTCAAATGTGCACTTGGGCCATCATCGATTTCCCCTTAACACCAGTTCAGCTAATTGAACCATAATTTTAAAATATAGCGATTTAAATTGAATACATTTAATGAAGAAAAAATAATTTGCTAATTTACTGCGTTTTTGGGAAGTTTTTGTTGTAGGATTTTTTTTAGATAATAAAAAATAAATTCCCGTATGATTGGCTCACGGCAAGCGGTCAGGAGGTGTATCGGGTGGCTAGGCTCTCTGCCCAAGCCAAAGCATTACACATTACCCTACATGCCTAACAACGTTGAATTCCTGCAAACCCACAACCAATTTCACCACATTTTATTTAATTTTAATCAGCCATAGGATGTCCAGTACGGATGCCGCCTCCTGGGAGATGATTCAGATTTTAACGACCAAGGATTCAATATATTCAATTTAAATGTTGCAGTTTTTTTTTATTTATGGAGCTATTTCACGTCATGAATAGCAACATCTCCAGCGGTCTTGTTTTCATTTTTTTTGTCTGAAATTACTTTCGTTTTGATATTTGAAAATGAGCTTTCTAGGATAGGAATATTTTAATTAATTAATTTTTAAAATGCTTTTTTTTTTTGCTGTGCTGTTTGTTGTTCCAATCTTTCTTGAAGAACGCTTGCATAGACAGAAAAGTTTTTTTCTCGCCTATGCTATGGCGGTCATTTTTAGAGTGAAACCGAAAGAGCTGTGTAATTTCAAGACACCTGAAACTGAAAACAAGAGTGTTACATCATCTGAAAGATTCCCATTATGCATAGATGATCTATGTCCCAATCATAACTGTCTTTGTAATACAGAGGATATTATTACATTTTCATTGCTTTTTAATTGTCGAAATACCCCGGATAAAATGTACGGAGGACAGAATTCTAATCGTTGAAAATAAATCACGATGCGATGACAAACCAAACTATTAAATTCACTTGTTCATCAGGAGCAAACTAACAACTCAGCCGCTTAGCAGAAATTTTAAATCTTGATAGCGTAGCGTTGTCATGACAACTACGAAGAAAACATTGTCGGTTCTTTTATTAAATTATAGCAGTTCAATGAACAATAATTGCCGCAATTATATATTTTCAATTAGTTCTCCCTTCTCATGGTGTCCATCTCACAGAAAAATGTACGTAATATTTTTTTATTAGTTTAAATATCGAAATCGATGTCAATTGTAAATAAACTATTGTGGTACTATAAATAATTTGTAATATAAAATCTTGATATAATTTTACAAAATTTTATCACTAACTAAATCTTACCTTGCTATTTCTATTTGAGTCCATACATTTTAAATTGAAATGCATCATTTGGTAGTTTAAAGCTTCTTAGAATTAAAAGCTTATGATATTATATTATAAATACCTATAAACACAAAGCTTTAGTACACAAATTTCTTTAGTTATAGAATTCCATGTTGTCAGGTATTTCTGCACGCCAAACTAGGTACATATTTATTGCTAGTAGCATTTTATTTCCTGCAGTTTGCGATCCACCACCTTAAAATATAGGCATTTAAAAAAATATGCTCTTCTAAAATGGAACTCAGCTCTAGCACACTATCCATAATTGATTGAATTTCGATGTTTGGTTAAAAATTCACTCAAATTAGGCATCATTAGAGCTATGTCTAGTGCATTAAAAACATTCAAATTGATGTAAACATAAGTTAACAATCAGAATTTTATTATAACCGAATTTTATGTTGCATGGAAACAAGTCATGTTTTATATTCTCAAACAAACTGTTACACAATAGGTGTCCTAAATATTCCTTAAGTAAACAGGTAAATATACTGTGAGTTATAGGAAATCAGGAACAACTATGTTCCTGCTTAGCAAATAAAATCCATTATTAAAAAGAGATTATCCTAAGAAAAGTATTTTTATTTAAAATTAATACTGAAGAACAAAATTTTTCATTTCTAGGTTTCGAGTTTCATAAATGGCTCCACATCTACTACTGACCAAGACGACCCGAACTTTGATGTTTTGTACAATTTCAACCAATAATGCCACAACCCTTACAAAATGATTTCAATCTTCTATCAAGCAACAGCTGCTTGGTTATGCTTGTCCCTAACTTGTGTAAACTTGTCCGAAAACCAAATCCTAAATCCAGAATTGCCGGGATCTTGCATAATACAACCATGTATTCATGGAGTGTGTGTCGATACAGTCACTGGGGGCCACCAATGTTTTTGTCAAAATGGCTACACTGGGCTTGGCTGCCAAACTAATTACGATGATTGCCGAAGCAAACCCTGTAACAATGGTGGATCCTGTATAGATGGTATTGATGATTTTACATGCACTTGTGATCAAGGTTATACAGGTATTCTATGCACTTTATTTTATGCAATTAAACATATTTTAAAATTAGCATATTCAATTCTTTGGTACAGTTTTCATTTTATTTGAAATGATTTCAAGGTAAAGAAAACTGAAAATTAAGCAAGCTTTTATTGCTCTAATGGGAAAATTTGAGAAACAAAACTTTGTTAAGTAAGTTATAATTATAATCGGGTTATGGAAAACAGTATTCAATTTGTATTCGTCTCATTCCAGCTATAAAAAACTACATATTCATATTGTTTGCTGATGAGTGATCCAAGATTTCATTGCGCAATTACATGCAATTTAATGCATTTTTTCCTTTCTCTAAGAAATTATTTGAAAACTGGGTAGATATGTGTTATGCTAATATTTTTCCAATACTTTTGTTTATATCTCAATGATCATATCTGTGCTGACTTTTAAAATCTTGTTTCAATATTTCTCGGTTCAAAATTATCTCTTTCTTAGGTTCCACTTGTGAAACTGATATTAATGAATGCTCATCTGATCCCTGTTTGAATGATGGTATCTGTGAAGATTTGATAAACGACTATGTTTGTCATTGTCCTCTAGGTTACATTGGTAGGTGCAATTTCATATATAATTTTGAACTTTAAGTAATTTCTACTATGTCTTGTAGCATTGAATTAATAACAATCAAGTCAATTTGTTATATTGCTTATGTTCTGAAAGATAACATCTAGCATTAAATAAACAGCACTGTTAAGTTAAATTAATTATTAATTCTTGGTTTGAATCTTTTAAGTTTAAACCTGAAGCTCCAATAAAATGCTTCAAAACTAATTGTGGCTAAGTTGAAATAATCTGATAGTTATTGTAAATTTTACTTAAAACCCATTGATTCACTATACAATCAAAAAGAATCACTGTAAATAGATCAATTTAGTAATACGGAATTGGTACAGAATAATTGACTGTGAATGAATTGAAGTGCCTTAAGTAATTATTTTAGTTTCTAAATGCAGGGTTGCCAGTGGCGACTAAAAGGAGACTATTTGCTACTATTTTTTAAAATCGGCGACTATGGCAACTTTTTTAGACAAAATCAAGCCAAAAGCAACTATTTTCAGCATTTTGTCAACTCTTTTCAAGGATAGGCGACTTTTTTTATTTTTTCTTCAATTTTAAAACTTATTTTTTGAAGCATTTTTTCTCGAAAAATCGCCGAAGCCGCAATTGCATTCCAGAATCGTCAAATTTCAGCTATCGTGAAATCACCGGAGCTTTGTGGTATTATAGGAGCTTCGTAGATATTACGATCGCCGGAGTTTCGGAATATTAAATTTCGCCGGAGAGATTCGGGATATTAAAATCGCCAGAGTTTCAGCATATTGTGATTGCCAGATGTTTCCAGATATCGAGATCGCCAGAGATTCGGGACATTAAAGTCGCCGTAGTTTTTAGATAGTGGGATTGCAGGAGTTTCATGATGGTGGTAGTATGACCAGATTTTTTAAATATTAATGCTAAATTTTTTTTATTTCAGCTTGCTCATGTTAAGTGTACCTAGCAAGAATATAAAAAGGTTTTTATTAAAAATAGTACATTTGGTTACACCTGGTATAAAATGTATGAATTGAACAGATTTAGTCTATTGCACTGTCATTTTTTTAAAGTATGTTTTGCTACCGATTTATCTGCTAGAAATGCAATTTTAGCATTAAGATCTTATTGAAACAGGCTGGACATGACATTAAAATAGTGAACTGCCCTTCACAAAAGCATGTCTGGCCTAGGTTCAAAATTCACGGTTGCTAGTCGCATAATGCAGCCAAATCAATTTCTACAATTTTGCAAATTCAAAATTATTTCAGTCGCTGTTATTGCAACTAGTTTCTAAAATGTCACACGATAATTTTTTAAATGGATTTTTTAAATTCCAAAGATCTTGCCGAAAATTATCTTAATCGTTATTTGTGAGTCCTAAAATTTAATAACTCCAGCTCTCCTGAAATTCCGAAACTCCGGTTATCCAAAAAATGTGCATTGGCTCCTAGATTTTTTTATTTTAGTTAGTAGCATGAATTGCTCCTAAATTTTTGCATCCAATTTCTGACACTTGTCTGGCCACCTTCGATGGTGGAAGTGTTGGTGTTTGGCAAGATTACAGGAATAATATCTGGTTTTTGTAACAATAAGAATCAATATTTTTATATTTTTTAACTATTGGATTGCACAGATCTCAGTTGTAAATTATTCTTATTAAATTAATGAAGCTTGTTCATTAACTGAAAAAAAAGCACAATTCCACTTGTTTCATGCTTTTCTAAGGAATGTAAAAAATGTAGAATTTGACTGCATGTATATGCATTGATCAGCTCTAAGCCACATTATTTTAGCTATCAATACAATATTGGTGTCATTCTTTTCGTATTTTAGGCTAAATAAGACATGCAACCTTGTTTTGGTTTTAAAAAGTACCTAATTAAAAATAAAGCTTATCAAAATCTTGTTTTTTAAATGTTTGATTCATTTGGCATGCTTATACGCTATTGAGTATAGCTGTTGTAATTTAAGTTGCGATAATTAAATTGTTCCCAGTTGTATTTTAATACATTTTATTAGAAGACAAAACTTTATTGACTTTTTGAAATTGTTGAAAGGCTGCATTGATGTATATTGTATTTGTTTATTATTGAAAAGAAATTCTAACTAATCTAATTGCTATTTCTACTATTATAATTAATCCACATTTTATCCTCAGTTTCGTAAACATATATTTTGCTTTTTGTGTTTACTCATTTAAATCGTTATAAATTCCACATCAACCTTGTTACAAATCTATCATAATCAAAAACATAAAAGGGAACCATCAGTTAATTTCCTTATACACTTTTAAATTCAATTCCTTGAGTTTTGTTAAATAGTATGTCTAAAAAGTTATGTGGCTTAGAGTTGCTCACTGATGCAATCAAAGTTAAATCCATATACGATGATTATAGATTTAACTTTGATCCACACCGGTTTAATTCTGTAACCTGAATCTGATGACGGAAAAACTCTTGCATTTTTGAAATTCAATGGGAAAAGTTATTTGAAACTTTTTATTTAAATATAAAAACTGTTAAAAAACAATGAAAACTAATTGTAAATCCTTTAATTTTTAATTATACATAGCATATATAAATTTTAGGCAACTATTTTTCCTACTTTTTTGCTAATCAGGAGACTATTTTTGCTACTATTTTGAAAATTATAGGCTACTAAAGCAACTATTTTTTCCCTAAATTTGACTGGCAACCCTGTAAATGGAATTTATAAAATCTCATTGTTTAAATGTTCCTTGTTTGATATTGATTTGATTGATTAATTGATAAAATATTTTAGGAATTAACTGTGAACAGTATTATAATATCTGTAGCAGTGAAAGCGATTTGTGCAAGAACGGAGGATCTTGTATTTTAGGACCAAGTAATTCTAGTAGTTGCAGGTATAGTTTTTTTGCAATCAAAAAGGATTTTGTCTAAAACTATGACTGGTACAGCAGGTTAATTAAATTATTCTATGAACAACACTTCACAAATTAAATTTAGTATCAGCTTAGTCGTCTAGATAGGTATGTTTTTGATTTCTTTTTTGCTAGTAACTTCTTTTTAACTAAAATGGATTTTAAAATTACTAGCGAAGGCTTTCATTGTAAAATTAACTTCACTTTAAGATTTTTATTTTTGTTTAAAAGTGTTCGTATAGAGATAACATGTTTTAAACATAGGGTCAAGTGGGGTAAGTGTGATAGGGTTTCTGCATTTTTCATTAAGAAAATTCGTTCTCTGCTTCAAGTAAATTCCAAATCCTAAAATTGGTAGTGAATTATTATAAGAAACATACATATGTAGAAAAAAAATTCTATGCTTGAATTCCAATTTTAAGTGTACAAAATTTGCATTTCAAAATCCATTGCTGTTTTATCACACTTACCCCACATAGGAAAACCCACATAAAAAGAAGACAGTTGCACTTAAATTCAAAAGCTCAAAACTTTCTTTAAACAAAAAATAAGGTCAATATTTCTTTTTAGTTTAATTATAAGTGGTCTAATGTTATATATTGGACACTTTCAGATTTTTAGAATGATTTCCAAAGTTACAAGCTGTTTATCACGCTTACCCCCAATCACACTTACCCCACTTGACCCAAATAAGAATATAATACGTTTGTAATAAATAGTATTAAGTTTACGAATGTTTTGTTATTTAGTTTTTATATTTCTTTATAGCTGCCCTCCTAATTTTTTTGGAGACAATTGTGAACTTCCTTCTTGTCCTTGTGAAAGAGGAGGTGTATGTGTAGGCGAAACAGAATTCAGCTGCCTTTGCCCATTTGGTAAGAATGGTGGTGCCAATCAACTTTTTAATGATAATATATTAAAATAACAGTTTAGTAAACATTTTCTTCGAAATAAATTACTTTAAACTTAAGCTATTAAATTGAATTCAACCTTGATAATGAATAAAAAGTCATCATAACATATGGGGAGCCAGAATAAAATGGTTGAAAAAGTTTTTAAAACAGCAAACATAACCTTATAACTTTGAACTGCAATTTCAAGGTTGATATCAGTATACCTAGTATATACTTCTAAGTAAATACAAGGCTAGTTCCTCATTTCCTTTTTATTAGCAATTTGAATTTGCAATATGTATATAATCGGACCTATAACATGGTTTTGCCTGTTTGGATTGAAACTTAACTCTCTTAGTTGTTTTCTTTTTCAAATAAGCTACTTAGTTGCCAAATTTGTTATTTCTCTGTAATACTCACTCACATGCATGAAATATTGAAATCTAGTACTACTAAAATGTGCCATTGTTGAATTCAATTTGAATCATAATGTTTTTTTTTTTTTTAAGAATTGCTTTATAAGGAATATTTTAACTGATTTTTGTTTTTATCTTATGTACAAAATGTATATTTGTTACATTCAATAACTATTGAAATTTAGACTACCCATAATGTTTTTTATATTTGTTTCCTCCCAATTATTTAAGTAAACCAACTTTGCCTATTTCTATTTAATTCAAATCGGGAACATGATCCCTCGGACATTTTGAAAAAGTTGAAAACTTCACACCCATAAATTTCTTCTCCAAGCCAATATATATACAAAAATTACTTTGATGTGTTTTTGTGATGTGACTTTACAAAACCTCAACTCTCTTTACTAATTTTCACAGGATGGACAGGAAAGACATGTGAAAGTGAAGTCGAAGTGTGTGAGCAAAGCATTTGTAATGGAGGCTTATGCGTGTTAGCGCCAACAGAAGAAGAGACCCTTCCTAAGAATATAACTTGCTTTTGCATCCCTGATTATCATGGGAAATTCTGTGAGCTTCAGTACAACGAGTGCATTCCTGAACCGTCCTGTGAAAATGGTGCAACTTGTGTTGATGATATAGATGGTTATTCCTGTATATGTCCATCAGGATATTTAGGTATATAAAATATACTTCCATATAGTCAATTATATGGAATTAATGCATTGGAAACTCAAATTAAAAATAACACTCAAATTTGCAACAAGATAATTTACCATACTTGATTAAAAGTAATACTTTACTTTGAATTATAGTATTCAGTATTCTTGAACTTAATCAAAATGATTGGTTATCGATGTATTGTAATCATTTATTTCTTCTGAGTAGTTTAAACGCAATGTTTTTAGTTTATTTATTAGATAAGACTTACTAGAACAAGAATCATTCTCCAATGTTATAGTATTTAGCAATTCATCCCTTTTATACTTGGATACACATTGTATGTATTTAAATATATGTTTAATTTTGCACAACTATAAGTTTTATATTATGTTAAATTATCATTTTACAATGTTTTATGTTTCTTTTGTTTTCCATTTAGGTTCTTTATGCAATGAAACGTTTGTATGTCTTGGGAAAAACTGCTCTTCTGTTTACCCAATACCAACTAATGTCCTTTCTTCATATTCCTTTACTGATATGGAAACACCTTACACTTTTACACCTATTCCAAATAGTGACTACTCCATGGAATCTAAAATTTTACCACATGCTTCAGTCATACACTTACACCCATCTGAAATATCAACAACTTTTGCTGTTGCAGAAGTTCAACGAACAAACCTACCATTCAGTTTTCATGCTGAAGCATATGCCTCAATACAATTGAATGAAACCATAGACTTTGATCCCACAGAAACCTCTTTGTATCAAGTATTTAAAACTGAAACATTTTCAAGCCCCACTCTATATACAGAAAATTTATCACCCACATTTCAAGATATTGGGCATACAAACAGTGCACATACTCCTGGATTATATGAAAGCTTTAGTCAAATGGGAAATTATGAATTTGAGATTTCTAAAACAAATTTTGAAGAAGGGACTGCAAAAAATGTGTCCATAGCCTCGAAAACACTTACAATTTTGAATACAGGTATGTAGATATCTTTATGATTTATTGATAAAAAATTATTCTGGCAAATAATATCATAGTTTATGGATATTAATATGTTATCAAAGTTTCCATACAGAAATGGTTAGATAAAGCAACTTTAATCAAAGTCTGTTATAGATTTTTCTAAATAATTCTTGCATCTTTTTACAAAAAAATATATATACACTGCGATCCAAAAGTTTAGACAATGACGTTTTTTAGCTGTAAAATTTATATTTGTGATATCAGAATTTCAAAACATCCCTATATATATTAAATACGTATTTTGAAATGCTATAATTGAAACATAATTGCTTAATTTGCTATAAAAAATTTTGTTTTAAAAAATAAAATTTTGTATGGTCCCAAAAGTTTAGACACAAATACGAAATTATGTTAATTTAAAGTACATAATTGCCTAATTTCGCATTTTTATTGTGAAATTATACATTTTCCATTTGATAAATTAAAAAAAAAAAGATATCCGGTGAACTAAGCAGATTTTATAACGATATTGGTTCAATTTTACACCAAACAGACAATTAAGCCATATTAAATCTTTATTCAAATCCTATTTGCGGCAAATGTACAATTTAACATCTCTACATACGAACCGAAAAAATACAAGTCCATCACCTTAAAGTTTTTAAAGGAATTCGTGGGTTTAGAGGCATGCATTGGCTAATTTTCTTGATGAAAAGTGCAATCTTTCCCATATAAAATCACAAAATAGAGACATATCATTCTATTTTGCACTTTAGTACAATGCACAGATAGTCACCTCTTCAAAAACAACAAAAAAAGTAGGAAATTTTAACGCAAGTTCACTCCACACAATTACGAAAGTTTCTTCTTCATACTAAAATTTGAAGTTTCTTGAGAAAAACCGGTTTCTTTGAACCGGTTGCAATTTAACCGGTCTCTTTAGTGCTATTTAAACACGTTCAGTTTAACCGAATATTGAAAATATGCTTTTGAAAACACCGGTTTTCCCCCTCAAAAGCTCTAGCATCAAGGTGGTAGTTTGTAATGGTGTAGAGTGAATTTACTTTGGAATAACCGAATTTTTTTGGCGTTTTTGAAGAGGTAACTATCTCTGCATTGTACTAAAGTGCAAAAAAGAATAATCTGTTGCTATTTTGTGATTTTATATGGGAAATACTGCACTTTTCATCAAGAAAATTGATCAAAGAACGTCTGTAAGTCTACGAATTCGTGGCAAAACTTTAAGGTGATGGGCTGGTATTCATTCGGTTCGTATTTAGTTATGTTAAATGGCAAATTTGAAGCAAATATGATTTGAATAAAGATTTAAAGTGACTATATTGTCTTTTTAGTGTAAAATTATACTATAATCGTTATTAAATTTGTTTAGTTCACCGGATATCGTTTTTCTTTAATTTATCATATAAAAAATATATGATTCATCAATAAATATGCGAAATTAGGTCATTATGTTTTTTAAATTAGCATAATCTCGTATTTGTGTCTAAACTTTTGTTTCAATTATAGCATTTCAAAATACTTTTTCAATATATATAGGGATGTTTTGAAATTCTACTATCCCAATTCTAAATTTTACAGCTAAAAACGTCATTGTCTAAACTTTTGGATCGCAGTGTATTATGGATTATGGGTAGTAAATAGCATGCTGCCACATTACGCAGTTGCTGACTTTTTTCTGTTACAAATGGCTTTCAAAATTGAATTTAATTCTTAGTTATAACCAAGCAAGGCAACCTTTCACTGAAATAGTATTATTTTCCTTTGTGTTAAAATAAAACTTTGCATTTTACTGCATGCTGTTAAAAAAAAAAATTACCCTTTTGTATTATAAGATCACATATATCAATGTTTGATTACTTTTAACTTTTCATTTTGCAAATAAATATTTCTTTTTAAATTGAAAAAAAATATTTATGATCTCAGATAAAGTGGAGAATTATTTAATTTTAGACATAGCAGACATTTTATTGTCAGAGTTTTCTGCCAATGTGCCAAATGAAGCAACTTACAATCATAAAGGAATGTTCCCCTCAAGTGCAATTCAGAGTCTCCCTGTCTATTCATCCGATGCAAACAGCCAAAGTCTTCCAGATCAATGTGAGGATTTGCACTGCCAAAATGGAGGAACTCCTGCAACTACAAGCCAATTTCCAACAGAAACTGTAACTAATTGTGAAGTAAGATGCCTGAATTTTTGAATTTTATTCTTATTATTTGACCTTATTTTCTGCATTTTTTGGGGGGAGAAGAAAACCGTTTAACTCATCTTCTCACTTTGTAGCTATTTATTTTGAGATATTTTACTTTAACATATACAAATATTGTGTTTCATAACCATAAAATTAATCAGCTTTTTTAATATAAATGGGGAAAGTTAGATATAAACATATTCGAATCTGTATAGGTTTTTTTTAATATTGAATTTAGTGGCTTCATATTCTACCTATAGTTATCCACAATTTATCTTAAGTATTAACTGCAGTATTCTTTTTTTATGTTTTTTTTTTATTTTCAAATTTTAATCATTTGACCAAAAGTAAAATTAATATTATAGAAACACACATTATAGTCATCAGTGTTTAAATTTTTTTAAATGTCATTTATAAACTTTATATATTTTACGTGCTTTAAAAAATTAATTACTTTATTTTTAGTGTTTGTGTCCACTATTGTATACTGGAGCAAAATGTGAGCGTGAAACCTACCTATTGGTTCCCCAATTTCATCAGCCCTCATTTCTTAAGCATTCTCTTCCTTCAATTGATCCAGAAAAGGGTTTAGACATTGATATCAGCTTTAAAACATCAACACCTGAAGGAACAATCCTTTTTACCGAAGCTGCTAGTGGAAGCTCGTTTTTTATGCTGTACATTGAAAATGGACTGCTAAAATTCAAGTTCTCTTGTGGTCTGCAAACAACAATTTTTATGGAAACCCATGCGACAGTGAATAATAGCTACTTTACTACTGTTTCAATTTCGTAAGTATATATAATTTAAAGTTTACAAAATTTTAATACTTATTATAGTTTATTATAAATTAATGGGGTGACCTACAATAAGGCAAGCACTGTGAACATTTTTAAAACTAGAAGTATCCAAGGTTATTGTAATTTAAACAATGCAATGCAGTTAATTTGCTTACATCTGAAATTTTTGGTGTTAAACTTTTGTTGTATGGGCTATCAATTATTTATTTTGTGTACTATTTGTGCTTTGTTTATTTTCAGCACATCTTGGACTCCTGATATTGCTTTGTTAAAAAATGCCTCTTGCAATGTTGGACTTCTAGTAAATGGTTCTTCACCTATGAGTGGACAGCAATTTGTTCTACTCCCCCGATTTGATTTTCAACATGTTTATATTGGTGGAGTTCCACCTTCTTTCAAGAGCTCAATTCCTAACATGAGTCGAGTCCCCTACTTGGAAGGTTGTGTAATGTCTCTCCAAGTAGGTATTCATATTTGAACCATTATGCTTTTAAAAGTTACGTATTGATGGTGAAAAATGTCTAGTTGCTCACATCATACTTTCCTTTCCCAAAAGACGATACAAAATTTACTGATGAACACATAAATCCCTTTGAAAGCAAAATGTTCAATATAATGTGAAGCAAATGTATCTATACTGGATTATTTAGTGTTTTTATTTCTCTTTTAATATTAACAATTTAAGGAGATGATATTGCACTATGCTCATAAAAGTAATGGATCTTGCATATTAACTCAATTTAAGACCCAATACTTTTTCTTTCTCGAAGGATATATATATACTTATGGGGTTTTTATATTAACTCTATTTGATAGAATATCTTTCTTATTTAAAACTTTTTATGAAAAATCTTAACACTGTATTAATATTTAAAACAAATCAGATGTATGTCCTTCAAAATCTCTTAATATCTGTAACTAGTTGAGTATTGAAAGTTATTCTTATTTTGAAAATAAGTAAGTTGATAACACAAACATAAATTTCAAATAACGCTTTTAATTAAATAATTAGGTTAAACAATAGAATTTTTTTTTAATATTTCGAAAGGAAATATTCTTTGATTATGTCTTGTGTAATTAAAATTATTCAACCTTTGAAATTTCAAATTGACTGCTGTCGAGTAAAGTAATAACATCTGAAAAATTTATTTTATATTGCTTTGAAGGGGATTTACTTTTAATAAAAGCTTACTCCAAATTTTTATTCCATGAGTTGTAGATCAACGGTGATGAAAAGGAACTTGTGAAAGATGCCGAAACTGGAATGGGCATTACTGAATGTTATAGCAGTGCCTGCTATAGAAATCCTTGCATGAATGGAGCCACTTGCAGAAGGTAAAACTAAAAAGTAAATACTTATTTTAGATAAATTAATGTATTTTTATATGCGGGCTGCTCATCACCCCCAGACCCGGTCCTCCTTCGACCGGGCTTGCTAATGGTAAGTCTATGGGGGAAAAATGGTTTTTGTTCCAAAAAAAGCAAAGAAATTATAGGAATATTTTGATGCGTTTTTTTTTTAAATTCATAAAAATCCAATAAAGTAGTGCTGTATAAGGTTATTTTTTTAAAAAAGTTATTTCCTTTTTTTTAATCTAAATTTTTTTCTATTAAAAAAAGGCAAGTAACGTTTTTAAAAAAATAACCTTATAAAGCACTACTTTATTGGATTTTTATGAATTTAAAAAAAACCGTATCAAAATATTCCTATAATTTCTTTGCTTTTTTTTGGAACAAAAACCATTTTTCCCCCATAGACTTACCATTAGCAAGCCCGGTCGAAGGAGGACCGGGTCTGGGGGTGATGAGCAGCCTTAATGTGTAAAACAATGTGGTCATTTGAAATTCAAAAATTAGCTTTAAAATTTTAGATACCATAATTGTCTGTCAAACTGAAGAAAATTGTTTTTAAATATTTTATCTGGTATTTTTTAAGTTTTATTTCAATGATTTTTTCTTCTTTATTGGCTCAACAGCCCTTTGTGAGCCAGGGCCTTCTTCAGAATCTTCTTCTTTTCTGATCTTGTTTTGGAAGACGACCTCCAATTTTGTACTTGTATCGTTCTGAAATCCTCGTCTACACAGTCAATCCATCGAAGTTTGGGCCTCCCTCTTGTTCTGATGCCAATTGGTTTACAGTGGAAGACTCTTGATGTTAAAGAGTCCCGGTTCATTCTGCACAGATGTCCAGCAAATTTCATCCGGTTGACTTTTATGAAGTTGATGAAATGTTTGGTTTAGTTGGTTGGTTTTTTACTTGTAAAAAATGTTTTCCAACATTTAAAAAAAAACATTTTCCTATGGGAATATACAAACACCTCGGCACGAAATATTGTACCAAGACCTTCAGTGTCAATCTCTTTTTTCGGGATCAGGCTCTAATATGCAAAGCATGTGTCCTGATTAGATGTCCAACCTCATGCTGAAACCCCACTTATCCACAAGCATATTTAGTTCTGATTTTATTGGCTTAAGTATACTACTGTATACTAAGCCAATGGCTTAGATATACTGCTTTATTAGAGTTTTAGATATACTACTGTAACTTAAATGTGTTAAAGGTCAATATACTTCTTCTTAATAGGAATATTTTCTACTTTGTATAAGCAGTAGGTGTTTTATAAAATTGTGACTTGTAATATCATATTTTCAATGCCCATTTAGATAAATGTTAACTGACTTGTTAAAACTGACTTGAATGAAGCTACGTATATCTCTTTTAGCTTTGATGATCATTGGAATTGTGAATGCATCGAAGGATATACTGGGCCTTTTTGTGAACACAAAACCTGTTATGCCAATCCATGTGAACATGGCAGTACCTGCTTGCCAAATTTAGATTATGGCTATTTATGTGTGTGCCCTTATAGTAAACATGGAAAGAACTGTGAACATGGTAATGTGAGTTTTGATTTAATTCATTTTGTTTACAAAACAATAATTTTGAAGTCAATATTTTTTTTTTAATTCCTAAAATTATAAATCTCTCAATAGATTTATAAATGGTTGTTAAGTTGTTATATAATGTCTTTCTATGTATTTGGATATATAAATCTAAATCTGCTTATCTAGAAATATATGTATTTATGAAAATGATTTTTTTCTTTTCACAGAAAAGCTTACTTATTATGTTGGTCTTTCTAGAAATGAGGAAGAAAATGGACGTCCAATATTTTTATTAGTTCATATTAAATATTTAAAGTATTAAAATGTAGCCTATTAAGAGAGAACCAAGAAAGGCCACCAAAGCACACAGAACATCACATCTCGAGGTCTTATTAAAAAGTGACTCGATTTTTAATGGTTGTGAGAAGAGTGGATCATAAGTCAAAACAAATTCTGCTGCGTCTGCAATTTCTCTGGGAAAGAATGTATTGATGCCTATTAAAACGTGGGAACTGTTTTATGGATCAGAAAGACATTAACTGAGAGTTATTAAAAAAGAACTGTTATTTGTATGGTTAATATTATTATTTATATTATAACATTAGATATTTGTGCGATATATCACATATACATATATTTATATCCACATTAATGTATGAATTCTCATGAATAATTTTCCAATGTGCTAAAGGTTTCGAGATAATTTCTAATTTTGCATATATTATAAAATTAACTTTGAATCCTTTCTCACTCAAAAAAGGTAATTTTTTTTCACAGCAGTCTCGTTTCTTGCCAATTTTTTTTTCGTAATCTTTATTAATTTCATAACTTTACTGTCTCCAAACAATTAAAAGTTATTTCTTTAATTTATTTTCAGATTTGCTAATTACCCGACCGTCCTTTTTTGGTGATCTATTAGGATATTCTTCATACCTGCAATATCAGTTACTCTCTGATTATCACTACCATTTGGAAATAAGACTTATGTTCTCCATTGAGAATGAAGATCAAAACTCTCTTCTGCTTTTTAATGGCCAAATGGGTATGTAAATTTATTTACTGTTACCATAAATGTTTATTTAAAGACAATTAAAATTGTGTTAATCACAGAGTATTTCTCTTTTCTTAATAAAAAAATATTGTTATCTTAAATGTAATATATATTTTATATTATTCATATTTAAATCTCAGCTCATTTATAATTTGTAGATGCTTATCATCTTGCTGATGACTTCCTTGCCATTGGTATTCAATCTGGACACATTGCTTATATTTTTAATTTGGGATCTGGTAAGTTATTAAATCAGAGTATTCTTTAACCTTGTCATGTACCTTGAGGCTGTCAAATTCAATTGCAGTTTTAATTTTTTTTACACTTATTTTGAAAGAAATATATGCTTTTTCGCTAATTAATTATGTATAAACATTAAGTTTATCTAGCTGTCATATTTTTTTTTACCCTAACTTGATTTTAAGTTTTGCTTTCTTTATTTTATCTCCTATAACTTATCGTTTTATAAAGTAGTGGTTAATTTATAAAGTAAAATTGAGGTTTTAAATATTTTTTTTAAACCATTCAATAAAGCAAGTATTACTAAAGTAATGTATTTGGTTTATTCTTTTCATCTTATAAGTCATTCAACAACATTCCCTTAATTAAGAAATATTTTAGAATGGTATTTTTCTTTTTTAATAGTTATAAAATGTCCTACGTGAAAACTAAATATTTTAAATCATATGTTTTTAGTTTCAATCTCTTCCAATGTAAGAACTTATGAATATGAGATAATGATTTTCTTTAAATACTTGTTGATTCCTTTTCATGAAATACTTTACAATCTTTATTTGTGTATTTTTTTAAATAAGTCAATCTTTGTTTATCTTTGAAATACAAAGTTTTCTTTCAATTTACCCCTTGAAAGTTTGTAATTTTATTTTTATTTCAGGCACTAGAACTCTAAGAAGTGTCACCACACTTAGTAAAAACAAGCCAATACATTCCATATTGATTGGTCGACATAGGCGATATTGTTGGATGGAAGTGGATACTCAAACTAAAGTTGTTGGATTAGCATCGGGTCAATTAACAGCACTCAATACTCCATCTGCTTTGTATATAGGTGGTCATCCCAGTTTCAACTTTAGTTTACTTCCTGAAGAACTACAACAGTTGAATGGTTTTGAAGGTATTATTGAAGTCCTGAAATGTAATTATTACATTTATAAGAAAGTTTCGCTGAAATTGAATTAATTTTTTGGAGACTTGGTTTGATACCTCCTATAAATATTGTATTAAAAAATATATTTGTTGATTCAATATTCCATTCAAATGTGACTTTGCAATAGTGGTTGCTCATGAATTGATGTTACATTGCAGATTGAAATCCTGTTTCTGTATTATGTGTTTAAATGGTGAATTCAAATTACAATTGCATCATTGTGTGATTTCAAATTTGAAATAATGCATTTAATTTATTTTTAAAAAATCAAATATTAGCATATTTTAAAGTATCTTTATTGTATTATTGGAGTCAATTTATTTTTTTTAAACATACCTGATGCCAATAAATCATTATTTCAATGTAGGTTGCATATTTGGGATAGAATTCAGAAATAGTCCAGGAGCAGTTTTTCGTTCAATTGATTCAGTTGTGGAGGGTCGTAACATCCAGCAATGTAATACTACTGAATGTCAGTTAGTTCAGTGTGCAAATGGAGGAACTTGCATTGATGTTGGTTCTACCTTTCAGTAAGTATGTGTAAAATGTTTTTCAAATTTATTAAGGCTTTAAAATAAGTTAAATTTTAAAGTATTTCCACCTTTTTAAATTTAAATCTGTCAGAATTCTTAATAATCTGATTTTTGTGCACATTATCTATCGATAAATAAAATAATTTAATTAAAAATATTGTAATTCTTGTGTTTTAAAAATATTGAATAAACTATGGCTATCTTTGTAAAATAACACCATGAAATATTTGAACAAAGTTATTGAGGAAAGTTATTTTTGACAGACAGTAGGTACTCAGGAAAAGTATATTTGCATATAACAGGAATATTTAAGTTTTAACATGTTGAATTAGAAGTAGTTTTTTTTTTCATTCATTCTGTACTAATAAAGTTTAAGGAGCTTTACTTAATGCCTTTTGGACGTTTTTATGGCTTTTTATAATTACATGGATTTTTTGCCATATGTGCTTATTCAATATGAGCAGCACCTGGTTCATAACTAGTAATGTACTAGTATATATTTCTAGGTGTAACTGTGTTGAAGGATGGGTTGGTGTCTTGTGCACTCAGAGGAAAACACCCTGCTCTGAGGGAAACCACAAATGCCAGACAGAGGCTGTATGCATTCCTGTAAATGAAAGCTACCGCTGTGATTGCCCATTGGGTAAAAGTGGCTACTATTGTGAAAAAAGTAAGTTTATTTTTCACATCCTATAAAGACTAGGCAACAATGTTGAACTAACAGTGTCATTGATATTGAGGTTTTCATGAGAAACTAGGCATGAAGTCAGTCTTGTAGGCCCAATCAATTTGCATTGTTCTGTGTAATTTTAATGAAATTGTACATGGCAGGTTTTCCTCATGAATATTATTACTCTATGTATGCACTTACATTTCTATTCATGGCAGTTAAATAGTTTTTTTTCATTTTTAATTGTAAGAAAAGACTTTAAGGCTCTTATAAAAATTGAGTCTTTGTATGTTAATATTAATTTTTAAAAATCTTATAAAACTAATTTGTTATATTTTTTAAGATGTTTCAGTGAGTGATCCATTATTTGACGGTATCAGCTCTTTTCTCTCTACCACACCCGTAAATGTGAGACACAGCATGGATGTTGTAATAAGTTTCAAACCCCTCTCCGAAAACGGACTGCTGTTTTACGCTGCCCAACATCTAAATGAACTTAGCAGGGATTTTATATCTTTGTCTCTTGTGGCTGGCTATGTGCAACTCAGATTTAATCTTGGAACAGACCCCAGCTCTACTGTGGTGTTAAATTCTTTCCAGAAAATTGAAAATAGTAAGTGTTTTGATTAAAGATACACTAGATTCTGGCAAATTGCATGTGAAAACTGATTACTAAAGACACAATACACAAGAAGAACTAAAAAACACAATATTTAATTCTCTTTATTTAGAGAAGTCAAGGTGAATACTAGCCAAACTTATCTATTGCCTAATTAAGTGGAATCTATTGTTTGTTGAAAGTGTATTATGAAAAGTCTTGTTTCTATTTTGATTTTATAATAGCCAAACACTTATCTATTTCACTCATTACCTAATATTGCTACTCTTTTTAGTCCAGTTTCAAATGGGCAATTAAAAATGCATGAAACTTTCATTAGTTAGTTTTGTTTCTTATATTTAAATGTAAAATATGCAGTAATATAATTTTAGTGTTATATTTGTTATTAACTTATTATTAAAACACTTTTTAATGAGTTCATGTTATTTCTAGATTCATGGCAAACTGTAGAATTCGGTAGATATCGAAGAGCTGCTTACTTAAAATTAGAAGATGATGAAGAAGTAACCTCTATATCTCCTTCCGGAATGGAAATTCTTGATGTCAACACAGATTTTTATCTTGGTAAATTAAGTAACGAGAGTGTATGATGTATTGAAAAATTAGCAGTTGTCAATTCATGATGTGCCATTTGGGGTGACTTTGGCCCTAGCTTTTTAAGCTAATAACTTCTTATTAAATGGTCACTTAAGTTCCCACAAGTGCTATCTCACTTTGCTCAACGGATCAGATTTACTGTATGGTAACCTTTGTCAAACTTTCCAATATCGTGCCAAAAGTCCATATTCTGGCGAATTTTGACGTCACGCTAACTATACTGCACTAATAAATAATGGTCCGATAGGGTTGTCGGAAAACGTCATCATTGCGAAGTCAAAGAATTCTAATCATTAGTCGAAGTCGGACAGGTTGCCGGAAAAATTATTAAAAACCAAATGTGAAAAAATCGCGCCAAGAGTTACCGTACAGTAAATCTGATCCATTGGGCAAAGTGAGATAGCACATGTGGGAACTTAAATGACGAAACACACCCTTTTAAAATTTGATGGTACTTTTGAATTGGTGGATTACACTGCCTTGACATGCAAGTAAAAACAAATATTCAATAGAAAGCCGTACTAAAAGATTTAATGCTATAGTGATCAAACATTGGTCCACTACAAAATCAAAAACTGTCTGTATCATAAAAAAAAAACATTATGAAAACATTTTTTTAATTAAACTTTTCATAATACATATTTTAGAAAGATGCTATGAATATTTTCTGAAACCAAAAAATTTTATTCAGTCATATTAGTTGTCATATGTAGCATACTAATGTTCAAGGTTTATTTAAAAGCTCTACAGTCTTTTTTCCCCCCTTTGTCATGAGTATTAAGACCAACCTACTGCTTAAAGTTGATTCTAAATATTTATGAATGCTCATGCCGGAAGCATGATTCAATCTTGCACACTTTTGTACCAATTACCAACATTCGTTTCATTTATCATCTGAAAACTAGCTTTTAAGTGTTGGTTCTATTAAACTTATATTTATGGGATAATGATATAAGGCAATGTCATTAAAATTGTCAATATGCTAATAGACCAGGGCTAAATAAAAGGCAGGGTCATTTTTTATAACAAACAATCTTGTTTAGTTTTATTTTTATTGTATTTTTTCATAAAATATCAAGATGTTGTTTCATTTTGCAGGAGGAATTCCAGATCTCTCTTCGCTTCCTAAAGAAGCAGTAGAAACTTTGCCTTCTTACTTCAGAGGGTGCATCCGTTTACTATCTGTCAATTCAAAGCTAATTGAATTGAATTCTAATGGTATAATACATAGTTAATTCTAATCATATAATTACATAATTTAATGAATTTTTAATGTTTGTAATAATTTTTGGTAGCATAAGTCCTTTCGTTTCCAGATATGTCTCAAAGATGAGTAGTATAGTAATTGGGCAATTCCACAGTTACTCTTGTTACTTTTATAACAGTTATTTAGCTTAATTTGCATGTTTAGCTTAATTTTTTTCAAGTAAAATATCTTATGAATAAGTTATGTAGCAAAAAGCCTGCAATTCATGTTTAAGAAACATTACATATTTCACTAGTTTTAGATAATTACTTAGAATAGTTACTCTAGTTATCTAAAAAAGATATAAGGTTTTTGCCACTTTACCTTAACTACAAAGTAAAACCTTATGATTTTATTAATTCTAGAATAGAAAGATTACTTAATAAATGATAATTATCAAAAATTGTTTAATTGCAACATTTTATTCAAACATTTTTTTCTGACCGCATAGTATGTTAAGTTACAAGAAATATATCTACAATAACTGTTTTAAAAAACGTGTTTTTAAATCTAATTTTTGCTCGTATTTGATAGGTACTGTAAGTGGTCGTAATGTAGACGATTGTGATGGCACTCCTTGTGGGTACGGCAGCTGTAAAAATGGCGGTGAATGCATTCCACAAGAAGATGGGTTCTCCTGCAGCTGTTCAGAAGTGAGTGTTAGTGAGAAGGATTAAGTTCATAATTATTTTTTATCTTCAAAATGCTAGTAAGAACAAGATATGTAGACTAAATATATGCTGTTGAGCAATTAAAAGTTTTAAAGTATGGATATTTTTTTATTTTTTACAAAATGTACTCGATTATTAAACTCTATGGAATTCAGGCAGAGATTTGGTTACACTTCTGTAATAAGAGGTTTCCTTTTAGAGTAGAGAGAATAGTGTTCTATCACTGTAAGGACCTCCATATGTCTGAACGTTAACCTTCATTGATAGAGTATGTGCGTTACTTGCTATCAGATAACTTTAAAAAGCTTTTGTCTCTTAAAAATAAAGACACTTAATGCACATGCATGTTACCCAAACTGCAACTTTTAAGGTGTAATAACCTACAAGACAACTTAATTTTTACATGTTTTTTTTTTTTAATTCCACCCTTATATTTTGAGCTATAATTTAGTTTTGAGTGTTTCCATTGAGCAGCTTTATTGTACAAAATATGTATATCATTATTTTATGGATTCTATCAAAGATATTTTAGTCCAAAATATCATTCTCATGTAGGACTTCCGAGGTCAGATGTGCGAAGTGCATATTAACTGCTGGCAACATGACTGTCTCCATGGTGCAACTTGTGTACCTGATAAACAGACTGACTATCAATGCATCTGTCCAATTGGGTGGAAAGGAAACAGATGTGAAACTGGTAATGTTCCTTTTCAAAATGATTCTATCATAATAATTTATTTGTTACAATAGTTGGAAAACTCTCATTCTCCAAAGTATAACTAAATATATACATAGGGTCTTACCTATTATTATTTATTATTAAGTTACCAATGAACAGGTAACTTAATATATACTTAATATATAACTATCAATGCATCTGTCCAATTGGGTAGAAGGGAAACAAATGTGAAACTGGTAATGTTCCTTTTCAAACAGATTCTATCATAGTAATTTATTTGTTACAATAGTTGGAAAACTCTCATTCTCCAAAGTATAACTAAATATATACATAGGGTCTGGCCCGTTCATCAGTTACTTCATCCAATTGAATTTAATCATTATCAATTGTTGCCAATGGACAAGCCGTACCCTATATCTTAGTTAGACTTTGGATAATGTGTGTTTTGAAAATATAACAGTAATAATCTTGAAATCTTTGGATGATCATTTTAATTACTAATCGTAAAACCGATAACAAAATTGAATTATCAGACCTCTTATTTATTCCTATCATTGGTATTCCGAACATTTGGCAATTTAGTAACACAACATGCTAAGCTGTTTTCATCATTTTGAATTAGGTGTGAATGTTTCCAGTGCCTTCTTTTCTGGTGCAAGTTATCTACTGTACCAAGATACACTTTATAAGCAGAAAGATTTGACAAAAACAAGCATATCCTTCAACTACTCTTCAAATGAGCCTTCTGGACTTTTATTTTGGAATGGAAAGGTATGTTTGGTGTTTATTTAAACTTTATCCTTCTAACATTCTTTAATGTCATATTCATAAAAATATAAAAGATTAAAAACCATTATTTCGTGTTTGCATACAAAAATATCAATCGGCAAATGTAAATAAATTGTAATATACTATAGAATATGTGTTAATTACTCACTTAAATTGTTAACATATAGCAATTTTTAACATTTTTTTTTACCCTGGATGTTTTTTGTTTCATTTTTTTTATTTAAATAGGTTGCTTTAAAAAAAAATACCAAACTTTTGAAATAAATTATTTATTTGTAGTTTCTTATGGTTTTCTATGTCATTAACATTTTGCAGATTAACTATCTAGACATGTTTAACTATTCAAATATCTACCTTTCTCTATGCCAAAGTTTTTATTTTGTTCAGCATAGATATATTTCTTCTTACTATTTTTATTTGTTATAAAAAAACATGTGTGTTAAAAACATGTTGTTTTATTTTCAATTTAAAAAAATTGAACTTGAATTTTATTTAAACCCAAAAACTTCAAAATCTATAAAATGAGTACACCATTGTTTAATCATAAATTAAATTGTATGTTATTACTGGAAAACTATGCCTGATTGTAATTTTATCACAGGTGTATTCGGAAGACGGAGACTACCTAGGTGTAGGTTTGAGTAACAATCATCTGCATTTAGTCTGGAATGTGGGCTGGCTTTCACGAAGCGAAATCATAACCTCTGCTATTCAACCGGGCAAGGATATGTGGCATCAAGTGCAAATTGAAAGGTTAGATGTGCTTTAATATCTAAGTACTACTTCTTGAAGTATCACTTGGTTATATTTCTGTGTGTTGTATGTTAGTTTTTATTGTGTACAGCAGTATAGGAAATTTTAGCATTGAAAATCATTTTAATTAACTCGGCTGTTATCCATTTCCTTTTTGTATGAGGGCTGTTTTTTTTTTTTTTTTCAACCTTCGATGGGCTGTGACAAAAAGATGGGTCAAGATACAAAAAAGATTTTTTTTTACCAAAAGTAATGTACAATACTGCTTATTTCTCCATATAATCACCTTGATGTTGCCAATGATTTGAAGAGATTTTGTTACAGTTTCTTTGAGCTCCACATCAACTTGGAAGTGCTACAATTCAAGCCACTATACTTATCAATAATTCACTTATGGTAAACTTTCGAGTTTCCCTAAACACTTCGTCAACTCGCTGAACAATACTGATGTTCTTGAAGAAAGGGACCAAGGAAGCAAGTCTGTCGCTACAGATGGTTTAGCGATTTAACCAAGTGTTTAGAGTAACACAAATGTTCTTCATAAGTGAATTATGACTAGCAGTGGCTTGGGGGAAAGGGAAAAAAATGACATGAAGCTTCCTAATTTACTTTTTTTTTACCAAACTGTCACAACTCCCTCCCAATCATTGGCGGCTACATTTTATGAAGAGGGTATTTCAAAGCTTGTTTACAGGTATGACAAATTCCATAATTGTCAATTTGATTATGTGGAAAAATAAGCAGTATTGTGCATTACTTTGGTAAAAAAAAAATCTTTTTTGTATTTTGACCTGTCTTTTTGTTACAACTCATCGAAGGTTGCAAAAGAAACAGCCCTCGTACCATGATTCTTGTTCCACCCATGTGAAGACTGTACTTATTTTTTTCTTGACAATAAAGCCTTTTTTAATTATAATTCATTTTTTTTACTATTACTACTAAACCATTTATTTACATTTATTATTACTTATATAAAGACTATAATTTATGTGTATTTCTTTATACAATCTTTTTAATCAAATTAATTATTGAAAGAAATTAATTCTTATTTTTTAGAAACAATAAATTGCTCAACCTTTATCTTGATGGACAAGCTTATTCTAGTCAAGTAACCGGAACATTTTATGAACTAAACACAGATGGCAGTTACTATTTTGGTAATCTTTTTTTTTATAATTTTATTTATATAGAAATCTAAACTATTGTAATAGTTTTTTTTAAACTACCTGTAATTTATTTATTAATCATTTAAACACATGATAACACACATCTCAAATCTCTTTAAATTGTCAGTAAGTATTATAGTATTTAAAATACAAAAAAAAACTTCTCATAACCTAACACTTTGTTCTAAGTTAATAGAAGCTAATTCTCCCAATTTGTTGTAAAAATATTAGACTGTTTGTTTAAAATATATAAAAATAGACAAAAAAAATTAACCATTTCTGCAACCATCAGGATGTTATTATTTTTGTATAATATATTATTAAAATTTCATAACTATTTTCAGCATATAGCGCATTTGTTGAGCAGTGCAAAAACTTTATTTATCTCAATTTAGGAAAAATAATGAGATGTCATTTAAAATATGTGTTTACCTTATTAATCAAACAATTCTTAATTTTTTTTATTTAGCAATATCAATTTTAGCAAATGCGTGCTTGCCCGGCACTCCAAAAAGCATTATAGTAAACTAATATTCAGTATTTCAATTTACTTAAACAAGAAGTCCCATATTATTCATGTTATTCATAAATTCAAATTAATCAAGCTATTACCAAAGATATTCTGTGGAAAATTTGTGTAATGCAAAAAAAATTAAGAATTCATCTTATTTTTAGGAGGTTTTCCTAGTGGTTTTGATATTGAAGAAGAGACCATGGGATATTTCAGTTCGTCATTCGTTGGATGTATAAGAGATTTGACCATATCAGGAAAACTTATTAATATAATGGATCTAACAGAAGGCAAAAACCTAGAACCCTGCCTTTTAGAATAAGTATTAAATTTCGTATCTGAAAAATATCACCATGATGTATTCATTTAACATGTTGTTTATTGTATGGTATATCATTATTGCTACATTATATCTAATTTGTTTTGTTAATTAGAATAGTTTTTGATGTTATCAATTATGAAAGTGTTTATAAATTTTATAATTAAAGAATGAAATATTAGAATCTGCGCATTTATGCATTTCAATCCGTCCAATATTAAATTTTTAATATGCATATTACAGTAGAATCTCTTATACTGTGCCTTGTTGTATTGGTTTTTTACTTGAAAATGCTTAATCTTGAAATCTGCAAGGGTCTTCTTCCAAGTTATGCATACTGTTGCCAATGATTGTATAATGGTGTGGTATTTAGAAAAAAAAAAATGTTTTAAAAACTAGCATTTTTTTTTATTGAATTGAGTATGTTCTCTATGTAGAAAGTTAAATAATATAATCCTGCATGTATTGACAATGCATTTATTTTCCTATTATGAATCAATGAGGGGGGGGGGGGGTAGTTTCAGAATGTATTTTTTTATGAAAAAGGTAGGAATTTTATTATTAATGCAGTCAACACAATGTATTAGCTCCTTTTCAAATGCAATTTTTCACAGCTAAAACAAAATATTTCTTGCACTGCCAAAATTGCAAACTTTTCGAAACTATAATATGTAGAGTTTCTATTTAAGTTTTCATTACAGAAGTATTTTAAACTGGAAGCATTAAAATTGATAGATTGGTAAATTACTTAAGTTAGTATAACCGATGAGTTGTTCTTATAAATAATAAATTGTTCTTCAATTAATATTTTAATTATTTAATATATTTTATTACAATAATAACTATGTTATGGAATTTGTAATGTCATTATATATTTAGTTTAAAAATTCTAGTCATTTGTGTATGTTTTTTAAAAATAACTTATGTTTTAGTATTGTTTTAATTATTTTTGTTGTTGTGTTATGAATTTTTATTTAATGAATATATACATTTTGTGTAATTTTAATCGTCTACTTGTTTTCTTTAGTATAAAAATTACTTTAGAAAATGTGTCAATGCTTTTACTGAAGCCATTTTACTGTCCTTGAAATAATTGTAAAACAAAACAAATCATAGCAATATTTACAATAAATTAAAAACAATACTCTATTCAAAAGGCAATGTATTCGTGTAAGTAGATGTACTTAATAAACCTATAGTATTATTTTGCTTGTTTTTAACCCTCTAATGCATTCTGTTGCCGTTTGGCAACAAGCAACATAATCCCTTTTATTCTATTAAAGTAGAGCTCCCTCTCGACAAATTTGTGTTTTTTACATCTATAATTATGCTCCATTTTGAAGTTTTAGTTACTAATAATCCTCAGAGATGACAGTAGTAAAAGTGTATTCAAAATTAAAGAGCGAAGTTATTAACTCGTATGAAATTACGTTTTTGGCAGTATTCAAAGTATAATAATATTAATGCTAAATACAAATAAATTGTTTTGAAAAATTAATTATAGTTAAAGATGGTTATTTTGAAATACATTTAGTAGTTTTCTAGTCACTATTATCAAAATTGGAATTTTGTATTATCACATGGAAAAAAAATCCAAAATTTGAAACTTCTTTAATTCTAATGCAGTTAAATTTTTTCAGTATTTTTCCCATAATTTATGAGTATTAAAGATACTTATTTTTTCGGGGATGAAAAAAAAATTCATGCATTAGAGGCTTAAACAAAGGACGTTGCACTTGCTAGAAGTACTTTTTTTTTATTTAATGCCAGAAATTACACTTTATAGGCACAAAGGCAGAAGTGAATCATTGTGTCTTAATTCGAACAATATGAAACTTGTCTCCCAACCGTTGTTATAAAGATTGTAAATTTATCTTCAATATGCGAGTTCAATGTTTTATCGGTTTTTGTTATACTTAGATCCCTAAGCCTGGGAGAGGGCACTTGACATTTGGGGCCCCTCTATTTCGAAGCTATTTTGGAAACTTAGCAAATTAAATACACTAGTATAGAACATATAATGTTTAATAGTCTTTAATAAACATCAGAATTATACAGTATGTTACTATAGTTATTCTATAAACTTTATAATTTGATTTTGGCAATTTTTGAGGCCTTCATCAGGCGATAGGTTTTTCGAAATTTGGAGATTTTAAATTTTTTCGACGATTTTTTCGCGATTATATCTTTTTGAGGGCCCCCTTCCTGACTGGGCCCCTAGGCCCGGGCCTCGTACGCCAAGGCCGAAATCCGGCACTGATGGCCCTGATATGCATACTTGCAACTCTAATAATTCAATAGAGTGAAAGTATTAAGATTCCCCCCTTACTGGCTAATTAAGTAAAATTTACAAGAGACTTTAAAAGCAACTATGCAATATCTTGTGGTTCAAATGTATTAAAGATTAAGTATCTCCCATTTTCTTTTCATTATTTTTAAATACAAATATCTTGGGATCTTGGTTTGTTCTAATATTTTTCTATTCATTTTTAGTAAGAACCAAAGAATATGACTCAAAATTTAATATGGATGCTATCAAACAATTTTGCATGAGATTTAAACATTTTTATTAAGAATCAATCAAATACTCTTATTAAGATATATTTATAACTGTTTAAGCTATTATATATTTTCTAAAAACATCTTTTCAAAGTTTCTTAAAAGTATAGAAGAAAAGTTTGAAATCGCAAACTCCTGGGTTCGATTCCCAGTAAGTAAAAGCATTGATTGTTGTCTTGTCCATAAAATGTAACGTGCCTCTATGGTTGTATTTGTATTTACTTGTGTTAAAAGGAGTCTAACTTCATCGGGGCACTGACATTTCCATGGGTAAGACAATAACATTTTACTCCTCAACTGTTGCAAGGTATTTTAAGAAAACCTTTTAGGTTTGTTTAAAGTACCTCATTGAAAGGTATTGTGGAAAACCTTTTTTGGTTTATTTAAAATACCTCATTAAAAGGTATTTTAGGAAAACCTTTGAGGTTTTTCTTCAGAGGTGTATGTTAGAGGTATTGGATTGAGGTATTTTCAGCTGCTAAATGGTGCAGGAAAAAAACTCACAAGGTATTCTTACAATACCCCTGTTGAAGGTTTCTAAGTAATACCTCTATGTATTTGTGAGAAACCTTCAACAGAGTTTTTTTTTTAATAAGTCAGAGGTTTTTTTCTGCACCATTTTGTAGCTGAAAATACCTCAACTCAATACCTCCAAAATACCTATGAAGAGAAACCTTATAAATACCTCAGAATTTTAGTAAGGGTCTGTTCAAACTAGTCGCTTCGGGTTTCCTCAAACTAAGAGAAGTGTGTCTTTTCAAAAATGCATAGAGCCAATCTTTACCGGCCATTTTAGACTTTTTAGAAAAATTGTGTTTGATTTTATTGCGATCAGCAAAATCATATGCTAACCGACGGAGTTCTGTACCAGTTATACCAAAACATAATTTAGATAACAGTAAGACATGTCGTTCTATTTCTTCTTCTTGAGCTTGATTGAACACTGGTTTCGTTCCAAGAGACGCCTCGTAGCAACGACCTGCACTGACTCTGTCTTTTATGGTGCTGTAGGGTATGTTGTACTGTGTAGCAGCTCGCCTCATAGACATGCCTTCAGCTATTGATTTCAATGCCTCCTCCATTGTTTTAATACTCCAAGAAGCTTTTTGTGTCGTCCTAGGTCTCTTGTTCGGCATCTGCAGAAAAAAAGTTTAGATAGCTTTGCAGCAGCCGGACAACAATATTAGACAGTTATTAGAATTATATAATGGGAATAAAATTATTACTATAAAAATTAATATTTATTATTGCCAATAATAAAGGATTGCATATCTAGATTATTGTAAGTAGAAAAAATATCAGATTTATTAAACTAGTGTATGACAATATTTATTTATAGTTCGATTTCAACACTAAAAAAGTTAATACAACAGTTTTGATTAGTTACCCTTCCAACAGTGGAGGGTAATGCTGCTTCCATGGAGGGTAATGCCGCTTCCATGGAGGGTAATACCGCTCACATGGAGAATAATGCCGCAAATCTGAGCGCCATTACCCGATCGTGCCATGTTTGACTTTGAGTGGTATAATTAGGCACACACTGTTTCCAATGAAATAAACTTAGTTGCAGTGCTGTATTCGTAAAATTTGCACAGGGAATACTGTGCCGAAATAAAAAAAATGAAAGGGTATACTCTGAATATGCGTTAATACTTGGTAATAAATTTACAAATATGCATAAAAACTAATTCAAGATATAGAAAAAAACCTTGATTTAAGCTGCACATAATTCGCACTGCTTTTAAATGGACAGAAGCCTCTGCTCGATGGTCTACCAACTATGAAATCACTACCAACTATGAAAACTACCTATGAAATCACATATATCTTTGGTACAAGCAGATCAACTCTATGGATCAACCACTGGTGGTCCCTTAGCATAACGGAACATTAAGCTTAAAACATTAGAAATCAGTAAAGATGCTTTTAAAACAGTTATTATGATGTTCATTAAACTGAAGCGCCATTCACACTCTGCCGTTGAGCAGGGAATAGTTGATATTGTCATTAGCAGAGGTTTTAGATCGTCTGGAACAGATTTTGGATTTTCGGAGTACAAGAGAACGAGGGCCTGATTCTCATCTACGTCGAATAGAAAACTTCGTCGACAACTCGAATTGTCGAAATCTCTTATCGACATTTGCGATTCTCATCTCAAATTATCGACGTTTGGAGTTTTCGACGCGTCGTTTATTCGGGTGATTTTTCTCGGCACCTATATAGGTACCGAGAAGTCAAACGATTGTCGATAAGTGGCCACAAGTGATCTGTGATTGGTCGCTTCTTTGACGTTGAGTTGTATGATGCTGCATACAAATATCAACAACAACCCTTAACACCAGAACAAAAGGTAAAATACTTATTTTTTTATTAAATATACAATTGCTTGATTGGTAAAATCCTCCTTTACTTAGCGTAGGAACTCTTAGCAGCGTACCCCTTGGTGCGATTCCGCAAATTGGTTTTCCGAAGTAGCGATTCCCCCCAGATAAAAACGTAATTTGCAGATAATCAATAAGATTACGTAAAAATATATGCAGTAATGACATAATATGCATTCATTTATGACATACAATCATGGCAATTAGTACCTATCAACGTGCCAAGGGTTACGCTGAACTAGGAATATACCCCATTGTTTACTTAAGCTGTTAGTCAAAGTAGAATTTCATAGAAGAGTTATGGCTCTTTTTCTACGAGGAATTTCATATTAAAAGTATTCTGGGCCCTTGGCAATTTGAAATGCCACCCATCCACCCATTTTATAGTGAAAGATCCTTATAAACTGCATTTTGACAGAACAATTTGTCTACTACATTTTTTTAATTATTTTGTTCGGAACAGCAAAAGGTCTATTCCTAGTGCCTAGTTGCCGTTGGAAAAACCAGAACACTAGTTCTCAACTAATAAAAGGAAGAAAAAAACCTGTTTTGCACATAGTGATGCATGGTAGCTATTTTAATCAACTTTAAAAATATATTTTTTGGCATTTGATTAATTACTAATTTATTTTTAGGTGTTATGTGCACTTCATTTCTTTGGATCTGGTTCCTATCAGAGGTACACAGGAAATGATGGATTTGTCGGATTAAGCCAGTCATCAGTTAGCCGATGCATAGTGGGGGTGTCTGAATCCATTATCAGGATCATGATGAAGGATTGGGTGAAGTTCCCAATGGCCCGAAATCTCCAACAAAATATCAAGGCCAACTTTCAACGAAAGTTTGGTTTCCCTGGTGTGATTGGGGTAATAGATTGCACCATGTTGCCATCATTGCCCCCAAAGAAAACCAAGACTTTCAGAGCTTCATCTATGTGAATAGAAAGTCTTCATTTTCTATTAATGTACAACTTGTAAGGTTCTCCAAAATATAGTATTTTTATACAGGATCAGATTTAAGAGTCCTCCCTCTATAGTTTACTTTTGCTTAATGCATTTGTTTTATGCAACAAGAGGATAGAGTTCAGTAATGTTGTCTAAACATTAAGTTCATTTAGGTTAGATAAAACTTCAATTATAATAGTTAACATGATAAGTCAAATTTTAATTTTTTAATAAATTGCCCAAAATTTGCTGCTCTAGCCTGCAGCCTACCTATTTAGAAATACAGCACTGCTTTTATAGGTTTTTAGTGTAATGTTAGAGAAAGTCAATGTTGTTACAATTATCTATTAGAGGGGAATCTTCTATTTCTGTATTATTATTTTAAACTAACGACAGTTTACTTTTCTGTTTCAAACACGTCTGAACCATTTATTGGAAAATTATACAGCATTTAACTTACTTTAGTAGTTATCATTGTTCTGTTGATTTAATTTGTCATAATATCACAGTTATAGTTTTTTATTATCAGCCAGACTGTTTCTACATGAAACATTTCAGGCCTAGTTATTTTAAGTTCAATTATAGTATAGCGTGTCACACAAAATAAATTTTCTTTAATATTCTATTAATTACTTTTAAGCTATATACCATTAAGTTTTGCATAATTTATTTATTGGTTAATTGAAAAATGTTTAATTGGCATTGAACTATCATAGCAAATCTTTATTTGTATATCACATAATATTCTATTGCAGATATGCGATGCTGATATGTACATCCTAAATGTCAACGCAAGATACCCAGGAAGCACCCATGATGCTTTTATATGGAGACACTCTGCTGTTAGGAATGCTTTGGAGCAGTATCACGAACCTGGCTCATGGTTATGCGGTAATATAAAAAATATATTTTTTTAACTTGTGTTGTACTACACTTTTTATATTTTTAAAAAATCAGATTATAAATAGTAAGTTATAACAAAACTTTCATGAATTTATTGTGCCTTGAATATTGTTAACGATTTACTTATACAATTAAACTAAAGCTCTAGATTAGCGGTCGCCAGTCGCCAACTGGAGACTATTACATTGAAAGTGGCTACCTAAAAATCGAACCCCAGTCGCCAAATGTGGCGATCATAATTTTTCCTTTTTGTTCAACAAATAATTAATACTGAAGCTGCATTTCTAAAATAATAAAACGCTCCGATTCAATTCTGTCGGGCAGAAAGACTTGATGACAGTTGTTGCTCATCGGTGAAATTTTCCAACCTCCTCCGTGTGACGTAAATGGAGCTGGGCGATAAGTATCTTAAATGCAAATTTGATTTTTTAAATTTTGCTTTAAAATTTCGGCAATCTACAGGTGATTGATTTACATCTGATTAAGATCTCAACTATTCATTTAAACAATTTTGATACGAGAAAATTTCATGAACAATCGTGGGTCGTGGGCGACGTCAAGAATTCTCCGAAACTAATAGTAGTTGAACTGATTGTACATAAAATAATTTTCTCCTAACAATAATGGCCAATCACATAATACTACAGATTTTGTATGATACTTTTTTTACTGTCAATCTTATCAGATCAAAAATGTCACTAATAAAATTTTCTTTTGTGGAAAATCGCACTTTCTTTTTGTCGTATATACTGTCGTAAATTTAAAACTGGCTACTAAAAATCAAAATGTGGCTACCATTTTTTTTCACTCTGGTAGCCACTGGCTACTATTAAAAATTCCCAGTCTAGAGCATTAAATTAAACTAAATGTATTACATGCAAAAATTCTCTGATGCAGACATTTGTTTAGTCCTGTACTTGTCAGATTTAACAAAAATAATTGCTTTAAATTTGTATCCTATTGACTTTTTCTTTACCAGTACCTGGGAAATCCTGTGCCCAGAGTAAGGTAGAGCTGATCATGTGTCCTAATATTTTAAATAATATTTAACACTCTTTTAACCTTTTTGAGTAATTGTATATAATTTATCTTCATTGAGAACAGTTTTGAAATATACTTGCATATCTGATAAAGTAACTTTCTATTTTCAGGAGATTCTGGATATCCATTGGAACCTTGGCTCCTGAATCCGATCCTCAATCCAGCACCTGGTTCACCCAGTGAAAGATTCAACACAGCCTTTATCAGAACCAGAAACACTATCGAGAGGTGCAATGGGCTTCTCAAGTCCCGCTTCAGATGCCTATTGAAAGCAAGGCAGTTAGCATATGATCCCACAAGAGCTGGAAAAATTATAAATGCTTGTGTAGTTCTACACAATGTTTGCCGGCGGTTTAATGTTCCTAATGTGCCCTTAGTTGACGAAGAAGAAATTGAACCTTGGGGGACCAATACCTTCTTTTGCAAATACTGACAATCTTCGACTAGCTGGTTCAAGGGTGCGAGAGAGCCTGATTGCGACAAGATTTCAATAAAATTAATCATATATAATAATTTCAAATTTGTTATTTTATTGAACTACTAACTGGTTGTGTAATGGTTATCTTTCTATTTACTATTTATTCACAAACTCAGTCATTGTACGTCAAATCTGGTTTTAGTTGAACCAACACATGAGCAATACAACATAGTTTTTTAAAAAAAAATATTACTAGACCAAGGCCTGAATTTATCATCCACCTAAAATAGAAAAAGTAACTTAATTTAAACTAGTTTTATGCAAAATTATTATGCTATGTTTGTGGCCCTACTGCTAAATTAGATTGGTTGGTAATGCATGTAGTGTTTGACAACCAGAGACTTAGAATAAGGAGAGAGCGCAATAATGCAAATATATCATTAACCTGCTGATCCTCACATTAAAACCGTTCCACATACGTTACGTGCTTTAGGGCTGTGATATTTGGCGTTGATCCAAGGTCAACCACCAGATGGGATTGCAGCTCTGTTAAATTTGTCCTTTTTTGGCGCCTGGTAAAAATCGTAGTTCTTTTACTCGGTCTGTGACTTATTTTAATCGAGCCATTCTATTTTTATTTTAAAATATATATAATGGAGTGGTTGGTTGCATGACCATATTAATAAGTTTTTTACCATAATTAATTTTTTTTTAAAGTTTAATTTGAATTATCGTCGTACTATGTTCTACACGAGGGCTATTAGCAACGGGTATCGTAATTTTAAAAAAGTCAGGCGCGAGCCGTCATCTGAATACACAACCAACGCAACCTTTAAGGCAACATCGTACGCAGCATACTTAACATGCACTCCCTCTACACGGAGTATTATTCATCGGACATTTTTGGCTGCACCCAGTGCTGAAAGTGGGTGTAGACGCGGGGTGACGCGTCACCCAACTTTTCATGAAAATTGCTATCCATCCCCCCACTTCTTATATCTCTCAAATCCATAATCCATAGAGGGGGATGGGACATGGCATTCTAACTGAAGGCATCCCCCCACTTATTTTTTCCCACTTTCACCACTGGCTGCACCGGCCGTTTATAAATGGGCAGCTATTTTGGCGATGCTCGGACCTGAACCTGGGACCTTCCGCATGCAAGGCGTACACCCAAAAGCTCCCCAGCCCCAGTTTAAAAAAATAAAATAAACATCTGTTGAGCACAATGTTGTGTAGTGGTTTAAGTAACAGATTCTGTAACAAACCTGCTTGTTTTTGTTTATAATTCATCTGGGAAATCTTTATTAAGTTAAAAATTTTAAGCAAAAATAGGTAAAACTTATAAAAATAAATGTTGTTTGTTTAAATACTTTTTAATAATTAATATCTTAATTAACATGAAGCACAACAATGTTGGAAATCTAAACAACTAAAAAAATCTAAATTTTTATATCAGAAATATTGAAATTTAAAAGAAAAAATTATAACCAAAACAGGAAAGTATACCTGTATGCAATGAAAAATAAAGAAATGTCCTATATACTCATTTTAATTTCATAGCTGAAAATTAGATAAATTAATAAATGTTGTTTTACTTAAATAACCTTTAAATTTAATTAATAGCATTTAAATACTGATTTCATAAATCAAAACTACCAAATTAGATAGTTCAAAAATAAATATGTAACTCATAAATTCTTCACACACAAATTCAATTTCATAAAAAATTTAATGCAAGAAATACAAGGAAACATTGTAAAAACTGCAATTTAAACTAGAATAACTTTCCATAAAATCGACCATTATGTCGAATTGATAAGGCGAAGTACGCTTGGGAGCCGATTTTTCATTGCTTTTTGCCATTTTAAACTCAAAATGGTTAAAGAAAATAAGTAAGAAAATTATACACGTGCCTAAGAAATATTCTGAATGCACCGTACATAAACTAAACTAAAAAAAAACAAACTGTTGTCAAGGGCGTTACCTTCTTGTTGCTAAGAAAACGTCACACATTAGCCACGCCTTGTCGAATAAGCGCCATCTCTCTCACTTTCGAGAAAAGCGGAGCTCAGAATCGCTCGTTTACGGTTTGTCGAAAGAGGGGGTAGTTATCGACAAAAATTTATCGATAAGAGTTCTCGATTCGACGCGAGATGAGAATCAGGCCCCGAGTATCAGAGTACAAGCTTATACTGGTTGGTGTTTTTTTTTTTTTTTTTTGAAAACTAAAATAAAGTGTAAAACTCATTAAACAAAATTAAAGGGTATACGCTAATTTGGAAAATATTCACAGAGTATACTCTATTTTTTCAAACAAACCACAGGGTATACTCCGTATACCCCCCAATACAGCCCTGCTTAGTTGCATTAGATAACAAGATTATTATGCTTGGTAACTATACAATAATCGTACTGATAATAGTAATTAAAGTTGACTTACCTCGAAATTAGCTTCAGAAGTTTTTTTTTTAGAAGCTATGTCCTGAGTGACAACTAAAACAAAAATGTCACGTGATGTCAATAAATTTCGCGCGCATCCCCATACAATTTGTTGGCATGCGCGCGCATGGATGATGAAACAACCGCAATTTATACACCGTGCGTCAACGAAAACAATGACGCACGGTGACTGCACCTCAATTGTGACGCATGGTGTTATAGCTATTAACGCATGCCTTAAGTGTCAACGAGAATACTCTGATTCGGTGCGTCTTGCGCTATGGTAACTTCAGAGAGAAAAAACCGAATTTATCATTGGAAATTAATCCATGTTAATTTGTCGTAGGGCTGCTATTGTCAATAAAAAAATAAAAAGGAAAAAATTAAAAAAAAGGTTATTGAAGTAAAGGTGCATAAACTATTTTCAATCAATTGAATTTTAACTACATTTTCAGAAACTTAAATGTCTCCATTTAAATTGATGTGTTTATTTTTTTTTCTTTTGTTTTTTATGCATTATGATAAAAACGTTTGTCCAATATGATATGAAACTGGTTTGATATGATTGATGATTTTGATACTGGTTTGTCAAAATGTTATATAAAACGAAATAAAATAGTGGTGGATAAATATAAATGTTTTAATACTTGAAAGTGTCTAGGGGCTGGGGAGCCCAGTCGATTAGGCATTCGCCTAGCATGCGGAAGGTCCCAGGTTTGGGTCCGGGCATCGCCAAAATAACTGCCGACCTATAAGCAGCACGTGCAGCCAAAAAATGCCCGACGAATAATACCCCGTGTGGCGGGAGTGCACGTTAAATATCCTTCAAAGTCCTATCGCTTCGTACGCCCTTAATGGTTAAGTTGGGTGCCTATGTTAGTATAGTTTTGGTAAAGCAAAGGGGATATAACTTCGCTGGCATAAGCTAGCTAATTAATGTAAATATGCACTATTGTATCAAATATCTTTTAATTAAGTTATCAAAAAACCCCATTGAAATCTCTCCAATACTTTTAGCTTATGAGTTAATTTAAAATCTAACTGAACCTACTGGCCCCATGAAGCTATTTACGAATCGAACATTTATATTATAATGTTATTAAATTTTAACTAAAATGATATATTTTTTTTAACTCTTAATATTAATGTATTATGCCCAATCTCTCTGGCTTAGTGGTCAGCTCTTCTTGATCTTATTCCGTAGACCCGAGATCGTATACGGGTCCCTATAAATTAATTAAAAAATCTCAGAGAATTTCCAATTTAAATGTTATAAAAGTTAAAAATCTATGTTATAAACCAACAATTTTATTTGTTACACTGAGTTGTAGTAATATTACTAAACAAGACCAAACAGATCCCCCAGACGCATGCGTTTGAAAAAAACCTACGATTTGGCGCAATTAACTTAGGAGTTGCTCAGTTTGTCACAACTCAGGTGAGCGCGATTGCCCTCTGAGCGGTATTATATACCCGTCTCTCCCCTAATCTAGCGGCGTTTTCCGTATAAAAAAATAATTTTAAAAAATCCTGTTAGCAAACTTCTTTTTTAAAAGATTATTTTCTTAAAATAATTTGTTCTTTTGTTATAGGTTTTGAATCTTGATTAATAAAATTAAATTACAGTATTAAGAATTTGATTTTTTCTTTCATAATAATTTTTATTTCATTTTAAATCTATATACATAAAAGGCGACTTCTGTTTGTTTGTTTGTTTGTATAGGACGCAAAAAAACTTATAAGAACCACGTAACAGATAGTCACGAAATTTTGCATAAATGTTCATCTCATCTCCAGAACAAACATAGGCTAAGAATTTTTCGAATCAGACCATTCCTTCTATCGTTTTCGAACGTTTTAAGGAAAAAAAATACGCCACTTTCGCCCAAATCCGATCATTTTTTCCCTTTCGTGATGCCATTCAGCAGAAAAAATTAAATAAAACTTTTAACGAAAATAATTGAAATTGAAAATGTTTATTTTGTTCTGTTACTAAATTAATAATTTCAAAAATAATTGATGTGTTTCAAGTGACGTAATCCAACCAGTCTCCTTTGTAAGATTTATTGTATTTATTTAATTTTAATTATGAATTTTTTAATGCATTTTTTTTAGATAATACTGAACTATGTTGGCTTTTGAGGGCCATCGCCAAACTCGCCAAGTTATTACAAAAAACGTACCAAATGAGAATATTTTTTTTTATTCGCTGGTTGTGCGAAGGTCATCGCACGAGAGCCGAATGGGTGTGTTGGTAGCTATATCTTTTCCTCGCCAAATTCACAAAAAAGAGCCAAATGAGCTAAAAAAGAAATTATGATTTTTATGTATTTGAAATTTTTATTAAATTACAACGAATTTATCGGTGAATTTTATAGCGTTTTTAAAATTTTGAATTTAACATACATAGAAGGATTCTGCACTTCACAACGAACGGTAACACGGTAACAGCAACATAAGCTTATGATTCTATAACGAATTTAAGGGATAGATGAATTGAACTGACCTTTATAAAAAATGCAAATCGATTCCTGTTTGCTGGAGTAGCTTATTTTTAATTCTTACTGATTATTTTTTACTTAAACATGTATTCTTTTTAATTTGAGCTTCTTATCAAAGGTATTTTTTAAATTAATATTAATCATTACTACATCCAAGATGGGTAATTAAATGGAAAAATTACTGGGTAATCTTCATATATTATGTAACTCAAGTCAAGCGAAAGAAAAAAATAGTTAAATTGACTATTAAATTAGTTTTTCACCTCTACCCGTGCAGCGTCGGGTATGACAGCTAGGAAATCATATTTAAAAATATTGTCTATTGTAACAAAAACACTTAACTCAAGTACTTACAATAGCAATGAGATAAATTTATTTATTAACAATTATTTATAATTAATCAATTATCCTTGCATATAAAAACATTCCAGTTGTTTACTACGAGTTATTTTCAAAAAAATAAGATGCGTTCATGGACTGACTTATATTCCGTAAAACAATGAAATTTTTCAGAGCAATAGGCTAGGAAAAAAATTATACATAAAATCTTATTTATAATGACATAAATAAGAGATTACTGGACATATCTCTGTGTAAATAAAAGACCGATAAATCTGAGTACGAGTAATAAGAATGGCGAAAATAACAATTTTAATCGCTACCATAGCTTCTTATCACAATTAGTGTACTTGTGATGTCTTTTATCGCTAGGTTATAAATATCGTTTCGCTTTTCGGATCTTATTTTATGATCTACTTTATTTTTTAGGACATGCTAATAATAATGTTTTTAATTGACCTATAACTTAGTATAAAAGGGTCCTATGTGCAGGTCAGTCGACATGGAGGGTTTTGTTAAACTTATATGTTTCTACTTGGGTCTTTAAAAAAACCCTTCATACTCCTGAAATAAAGATTATACAGAATAATAAACAAATACCAAATCAATAACTTCATGGACATATTTCAGGTTTTGAGGAAACAGAAATGCTGAATAAAATCAATTCTTTATCGAGCCTCAATTTTTGAATAAATGTCACGCAAAAACAGAACAACGATCGAAGTCATTGCAAGAATGAAAACTAGAATATATACGTCATCTGAAACAAGCCATTGTGAAAGGATGTTGCGTCATGGGCGGAACTTGGTGACGTTTTCCGCAAACTCGTGATCCACCAATGGAACGTCGGAATCTCGCATTACGTCACTCTGTAGTAACAACGCATCACGTCCATAGAAGGAATGACAGCAAAAAATAGCGAGCGATGAAAGAGGCGTTGGCCCGACTTACAAATGCGTATTTGCCAGTTCCAACACTGGATTGAACGATTCAATTTTAAAAGCTATCTTATAATGATAATCAAAATTGTATTTTATTGACAGAAAATTTTGTATCAACTTATCTTTATGACTTTTTTTATTTATTATTTTTTTCTAGGTAAATGTTTTTAAATTAAAAAAATATTTTTTTTAACTATTTGAAACATTTATATGTTACGATATTATTTTACACGTTTTTTAAATATCTTTTCGAAAATGTTGCGTCCATGGAATAGAAATCCTAAATAACACATATGATTCTGATTAATATATGTTTCGAAATGCGTCAGATGTTTGCTTTGTTAATCGCGAAGCGAAAGCCTATATAGTAGTAAGAAATTGTTCTGGATAGACACTGTTATCATGCCCTTAGGATCCTCGATTAGATGTAGCAAGTTTGCCATCAGACTCCGAGAGTAGGTACTAAGAATTCTTGCCAGACATAAAGGCAGTGCAAAGAGGCAAGAGAGAAAAAAAAACTTAGTCTCGCTCCAACACCTCTTCAGATTACTTTATTTTTATTTCATTTTACCACAAGGCTTCTCGAGATCGTTATAAATGTATAGCGTATTTTAACTATAGTGCATTTGTAAGAAGTCCAAGATTAAATTGAAAGTGTATTTGTATTGATTTTTTTTTTTAGTTCTTATTGTCAAAACTACATAAAAATGATTTTTTTTAATTGCAGAATAGTTTTGTCAAAAATTAGTGTACTCACATTGCTAAATTATAAATGTTGTAAGTAAACTGACGAAATAAAACTCTTTAGTAAGTTTGTGAGGTTATTATCTAGTAATTTGTTTTATATTATACATTCATGAAATTATAATATTTTTTTTTTCACTCAATACAGCCAGACCAGACCTCTTTGTATTTCTCAATTTTGTCGTTTCTTGCCGTTTCAAATACTGAAATTTGCAGTACCACTGTTTTTTAGCCAAAATTTGTATTATTTGTTTAATAAATTACAATTCAGCTGAATACACACAAAAACTAATTTATGCAGAAAAGTTAAGGATTTCTTTTTTTTTTTAAATTTCAATTCAACTTTTGTTTTTTAAGTTCACTTATATTCCGCTCACATAGAGCATACATATAACTGTTTTAGCCTACAACTGATGCGTTAAATAGGGATTAAACATAGTTATATTTTCCATGGGATGGATGTATGACTTTTCCAAAAAGATTCGAAAAATGACTACATATTTTTTTATTATCCAAATTGGTAAATTACATTCAAATTTAATTAAAAAAAAAACTATTGACCCTCCCTTATATCAAATCTACTTCTTCAGGTGCAGATATACGGAAGAGACGATTGCAATTGGATAAATGAATTACAGAAGGGTTCATTTCCGCTCCATTAAACTTCTATGAGTAGATAGGAAATTTCTCAAATAATAAAAAGCAGCGCCTCGCACCCGATGAGTCATATCCCACTCATTGATCCATCGCGGATGGCAGTGAGCAAAGAAAAAAGGTAAACGCATGAAGCGTGCCACAAATGATGGACAAGAAAATATGTCATTCATAGTTTTATATGTTCTTCAACATGCTATATACAGTGGTGGCCAAAAGTGTGGACACATTTTGAAATTTTCATATTTTTCAACTTTGTGTGATTACGGAATATATTAATTGTATATCAAATTTAAACAAATTGTATATCTAATTAAAAGTAATTTAATCTTTATGAGGACCACTGTCTGCAGATCGCTGAAGCAGTCTATGAGACCTTTGGTCCCATATAATCTAGATCCATGGACACAACATTATCATCATCATCAAAGTGATTTAATGTAGAATTAAAAATAAATACACTATTACAATATCTGTATTACAAATAAGTTATGCAACTAATATTATGATCTGTCTTAGTTTTGCAAGTCATTGAACCACCAACTTGTATTGCAATTTCAGCATAAGAGAATCCATTGATTGTGCTTGTTTGTTCAACTAAAATGAGCATGACTTTATTTATAATACAGATACTTTAATTCATTTTTTTAATGAAATTCTGCATTAAATTACCTTCAACTTAGTATTTAAATGTTCGTATTGAAACGAAAGTTAATAGATGTAATCACACAGGTAACAGTTGAAACACATGAAACTTTCAAAAAGTGTCCACACTTTTGGCCACCACTGTAGATAAGGCATATTATTAATTTGTCTATTATCTCAAATTCTAAGTAAACTATAAATAATCCTTAAGTTCGGGTAATTTTTAAATCAAAAAATCGAAATCGAATAAAAGTTCATTATATCGTATTTGTTCTCTGAAAAAAATATTTTCCAGGATAATTGTTTGAAACTTTGTGTTTCTATGTATTTTATTATTATAAAGTTAGGGAGCAATTAAACGATATCATTATTTTGATTATTATCTTTAATTCTAAATAAACTGTTAATAATAATCGGGTCGGGACATTTTCTTCTAATATTAGCAAAATCAAATTCGAAATAATCGAATGAGCCTTAGTTATTTCGTATTTGCAAAAAAAAAAATTGATTTTCCAGGATAATTGTGTAAATCTTTGCGTCTTTATTGTATGTTATTGTGATAAAGTTAGAGAACAAATAAGCGGTATCATTATTTTGTCCATTATCTTAGATTCTAAGCAAACCGCAATAAATAATCCGAAATTTTTCTTCTGGTATTAATCAAATCAAATTCGAAATCGAATGGACCTTTTCTTATTTCGTATTGTACGCTTAAAAATAGAATTTCCAGGATAATTATTTTAAGTTTGCATGTCCATTGAATTTTATTGTGATAAAGGGCGGAACTGCTGAGTGTAATCTAACTTATGTATCAATTGATTATAAAGCTGCATTAATTAAACAAACTACCTTTTTATGTACATGTTAATAACAGTTACTCTAAAAGTCAGGAAAGTCATGTTTATCAGGCACGTCACTACAATTGGGTTATTTCATATGACGTAAGTTTCCGGTTTTCATTCATGTACTTCGGCTATTTCATTGTTTGTTTCTTCGTTTTCATTCATAATGAGTGTTAAAAACAACTAATATTTAGTTTTTAGGTTACTTTATATTTAGCAGATATTTTATCTTTAGTATTTTTCAATATTTAGATAAAACTTTTCTTCAGATTGCAGAACAATAAATTACACAACGTAATAAGAACTCTAAGAGAAAATAAAATCGCTATGAAAACATACACTCTAAAGATTTTTTAGTAAACCCCAATTTTTTTTATTAAATTTAAATAATTGAATCAAATAATCCACAACGCAGATATAACTCCTGAAGGACCAAAAATAAAAACAATACCGGTGGAACTATTACCACTTACGACGTGAAACATGCCTTTTGCAAGTTAGCGCGATGTAAAATGCGCATTTCTAATTATCTGCTAACTGTATATTTAATTCTAAAGACTTTTTTTTAAAATCAAATGTGCCATTTTGCCATAAATAATAAGAACCAAGAAGGAACATATAAAATATTTTTTTAAATATACAATCAAAAGACAGCTACTCTCTAAATGGAATTCTTTTTTCGCGCTGCGCATTCTCAGAAGCGAGTGTGGAAGCTCGTAGCAGATTCAGCTGCAACAGGGCGTGGAATATCCCAGGAAGTGACGCGAAAACTTGTCGGCGCATCTTTGGATTCCTTGCTAGATTTGTGACCGATTTAGAACGGTTTTATCGTAATTAGCGAAGAACTAATTTGTTCGTTAACACTCTATAAACTGCAGAGGGTAGCCAAACAAAAACAATTCCGACTAAGCTGCTTAGCCAGAGCTCACTCATAAGAAAACCAGTACTATTAATATTTCCTTGACTTATAGATTATATAATTTTTATTTCTTATATTGTGTGTAGTTCAGTTTAGTGAAGAGGCGCAAAAGCTGGCCGAAATATTTGCAATAATGTCATTATATTTATTAAAAGATAAATTAAGAATTAAAAGCTTAATTAATTAAATTAAATTCATTAGAAATCAGTTCAAATATTACGACATTTTAATATAGACAGCAAAAAAGTTGTAAACTCATAATTAGAATTGGTATAACTAAGTAAAGATAATTCATGAAAAAAAAACTATTCATAATTCTATTTTCACAATTAAATATAAAATGTTTTTAACTTGATGGGGAACAATATAATTTGCTGTGGTAGTTTCTTTTTACCATGCTACTCATAGGTGCAAAAAATTTCAGGATGTACAGTTTATAAATAGAATTATGAGTCTAAAAAATTTAACGACTCAAGGCTATACAATTTTCAAATTATAAAACTTGCAAAATATATAAAGCGTATAATTTGTGCACAATACTTAGTCAAGTGACCGATCTGCTTATAATGAAACAACGACTGCACACATTGTTTTAGGAACTGCCCTCAATGGTACATATTACCGATTTTTTTAAATATTTTAGTATATATGTTTAAACTCCAACTTTGTCGTTAGATCACTTTTCTTTCTTCTTAAATTTAACTATGTATTTTAATTATTTCTTATATTATTACTTTAAAACTTATTTTTTTATCATAATTAGTGAACTGATTTAAATTTATAAGAATTTATGTTAAATAAATTTTTAAGGTTCTTTAAATCGAAAACTGCCCTTTACAAGTGATGGTCAGTGTTACACCTGTGAGAGGGAAAATATTGTCTCTACTTTATTAAGAGTGTGGTTTCAAAACACACTTGCACTACACCTTTCATATATTTTGTACTAATCAACGAAAACTCTAATTCGAATGCGTTTTTTTTAAATAAAAAGCGCTAAATGATTTTTTAAAAAAACTTTTAATGCTTTTATGTTTATTTTAATTCAATTTATAGTTTTCAACAGTCATCTAAGTTAGAATGTTTATATGTTGTTAATGAACATTTGTAATTTGTATGTATTTAGTAAGAACAGTTTTTTTTTACTTAAAAACGCTTCTTATGTCCATTTTAACATAAAGAGCAGGTTTTGGATAGTTATATGTTGGTAAAAGTATACCCTTTTTTAAAGAAATATGTTGATATTTAGAGTGATAGTTTTGTCCGAGACGCTTTAACTCAGTTTTTCATCAACAAATGTGAAAAATTCGTTTTCAGTTTCTTACTATCTAAATTCTAATCCTTTGGCAATTACAAAGTTAAATCACTTGACATTTTAAGCTACAGTGTAAAAAAGTTTAAAAGAACTTTGGAAAACAAAATGACTTTCATGCATTTCTTTAATCATTTTTTCAATAATATAATTAACCTTTTTGAAATGAAATTACAAAAACGATGTTTTTATATGCATTTTGTGTCTAAGGTTTTATTTTATATAGACAAAAGTAAAGCAAAATACAAAATATTTTAATGTTTTTTGTGTTTTATTTTTTTAAACCTTGTTATTGTTTCTGGAAAAATCTTTTTTGATAAGCTTGTCAGAATAAAAAAAAGCAATCTGATGGTTATGGTTCAATAAATCTTTCACGTGTATGCTTAAAAAGATCAGTAGCTAATACTTTTCTATTACCAAAGAAAGGATCGTCAGTCTTCATGGAACAAAAATATCAAATCGTTTCAATTCAATGCGTTCATGGAATTTCTATTACTGCATTTCGAATCTAAAAGCTTTTGAGAGAAACGATGTGCTTTTCTAAAACTAAATTTCGTTTTTTTCCCACCTTATCAATCTGAGCTTTAAAAAATGATATAAAAGTGTAAATGGTTTTATCAAGTGCAAACTTTTTAATTCTTTGAGACAAAGAATAGGTATAGTTATAAAAAAAAAATTATAGCGAGCTTTTGTTAACACTTCACCAAAATTTCCCTGGTATAGATTGGTAGTTTGAAGAGCTTAAAATGTTTTAGAAAACTAATATTATACCATGAAATAGAAAATATACCTTAAAATATGTATCCATTTCATTTCAAAAGTTTAAAAATACCTTTTTAAATGAAAATTAATTTTCATTAAAAAAGTTCTATGCAATTATTATTGATTCGAATAGTTAAGTTAAACGAGTTTTTCTTTAATAAATATTTCGTAACTAATGATTCATTTTCGGTTGATTAATCGTGAAATTTTTTCAATCTTTGGCACTGCACAGTGTTCGGAAAAACAAATAATCATTTATACTGAATATTACATAAAAATGTGAAGTCTATTCCCTTGTAGCACAAGATGTCGCTAAATTTCCTATCAAATCTGAACCAATATAACAATGTCAAAATAATGTCGATCTAACATCAAAAAGATGTCATGTGATATCGTGGTATTACAAGGGATCATTACTTCGTGGTTTCAATAAAAACACGATTCTTCTAGATTAAGTTGCAATTTCGCCCGGGGCCGTCGCGTGGTTGCAGGTGCTCAGGAGAGACTTAATGATGCCTCCCTCCTTTCTTTTTGACATTATATACCCGGACATTTTTCCCACTAAATTCTATTTTTTTGCAGGTAATTTAGTGAAATCGGAGTTTTAATGCCGAACTTTCCTAGCAAATAAGGAATTTTTAAAAAGAATAACTTAATCATTTAAATAAGTTTTGCAAAGTAAATTTTGACCTGTTCCTCTTGAAAAGTGAACATCAAAGAAGTAAGGAAAAGATATTCAAAATAGCAATAAAATATAATAAACAGTAATAAAATATAGATAAAATAAAATGCCTTATATTATACTTCGCCGCATCAGCCTCACAGAGAGACATTTCATTTTGTTTCTAACGCAATATTCAACTTTTATTTTTGCAAAATGTCATAACTTCTCTTTTCTCAGGAGAGAGCCTTTGGCCTTTGTCAAATTTGGCGGGTTATTGCATAAAACTAAATCTGGAAGTTTACCACCCTTTGAAAGTAATAACAATTTTGATTTATTGCATGAGAAATTGAGACAGCTGTGAATGTTTAAACTTCTTACGGCAGATATTAGATTGTTTATGGGTTATTGGGCGCCAAATGAATTCAGAAATCTGTCATTCTTCTCATTTTACTTCACATTTATAGTTTTATTTTACTTTCCTTTATTTTACCTAATTTTGTTTTATTTATCTTGTTTTTTTTTTATTTTTCTTTAAACCTGAATATTTTTACGATTTTCTCCACAAATAATTTGCAGGCGACCATGTTTTGGCAATCGGTCTGCTCGCTCCGGTCACACGACGCGACGGTCCGAATTTCACTTAAAGGGAGTTGGATGAGTGTTTGTATCAAAAAATGTAAATTTTCTGCTTTTTTTTAATTTTATTTTACATAAATTAAGCTTTAATTTAAGACCAAGATTATCGATTGCTGTTTGGTGGTTTTCTTTTTATAAGTATTTTTGACAAACTCTGAACATCAGTTCTTTCCTAAACTTAACATTTATTTTGCGTTTCCTAAAATATAATTTTTTCCATCTGTGAGGATTTTTTCTCAATAACTATGTATAAAAGATATCAACATATTGTTTTTTACTATTTCTTCCCCGTTTATAGTTCTTTGATTTAAACTGAGGAATTTTAAATATCTTTACCCAAAAAAAAAAATTATGTTACTTTAAATCTGATTTTTGTTGTGTGTTTTTAAATACATATTTAAAAAAAAATAACTGTAAAAGTATTTTTTATACTGTGATATATTCTGAATTTAAATCAAATAGGCAAATCTATCTGTAACGATCAAACTATAAAAAAAAGTTCGTAATGATGTATCATATACAGTAGTGGCCAAAAGTGTGGACACTTTTTGAAAAGTTTCATGTTTTTCAACATTGTGTGCTAGTAGAATATACCGATTTTCACTTTAGGCAATTTTGATTACTAAATTCTACATTGAATTACCTTCAATTTAATGTTTAAACGTTTGTATTTAAGTGAAAATTAATATATTTTACAAGCAAAGTTACATTAAACTTAAAAAAAGTGTCCACACTTTTGGCCACCACTGTAATTCCTGAGAAAAATGTTACTAAAGTTAGGAAAATTAACATGGGCGAGATAGAACCATCCGACTCCCCGTAAAACGCAATTGATAGCAAAAGTGGAATTGGAAGTGGGCGTATGAAACGGAATTTCTACCGCACAACGCCAACTTAACTTTTTCTCGTTCACTGGTGTCTCCGTTTGTCTGGAAAACAACGCCTAAAACATTAGTATCCCCCACAATTCATGTGTTAACTTCAAGAACACAGGATGCGCAACGAAGGAAAGGAGTGTTGTGAAACGTCGCATTTTTCTTTCCTGTCTGCTGTCATAGAGTAGGGATACACTTTATTTTGTCTGCCATGACGAATTGTGACAGTCATGCAACATCGCGGGTGTCGGATAATGGGAGGTGTTGAGTTTGTCATCAAAGATATAAATTTGAATTTATTTTTGCTTTGTCATAGAGACTACATGCGTACAATCAGGACCGTATTTTTAACCCGTAACTGGTAATATCCGTCTGATAGACGGATAGCTTTAAATAGTTATAGACGGATTTATTTAGTTATAGACGGATAGTTTACAAAACTCTTAGTCTGATAGACGGATGTTACTGGGAGTGTTTGTCAGCGAGATGTTACCAGTTACGGGTTAAAAAAGTGTTTCGCATATTTGTAATTTTAATTTCTATCTATACACATAACTAGAACAATATTAGTATTAATGTCAGAAATAGTTTATATTAACTTCAGAATAAATTAATAAAATGCACCCCCAAAATTTTGAGTCTTTAGTTTGCAATACTATTTAAAGAAAGCCTTAAAAAGCTATAAACTTCAATGTAAAAAAAAAATTATTATAAGCTAAAATGAATAATAGAAAAGCGGCAAATGGACTTAATAATAAAACATATTAATTTACCACTAATGGACCTATAACCTATACTGTGTGTGGCATATCCACAAAAATAATTCATAAAATAATAATTCTCTATTAAAAATATTTGTTTTCTTTATTATGTGAGATGGAAGGTTAGAGCACTGTCCACAAAACCAAAGTATAGGGATTTCAATATGGCTCCTTTAATGGATAATTGTATATTCTTTGATTCAGCTTTAAGTAGCAGGTTGCTGTCTAATTTGCAATAGCATTGCAAAAAAAGAACCTAACCACAGAGCACTCAAGAAAGCCTTATTTATTCAAAACAAACATTATCTTAAAACGCATGATGACTCTTTCAGGTTTTACGTTAAATTCGATGCAAGCAGGATCTTCATCGTTTGGGGAGGGGCGTCACTCTCTTGGGGACATTCATTTATAAATGTAATATTTTATGTATTAATTATTTTTAGTTATTAATTAATAATAATCCATAAGCTTTCTTAATAATTAAGAACAATATCGCTCAGTGCGCAGCCAGAAAAATTATTTCCGAATTAAAATAGCAAATGCATCACTTCCCACCGATCTTTAAACATCAAATATTCCAATTTCCAGAACAATTTGGTCTACCTTAATCTAAAAAATATGACAATTAAAAAAAAATGCTTTCTAGAAAAGTGTGATGACCTTCTCTTTCGCAAACTGATAACAACATCAAAAATCGTCAAATTATCTCATCTTCGCATTGCAAGGAAATTATGTGCATCTTTTTTCATTTCTCCGAATTGACCAGCGAAAATAGTGAGATGAAGCGCGAAAGTGCGTCAAAACCTCCTCAGCAGCGCTGAAAGACAATAGGATTATTAATCGGTTTGCCATGCGAGTTTTTATGATTAGATTTCCGAAAATGCTTTAATCATAGTGAAAGTTCACTTTTTTGCTGGTATGCAATTTATTTTTTATTAAATATCACATTTTTGATTCTCGATAAGTTAAAAGCATAATTTTGACTAAAAATTATAGTTTAAATATTTTTTTTAAAAAAAAAGACAGTAATAGCTTTTTTCTCGAATCTAATGCAGCAAATCCACAATAATGACTATGTTTTAAGTGGTTGAAAGTAGCGTAATAAAGAGCTCTTCTTTTTAACATGAGTAAACCTCAATTACTAATTAAAATGGGTTTTTGTATGTTCTGCATTATTCAAGTCAATGATTAAATGATAATTTTTAAAAGTACTATTGTCCAAGTTTTTATTATTTATCATAGATCAAGTTATGCGAGTATGAATGTAAATAAATATCTCTAAACTAATTCCTACCAATTGTTATACATATTTTAAATACTACCATAAAAAAAACATTACTTACACATAAAAAACTGAATTTAAAAAAATACTTGAATCTGATTAAATTATTTAGTGATATTGCAGCACTAGTGGTTTGATGTTTACTACATTTCCAATTTTATTTCCAGGGCAAACTATATGCAGAGAAACATGAATATGTTCAGAAACGTAATTAACTGTACGTTATATTGACGCTGTACAAAAATACATTTGTGCTAATAATGCAATACATTATTAATTAACGGTTTTTACGGCCAAGAAAATGTAAATGTTCATCTTTTTTCAAAACTAAAAAGAAAACCTTTGAAATAAAAATATCAATAGAAATAGACTAACATTGTTGAACAAATTATTTATAAAACTAAAATAGAAAAGAGAAGCTAAAAGAGAGTTATCACGTGTTCAATCCTCAAAAGATAAGAGAATCTTACAACTGTCACGACATATACTCTTTCTACTCAGTGTGTAACAGTGTAACTATCAGCATACATACAGGTGGATATTTATCAAAATCATTTTCTTCCGTTCATGTGAATAAGTTATCTCTAAAAGATAAACCAATATCAATAAATATTTTTAATCTATACCTGTACTTTGTTATTTTTGTGCAACCAGTTTATTTCAAAAAGAAAAACTTACATAAAATGACAGTAAAATGTTCTTGAGACTATATTTTTTTGCTTATGAAAATTCTTAAACAGTTTAAAATAGTTAAGTTATTATTTGAGTTAAATAATGCTTGCAGTTTTTACTCCATAAAAATATCGACACATAATTATTATTAAAAGAAAATATTGTTTATAAAGCTACGGTTTTTTTTTAAATTTTATCTTGTTTGATTTAATTGACTTGTATTATTCAAAGGCGTAATTATTTATCTCTGTCACAGAAAGTATTTGAGATATTAATGTCCAGTGTAAGTTATCATGAACCTCAGCAAATTTTAATAAATCTAACATACGCAAAATTAATACATTACGTCACTTTACCGCATACAGGTGACATATTCTCATATCCAGGTAAAAACAAACAAATGGCGCATGCATCTCCCCCCCCTTCCCCCCAATTCCTACCGGATAGATTCGAGAGCAAGAATTGCCGGGTATATAGCACCATGAGAAGAAAAAGTGACGCAACTCCCATGTTAACCCAGTGGGAGAGGCGTCACTTTTCCATTTCACTTGCTGTATCCGGGCCACGGCGCGCTTCGTTCGGAAATGGAATGCTGCCAGGGAGGGGGGGGGGGGGGATCGATCCGTCGAGACCGTCTGGAGCCGGATGGTGCTGCTCTGAGGAATCATTGATTCGTACAGAAGCAGTCTTAGGGGTTCTTTTTAAAAAGTTGGTAGATTGATTATGAAATAAGGTGGGAAATTTCGTTATACACTGCTCAAAACAATTAGGGGAGCGCATATTTTAAACCCTTTCACCCCCAATGATTTTATTTGGAATCATAAGCTAGCGATTTTTTTCTCACTAAGTTGAGATCGCACTTATGTATCGTTAGATCGAAGAATCATGTCTTTTGAAGAATTTAAAATTTTTTGTTTTAATTAAATGAAAATATGAAAACAATGATAAAACAAAATTCATTCTCCAAAAATTTTATGACATAAATTGACCCTAAATTCCTCACGCATGCATTCTTAAATGTTTAAAAATTAAATTTAACTTTTTTTAACAAAAAAAGTTTTGAAAAAATTGTGGTTATAATTTATTCAAAAATTGTGATTCAAATTGTTTCCACTTAAATTTTAGTTAAAAAATTAAGATTTTTCCCCAGTGTTTTTTTTACCATTTCATTCCGAATGCATAGTGAATCTATTTCACAAATTTTAGATTTTTAGAGCAAAAAATAAAAAGTTGTAATTGCAAGGGATTATAAGAGTACGCAAAGTGCTCCACTAATTGTTTTGAGCAGTGTAGTTACTAATATCGACTTGTATTAATGCGTATAGAGGCATTCAGTAGTTTTAGCGAGTTGGAGAACGTTTCTTTCTATGCCTTACAAGACAGTTAAGTGCCCTCTAGGCAGATATCTATCCACCAATCCACCCTGCTTTTACCAAATAGCATCATTTAAAGGCTTCACGTATCGAGGCTCAGTCTGCCTATCGAAATAATTTGTAAGATTGAATTTTTTATAGTAGATATTGTAAAATTGAATTTTTATTGCTTTTAATATCAATAATTTTTTTTATGAATTAGTTATTAAACTATACCTTTGTTAGTAGAGCCACCAGTCCATGACTCTATATTTCATTGAATTACAAATACAAACAATCAGAATATTAGACAATCAACCCTAATGGCATATTTTTTATGTACATCAAAAGCTATTTAAAATATTTTGATAAAGTCCACAGTTCTCGCCTTTTAATCAATCAGAATAAACAATATTACCAAAAATTATTCTTTGAGGGCAGAACACATAAAAAGAGAAAGAGAGAATAAGTTCGCACATTCTTGTCTTTACCGCCACCACACTATATGTGTAGCAAAAACGGTTTTACAGGAACTGGAATTTCTTTTAATTAAATCTGACTGTGTGTGTGTTTATCTAGGTTTTTTTTTGCCATCAACTTCCAATGTTACAGTCATGTTTAATGTACGTCAAATAGTAGCTCTTTACCAAATTAAAATTCATTCCACGTTTTACAAAAAATATTCAAAGAACTATACAGATTAAATATTTGCAATATTCCTAATGTTAATGTAATTAAATTATTTTTAAAAGCTACTAAGTTTTTTTAAACATTTTATTATCCTGCTGATATATTTGCATTTCATTGAAAGCTTGATTACTTTAAATTGATGATGTATGGTGCCTTAATTAATATTCATGTGAAATTTTTTAACAAAATATATAAAAACAAATATTACACCTTTTAAGGATTCTTCAAATTTGGAAGCCGCTTGAATTAATGCCGAAATTTAAAGGCTTCATCCATCGAAGCTCAGTATGCCAATCAAAGTAATTTATAAGCTCGAGTTTTTATAGTATAGATATTGCTTTAAAATTCGATTTTTATTTATTTTAAAATCAACAATCTTTCTTATGAAATAGTTTATTAGAGGAAAAATTTGCAAAAATTTTGTGGAATGCTTAAAAAAATTTAAAACTTTTAATGTTTCATTAAAAATAAATATTATTAGCATTAACTTAATCTACTGCATTTTTTTTAATTACTGTTTCCTTCTAAAATTCAATAACATAATTTTTGTTGTTGTAAAAAGTTCGCAACAAAATATGCTTCGCAAGGAGAAACGTAAGAAAATAGCTGCTCAATTATGCCATGTTTTTTAATTGGAGGCTGTATTTGTATCGAAAAAAACTAGTGGATAAAAATATGTTGTTTCTTGAATTAATTGTGCAATGACCCATGCATGACAGTGAAGAAATACACTACAAAAAATATTCTGTCAAATAGACTGTTTAAAACTGGAAACCAAATTGCCAATAAATAAATGAGTTATCGAAGCTAAGTTAAAGATTTTTATCAACTTTTTTTCTACCATTTTTGATAGTAAGTGTTATAATTTTTATAATATTGCTTGAAATTACTATTCTGTAGTCTATTCCCTAGATGATAGTATAACAAATATGCACAAAAAATTTGCGAGCATTCGGTTAAGTACTTTTTGTGAAATATGGTTTGTCAAGAAGAAAATGTTCAAAACTTTCATTTTGCACAAAATCAATTTAAAGTTTGAAGTTGCATTCAAGTAGCAGGAAAGCCTTCTTTTTGGTACGTAAGACATTCTTCATCTTCAAGTTTCATATTTTTAATTATTCTTGTAGATCGCAATTTTCTACTAGTGGTCTTTTCTAAAGGATTTGAATGCCGTTTTCGCATAATGGAGTATCAATAGAGTACCAATGGAGTTCTAAAATATTTGCCGCACAAACAAATAAAGATAGTTTTAGAATCTTAAAGAGTGGTGCTTTATTTTAAGATTATAAAAAAATTGCTGTTTTTTGTCGAAAAATACGATTTAAACGTAGTCGGATACCTTAATCAATTTGATGAAAAATGAACTAGGGAAATGTCATTCGCTAACAATGTATCTAAATTCATTGACATTGGTTGAAAAAGACTATTCGCAATACGACTTTTAGCACATTTTTGTAGTGTATTAAAAATAATGTTTCGAATTTAGTATGTTCTTTTCAACTCTTCTGAAAATATTCTCAGAAATAAAAGTTAATGTACTACTTGAAAACAATTTAATTTTAAAAAAAATGTTGACCAATTGAGCTTCAAGTAACAACTTAAGTTATCTGCCAAAATTGCATTTTATTTTTATTTACTTCTTTCCTTTTGTTCTTCGAATTTATTTACGAATTTCTGAGAGAAACAACTGTTTCAGGTAGAGAAAACGATAGCAATCGTTTTGAAATTCGATTTCTATTTTATTTCCCCTTTTTGGAATTCTATAAAATAAATTTCTCCTTATGGTTTATAGAATAGATGAAAATTGCTGGACATTAAATTTATTGTAAGAGGAGTGTTAAGGACAATTATAAAATTGTATATTTGATTATTAACATAAAATATAGCAATAAATATTTTAAACAAATATATATAACACCTTTCTGCAATGTAGTTTTTCAAACCTTTCATTGCACATAGATAGAATATATAGAGATTTTTGGTCTGCATATCATCTTAATATGGCATGGTAAGGTACATATATATTCCAGCTTGTGTGCTTGCTCAGAGAACCGCTTTTAAGCTTTCGTCAAGTGGGACAGACACAGAAAGAATATTAACAGTCACAAAGAAAGGAATAACACATAGACAAATAAGAACATTTATTGACGGTCACAAACATCCATGCCTGACCGGCATTCGAACCCGACCCCAGCAGCTCCAAAGGCTAGCGCTCTAACGATTGTGCCACCGGGGCGGCCTCTTAATATAATTCAATGGAGCTTTAATTGGGTTGTTTCACGGAGGATGTGGCAATAGTTCCGCGGTCTTGTTTTCCCTTCTCTCGAATTACTTTTGTTTAGGTTGAGTTTGTTGGTTGGTAGACCTATATTCAAGTTAGTGGGCTTGGTCAGCACACAAACCTGATTATCTAGGAAAACAAGACCGCGGAGCTATTGCCAGAACCTCCGTGGAACAACCCCATATCTGAATAAACTCATGCTCAATAAAATCCATAGATCAACATTAAAATAGATATTAAACCATTTTCTTTTTTAATGCATTTATTGAATACTTTCTGCCTGTGTAACTTATATTAGGAACATACATTACATATATTAGGAATTTACTAGTGACACATCACGCATTACTCATAAAACTTATTCTGCAATTTCATCTAATTTTTTAGTGGAATTTAATTTCTTACGATAAGCTTGACTGTTTTATACTCTGCATTAAGTTCTAAACACAGTTAAGTTTTTTGGGTGATTTTTTCAATAATTTTTTAACGTTTTTAGATAAGATCGTGGCTACTATTCAAAGGCAGGTTTCCACCCATTTTTATTTGAAGAAACACTTATTCAGCATTGGAGTAACGTATTTATTTAGTAGAAGCAGTCATGTTGTCGAAAGACTTGATTTTTTTTAAATATATTTTTTTAAGTATGAGTAACTTTTAGTTCTTAATTTGACATTAAATACTCAATTTTCAACATTGTATATGAACTAAAGGTGGTTTTTCTTCCATGATGCAGCTAAATACCTATCTCCAAATAACTTTCATGCACAGCTATTCGTTGATATAGTGTAGCTCTAACATGGTTATTACACATGGTTCACAGTGAAATTATTACCTTATTCAAATAACCGATTCAATTGTATCCTTTAGAGAATGATTTTCTTCTAAAAGTTTACATTCTAGCATGAATGATTTCCTTGCAATTATGATTCATAATTCAAGATGGGTAACGCTTTTGAAGAAAAAAATATTAATGCTTGGAATATTATTTTTTTTGAACAAAATAATAAATCATTCTACCTTCTGTACTATAATTATTTCTATTCAATGAAAATTCCCTATTATTCGGAATTTTTGAGTATCTGATCCAATTGGGACCGGAGGTATATAGTAATGCTCTAGACTGGGAATTTTTAATAGTAGCCAGTGGCTACCAGGGTGAAAAAAAATGGTAGCCACATTTGGATTTCTAGTAGCCAGTTTTAAATTTAAGTATATATACGACAAAAAGAAAGTGCGATTTTTCACAAAAGAAAATTTTATTAATGACATTTTTGATATGAAAAGATTGATATAATAAAACCGACCTTAATTTTGCAGTATACAAATGTTCTACGAGAAAAAGGGTAAATAGTTCTCATTTTTGAGTGCGAGAATCGAATACAAAAAGGTATTTCACATTCAACAAACAAATTTATTTAAGTTATTTCAAGACATAAACTTATTATTTTTATTAGTTTAGCTTCAATTAGAGTGTTATTTTAATTATTTTTTCCTTCGATTTTGACGTAACAGGGCGCACGAATATCAGGGTCAAATTATCAACCAATCGGAGCAGGCGAAGCTTCAGCGCCAGCCGCGTTGTTTACGCAAATTCCTCCGCGTAGTACATTTCTCTGCTGCAAACTTAAGGTCGGTTTTGGTATTGTAAAAAAAGTATCATACAAAATATGTAGTATTTTGTGATTGGCCATTATTGTTAGGAGAAAATTATTTTATGTACAATCAGTTCAACTACTATTAGTTTCGGAGAATTCTTGACGTCGCCCTCGACCCACGATTGTTCATGAAATTTTCTCATATCAAAATTGTTTAAATGAATAGTTGAGATTTTAATCGGATGTAAATCAATCACCTGACCTGATTGACGAAATCGTAAAGCAAAATTCAAAAATCAAATTTGCACTTAAGATTTTCATTGCCCAACTCCATTTACTTCACACGAAGGACTCAGTGACGTCACACAAAAAATGATGATTGAAAATTTCAACGATGAGCAACAACTGTCATCAAGTCTTTCTTCCCGACAGAAACGAATAGGAGCGGTTTTTTTTTTATTTTAGAAATGCAGCTTCAGTATTAAATTAATTATTTGCTGAACAAAAAGGGAAAAATTATGATCGCCACATTTGGCGACTGGGGTTCGATTTTTAGGTAGCCACTTTCGATGTAATAGTCTCCAGTTGGCGGCTGGCGACCGCTAATCTAGAGCTTTAGTATATAGGTCGAATAATCAAAAGTTCCGAATAATAGATAATTTTCATTAAATAGAAAAAATTATATTCTTTACTTTAAAAACACCCTGCATTTAGATATTTCTTAACATAGGCAAAGATACAAAATTTGCCGAGCTGATTAATTCATTCTTTACTATCCTCAGCAATTAATATTGGATCATGTGGTTTAAAAGTAGGGAGTTGACCTTATCCTGGATACATATTTTTGGCTAAATTTTGAAAATCTAACCAAAGTAATAAAATATAATTTTCTATATATTTCCTGACATTTTATTACAATTTTTTAGAATGTTTAACCAAATATTTTATTGATACAGATAATTTTAAATTATAATTGAAATTTAAAATAAATATTGGAATCATAAAGAGATAGTACGAAATACGACCTTGAGATAGAAACTATTAAAAAAAGTATCTTTGGGTCATCGAAAGAGAACAAGGACACAAAATAGATAAGTGATAAGAATAAAGCATACTGCGTTTACAAAACTCGATAACATTATCGCGGTATCGTTTATGTAAATTATAATTGTTCTAAACCAATCCTCGTTAACGTGAACTCGAAAGGAGCACCGAAGCAAATATTTCTCGTTAACCGAATTTCATGTTTACATTTTGGAAGAATTTTGCTTAAAATTAGTGAAGGTTTAAATAATTTTAGAAATGTCACCAATTAGTTTTAATACTAATACTAGATATAATTTAATAACGTTAGCTTAGAGGAACAACAATTGAAAATAATGTATAAAATTATTAATGAGAAATTAATGCATGAACTCATGCTACGAGGTTTTTTATGTAAAAAAGATTCAAGTCGTTCTTGTACAAATATTATGTGAAGTTTACTAAGAGAAAAAATTCTTTAAAAGAGGAAGGCTACAAGGAATGGGTGGAAATTAAATTTCAAGTAAATCCTGAAATGGTGAATAAACACTCATTTAAGTATTAAACAAAGTCTTTTGACGAACTGAAAATAATCATAGATTCTTAAATTGGTACTTGTGTAACATAACAAGCTATGGGAAGTTTAAATAAACTATTTAGGATAAAATAAAATGCTTTGTAAATTTAAGCTTTGAAACATCTTTGTGGGCAGCTATTAAACTTTCTACTTGAATGATGAAGATTTTTTTATATGAAACATTTTGTAGTTTTAAAAGTTATTCAGTTCTGTAGGGTATGTTTAGAACACTGTCTATTGTTTGACATAGTCTGGAATATATTTTTCCCAACGATAAACTAGATAATAAGTAAACATATGTAAACATAAATGAATGAGTGTCGTATAAAACTCCACTTTAAATTGTAAATATGATAAACGTTTTTCCTCTAGTGTTTAATCTGTATTTAATTAAAATGAATAAAGCTAATATAAATTAATTCTAGCACCATCTAGCACCAGCATTGCACCTATAGCAAGTTTATCCACTATCAAAATTTCCTTGTTTAGATATGTAAAAAATTCGATTCTTATTTAGAAACTACCCAACCAACTTTCAGTTGATAAATTAAACGAGCTCAGTAACAAGAATAAAATCCTAAGTACTTATATATTTTTATATTAAGTTGTTTAACTAAAAATATTATGTATTTTTTTAAATAAGATTTTAAAAATTCTTACAGAACTATAAAATTAATATTTACCACCTTTCTGCGAATATTTATTCAAGCAAGCTCTCTTTTAAAACTTTCTTTTTTTTTTTAACTCCGCGCCTGTACTTGACAGACTTAAGTGTTTTATAGCAATAATGTATATTTTAAACTTTTATTAATTCAATGGCAAATGGCAAAAATTAAAAAGTTGATGTTATATAATTCATGAAAACATTATGAACTAGTGTGTTACAAAAATAGCCTGAATAAGCTATCAATTAAAGACATATTTTCATTTCCTCTTAATTTATTTTCCTAACTATGTCACTGGAGGGGTAATTGTATCAGGCACGCACATCAATTAAATACATATAAAAAAATCGAAGAATATGAACTCAAAAGTAAGTTTGGATCGTTTCCAAAAAAAAAGCCCATTTGATTTTCCCCGCAAAGCTCTGAACGCTCATCGACCATACATTGCAAGCTCAACGTTTGTAACATAATTTGATACTTTTAAAATAAAATTCAAATTAAGAGGGCTATAGTCAGTTCATAGACCTATTGCTTTATTTTTCCAAGTCAAAGGTTAATTAATCAAAATATGTGTCAAATTATCAAAAATTTAGTAAACTGTTTAGTTTTTTATGTTGTTACTGTCGTATGACCAGTGCAATAATAATAATAATAAAAAAGACTAAACTGTTTAGTTTAACAGTACTTTAACAAAGTAAAAAAAAAGTATATGATATTTTTAATTCCAACCCGTATAGTTTTTTGTTGTCAAAATTTTCATACATGGGTGAAAAAATGTTGAAATTTAATTGTTGCAGGTAACGTAATTCCTCCAGCTTTCATTCCTTCATTTTCTTCGATTGGTGTTATGTTCTCAAGTGACATTTATTTAACAATCCTGGCTAGAGAAAGAATTTATTTTCTTTCAGCATTAATGCAGCCACTCAAGATCTAAACATGCCCATCTTAAAGCAATACTTTGACAGATACTGGTAATACAAAATAGTGAATTAAATCCAAGTGATAGACTATCCCTCTTTAAAATTTAAGCGCGTTGTGACTGAAAAAAAGAAAAAAAACATTTGCTCAAAAAAAAAAAGGTACAACATCATAATTTTATAACTTCTGATTAATTATTTAATATTGTGTCCTATATAGTGAGCGTTTGCAAACTAAAAATATATTATTAAATAAGTATTGATTAATTTAGTAGCGTTGAAATTTTTTTTTTAAATCCTCTTTTTTTTGTTTCATTTTGCAAAAATTATAAATTTTTTATTTCCTTGAAATTAGAATCTTAAACGTTGCTGATTTCCGACCAATTGCGTAGGATTTGCTATTTTTCGATAATAAGGGACCAGGAAAATAATGACCCAATATCCTATTACAGGTAGTAATTTTGTAGTATTGGTGATCGAAAAACTGCAAAAGGAACAGAATATAATGATTTGCATCAATTAATGAATAATTCGCCTTTGCTAAGCAAAAAACAACATTACTTAAATAAGCATTAATTGTTGTTTGTACTTAGATAAGTGGCTCAAAAACAAAGAAATCACAATTATTCAAATATTTTATAATTGAATGGGTGGTTTGAATTAAGAAATAATTTCGAAATACAATTTGTGCGGGAAGTGGTAAAAAAAACTTTCAAAATATTTTTTATTTCTAAATATTTTCGTTATTGAATTTGTAGTTTTAAGTTGATAGTTTCAGGTTAATATAGTATTAGTCGCTATAACTGCTACTTAATTTTATCTGAAATTGCAAAGTCGTAGGACTTGGTTGCATTTTGAGTCTAGCCACCATTAATTGAAAGCCCTGGTTTTGATTAAAGTTGTATTTTATAATGCTTTTACACTGAGAAAAAAATACTGTAAACATACAGAAAATTTTTTAGTAATGTTACAGAAATAACCAATTTTACAAAAAAAGTTTTTGTAATTCTGAACAGAAATCTTCATTTCTGAAGTTACAAAATAATTTCTAGTATTTTAGCATCGATCTTGATTTGGATAGCCCTCGTGTAGCTCTAGTGCGAGGATATTCAAACCTAACCTAATCTAATCGATCGTGATTCAATTAGCCAATCGCCATTTTAAATTTATACTTTAGTTGGTTGTTTCAAATGAATTTAACTTCTAATTTCCTAGCGATCTATGTGCCGAAATAGCACAGTTGGGAAAGCGTCAGACTGATCATCATTCTAAAGGTTCCTGGTTCGATCCCGGGTTTCGGCCGTCTGCTATTCCTCGGTATTATAGTGGTCAGTTCCCCCGCCTGTCTTGCGACGGAAAATGTGGTATCTTGTATAGTTACTGAAACATTACTTTTGTGGGATACATAAAATAGTCCTGTAAATCTACATGATATATACATGTAATGCTAACAAAAATATATTATGTGTTTTTACAGCACTATTTTTAGTAATTATTTGCTAGAAATTTTCTAGGAAAAGTTTTTTACAAAAAAATGTTTTGTAATGGTTACAATTTTTTTTTTCACAGTGTAGATGAAACCTTAGAACCGGAATAACGAGAAAATCAAAAGTAGCACTCATGAAGCCTTTACTCGAAATATACATTAAGAGATCATACATTTCGAAATAACACTATAAATAACACAATACAGTTATCCACTAAAAGCATCTTATTAAAAATCTATTCATTTTCTATCATATTAAACATCACTTCATGGAGCTAAAATTTTCGATGCTATAATGTTATCATTAAAAAATATTCAGCGTGTCGGCTAATGTACAGAGCTAAACTCTTCGATATCGATGATTAGCGTTAACCCTCTGAGGGATACAGGCGCATAAACCCGTCACCTGACTATGAGGTTTTCCAGCAACACATCAACACATATAATTTCCAAAAAATGCATTAATTTAACAATTGTATTAAATTTTAATATCTAACGAATGGGTAGGCCATTTATAACCATTTACTAGAGTAATATATTAAAAAAATTAAGAAATAAAATTTGCAGTTAAAAATTTAATTTAAATTCGTGCAGTGAAAGTTTACACTTCAGTCAATTTGCTTATCCTTCAGAGGGCAGAGCCAGGATACGTCACAGAGAGCCAAGAGCCGACAACTCAAACTGGGCGGATAGCGTTACGCCACAGAGACCTTCCCTGGCCTTATTAGTTGAGTGGGATGTGCCTCAGAACCAGAATAATCATAAAATCAACAGCAGAGAATTTATTTGAAAAAATACATTAGAAAATCATGCTAAATCATCAAGAGCTTTTTAATCTGTTAAAAGCATATCGCATTAAATATCTCTTAATTTTATCGTATTAAAACTCTTTTGTCATTCCTGTAGTGTAACTGTTATAGCTCCTGGACTGCAGAACTGGGTAGCCTCTGTTCGATTCCCGGGTAAGTATTGGTTGTAAATTGTCTTATGAAGTTGGAGTTATTTACTTATTTAGAGTAACAAAGTCCAGTTCTCAAGTTATTAATGCTATTCAATTTTAAAGTAATGAAATTGTTTTTTTTCTCCATATAGTATTTCAACTATCTAATAATGTATTGATTACGAAAATTAATCCTTTTAAGGCCTAAAATTTTACGTTTTCACGCATAATTTTAACATAAGTTAAATTTAAATGAAATAATTACAAAATTTAATAACAGTCAATCTAACTTTATATTATAATATGATTTATAATTCAAAAATATAACATGATTTATAATTCATTGTATCAGATCAAGTGTTAATAATGTTCTGATAAACACAGCTTAATATTATATATTATAAGTTAAATTATAAAATAATAATAAATTGTGTCATCAAAAATATTACTACAAAAAGTAACAATAACCTGAAAAAATTAATTTTCATCTTCACTGCATCACCTTTCTGCCATTGATGTTGGTCTTATTCGTAACGTATTTTTGTAATAAAATTGGTGATGTTCTTTAGCATACTTTATGACTTTTGAAACATGTACTTTCTTGTGCTTAATTGGTATTTTCTAATTATAAACTTTTTTAGAAATCCACACGGACGTTACTTTTCATAAGGATTTAACTTCAGAGGGCAATTATATAAAAATGTCAACTTTTTTAAAATTGTAATTTTTACAAATTAAGTTTTAAAATATATTTAAAGTTTTCATGATATGGTTTAAGAAAGCAGGACGATAAAGGACATGTATTCACATTTCCTGAAAAAGAGGATTGATGCCTAGTGGACAAAAAAGATTTGCTGTCTCTGCAAATACATTTCAACTAGTTGGAAATTGACCTCGATAAGCTTTTAAAAACCTTTCATATGTGAATAAATGTATATAATGTAATATTTGATACCTTATGAGCATTCTAAATAATAAAAAAATATTGAATTTATTACTTTACACACTTTTAATTTAATATATGTTTCGGAAACTTTTAGTCATTCCGTTAAGTCAAATGGCAATTAATAACTTTAACCATGTTACAGATAGGTTGCTCGAAATTATAAGATTGCTCGAAATTATCAGAGCATACTTTATGACTTTTGAAACACGTACTTTCTTGTGCTTAATTGGTATTTTCTAATTATAAACTTTTTAAGAAATCCACATTTAACTTCAGAGTGCAATTATATAAAAATGTCAACTTTTTTAAAATTGTAATTTTTACAAATTAAGTTTAAAAATATATTTAAAGTTTTCATGATATGGTTTAAGAAAGCAGGATGATAAAGGACATGTATTCACATTTCCTGAAAAAGAGGATTGATGCCTAGTGGACAAAAAAGATTTGCTGTCTCTGCAAATACATTTCAACTAGTTGGAAATTGACCTCGATAAGCTTTTAAAAACCTTTCATATGTGAATAAATGTATATAATGTAATATTTGATACCTTATGAGTATTCTAAATAATAAAAAAATATTGAATTTATTACTTTACACACTTTTAATTTAATATATGTTTCGGAAACTTTTAGTCATTCCGTTAAGTCAAATGGCAATTAATAACTTTAACCATGTTACAGATAGGTTGCTCGAAATTATAATTTACATAGCTTATATATCATATTTAAGATATGCACATTAGTTTAAAAAACTCAATGTATTGTTAATTCACAGAAATTACCATTTTTAAGTACCATGATGCAGTCGTGGTTGAAAAAAAGTCATTCTGTAACACAAAAAGAAATTAGACAAAAATCATTTTTTTAAAAAATTGCAACTTTACTTATTATCTTTTAATCATTAACAGTATTATAGAAACTAAAAAAAAAAACAATTTTCCTTTAAAAATAGCTTCTTGATAATCGTTTTACTTCAATTTTACAATTAAAATGTCCTTCCGTCACACACGGAATTGCCCATTAGTTATTTTCTTCAAAATAGCGAATATTCTCAGTGTCAATTTAACCCTTAAGCTGTCCGTTTATGCTAATTTGTTTTTCTATTGGACAATATGCGTATACATGTAAAGACAATTTTAAAGAAAAAAAAATGAATTAAGTGAGTGATTTTTGAATGAATTTTTAGAGTTATCACCTTACTCAAACGACCGATTCAATTTAACTTAATAAAAATAGAAAGAAGTGAAAATTACCCCTCTCCTCAGCCTGATGAATTCGTGTAACGAGCTGAAGCTGAAGATATACTTCATTTATAAAAAGTAATTTTCATATTGTTTTCAATTAAAAAAAATGGAAACAAATTAATTGTATAATTATTTATTTAATTACATATTTTGTAATGGGGTGGATTGTTTTTATTCTCAGCAAGTGTATCAGCTATTTCTGAAAAATGTACGATAATGCATTTTTGTATTTTCAATTTTTTCTAATATTTCCCGTGGTTTGTCTTTTGAAGGAATAGATTTTGTGAAACATGAACAGAAATGGGTAGTGCTACTTGTTGCATGTAGCTCAAGCTCTTATTTTTTAAAAGCATTACCTAGAAGTACTAATGATTGTAAAATTGTAAATGTTCTTCGTTACTAAAGTTATTGATTAATAAAAAAATAATTAAAAGAGATGTATGAGCCATCTAATATTGATTGAAATTTTTATTTTATATTACATTTTTTTTAGCCAAGGAATCGGAGCAACAAGTTTTTACATCTTCACATTATTGTTTAATTTAAAAAAATAACACATTTTAAAAGAAATGTTTAAGAGTGTCAAAATACTTAAATATTAAAGTGATTTTATTTTTTGAAAAATCGAATTTTCTGGAGCTGTTTTATTTTCACTAGCTAATGCTTTTTAAAGAAATGTAAATTGAAAAGTTCAAATTAAAAAAAAATCCTCTCATTGGAAATTTAGCTTTTTTTTTAACTCGTCTTGTTACACAAAAAATTCAATAAAATTTGTTTATTAAAAAAAAAGCGGTGGGGGATTAATAATTCGAAACAAAGTTTCGATTTACAGTGAAGAATTTTTTTCCCCAACTTTATTTTTGTTGAAATAAAACCCGTTATATTTTGATTCTTGATATCCGCAGAATTCGAAAATTTTTCATCTGGAATTCCAAGTGCTCAGTGCTGCTCCTCAATTTCGCCCATAGAAATTTCGAGCGTGCTTTTGTTGCTGAGCAACGGCTGACGTCACGGTCCTTTCACTTACATGTGTTTCCCCGTATAAAGAGAAAGCATCGACCGGCTAAAGTTGACAACGCAGGGATTCTTCATTAACTGGTAAATGTTTTTTTAATAAAGTATTTAATTTTTAAATATCTAAAATAATCCTATCTAAATCTTTTACGTCATAATTTTTGGTATTTTCTTGCCAGTTGCGCAGTTTATATATAAAACTGCGCGAAGGTCGTGTCACAACCTTTCTCGTGTTCCATTTCCGCCATCTTTGTGTTACTGCTTCTTGTCGCATACCGGTGCGTATCAAAGCTGTGCTCGATACCCCGCCGTAATAACTCATTCTTGTATCTTTTCAGTGTTTAACTAAATATTACACTCAAAATGGATAAAGACGAATTGGTGCAACGGGCCAAGTTGGCTGAACAAGCTGAACGGTACGATGATATGGCATCGGCGATGAAACAAGTGACGGAAACTGGAGTGGAGCTCAGTAATGAAGAACGAAACCTTTTGTCAGTAGCTTACAAAAATGTTGTTGGTGCACGAAGGAGTTCATGGAGGGTCATCTCTAGTATAGAGCAGAAAACGGAAGGCAGCGAAAAGAAACAACAAATGGCAAAGGAATACCGCGAAAAAGTAGAAAAAGAACTGAGAGAAATCTGCTACGATGTTCTAGTGAGTAATTTATACCTAAAAACAACGCTAACTTATCTTTTAAAATTAGTCTATGAATTGTATGACTGGTTATTGGTCTGTTGTCAAATGCATGTGCTAATGTAAAATGTTGTTTTTGACCATCAAGAATATGAATAATTAACTCCTTTTAAATTCTAAGTTAATGTTGCTAACTTTTATTGTAGGAAAAAACTTGAGACACAAACATAACTCCTAAAGAAAACTATGTACTTCACTATTTGACAGGTGCATGCATTTGAGACTGTACCTTAATAACTCAGTGTGCCTTGTTTGTCTAGTAGTTAAGCGTTTGAAACGGTACTGATAAGCTTTTCAAACATGGTATATTTTGCGTTTGAAAAATAACAAATTTACTCTAATGAAGGGAAATGGCGCTTGGGATTACCATGAACTCAACTTGTCAATACTGCACTTAAGTCCTGCATGATTTAGCTAATTTATAGTGCTGTCAGTTTAGTAGTATTTTTAAACTAAGTTTATTTTAGGGCCAAAGGGCTTATCAAGTTTTATTTAAAAAAATCATACTTCCATGCCTTTTTTAAAAAGGGGCGTGTGCATTATAAGTAAATTTAGTCAACGTCCAAGTTCGACAGAGAACCATTAAAGTTTCTTGATCAATAGTTATTTTGTTGTATTACTTCTCTCTGTAAGTAAGGTTACTAACCTGTAACTGAGCTTGTTTGATGGCAATGGCATAATGTATTGACTTTTGTCTGTTATGATGGTGCACGTATCTACTAATTTGTCTCCATGTTAAATAGCAGTTTTGGGTCATAAAGCTTTCATTAGTCAATGTATCAAGTAACCTTGTGCTTTTTGATGCGGTATATTAGTTCAATAAAAAAATGAAACTTAATTATCAACACATTTTTAAATTACTGTTGTCCTATTTTCATGTGCTGTTGTCCTATACTGAAATAGAATTGAAAACTGCTGAATATCACCTAGAACACTTGAGTAAAATATTCAGGCATTTTTTAGTCGCCTATCTAGGAAGTGGGATTTTAACCCCTAAATGTCTGGTCCATTTCATTTTAAACTCGTGTGTTTTCAATACAAATTTAAATATTTCCAGGCATAAAGTTAATTTGTAGATACTATTGCATTATGCCAAGGGCTTTTATCAGGATTTAAACTGGAAGTCTAATTGACAAAGAAACGAATGGAAGGTTTCAAGTTCAAGTATGATTGTGATTGAAAATTAACTGTCAGTTGTCAAAATGGAATTTTTATTTGTAACTTAAAAATTCAAATAGTATACTTAAATTAAGAATTGCTTTATTGTTTTCAATATTCTTGTACTTAGGTTATTTAATATTCATTTAACATTCATAATTAAAGTGATGACTACTTGCAGGGTCTGTTAGACAATTTCCTTATCCCTAAAGCCAGCAACGCTGAAAGCAAAGTTTTTTACCTGAAAATGAAGGGTGATTACTACAGGTACCTAGCAGAGGTTGCAACAGGGGATCAAAAGAACAGTAAGCAACATTGTTCGATACTTTTATTTGTTACTTTGTCTAAACTTTAGAATCTTAGTATTTGTAATAATTTGGTGTGTATATATATCTTATTTCTTCAAGGTGATCAAGCTTAAACAAATGTACTTAAGTTACAGAATAATTGATAAAAATAGGATAGTTATGATTTTAAGATTTCTTGTAAAGACATGCCTATTAGTCTAGTATTGATACATAACATTCAAATTTAGACCACTAAATTACATACTGTTCTCCCAAGGTACTGGTTAATGTATAATTTATAAATACTAGATCATTTGTAACTTGATTACAACAGTCGTAATCATGGAAATTTAATTGCAATGACACATTTTAAGACTTACCAGATATAGATGCTCTCTGGTTAAAAAAGTTCTCAACAATGAGTTTACTCTGATAAGTTATTGCATTTCGTCCTCAAATAAGTAAAGAATAATAAAAGATCATTATTTGTCCAATTTTGAATGTGTATTGAACTAGTTTTAACTACTATCATAGTTAGTGAAATAATTCAGTTTTCCCAAACATTTTTGCTTTATATAAATCTTTTGTGCTCAGGTGTTGTCGAAGAATCACAAAAAGCTTACCAAGAAGCATTTGACATCAGTAAAAGTAAAATGCAGCCAACTCATCCTATACGCCTAGGGCTAGCCTTGAACTTTTCAGTGTTTTATTTTGAAATACTGAATTCCCCAGACAAAGCATGTCAATTAGCTAAACAGGTATGTTTATATTAATGTTATGTTCATTTTTAGGTGTTGTTGAGGAATCGCAGAAATCTTACCAAGAAGCATTTGATATCAGTAAAAACAAAATGCAGCCAACTCATCCCATTCGCCTGGGATTGGCTTTGAACTTTTCTGTATTTTATTTTGAAATTCTCAATGCACCTGATCGTGCTTGTCACCTTGCTAAACAGGTAATCTAAGGTTTAGAAGTTTTCTGCATCTGCCAGTTGTAACTAACAGCATGTTACAGTGAGAAAATGCATGCTTTGTGACCTCTTGAAGGTTTGTTTCCTGTTAGAAAAGTGATATTAACACTTGTGTGTAAAGTAGGAAAATATGTATTTAATCATTCCTTATATATTTAGTTTCATTAGCAATTCTATATTTTCAATTAATGGTAATCTTAACTTTTAAGGTGTAACCTATTGATCCCTTGTGTGAAGCATACTAATTCTATAACCTCGTACCTAGGGTATTGTGTATCAATTTAAGTTAAATTAAAAGCATTTTATGCAAAGATTTAAGAATCTATAAGAATAACTCCCAGTGGTTGACTTAGTGCATGTTGTAACTTAAATTGTGCGACTATAACTAAAGTCACTTTCTTTGCTTTGAGGTTTCTTGATTGTGTACTTTTAATATGCCTACAATTTGATTACGAATCGAAACACTAGGACAGTCTCGGGTAGAATATGGAGACTTCTTACTGTTTCAGATGGATATTGCTATTTTTAAAAGTTATATTACGAATTAGAAGTCTCTGTAAAGAGTGAAATTAGAGATTTTTAGTTCTATTTTTGTGAAGAAAGTCGTGTAATTCTCTATTGAAATACAGCCTTTATGTTGCAACAAAAATGTCTAATGAAAATTATTACATGGCTTCGTTTGAAGTAACTTCATATGTATTGATAAACAATAGGAATATTTTGAGCAGTTGGCCATGCTACAAAGTGAAAAGATAATTGTACTTGGATACATTTTTGCAGGTCCATATTAATAATTTTTTGATTTTTAGGCTTTTGATGATGCAATAGCAGAACTAGACACACTAAATGAAGACTCTTATAAAGACAGTACACTTATCATGCAACTTCTAAGGGACAATTTAACAGTAAGCATCTTTTAAATGACATTTATTAAAGTTATTAATTTAAACTAATGTGGGCTTTAATAAAGAATAAATCTATTTCCTTTATTTGTATTAACATTACACTAAAGTAGGTCTATCTAGAATGCGAGCCTTGGAAGCATTTTCCTCCTCATCCGTGCATGTGGTTGTCTTCAAAACGAAGTGAGCGTCACGATTTGTTTACCCACTCTACTTGGGTTTGAGCTCTTCGGATTGTTATTCTCGGTAGAACCTCAAACACCTTAGGTTTAGAAAACTAAGTGAAGGGATGGGGAATAGTCTTTTCGAGGTTCGCATAGTATTATAGACCAATTATAGGCTAGAGCTTTCAATTATCTTGTCTTGTTCAATTTCTTTTTTGTTACAATATGTCTTTAAAAAAAAACACCTGTTGACCCACACAATTAACAAAACTGTAGATATTGTATAATTGTTCAACCTTGGTTTATGTATGGTCTAAAGCTTATTTTTGTAAATATAGCAGTAGTTATTGCCCATTGTATTCGCATAGAGTAACAGTGGTTTTTCTAGAGCCATGTTGATCATAGTGAATGCTACTATTGTGCTTAAGAAATAAATGGTTGAATAAGGGTTTTGAACAGTTCAAGACTATATTTTAGTTTTACAACCACACGGGTGTCTGCCGTTAAGCCTTTGGTGCTATATTTGAACACCTTTATGCTATAGACTACTTTATTCTGTATGCGATAGTGCTATCAAGTCTATCAGCAATATTTTCATGCATGTTATATTCTTTAAATAGTATCTCATTGTTAATTTTGTGTTTCAGCTGTGGACGTCAGATACCCAGGGTGATGGTGAAGAACAACCTGAAGCTGGTGACAACTGATAGTCGTGCAGCACTACCTATTTTGAACACGTCCCCAGCCTCAAACAAAAGCCTTTAATTGTTATTGATTGCACCACCATCTGAGCATAGCCCAAAACTGTTTGAAGATCATTAGTTAACATTAAAAAAAAACTCAACAGTGATGCCTTCAACTGGAATTGTTTGGAAAAAGAAAAAGCCTTGTGGTATGTGTTATCTCTGGGCACTCATCATTTGCTGCAGAGTGGAATGGGCATGCCAGAACTCAGCCACAAAAAAGCTGGTGGTTTCTTTTCTTTCATTGTTTCTCCAAAGCCAGACCTCACAGGTTTTTGCTCAATATATGTTGAATACCAATCTCGTGAGAGCAGAACTTGTAGAGTCTGGGTGAAACTCAGAATTAGGAATATCCATACAGCAGAAAGTTTCATGATTTTGTGCTCTGCAATAGTCTTTATTCTGTTTAATTTATGGCCAAACTTGTCATTTCAGTTGACTTTAACCTGTGTCAGTAACTCTGTTAAAATGTGGTGGTAGCTAAGTTATTTTGATGACTCAACTGTGACGTGAAAAATATCCTTTGTTCTTTTAACCTAAATTCTAATACGGCCCAAAATTAAACTTGTTACATTTATTTCTAAAATGAAGGTAATTTAGTATTTTTTTTATATCCATATGGTCAGTATTAGTTTATGTTGGACGATTTCATGGTTTAATCAATAACAAAGACTACTATTGGCCTTAGTGGGTACATCAAAATTAGTTAAAAATTTCTAAGCAATGTCACACATCCCATACATCTTGTGCTTGCGTCTTTTTTAATATAAAGCTGTGTAGAACAAATTGTCTACTTCAGATAAATTTCAAGTCTGTTATTAAAAGTAACACGATCTGCTAGAAATGTTGCTGAAAGCTTCATTTATACTTTTTTCTGTATATTGCATACCAAGCCAAATGTGAAATTTTCAGCAGTTTAAAAGTATAATTAAAAAGTTATGATGCTTTTCTTGTTTGTTATTTTTGTGAATTTGTAATTTACACACATTAATAAGATTATATTTTTATTCCTAGTTACAGTGTCTAAATATTAAGTTAAAATAGATTTTTGAATACTCTGTAATTTAAACTTTATATTATGGTTAATGTAAACTGTTTTACACATACTAAAAGAACAATCTTGAATAAAGCTTTTGTCTTTTTTGAAAATCAAGTTAATTTTGGTAAATTTTTGGCTTTGATTATTTATTTTAAAATTGATAAATATACTTTTTTCCATGGTAATATCTATTCTCCCACCGCGACTGAGCTCAAATGACAATTTGTCACCATCAAATAAGTTTCATTGGATGCCTACCCAAGTGCTGCTCGTTACTTGACTGTGGTTCTTTTTCTAATAGCTGTTGGGGTTTGCTGTTTCTATTACTAGTAATAGTGTGTTGGGGCGTTTGTTAAACCAAACTCTTGGCATTATCTCAAAGTGATAACTGATTTGTTAAATGTCTATTGCATTTTAACGTAACCGTGTATTGAGCTCTTGAACATTAATTTTAGAACAAGTAACTTTTTTTTTTTTGCTTAACTGGGCTTCATCTTTATTGTCAACCTCACAGGCTCCTATTAGTTAAGAGTTGTTAATTTCAAAAGTTCAAATGCTATTACATAATATGCTGCATAAAAACTTAGTTTTAAAAGATTTCTGAGATCAATAGTTTCTAAAATTACCACTTTGCAGCCTTTATCTTTAATCATCTTTATTTACCTTTTATCAACCATTGAATGGGATAGCTTCTTATTAAATAAATTCTTTAAAAAATGTGACGTTTGCTATTGGAAGTGGGTACTAGGGCTTTATACTATTTCCAAAGTCACCATTATAAACGGTGATATGTTTTTTATTTATAGAATTCACAATCATTTCTACATAACATTTCAGAAGCTTCTATTGTGTATACAATTTGTATTTAAGGCTGCTCATCACCCCCATACCCTGTCCTCCTTCGATCGGGCTTGCTAATGTTAAGTCTATGGGGGGAAAATGGTTTAGTCAAGAAATTATAGGAATATTTTGTGGTTTTTTTTTTAATTCATAAAACTCCAATAACGTAGTGCTTTTAGAGGTTATTTTTTGAAAAACGTTACTTGCCTTTTTTTAATAGAAAAAAATTTAGATTAAAAAAAGAGAACTTTTTTTAAAAAAAATAACCTCTAAAAGCTCACCTTTATTGGAGTTTTATGAATTAAATTAAAAACCGTCACCGCATCAAATTATCACTATCATTTCTTCTTGCTGCTTTTTTTGGAAAATTTTAACCATTTCCACCCCCTTAGTAGTTTAGCTTTTGCCTAGCCAGTAGCCAGCCGATCTTGGTGTGGAGGAAAGGGATGGGGGGTGTCAGCCTCCCATCACCCTTTAGTTTTTTTTGCTAATTAGGAACTTGCGTTTTTTTTTTTTTTAAATATCTATAAATATTTTTTTTTTTACAGTGATGTAGTATGATTAGGTTGGCAAGTTGTCGTTGGCAGATATGGGTCGTCCGTATGGCCAAATGTGTTCCGTTCTAGTACTATTGCCACCACGTGGTCAAACAAAAAGGAATTTTTGATTATATATGTTTTTGTGTGTTCGCACGCGGTATTTCGGGTCCGTATGAACACCAGGAGGTTTCTCCGGGACTTATTGGATGGTCTCACTATTACAAAAAATTTTTGGGCACAGATATAGGCCTGGCTGTGCGACACGATAAGCCCCTAGCGGACGTGGGTTGAGATTGGGGGAGGGTTTTTTGGGTTGGGTGGGAGTGGTGGTGGCTGAATTGGCGGGGGGGCGTTGAGGATTCAAAGGGGTGGGGGGGGGGGGGAGGTTTGGGGCGTGGGGGGTGTGGGGGGGGGGGGGGGGGGGTGTTGCGGGGGGGGGTGGGGGGGTGAAGAAGGGGGGGGGGGTGGGGGGGGGGGGGGGGGGGGGGGGGGGGGTGGGGGGGGGGGGTGGGGGTGGGGGGGGGGGGGGGGAGGGTGGGGGGTGGGGGGGGGTGGGGGGGGGTGGGGGTGGGGGGGGGGGGGGGTGTTATGGGGGCAGTGAGGGGGGGGGGAGGGGGGGGGGGGGTGGGGGGGGGGGGGGGGGGGGGGGGGGGTGCTAGGGGGGGGGGGGGCGGGGGGGTGGGGGGGGGGGGGGGGCGTTGCAGTGAAGAGGGGTGGGGGGGGGTGGGGGGGGGGGGGGGAGATAGGGGTTTGAGGGGGGGGGGGGGGGGGAGGGTCTGGTGGGGGGGGGGGGGGGGGGGGGGGGTTTGGGGGGGGGGGGGGTGGGGTGGAGGTAGAGGGGAGGGCAGGGGTGGGGGGTGGGGGGGTGGGCGGTGTGGGGGGGGGGGTGGGGGGGGGGGGGGGGTAGGGGCGTATGGGTGGGGGGGAGGCGGGTGGGGTAGGGGGGGGTGTTCTGGGGGGGGGTTGTGTTTTTAGGGATTATTGTGGGGAGTTGTTTTTTTTTTTTTTTGTTTTGATTTTTTTTGTTCTTTTTTTTTTTTGTTTTTAGTTTTTTATTTTTTTTTGTTTTTTTTTTTTTTTGTTTTAATTTATTTTTTTTTTTTTTTTTTTTCTTTTTTTTTTTTTTTTCTTTTTTTTTTTTTGTTTTGTTTTTACGTGTTGTTTTTTTTGTTTTCTTTTTTTTTTTTTATTTTTCTTTTTTCTTATTTGTTTTTTTTCTTTTTAGTTTTATTATTTTATTTTATTTAAATAATGTTGTACTTTTGTACAGACAGTAAAACCATAACCAAGCTAGTCAATTTTTACTTTAAATTTTACCCCATACTCATTTCAATTTCCGTTCCAACCTCGTCTAAGGTTCCCACCTGTCATGTTAAAATTATTTTTTAAAAGGTTTAAAATAAAATTACTAGTGCTGTAGGCAAAAGTTGCTACGCACCAAATGCCCAATTTTATCACAGCAAAATATAGCAAAAGTATTTATACATTTATAGTTATTTGAAAAAAATCAGTCTGTTGGATGTACATAGTTCCAAATCAGTGAGGTTCTACGCAGTGCATTTAAGAATTTTTCAACTGGGGGTATGTATGTGGTATAATTTTTTTTGCCTTGTAGAAATTCCGGTTTGTAGTGAAAAATATGTAGTACCCTTTTGCGCATGCGAAATTTTCTTGAAAACTTATTGAGAAGTAGTAGAAACTAGATCAAGAGGTACAAGAAACTCGTTTTCAAATTTGAAGTCCGTTGGTTGTTTAAGTTCAAGAGAGTGTTTAGAGAGACGAATCAGTGCTTTAAAAAAAAAAAAACTTTCTTAAAATCAGTACCCTCTAAAACTTGTAGAAAAAAAAAACCGTTCCAGTTTAGTTAAAAATTTGTTTTCATTTTTGGTGTTTCCAGAGTTAAATTTTTTTTTGGGTAAGGGTCCGGGTTTTTTTTTTATCTCTTATAAAATCATTTCGTCGTGTCTTTGCTCTCTCATGGTTCGTTTTACATCTTCGTTGTGTAATTTTTTTCACTAATTTTTATAATAGTTTTTTTAAGTACTAAAAATAAAACTTACAAAATGGAAACGCACTCCCCGTTAAAATTCCCCGAAAATTTCTATGGGGTGGGGCAGGGGGTAGGTTTTCGAAGTGCAACCTCCCTCCCCCCCCCCCCCCCTTTAAAAAAAACATTGCAAATGCAAGCTTATCAAGAACGTGGTGTGGTTTATTCTCTCAAAGCATACAAGATTCTCATTAAAAAATAACTAAAAAAAGTAGGCTTGATCAGGTCCTTCTGGCTCTCGATTGCTTCATAAATTCTTCATCTAAACAACTGTTGGTGTTGTTGGAAAGTTGGTAATGTGTCGTTTAAAAAAGAAAACAAATAAGTAACATCTTTAATGTGTTATGATTCATTCAAATTACTTAGAATTGAATTTTTTTAGAAGCCCTATTCTTTCCTGATTCAGACTTTTTTTAAGAACAGAAATTACGAAGCTCTAATTTGTCAATTTAACTGTGTTAAAGGGAAACAATGAGAAGAAATAGGCTACGTTACCAAATAATAACTGAACTGGGGGATCACGATGGATTCAGTTTCAGGATTGGTTATTTTTATTTGATTCTTTAAATATAAATGTTAGAATAACTGGTATCTATCAATATTTTTTTAATAGTTGTTTATATTTGTTTAAAATTATATCGAAAGAAAAACTGCCCCGCTGCTTAGTCAGTAAAGTACCCAGCTGCTAATCGTTTCAGGTCAGAAATGAAAATCCCGTGAGAACTTATTGTTTAACTCTATGATCGTCATCTTTCAGACAACTGTAGTTATTTCCAGTAGGAAAAAAATAATTAAAATTCAGTTAATTTGTAACTCGAATCGAACTCGCAACCTTAGGGATGCCAGCCCAAGACCTTACCGACCAGGCCATCCCGGCCCTTATAAAACTCTAGAATAAAACACATCAATCATTTGTAATCATCAATTGTAAAACATTTGTAACTCGAATCGAACTCGCAACCTTAGGGATGCCAGCCCAAGACCTTACCGACAAGGCCATCCCGGCCCTTATAAAACTCTAGAATAAAACACATCAAAACGCAACAAACATACATACATTTTGTCTACTAAGTCAAATCAGTCGTTATCAAATAAACTACAAGGTTTAGATAGGAATAACTTCCAAAAGCATTGTGTTTAAACAGAAAAAAGAGTGACACTTATCAGTCTAGAACATCTATATCAAACTCTTATGAACTATCAGTTCAAGATAAATTTTAAATTTCTGAAAGGATCAGACTTAGTTCAAATATTTTGTTGATACTTTTAACGTTTGCAATAACGTACGTTTTTTTTTTTAAACATGTCAACTTATTTAGAAGGATTTCACAATGAATTATTGTTTAACAAAATGAAGTACACTGATTTTGGAAAAACTGGGCTTAAGGTTTCAAAGCTTGGATTTGGTAAGCTAAGTTTAGTAATTCTAAAGTAGTCACAATTTTGAGACATTTTCCACATTAAATAGTTTGGAAGACTACTATTTAGAGCCTTTTGTCTTGTCTACGTTAAGTAAATATTGCTTATGTATTTTCTGTAAAACTGCTAATTTCTGAAAAAGATAGCGTGACAATTTTAAAATACAGGAAGCATCTCCATCTATTTTTAAAATGGGTTTGTATTTTAGGAGTTTGGTGAGCGATGAACTAGTGTTATAAATAAAATTTTTGTAAAGAAAACATCCTCATAATTTTATGCTCTTTCTTTGTAGGTGGGGCTGAATTGGCATTGTGTTATGGAACTCCTAATGAAGACAAAGCAGTAGAATTAGTTATAAAAGCTATTAAAAGTGGTATCAATTACATAGATACTGCACCATTTTATGGTTTTGGGAAAGCAGAAATTGTTCTTGGAAAGGTAGTTTTAGTTTTAATTTAATATTATTTTTTAAATTTTTGATTTAAAACTTTGAGTAACTTTGATAATTTTACTACCTATATGTTATGTATTTTTCTTCAAGTGCTTAAAAAGATTTTTTAATTGAATTAGCAGTGTAATATTAATTTAATAATTTTTTCCAAACTCCAACAAGGATGATTTCTTATGCAACTAGTAATTGCAAATGAATTAAAATTATCTTTCACTTATAAATTCAAATTATATATTCAAAATTTCAGATTCATTTTTAAGTTGCTGATAAGTTCTACTTGTTAATTGGTTGTTTAATAATCCAATTATTATTTGATAATATGTAAAGATTAGTGATAAAAAATGTTTCATTTTTTAAAAAATGCATACAATAACAATTACATGCTATTATGAGTATTAATATTTATGCATGTCCATAATTAAGTTTTATTTAGAAAAACCAACTGAAATTTTAAATTTAATTTTAAACTAGAAAAGCATGCACAAACTACACAACATATGCTTATTTTCAAAATGTGACATGTATATTTCTTTTAATAAAAACATTTTGAGATTTCTGAATTTTGATTTTATTTATCTTAACATAGCTGTACTCGGTCTCTCATTTAAACATGTTTGGAGAATTAATAACTGGACTTAAAATGAAAAAATAAATGTGATCATAATAGTAACGTTTTGTGTTTCAGGCATTGAAACACATTCCTCGACATACTTATTATCTAGCCACAAAAGTTGGAAGATATGGTCCAGACTTGGAAACTTTGTTCGACTTTTCAGCAGAACGTACACTGAAAAGTGTACAAGAGAGTTTTGATCGTTTAGGTGTTGATTACATAGATATTTTACAAGTAATTATTCACAAAAATATCTTATTTTAGCTGATATTATTAATATTATTTATTTAGTTTATTCAAAAGTTATATTTGCATAAATTGATTTTTCAGAGATATAGCTTTTTTTATGAGCACATATGTTACCATTCATGTGATGTTTTGCTTTGTATTTCATTTAATTTTTTTTCAAGAAATTGCTTTAGGATTTAAATGTAGAATGCGTTTTTCCTGTGCTGATAAAAACTGCATTGATTTTTTCTCTTTGCTTGTTTTATTGATATAATAGAATACTTATATTTTTAAAAATATTTGTTGATATTTTATCAATGATTTTCCTCTTCGATTTAAGAAACTACTGTTTACAACACGTTTACTTTTTTCAGGTGCATGATATTGAGTTTGCTAAAAGTACTGATGTCATTATCAACGAAACCCTTCCGTTGCTTCAGAAGTTGAAAGATATGAAAAAGATAAAATACATTGGAATAACTGGCTATTCTTTAAAAGTGCTAAAGTATGTTAATAATTTTGTTTTGCTTGCAATGTTTATTTCAGAAACATGAACAAAAAGAATTTGTTTCGAAGAAATTATTTGGAGAAAAATTGCGATTCCAACGAGTGTTAAATTATAATCAAATAATAAAAATTCCAAATACAATATTCAATAAAGTTATAGAAAAACTTTACATTTCAAGTATTTATTAAAAACTTCTTTCATAAAATAATAAATATGCTATAAAAATATTATTAAAAAAATTAACATTTTATTTGGACATTGTGGATAAGTTGTTTGCACACTTAGTTCTGAGTGATTTTCTAATTGGTAATTCTAATTGTTTATGATATTTTAAAATATTATAACACCTCACTTTGATTCCTTTAACGAAATGCAAAATCACAGTGAGAGTTAACAATTATAACGAGGCATCATCAGTAGATGCAGTGAAAATACTTAAATATACTTAATCAAGCAAAATATCTTTTTGGTTTTGGGTTTTAATTGGGTAAGTATGAATGGGATATTCTAGATCCCATTACATTTTTTTCGCTTAGAATTTTTTAAAAAAAATTTTCACTCTTTTTATTGAATATTTACCAATGATTTTATGTTACTGTATTAAACTAGTTTTTATTTTAGGGAAGTTTTAGAAAAAAGCAGAGTTGAAATTGATGTGGTACTTTCTTATTGCCGTTGTGCTCTGTTTGATGGCACCTTAAAGGAATTTTTACCTCTTTTCAAAGTAATTAAAGTTACATGGTTATTTGCTGTTACAAAACAATAATTGAACATTTGAAAGTTAAGATATTAACAGAAAATAAGAATTAAAATCATAATGTTTGGAAAACATTTAATCAATATAATATTTTGATTTATAATATTTAATAATTTATAAAATAATTTTAGGCAAATGAAGTCAAGCAAGTATTAACTTGAATGTTAATAACTGTAAATAGCCGCCCCGGTGGCACAATCGTTAGGACTCTAGCCTTTGGAGCTGCTGGGGTCGGGTTCGAATCTCGGTCAGGCATGGATGTTTGTGACCGTCATTAAATGTTATTTGTCTATGTGTTATTCATTTTTTTGTGACTGTAAAAATTCTTTCTGTGTCTGTTTCAATTGACGAAAACTTATAAGTTGTTCTCTGAACAAGCACACAAGCTGGAATATATGTACCATACCATAACTGTAAATGTTTGACTGTTTTTGTATTATTTAAATCTTAAAAAATACATAGTTTTACACTTTTTCTCCCTAAGAAATTTTTATGCAATTTTTATCTATTTTTCCCCCTTGCCTAAGTGCTTAGTAAAAAGGGTTTTTTTTTTGGTTTGGACTTTAGCAAAAACTTTTACGAAAAATAATGAAAAATCTTTAATAATCTATTTTATGTAGTTTTTTTTTAAAATTTAAATCATTGATTACAAGCCTTTAATAAGTAATATTAATCATATAGAGTTTTATTTTTTAGGCTAGAAATGTTGGAATCATCAACGCAGCCGTGTTAGGCATGGGTTTACTAACCAATAATGGACCACCTGATTGGCATCCTGCAGGATCAGAAGTGAAAGAAATGTGCAAGCAGGCAGCAAAGTATTGCCAGGTGATTAACCATGTACTAGTGTGTGTGTAATTAGCATTTTAAATAAGAAATCATTTAATTATATAAATAAATATATATTTTCATGAAGTTTTATTTCTAATTTCTTTTATGAGGGTGTTGCCGTATAAAACTAGACTGTATGAGAAGTCTATTTTTAAAAGTACTTAAATAAAAGATGTTTTTAAATTGATTAATTGATTGCATTTTTGAGTATATTTAAAAAAAGTTAAGCTTATTATTATTATTTTTTAAGGAACAAAATGTGAACCTTTCGAAACTAGCTGCATATTATTCATTTGCACAACCTGATATCAATACCCATTTAATAGGAATGGAATGGTAATATACTCTTAATATAACTTGTTCTTCAAATTCTAAGTTTTTTTTTACTGATGCTATATTTTTAAGAGTACTTCTTTATTTTTTAATTTATTTAGTGATGAACTATTAGAGGCAAATCTCCTTTCGTTACATAAAGAATTGACAGAGCATGAGAAAAATGTAATGGAACATATAATAAATGTGTAAGAAATATATTTACAATCTATGATGTTTCTTATAAGATATAAAAGTTTTGTATAAAAAAAAACAGAATACTGCTTTTATTAATTATAAGAAATCTATTTTTTATTTTAATTAAAATAACATTACTGTTGCTGATAGTATAGAGATTTCAATATAGCAAAATTTTTAAGATTATGTTTAATTTAGTAAAGGAAAAAAAATTATGGTCATTTAATTAGGATCACTTCTGTTAATAAAATAAAACAAACCATATTCTGAATATGTTCCACTGAAAATTTACTATTGGTAAATGAATGAAAAAACACATGCTGTACACAAGGATTATAATGCTAGCAGTTAATTCTAAAAATAGATGGGCTGGGTTCATTTCAATTAACCAGCCCATGAAACAAGTATTTTACAATTTTATACCTTTTGGTTATTCAATATTAAGCAATTATTTTAAAAAAAAACTTTTCAGTTCATTTTTTCAATGATTTTTTGTTGTTGACATTTTTAGATATTTTAAAAACATCTCTGTCAAGCACTGGGAAAATAAAGAGGTAACACAATATTGGAAGAAGATAGAAAACTTGAGGTATTTCCTTTATACTTTTATTTAAAAGGGAAAAAAAAAACTTTTCCATCAATGCGCTTATCCTATGTATGAGTATTATTGCATTGAAAAAAGTAATTACTAACAAGAACAAATATATATTGTTCTCTACAACTTACAATATTTATAAATGCATTTGCCCAATTTATTCTTTTTTATCATAAGTATTGAAAATGAATTATTTTAAATATTTATTTAAATGTTCATTATGCTTGATACAAAATTTGAATGTTATATTACTTATGTTTTATCTATTTAATAGGAATTCGGAAGGAACGAGTTGAACCAAAAAGTGCCAAATTTTACGTATCATTAAGGAAATGTGATATTTTAAAAATATGTAGAAAAGTTAAGTTTTCCATTGAATGAATTCTATTGTATTTAAAGAAATTAAACATATTACTTTGAAAGTAAATGTCTGAATTTTGACAATTTTTTTTTTGTAAAGCATTGGCTTTTATTTTTAAGCCAATTTAACAACACAATTGTTTCATACCTACATCACAGTTTATAACATAAAAAGTGGTAGGTTTTGTAAAAGCTATGCCCATCACCCACTTCAAAACAACAATACATAGAAAATCTCAGAAAAATAATTATGTTCTTATGCATGCCTACTTATTTTGTACTATAAGTAGCAATTAATGGAATTTTATACAAAGTAACGATATAAATATGGTTATGACCCTTATTTTCAATAGAATACTAATGATACTCTGATAAAATATGCTTAGCTGGAACCCTAATAATTGTGTGCATACATATTAGAAAAAAATTACAAAACCAAATTAATATTAAATCTTTAATTCAAAATACAAATGTAACTGAATTCAGATAAAATAAAAACTTTTCATGAACACTCCAAACTGCATAAATCTTTGATAATAAATAAAGTATATGTTTAATAAATTAAGTGTTCATTGTGTTTCACAGCATCAAGTTTCAGATGATCAAAACCAATTTATGTAACAAAGTTCATTAAATGGTATAAATCGTTTTTACAACAAAAGTATGTTCCAATTTAAGGTGTAACGTCTGTACTTAAAACAAATAATAACTTAATAAAAATCTCTCAGGTAAAATTAAAGTATTAAGCAAACAAACTTCCAATGTGTAAAAAAAGGCAAGTCACATAATGGATGAAGGCTTTCCCATATATAATGAGCTATAATATGAAATATTCCAAGTCGGGCAACACAATTGGATTATAGAGCTTTTCCTTTTAACTGTTTCATCTTAGGAGCTCTTTTCTTCAATTCTCTGCGATGTTCTCGTTCCTGAAACAATATAATGAAACTTTTGTATACTGCAAAAAAATCTTCCTCAACAACAAATTAGTATAATGAAATATTATAGAGGTTTGGACTAGGATCACAGAAACATTTGTTTTTCATTAATTTGCTTTGTGTAATATTGATTTAAATTGAAGAGTTATTAAATTAAAAGTAAATGAATGCATTATGATGAAATATAATATTTTGTTTAAAAGAGTACAATGCAATGAACACACCATAAATTTAAGCTATCAATTCAGTTCCTGGACAATATCTTAACTTAGAAGAAAAAGGGTCAATTTCTAATGCAGCCGGAATTTCCTAGACATTCTAATTAGCTTGTGCAATCAAGTTATAAATAATAAATGTTTTTTTTCTTGTTGCATAGTACTAAGTTTCCTAATGCAGTGTCCAGACTACAACAATAAAAACAAAAACTGACACCTGCGAGCATATGCCTGTACAAATTGTATATGCATGCGTGCAGGTGTTGTCATTTTTTGTTTTTATTGTTACAATCTGGACACTGCCTAAAAAAAAAACACTTTATTCATAGGAAAATTGTAAACTGCACCCTACCTCCCACTTGCGTTGTTTGTCTGGATCCTCTTCATTCATCATTCTCTCCTTTTCTGCCCTTCTCTTCTCCTCCCTCCTGGCCTGAGCAGCTTCTTGTCTTTGAGCATGGGTTGTCTTGAGGAAAGCCTCTTCCACTCGCTGCCTGTTACGTTCAGCCTTCACTTTGGCCTGACACAAACAATGCAACTAAGTTCAGCCCTTTGAATTGCCCATTGACCTTAATATTATTACGACTTGCTAATAAAAACAATTTTTAAATAATCTTTGGCAATACTGTATAAATGATATTGTAACAATATATTTCAATATAGTATCCGGAATGTGTTCTTAAGGAAAAAGATTAAAACTATTAAAGATTAAAATCTCTATCATTGTTAAAAAATTTTACTTGCCAAAGGATGCAAAACATTGCCAAATTTGAAATTTATTTCCAGCCTTAAAAAAACTAGATGTAAAATTTATTCAATGGATGTTATTTTATATTTTTAAGTCTTAATAATATCAGTACATAATACGTATTTTACATTATCACCTTGAATGAGCCTATAACCAGTTTACCAAGTATTTATAGTTTGTTTTTAATTTACATGCCGCCAAAAATCATAAACTACAGTTTAAGGCTTGGTTACATATTTTTTTTTAACCTATGTTAAAGATTACAACAACCACTAGTTGAATCTTGAATTTTCAAGGCTTCTTCGCTTTTCAGAAGAAATTGAATGGCTCTTCTAAAACCATTATTGAATTGTCAAACTTTTTAAAGCTGTTCAAAAGGGGTTAGAGAGCGTGCAAACCATATTTTTATAAAATAATAAAATAAATAAAATTTTACCTCTTTACTTAAATGGAATCGTTTGACCTTCTCTACAGAATAAAAGACTAGTTGCAGTAAGGGCTTAAGGTTTTCCATTATTTCAGGAGTGGTTTTCCCTTTGCCTGGAACTGAAAGCGTACATAAGGTATTTTACTTAATAATAGAAGTGCAATAATTTTTTAAATATATACATAATTACAATAGCTTTAATGAAAGGTTGTGCAAGATACATTTACTTGAAACCGGCAACCTATTTTAGTGTTTTGCAATGCGATTACTATAAAAATAAGTTAAGAACACTGAGCTAAATTTACTTGACTGTTACAAAGCTGATATTTGAATTACTGTACCTGATAAAAGTGAACTAAATTAGGAGAAAATGTCCTTCTCATTCAAACCATCAATTTTATTTTTCATCTACTTTTTACAAAAGTGGTTAATCTTTCTTTTAATTTACTGCCAACAATTTCAGCTTAAAAAAAATACTTACTATAGATTATACAACTGTGTAAAATTTAATTTAACAAACTTAAGTATTTAGAAATCATCTTACAAAACTGATATAAAATTTATCCGGATCAAAGTTGTTTTCGGACTATCTTTTTTAATCTCTTTAAGAGGCAAGGTTGTTTTTCTTCTTTATGACCTGAACCTTATATTAAATTGTTGTACTTACTACTAAATCCAAAAATGAGCATTTTCTTAGTGTCTGGCAATTTTGTCAGCTGAGTATCCCTAAAGGCAAATAAATCAAAATTAGAATCTTTAAGGATCAATGATACTTACTAATTTAAACATATTTTTATAACAACGTGCAAAAAAGTTCACTTTTTTTATATCATATTCATTCATAAATCCTTGCGAAAATGACACTTTAACGTGCTTGCGTCACAGACAGTCTTCGAAAAGTTGGCTTTCGGCGCTAGTGTGGTAAAGTAAATAAGAGTTTCTGATTGGTAGAAAAGCAAAATGATGTCATGAATATCTCCATGGAAACTAAATGGTCACGAAACTCAGTTAATTCTATTGGTTCATTACTTTTGCATTTTCTAATCTCCATGGAAACTAAAAGTATTACAAAAATTATTAAAGGAAATGAAATAAGATAAAAGAACACAAATTTCGCTCCAAACAATACTTTTCTGGAAGAAGATTCGACCAAACTTCCTTAGCTGCTTTGTTAATTTAATCTGGAAGTTGATCGAACATCATTTCAAATTCATTTTCACCTATGTTCGGTAGCACTAATTAATCTAAATACTATTTTGATTCAAAATAGAAAAGTATTTTACAACTTTTCTTTCACTACTTTGCATTTTCGAATATCTCCATGGAAACTAAAGGATGTTATGAAAATCACTCATTGGTAGAAATACTTTTTTGCACACCATTATAAAAAATATTGTAAGCAAGCACGTTTCAAATAATACTTTATTAAGCTCGTGTCATAATTTCACTCGCTCGTGAAATAAAAGCCACTCGCTTAATAAAGTATCATTTTCGGAACTAGTTGCTTAAATAACTATTAAAATTGCATAAACTAGTCAGGTATAAATACTTATCTATTGTCAGGTAAAAATAGAAATCAACTGTTCAACTCATAACGCTCTTCAATTTGACGTATTTCCAGACACACAATTCAAAGAGAACTTAAGAGTACCAAGAAGCTGTGTTGAAGTAAGGAAGATTCTCTCTAGTAAAATTAATTGAATAAAAAGCTACAATTTGCAAAGGACCATAAAAAGTGAACCATTAATAATTGGGGAAGAGTGTTGTGGTTTTACTCTATACAAAAGGACAATTGTGTAAGGGTTTGCACTCTCTTGAGGCAGTGTCATAATCTGATGTTTCATCTGTTCGGCTGGACTAGGCAAGGCTATTTGTGCACCAACAACATAAAGTCTGAACGGTATCTAAACACTTTGAAGGATCCCATTTTTCCAGCAGTGTATAATTTCCTGAAGCCAGTGGTGTATTTCAAGGTGATAACACCAAAGCAAATCAAGCTGAAATTCTGAAAATTTAGTTCGGTGAGCATGATACATCCTTTCAACACTTGTTTAGGTTCCAGCTCTCAAATTAACATACTTCAAAGTCCAGATCTTAAATACGGTCCTACAAAAAATTAAGGCGCCCAACTACTTTACTGGTCACATAGTTTATCTTGCTCTTGTTTCATTAATCAACCCCATGTGGCTTCCAAAAGTTAAACGTTATTTTTTAAAACTAAAGAGTGATAAAAAATATTTGAACTTACTCTTGTGCTTTTGGTCCAGAAAATTGGTCAGAGAAGTGAATATAATCTATAGAGTCAGGAAATTTCTGGAGCACAGTAATTAACTGGAAAAATTTAATTTCATAAGTTTGAGAGTGTAAAGCAATATATGATGTTTAGATTACTTTTCATACTAACTAATAATTTTTAAAACGTAAGAATCTATTCCTAGTTAATAAAAATATCAATATTTTGCAATTTTTAATTTGAATTGAAGCTTCTTTAAAATTAATTTAAAAAAAAAGTGAACTTAAAATATTATTAAAGACCATTAAGTTTTATTTTGTTAAAAAATCTAATATGAAACTTCATACACTTAAAATAAAAAAATCATATATTCTAAAGGGTGTAACTGGAAAACTAAGAATTTCATAACAATAAAGCTGGTACAATAAAACAAAATCTGTTTATTAAATATCTTTTCTGAATAATTAAATTTTGTAATTTCTATTCAGGAACAATTTTTAAAATTGCTTAAGAAAGTAATACCATGCTTATAAATTTCGACCAATAAGTTTTTTAACTTAAAGATGTATTTAGAAACAGTACATACCTTACTGTCTAACATAGCACTGGCAGCTTCTCCCAGTTCACTCATCATGACAAAATTGTCGGGAACACCAAGGCGGTCTACATTTTTCTTCTCTGGACAATAAGTACTCTACAAAAAAAGGAAAGAGATTTTTAACATCAACAATATTACTTTTAGTTACTATAATCACATTCCTAATATTAGAAGTAAAATTGTACTGTTATAAAAACACATATACAAATATATTGAAAAACAAAACCTCCTGTATTATATTTATAATTCACAACGGATCAGATTTACTGTACCAATTGTAATTGCACAACGGATCAGATTTACAGTACGATAACCCTTGGTGCGGTTTTTCGGATTTGGCGATAAATAATTTTTTGCGGCAACCTATCTGACTTTGACTGGTGATTCGAATTCTTTGACTTCACAACGATGATGTTTTCGGGTAACCCTATCTGACCATTCAATTTGCAATTTGCGGCTCGTGAAATAGATTGTGTAACCAGATACAATTTGAAATAAATGAGAACGGTAATAAATGTTTAATAAGCATTGATTTTTAGTAACCAACTATTAAATTTTTCTATATACCTATCTTCTTTGTTAATTTTTTTTTATTCAGTGTTTCTTATTGTACTTAAACTAAAGATATACAGCTACATCAAAACTGAATGAAAGCAAACTTACTAGGTCACCCATTTCTTTCAGTAAACGGGCAGCATTTTTCTTTGTAGCTATGCAGAAGACAAAGTTATCCATTGAATCTTGACTCATAGTTACTCTAATTTGCTGAAATATTTTAATAAATTGTTAATTTACCTAGCCATGTGAAATAGAAACTCATAATAAAGAAAGAAAATAAGTGAAATAATAGTATTTAACGATATACACAAAACCTATGACAATTTAAAATACTTACTATTTGATCTGGGGCCGGCCTGAATAAGTTGGCTATGACGCTAACTAAATCTTGTCGCTTTAAGAATTTCAACTCTACTAGCATGCCTTCCACACAGACTCTTCCACTGCACCAGAGTGTGTAGATGTTTTCTGATTCTTTTTGTAGGCCAGGTGTTTCAATTTCTTTTTTACCATCATCTCCTAAAAATTGGTTTCAAATCTTTAATTATTAATTTTTTATGCTTCATAAAATAAATAACTTGAGTATTAATTTGCACATACTACGACTTATATTTAGAATATCTTTATCTGAAGCTAGTTAATATATCTGCCATTGATCACGCATTTTTTAAACTGCAAACCAAGTTTTAAAAGAAGTAAACACTTCCAGATTTTTTTAAATTTAAAATTCTTTTTATTTTAATAAAAGCCCTAAATATACTGAACTTTCTTTCATTTGGCAGGATCATGAAAGTCCAGTACAAGGAAATTAACAAATAAAAAGTATTGTTTCAGCAACCTCATCATTGTGTGTAAAAAAACCATATGATAATAATAGGAAACTCAATATTGCAAACAAACTTATGCCCAAAACACAATTCAGATAATAACAGTAAACAATAAGATAAACAATGGTATTGTGGTCTACCTGGGTTTAAAATTGGTTAACTTTTGCAATATAAATTCTGTTGGTAACATTTTCTTAATCAAACAACAACGAAACAATAAGATACCATTTAAAAAAGATTTAAAAAAACTTACCAACTAATGCAAAATTGCTTTCAAGAATATGTCGGTGAGAATTAAACCAAGCCATGGCCAATTTTTGATTTTTATTTCGTCCAGCAATGAAGTTTATGAAATACACGAGAAGGCCAGCAATCATTAAAAACTCTAAATAAAAGCTTTCCCAATTCCTTCTAAGATGGAGGGGCACCTACACGCAATAAAATAGGTTTGTCATTACATTTCATAATTATTCAACATAAAAAATTCATATTAAATAAAGTGGAACTACTAACATCATTAGATATGCATGATATACAGCTTACAAACAGTCTATGCTCTTGTTATGTTAATTATAGAAATTTACAGTTGAATTAAAATATTAGAATTGCATAGATAGGCATTGAGATTTTCTCTAGTTTTCATACATTTATAAACAAAAGCAAGTGTATATAAAAGTATGGTAGTATCCCTCTAATCTGACTTAATACTGAAAATAAAGTAGTTATGTATCATAGCTATTTCAATTAGAATAGTTAGTGTTTATTCACATCTTTTTTGTTATTGATCCAATGTTTCTTTAGAACAATATTAAGTAGTAATACAGTACAAATAAAAGAGTTTTGCATGCAACATTTATTAGAAAAAAAGCAACTTCAATTTTGGTTATTTTTTGTGCATCGATTAATTTAAATGCAGCAAATGCATGACATACATACTTTTGTTATTTTGAGATCAGGCTTATCCGACGGCTTTCCTTTAACCAGCGGAATTTCTTGATCAAGACCTTCGAATTCTTCTTCATCTTGAAAATGTTCAAACTCTTCTCCATCCTCCTAATAAGTATGAAAAATGAAATTGTGTTTTTACAAATTTAAGTTACAATTTAGATAAACATTTTACATAAGTTAAAATCCTATTTATCTCTTCCAAGGGGAAAAGTTAGAAATTAGGCAACGTTAATTAAAAAAAGGTAAAAAGGTATATAATTGAAAAGAACATATTTTTTATAGACGAATACCTTTAAGCTAATTAAGCTGGGAATTGCAATTGAATAACCATTCTTTAAAGAAATTAAGAGCACAACAGAAGCACCACGCAAGTATAGGATAACAGAAGAGCCGTAAGTGATGATTTTTAAGATGGGAAATAAGTTTTGGTTGGTATTGATAATTAAAGAGTTCTTCAACCCAAAAGCAAAATAAAAAAATTACTATGTGCTCAACATAATATAATAAATAACATACATAAAAGTATTTCAAACAGGGAACAAATTAAGAATTGAATATACTAACAGCTAATATGGAAACTATTTTATTAATAAGATTAACAAAGAATGTAGACAGAAATTCAAATTTTCTATGCAACTTCCCTTGGGTACACAAACAACATTTAAAACACACATATGCCCCCTACTATATTCATTTTAACTTACTTGGTAGAACAATTATTAAAATATTAAAATATTTATAAGTGTTTATTAAATAATAATAAATTACTTTTACTAAAAAAACTATTACTTTACCAATAAGGTAAGGACTAGTAATCTATGTGTCGATTAGATTAAAATTAAAGGTAGAAAAAAATAGCATAAGTAATTCTAGAAAATATGTTTAAGAAGTTATAAAGCTAGACACCAAACCTATCATTACTGATTCTTTAGGAATCCATTAAGCATCATGTTTTATTTAATGGTTTATTTTTAATTATTACATTAAACTAGAGAAATAATAACACACATACCTCAATTTGAACTTCATCATCAAATGGTTGAGCTGTAGGTGGTATTTTAGCTTCCTCACTCTTTGTTGTTACTTCTTCTTTTACAACCAGCTCATCATCTTCGTCAAACTCTTCGAATTCGGCAAATTCATTATCTTCCACCTCAGCTTTGTGATAGTTGGCAGCATAGCCAGATGAGATGAAGAGGATACAGAGTGTAAATAAGATGAAGGAGAAATTCATCTGAAAACAAGAACATGAGTTTTTAAAGGTTAGTATTTTTTAGAGAAAAGTTATGAATGCAAGTATAGATAGTATTATTAGATAGTTTTTTAAATATCTAAATGGCTTTTTTTACACAAACTTATTGGAAATAGAGCTAATTGAATAAGAAAATTTTATATTTGAATCAAAGTAAACACATTATTAAGAGTTTTTGTCCTCAAGTAAAAGGAGCTATACATTTGAAACTAAAGGGTAATTGATGACAAAAATCATTTCTTGATATTATTATTACTTTTTAAGCTAGCAAAAAAATAATAAATCATTTAATTTCTTACAACAGTCATTGGATCTTTTAGACAGTTTAGAATTACAGTAGAATGCAGCTTTTTAAGGGGGAAAACTTATAAGTGCTAAGGCTTGGCAATCCCGGAAGAATCCTTCTAACTTCTCAAGAAATGTTTTTTTCTCTCCTTATTCAATTAATAAGAAAGTTTGCTCATATAAATAAAAGGCACACCGTTTTTTTTTTTTGCATTTAAGGAAAGTGTCAATGTCCAGTTATTAATTGATAAACCACACATATTTGAATTAAACTATTCAATATTTATATTTTACATGAGTTAAAATAAAATCAATACTGTGTTACATATTATCAGTAGTCTGTTTAGGAAGTTTTTAATGCAACTTTTGTTTTGTTAACTTTTGAAGTGATTTGAAACCGCACAAGTATTATTGCATGCATCATAAAATGAACATTAGTCTAAAATTGTTTAATTATTCAACTACGAAAAATATTTAAAAACATATTTGCATTAAAACATTCATATATATGTGCCCAAGATAACAAAATCATAACGTTCAAATTTTTACTTGAGACATGGGTTTATATTGCATTCAATACCTAGTCATTTCTCATCAAAATGTACCCATTGAAGCTTCTGGTTGTCTAATCAAGAAACTTATGCATATGAATTAAACTTACCTAGCAATTGTTTAAAAATAATAACTTGTTCTAATGAATTTGTAACACGAGATATCAAGGGGAACCATTCCCTAAAAATTTAACAAACCTTGCATTCTATACATGAAGGAAATCCAGAAACAAGTAACAATGTATAATGATGGTTAATTCTTCGAAATGACAATGCATTATTTTTTTTTCACAATATAGCTAAATAACGTTTAGTTATTGTATATAGGTCATTTAGATTCTTTTTATAATGAAAGTAATTTTACAATGCAATTTTTTAAATGCCTTAAATATTTTGTAAATAAAAGTGAAAAATGAAGTTTCAAATGGGGGAAAATAAGTACTTCTAATGTAGTATATAAAATATAATTATAATGATTTTCCATAGCATTTTTCATTGCAAGAAATCAGCATTACGTTATAAAACATGACAATTTGTAGCAGCAGAAGAAAATAAAGAAAAAGAAGAAAAACGTATAAGGCAGAAATTTCACTTTTTTTCTCACGATACTGAGATTAGATTCGGTTTCTTTAACTTTTTTTTAATAGATCAAAAAGTTGTAACATTGATTGATGACTTAAAATTCAATCCACAATTTATATCATTTGACCTGATGGGAAGTAAACTAACCTTTAATTTAGAGCTATATATTTGAAATGTTTTAAGGAAATTAATGCAATTTTGTAATCTAATATATACTATATTATGAAGAGTCGATGATTCGGATGCAAGATTGGTTGGTTGGTAGACATATATTTTCAGGCTTGTGTGCTTGGTCGCAAGGACCCGCTTATAAACCATCGTCAAGTAGGAAAACACAGGACACACACAAACACATATGACAGATGTTGCTCTCTGTCGCCACCTCCGCAATTTAGACATGTCCCTGAAGGGGAGGGAAATTTTCTCCAGGGACCTGTACCCATGGGAAACTGCGCAATGACAGCCCACAGGACTTTCGGACCCAACAGATTTTACGAGCACGTACTTCGCATATACTCGACAAACACAAACATCCATGCCTGAATGGGATTCGAGCCCGGACCCAACAGCTCCAGAGGCCAATGCCTTAACCACTACGCCGCCGGATTGGCTCGGATGTAAGAGAAAAAAAAACAACATGGACATTTTCTTAAGATTAGTTGTTTACTGACTCTAGTCAGCAAGTCCAATTTCAAAATTTTTATAGTAGTTAAATACTGGAAAATAATCAAAATTGCTCATAATTTTTCAAAAATAGTCTAAAATTTTTGAATATAACTTTTTGAAAATGCAAAATGCCAACAAGTACTTTTGGATTTTCATGTGGTGTGTCTATATTATAACAAGATTGTTAGATTCTTTTTTTTTGAAGTCATGTGCCACATCATGTAACGCATGCGCTTCAGAACTCTGTTGATGCCTTTCGACTTGCCATCTTAGAGGCTATGCTTAGAGTTAGTGCAATTCGAACGCATACAAAGTTTGCAGGCGCATGCGTCACATATTGCGCACAAGATGTCGGAAGAGTATTTTCTACCCAAAACTTGTTTCAATGTGGACACATTAATCTATACTACATCTCAACTCATTGTTGGTCTTGAGCCTTGAGGCAATTTTTTTTTGTGGTTTTTGTATTAAATAAACAATTAATAAAAAACGGTTATTTCACTTTCTTATGTTTACAAATGATAGGGAATTCTTATGTAATACAAATTTCATTTAAAAATTACCTGAATGTTACAAAGGATGAAGTTTTAAATCTTTGATTTTCTTGTAAGTTTTTGTTTATTAGGTCTGTAACTTTTCCAGTGTTTATATTTGTCTCCAGTGTTTATATTTGTCTGTCAGCTGACGTAAAATGTGCTATATCGCTGATTGCCTGCTCATAGATTTAAGTCTGAACCATTTAAAATTTAACGGTTCTAACAAAACGAAATTCTTAATATATGTTGCGAAAAATGGAATAAAATGACATTAGTTTACGTTTTGATATATATATTTAATAAAGTATTTTTTTTAGGAGAATTAAAATTGCTTAACCTCGTTAAATGATATTCCTTAACTTTTAGTATCCTCTTTCAGCGCAAGTAAATGATGTGATATTTATTACTAAAGATAGATAATGAAATATTACAGTGTTGGTTAAAACAATTTTCATATTTGCAACTTTCAAGTATGTACATACAACCCATCTAAATGAACTTGCACTTTTAAAAAATTGATTAATTGCTCTCATTATGTTTTCCGAATAATTGTTTTATGGGAAAAGTGGTGCACCTCTTTTTTTCTTGGTAGGCAGGTATAGTTACAAGTGAAATAACCTTGACTTGTCCTATCAGGGGTCTGTCCAGAAGAAAATTGGGTCCGTTTTCGGACCCTTCACAAAATTCAATTCTGCAAAAACGGACCCTTCACAAAATTCAAAAGGGGGGAAAGGGACCCTTCACAAAATTAAACTAAGTGAAAACGGATTTTTCACAAAATTCCTACCCTAAACAAAAGAAAATCCCAGTAGAACATCACAAGAACAAATTTTATTTCGATCCCGAATTGCTTAAAATTACTAACTTTGGCAACTATTATACCTTCAAGTATAGCTTCTGTTGAGAGTCTTTTTTCCCGAATGAACCTCATTTGTTCTGAATTGAGAAGTACATTGAAACAAGACACTTTAGACAGACATTTGAGAATCGTTTTGAATGGCCCGGATACGATGATCAATGTTCTTGCATTATTGATATTTTTAAATCTAATGGTGCCAGAAGGATAAAGTTGTAAAGGTTTCATTTGTATTTTATTTACCCAACTTTTTTTTTAAAAGTAAATGTGCACTCTAATATTGTGGAAATTTGTATTCAGATAATTAAATACTATAATGAAATGAAATTTGGCATTTTGAAAAACTGTTTTGTCTACTAAGGAGTCCTGTTTAATAGAAAACCTTCAAAATATGCAAATTTTTGTAGGGAAAGCAAAAATGATAAAATAAGAAAATCAAATTCTTTTTGTATTTTAAAGGTTTCTTGTTGAACGAGAGCTTTTGTTCTTAATTTTCACAAAATTACCCTATATTTAAAAAATTTCACAAAAAAGGGACCCTGTAAAAATTTCCTGGACAGACCCCTGCCTATGTTTTACAATCTGGTTGACGAGTTAAAAAAATAGAAATAAACTATGTGCATGATTCTTACTCTAGCATTTACTCTTCTTCTAAATACTAACTTCATCAAATATCAATTAGATTATTGATACCTAAAAGGTGAAATGTATGTGTCCCGTACCTTAAGACTATGTGTAGAACATTTTGTGTACAGTACATGGTTTAGCTTTGTTGCTAGCATTGTTTCTTTACTAGGTTTCCTTGAAGCTGCTGTGAGATTTGTTGTATTCATATGCTTGCATCACTAGGTAACAAGAAATAATTCGTCACTGTGTCAAATTGTTTACATTTGAGGTTTCTGCCAATAAATAGCACCATGTATATAAGATTGTTGCACATTAAATCTGTCATAGGTCAAAACTCTTAACCTTGTCTTTACAAGCTTGCATCAGGGCCGGCCCCAGGGCAGGGCTGTCAGGGCGGCCGCCCGGAGCGCAATGGTCTAGGGGCGCCAAAATAACGGAAAATGAAAATAAACTTATAAAAAAATTAAGTCGCAGGCTATCCTAAAATCAAAAATTCCAAAATCGCTGAAAGCGGATTTTAAATCGAACCGTTTCAAAATCTAATGCCTCAATGTATGATAAAAGTTAAATAAATAAACAAATTTACTGCAGCTTGCTACATTTAAAAAATATACCGAAAATAAGTTAAAATCAATTATAGTAACTAGAAAGTGAAATGCACTCAGATATTGTTGGTTGGTTGACATATACTTTCAGGCTTGTGTGTATCAGGTCGCAAGCTCAGATATTGTTTCACGACTTCTTATCTGCACTCACGTAAACTTTTGGAAGTTTATTCAGTTATTGGCCGAGTTTCATCCAAAAATGAATTAACACGTTCTCAGAGTCCTCAATAAAGAAGAAATCAAAGCTACATATCCAGGAAAAACTATACAAAACGAAATAATTGAATTATTGCATGAAAACATACAGCATCATATCAATGAGCAAGTTTAAAGGGCCAAGTATTCCGTGATTCTTGACTGTACTCCCGATCTACTAATTTCGAAACCTAGTTAACTTCCGATTATCTGCGGAATCGGGTGGCATTGCATCCGCGGATAAGCGAATTAGCGGATACCCGTTAAAAGTAAAGAAAATATCCTCAAAACTGTTTATGGGTTTAATAAAAGTAAAATAGAGTTATAGTAGTAATATAAGAGAAACCCGCCAGAACCATGCAACGCTGTACAATTAAAATCTCTGATAGTTTATTTTACAAGGGACTCTTTATGACAAATAGCTCTTAATGTGCACCTGACCGAACACATTTTTGCACACACCAAGTTTCTTATTTTAATGCCTTTCGTAGTTTTGCATTCGCAGTTTTTATAATGTATTCGTCGTTCTTTAAATGTATTCGACGTTCTGGAAATGAATTCGTTGTTCTTGGAATGCATTCTGTCAAGTTTTGAAATAGATAAATTTCTTTTCTCAGCGTTTTGTTAAATTATTATATTTGAAGGGGGGAAAAGGGGGGATCGTGGCCCGCGGATAATCGGGAGTTTACTGTATGTCATCCTGTCAGAAGCAAAACATGAAAGTGTTTTGTATGAGGGCCTGGATAAACCCTTCAAGACTTCAAACAAAAATATAAAATAGATATTTTACACATTATGGATCAAGCAATAAATTCCTTGTAAACCAGATATTATTTATTAAATACTCACAGTAATTATTTCAGCCTTTTGAATAATATTTTTGGTCTAAAAGACATGCCCAGAAATGAGCTACAGGCACATTGCAAAAATTTGGGAGTAGTTTTAACTGATGGAAATTCAAGTGATCTTAACGCCCTGCCTGATGGAACTAGCCGATGAAATAAGGATTGTTTCGTCATTATTAACAAAAAAGGAAACCCCTGCTGGAAGTTTCTTAGTTTATCGCTACGCTCAAATTCGCACCAAACCTCAGCAGTCGGCATTACTGCTTACATTGCCAGCTGTGGCTTCAGGGGAATGAAGTTTTGTAAAACAAAAAATAATTTTTAAAAATAGCAGAACGATGGAGACGCAAAATCGGCTTAATGGATTGGCAATGATAGCCATAGAACACCAAATTAGTGACAAATTAGACTTGAAATCACTGGTTCGTGAGTTTGCAGAAAAAAAGTTAGAAAAAGGGCATTTTAAATACTTTGGTTAGTTAGAATTTATTTAAAATATGGGACATACGTTTTTTTTTCCTTATGACTTTCTTGGTGGGGGCAAGATCGCCAAGCACTGCGACTTTAAGTCTATTGTACTAAGCCCCAGAAATGACACAAGCACAAGAGACACACAAAGAAAGAGACGACACAAACACATAGACAAATAACATTTATTGACAGCCACAAACATCCATGCCTGACCGGGATTCGAACCCGACCCCAGCAGCTCCAAAGGCTAGAATCCTAACGAGTGTGCCACCGGGGCGGCTTTTTTTCCTTAAGTGCCAAATTGGTGATTTTGTTAACGGATATTTGAGTTTTTACTAAAACGTTTTTTTTTTTCAATGCTTCCTTGACTTTCTGTTATGGTCGCATGAGATTTACCTAGGGGCGCAAAATTAAGGTTTTGCCCGGAGCGCCAAAATGTCTAGGGCCGGCCCTGCTTGCATTAGGTGCCAGCTGAAATGTCTGCCTCGTTACTTGACCATGGTACAAATATATGGAGCCTATTTCCAATCCTGCAGTTCTTGTAAAATATTTAGTTAATCAATCGAAACCCCAGGAAATCGATTATGCAGAGCTCTTTTAACCCTTTCAGTCCCAAAAATTTACTACACAACAGAAACATCTGATATTCGCAAAATAAGCTTATTTTAGGCCAAAAATAAAAGTTCCATAAGATTTTTTTTTATTAAATTTGTTATATGGTTTTTGAAATAATGCCAAAATTTTTTAACTGTGGAAAACAACAAAATAAAAAAATATGTATATTACATAAAAACAATTCGAGGTATATATTTTAAGGTATCTGACCACATCATAAAAAAAAATTTAGTAATTATTTTAACCGAATTAGTTTAAATTGTGTTTTAAATATATGGAACTGAAGTGAACTTTTCAAAAATCAGGTGAAACGCTTGTTAGCTATTTTCTAAATTAAAAAGAATAGTAGTCTGAATTCTATTGAGATTAATGTAAAATATTGTTGAATAGAACAACGTGTGAAGAATCGAATGATGTGTGTTTGGATGTCTTAAAGGGACATAACCATTTGGAAAAACAATATTGAAAGTGATTATTCCAAATGGCAATCACTGGGACTGAAGGCGTTAAACCTTCCCTCAATTTTAACTTGTTTTTTTTATAATGCATTGTGTACCTAAATAGATGTATCAATCATATTTTTTTCTTGCATTTCCAGTTTTCTACCATGCCCACTTGTTCCTTTTCCGAAGCTCTGGAACTTCGGTACGTCGAGGACATCGATGCCAATCCGATCGAGCCTTCCGAGATTTTCCTGGTCGGTAGTTTCCCGGGGAGATCCAGTCCCAGCGGCCGGCTTGTTCTTCCCAAGACACTCACTCTCAACTGCTGTGATATCGACAGGGCTGGGGCGCTGCGGAAGATTGAGGAGCTCTGCCATGATGTGGAAGAACTGGATTTGGCCCAAAATCATCTCAATAATTTGAATGAGGTAATGCTGGGTGACCCAAAAAGTCCTTGTAATCTAATTTTGAGAAATCACTGTGCTTGTTTTATTTAGGTAGGTAGGTTTGAATTATCATCGCACTAGAGCTACTCGAGATTTAGAACCACAGTCAAGTGACGAGCCAACACCTGAATAGGCACCCAACGCAACCGTTAAGGGCGACATCGTACACAGCGTTAGGACTTTGGAGCATATTTAACGTGCACTTCCCCTACACAGGGTATTATTTGTCGGACATTTTTGGGTTGCACGGGCTGTTTATAGTTCGGCAGTTATTTTGGTGATGCCCGGACCCGGACCTGGGACCTTTCGCATGCTAGGCGAGTGCCTAACCCACTGAGCTCCCCAGCTTCTGTTTTATTTATAATTTTTTAGTTTTATCAACTGTTATGCATTCATTCATAATTTAGCTATCATCATCTTTTGGTACTGTTTGAGCGTAATTTTAACCCGTTTTATTCTTCTCTTTGTTGCAAGATAATTTTTTACTGAAAAAAATAATTTAGTTGCTCATGGTTTGTTTACATTTAGATTTAATTTTAAAATAATTTTGCTATTTATGCCAAAAATATTCTTATGATTATCCTGTTTTTCATCTATATTTTTTTTCTGTGAAATTAAAGATTTTTCAAAAAGGAATTTTGTCAAAGGCAATTGTCTAATTTCTTCATCACTATTAGTTATCTTTTTATGAACGAATTGTGTAGTTTAAAATATATGAAATTTTTTTCTTGAAGAGTAGTCTGATCAAATGTTAAAATAAACTTCAGAAATGGGCTAGATAATAAAAAGACAGAACAATTAAAAATACATGTGGACTTAAACCAGTAGCTTGTGAAAACTAAATAAACTCTTATTGCAAGCATTTCTTTTGCATAACCGTCATTTCCATTTGTTTTATAAATTCAAATTTTATGTGTTTGAATTTCAAGTTTGTTTAAGCAGTTTTTAAAAATATTGTTGATATCATGTACTTGATTTGATAACACTTTTTTAATAAATTATAAGAAAATTTCTTTGTCAAATATAGAAGTACTTAGTAAGGAAAATTGTAATTATCAAGAAAATTCAACAGTTTAATCAAGAGTTTAGTTTCATCTCAATTTTGTAACAAAAAAAAAACCCATTTCATATATTAATTGTTTTTCTCTTCTTTTCAGATTGATAACATACTGCATCACATACCAAATTTATCTTTTCTTAATTTGAGCCATAATAACATGAAAGACGTGCAGCTTGACACATTAACAGAAAGGGAAAATTTGCGAAGTCTTGTGCTAAATCATACCTATGTACCATGGGCAGTTGTTTGCAGCTTTTTGGATGCAATGCCAAAGTAGGTTAATTTTTTTTATATCTTTAACTTTTTTAAAAATTTTATGTTTTAAAGTTATTTCATGACTATTTTACTGAATTAAAAATCAAATTTACTAATTTTGTACAAAACACATTTTTTATATTATAAGATAGCATAGCTACTCCAAAAACTTCCTTAGTTTACCTGTAAAACAATATATAATCTAAAATTTACAATAGGAAAATTGCCTATATGTTTATAGTTGGTGTATATTCAGATTATGTGTTCAAAACTGTAATTAAAAATATGATCATCTTCAGAATTATCTTTACTCAAGTTTTACTCGAGAAATTTTAATTGTTTGAAAGAAAAATTTAAAGGAGAATTTAGTTTTGTTAAATAAATCGGTTAGGTGTGAAGTCATAATATGTATAAAAACAGTATTCTTTGATGGGGTGCATTATTTAATTATGAAGAAAAACTAAAAGATAAATTGCAATCTATCATTTTCTCCCCTACAAATCTGGTTATTTTTGGTTTTTGAAAACATATTAATGTTAAATCATGAATGAATAAGTTTGGATTGCATTTTTAGAGCAAGCAATTTTTCATAATAATTTTTTTAAAATGATATTGGATTATAATTGAATCCAGCAATAGAAAATTAGTGAAACTAGCCAAATGTAGGGTTTAAAATTTTAAATTAAAACTTAATGCCATATTCTTTAGATTTTGTTTCTAAGGTGCATAAATAGTGTGTCGAAGCAATTTGAGGTGACATTTACTGTAATAATCCTACATTTCCCCTTTTGTTCTTAACAAACATAGAAACTTAATTATTTTTTCTTTTCTTACAGCATTCAAGAATTACACTTAAGTCTCAATGACTACACATTTGTAGATTTACCTTCGAACAAGCCTTACGCAAACCTGAAGCAGCTTTTTATTTGTGGCAATCCTTTTTCTTCCTGGAATGATGTGATAGTAATCGGGAAAACGTTTCCAAATTTGGAAGCTTTGATCATGGCCGACACGCGTATCACATCGATACCGGAACCCTCTTCTTGGCAGAATATTTTCCCTCATCTGCAAACCATCAACTTTAACAATACCCTTTTAAGTGATTGGAAGGATATCGATAACCTCAATCATTTTAAGAAACTTGAGGATGTCAGGCTTCAAGGGCTTCCTGTATTGGATGTAAGTTTTTTTTATTTATGTTTTAAAAACTGACAAAATTAGGACTTACAACAAGAAATAATTTTTTTGCCACAAATTTATTTATAAAATTTGTCAATTATTTGTTATTAGTTCATAGACAAATGTTATGTCTGTATTTAGTATTTTAATAGAATGCATTATATGGCACAAATACCCCTCTTTCACTCTTTTAAACAAATTAAATAAAAAAAACCCTAACTACTAAATTGGTGATAGTTTGAATAAAGGGGTAATAGTGGAATAAAGTATAATTGCAATTTTTTCTGGTTTTTGGTGATTAATTCAAAATTAAAATGTTAAATTACATAAATTAACTTATGTAAACTTTTATGCTTTGATATAGGTCAATTTGACCAATGTCAGTAATGGAACTGAATAAATTAATTATTCTTGTGTTTATTCAAAACATTTATATTTAAAGAAATGTACCATGCCATAACTGCTGTTTTTTTCAGTCTCTAAGCCAATTGGAGAGAAGACAGCACCTTATAGCTTACCTTCCGTCTGTGATTCGTTTGAACGGCAGTGTCATACTTCCGAAAGAAAGAGAAGACGCAGAGAGAGCTTTCATTCGACACTTTTTGTCAGAGAGGGAACGTCCAAAACGGTTAATATATTTTACATTTTTTATCGTTTTTTTTTAAACAGGGTTCTTTGAATCTGTTGGATCGTAAAAGTAGCTCTTTTTTTAATGATCTTAAAGCATTTCTTTTTTATTTTTGGGCTCTTTAAGAGGGTTTATTTTTTGAGCAATAGAGAACTAGGAATATTTATGGAGGTTATGCTTTATGCCCCTATAGAATAAATAACTATATGAATTTTGACATTATTCCTCATTCAACAAAAATCTAATCTAAAACTCTATTTTTAAATAACCTTACTTTGCTGTCACTCTTACCTTATGATTATATTAAAAAAAATTAATCTGATTTCATTTTTGGAAATTTATTTTAAAATTATTGTATTAGTGAAAGCATTTTACTTTATGAATGTCCACTTAAAAATTGACCCATATGATTTTTGGATTTTGATTCTTAAAAGTTTTATTTTCAACAGAAAAATATATATGAACCCTGTTTAAAATATCAATGCTGCTTCTATTGCTTGCTTTATTGCTTAAGAGTGGAAAAATCCCTTAAAAATAGTGTAACATTTTGCCATTCTTCCTACTATCTAACTTATTTTCTTCTGTAATTAACATCTTCCCTTGATTCCTTAATTCTTCTTCTTATAAATTTTAGGTTTATTTAGTAGAACTTATAAAATGACAGTAATTGATTGGTTATAAGAATAATGTTGAGGTGATACAACCTAAATCAATAATATAGCTGAAGTTGGGATAAAATGCCTTGCTCTAAATGCAGAACACTTAAAAACTAAAGACAGTTTAAATTTGCATTAAGACAGCAGTTTGTGCATTTATTGTACAGTATTTATATTCATAACAGTTTGTACTAAAAGGCGTCTTAAAATGCTATTTTTTTTTGGTAAATGCTTTTGGTTATAATGCTTCTGCTTTTGGTGTTCATGTTTACTTTGATTTCAAGCAAGATTATTAACTGCATTATATTTCCAGATTTTATGAGTTAGAACAAATGCATGGAAAGGTGGACCCTTTAGTAGATGTAGACTTATCGCCTAAGAAAACAGCACAAGTTTTTGTTGACTTCTGTGAAGAAAAATCTGTATTAACTGTAAATCTTCAGCAATCGGTTCAAGAGTTTAAATCTACCCTTAGTGGCAAATTTGGCATTAAATCAGCTAAAATGAGGCTTTACTATATTGATAAAGCTTTACAGGATGATAAAGATTTGCAGGAATTTTTTGAGCCGAACGAGCTAAAGTTTAATAACCGGAAATTGTATAACTATAAAGTTAAAGATGGTGATGGATTTCTTCTTGATTCTAAATAAAGTACAGAAAAAGCTTTATTTTAGAAAATACGAATATTTAATCCTTTTTCTTTTAATATTCTTGATTTTTCTTTTAACACAATGAGTTTGATAATTTAATAATTTTAGGTTTATATTTTCATACTTAATTTAATTAGCTGATTAATTAAAATATTGTTGTATTTTTATTACTTGAATGCTAGTAGGTATTAGATAAGTTAAAAATAAAATGTATTAATGTGCACGATTTCCGTATACCGAGTTTTATCTTATCTAAACTATTCATCGAAAATTTTGAAATGGGTTTGTAACTGAATTTTTAGTATAGGAAGTTTTCACTTCCATTGTTTGGGATTTTGGAAGACTAATGTTAAAGTTCTAATGTATAATTGATGTTACTTATAAAGGCTGTTATATCAAAGTTCAAATTTTATTATAGTGTAAAAATTATTAAAAATGGTTTTAATGTTGATAAATATAACCCTTTAATACATGAAATATTCAATTCAAAGTTATGGTTGCCCTTGGTGAACTCTGGATTCAGAAGAGCTATTGTTACTTATATATAAATACTAAAAGGGGCATCCGTAAAATGCGTGAGGTGATTATGGGGGTGGAGTGGGGTCTTGTTAAAATTACACAATTTCCAATGCAAAAAAAAATCAATGAGAAAATGCAGTTAAAATCCAGTGAAATATGTTTTTGTACTTAAATTTGGCTAAATATTTCATAACAATTTTTGATCAAGGGTTTTCAAACCATATTTAAAAGTATTAGAAGAAATAAGACAAAATCTCTCACGGGATGGAAGGGACAAAAAATTGTCAAAGCTGCCTTGCATAATTTATAAAGCTGCCTTACATAATTTATGGATGCTCTCTAATAAGAATTAAAGTTTTTACTTAAAGTTCAAGTGCGATTCTCAAACCCAATGTATTTCCAGATTTTATGAGTTAGAGCAAATCCACGGGAAGCTGGACCCTTTAGTCGACGTAGACCTATCACCTAAGAAAACAGCACAAGTGTACGTTGACTTCTGTGAAGAGAAATCTGTGCTGACTGTCAACCTGCAGCAATCGGTTCAAGAGCTTAAAGCTACTCTTAGCGACAAGTTTGGTCTACGACCAGCCAAGATGAGGGTCTTTTATATTGATAAGGATTTACAGGACTTTGTTGGGCCAGACGAGCTGAGGTTCAACAACCGAAAACTGTACAGCTATAAAGTTAAAGACGGTGATGAGTTTCTTGTTGATTCCAAATGAGTATGAAATACTTAATTAAAGAAAAATATTTTAATTAGTTTTGATTTTGTTTTTAATTTAACTTGCATATGTTAAGTTTGAAATGTTAATTTTAGGTTTATGCTTTAATGCTTTTAATTGTTTAATCTGGTTTAAAAGTTTGTGTTTTTTTATTATTATTTAGATGAACTGAAATTTAAGGTGTTATCATTTTTGGTCCTTTTATTGGAATTTAAGTTATCTTAATTTTTTTTTAGCATGTTTGCAGATTGTTAAATATTCTTTGGTTGTTGTTATTCTTGTCTGGAACAGAAGTTATTTCATTAACAACATGGAATTTTCTTAATGTCTTTTAGCACATAAGATTATTCAGAGAATAATAACAGATACAAAAATTGCACACACTTTTTAATCTCCTGATAATTTAATTATTCATTATTGTTCAGGAGGTTAAGTAACTTAAATAATTATAAACTTGTTAGTATAACATTGAATTCCTTTTAATGCTAAAAGCTTAAAGCTGGATTTTTTTAATAATTCATTCTTAAAAAAAAGTTATACAATTTGTAATAAAAGGGTGCTAAATGTATCATATCAGGTTGTAATTTTTTATTGTAGGACTAATGAATAAATTTTAATTTCTATTAATTTTGTTGTGTATAAAGTTTATGATCATTTAGCTATTTGAAATCATGGCAGCAATTTATACACTATGTATCTGCAAATTAAAATGTTTTTTCAATAACCGGTGATTTTTCCCCCCAAATCAATTTAAAATTTATCTTTACCGTGCTATATACTGTTTCCTCGCTTAGATAAGTTGTCTATTTCTATGCGTTACTTTTTCATGTGATGTATTTTAAGTGTTTTATATAAGATTTTAAACTTAAAAATTTCAAATTGTAGATTATAGTTTTAGAATAACTGTGCCATTGAATAACCCTGACTATGAAAACTATTGAGATTTAACTATTTTAATATTTAACTCTAGATAGAGGAAATGAGATCCTAGTTGTGTGTGGCAATATTCATTTGACAGTTTTAAACAAATTTCATTATTTGACCAGTTTTAATTCTCTCAAATGACCTGAAATTTCCTTAACCTTATTATCAATACCTCAAATAGAAAGCTCTTCCTATTACTTTTATATCAGAATTAACTCTTTATCAGGCTGTATAATAATATGTAAAATTTTACAAAGTGGTAACACTTGTCTAACCCAGTGAGTTGATACCTTAAGTGGAAGTAAAACATCTCTCATCCTCCCTTTATTACCCATGTTAAGTCTCTAGTATAGTTTTTTTGTTCATCACCCTGTTGGTTTATCAACTACACTCCTTGCCAACCTAAGTTGGGTAAATAGAAATAGGCTATGGAGAAGATCCTTCCGCGCATGTAAAGAGTTCCATAAATAATTTGTGAATCCATCAAAAAAAAAAAAAAATGTATAAAACATTGATTTCATTTAAGGTCTAACAGATTTGAATATTATCTGAGAAAATTTCACAATTTTATCAAAATAAAAAGTGTATTTTAGTTATATTGTATTAAGATCATTTTATATGTAAATATTACCTTACAAGAGTTTCCAACTAACAGACCAATCGCGCTTTTCCCCCTGCCTTTTTACTATTTGTTTTTACCCAAGTAAGGTTGGCATGCAGTGTAGTAGTTATTTTTTGCAGAAGAAGCTCTGGAAAGCCTAATATACACTTTTTCATTTTGTATTGTCAGAGTAAAATATAGATGCAAAAAAAAATTACTGATTAACTTAAAGTCAAATGCAGTGTGCTTTGAAAACTGTTTTCTAAATATTCAGTATGGTAGGTGAAAGAAGTATGAGATATGTTTGATTTTCCCTTAAGCCTTGACATTTCCAGTTCTTCTATTTGATAAATGCAGCTATGAGTAGTCCCTTGTATATTGAAGTGTTGTTTGTTACATCAGTTTGTGGTCGAAGTCATGATGCTATTTCAAGTTGATTTGGGTGCCATCTCAAGTCTAGGCTTTTTAACTTACAAGAGTGTAAAATGACAAAGCTTGTTTTGATTGAGGTAAGCTCCAAAATCAGGAACATCTGGAAGTGATTTGAAATACTTTGCCTGTTAAAGATTTAATTTGTCCCAGTTCTTGATTTAAAAAATATATTTTAAACCGTTAAGTCCTTTGAATTTAAAACAATAACATATATCATAATCTATTTTGATATTTCTATGTAAAGAAATAACGAAATTTATTTTTATGAACTCCAAACATAATTTTATATTTTATTTTTAATTTACACCAATGTGTCTGAATTGCAAAATTATTCTATGAACTTAAAATTAATTTTTAGTTTGATTTTTTTTGTACGAAAGTATCTTATTTGTTATCTTATTTGCTTCACTTAAAATTTTATCTAGTCTAAAATATGTTTGAAAAATTGAAATTGATATTGTTGCTAGTTTTGTAGTGTGTAATGCTTGGTTGATCTGTGGTTATATTCACATACTGTAATTATTATTTTGTACATAAATGTGTATAAATATAGGTTTCTTTTGATTTGGAAAATTGTTTTGTATCGAACACAATTTTTCAGTACAATTATATTTGTATTGTAATAGACATTATAACATTGTAATTTAGAAGCTTATTTTGTTGCGTTTATCGAAATAAATCCTGTTATTAATTATGATGATTCTTTTTAATTTTTGTTAGATAAAAAAAAAATTCAATTAATTAAGTTGTTAGTGAGTAAACAATATTGGAACTTTCGTATTCGAGGTATATTTTCAATGTTTATGCAAAAAATATTAACGTAATATTTTTGTTGTTGAAAATTTGATGAATTTAAAATTTAGCAAGCATACCATGTTGTAGTTTCAAAGATATATAAGCTGATACAAATTGTAACACTATTTTATGTTGAATTTAATTTCAACTAATTTTTTTAAAACTTAAAAAATAAATTTTTTTAACAAGTACTCATTAGCAAGAAGGGTTTAATTTTACAATGCTGTGAAAATACTGTGTTAATTAAACATCTAAGCATTGTATCAATTTTTTAAAAAATAATTTTCTTTAAAATATATACGAAGTTCTTTAAAATTTCAGTCCTTGGGTAGCCAAAATGAGTTTTGACAGTATGATTTTTTTTTAATTCCCTTGGTTCAATACAAATTCATTTGTTTAATACACTTATTTAAAAAAATATTTTTTGATGATAGAAAACAATTCAATGTTCAATTTGTGCAATTATTTAACTTATGTATTCCGTACTCTAAAATATGCAATGAAATCAGACAGTTTTCATAGTTATAATATTTTATTAAAACAAAGTGTAAGTAACATCTACATCTTTTGTACCATTAATTAATATTGGTTGCATTTAACCATAACAGTGTAAAACTGTAAACAAGTGAATACATTTATAGTGTAGTATCAGCATAGTATGTACAGAGTATAAGGATTAACAGTAAATCGCTTACAATGGGACAGACACTTGCATAGCATATTTGAAACATTATTTGCATGTTAATGTATTGCCTAGTTTACAAAGACAAATATATTCGCATGCTATTTTCCTAAATTATACATATTGTTTTAAGAGTAAACGAAACAATATACTAAATTGGCTCTTATAGATTTGACTATGTTTTTTCTTTCTTTTGGTAAGTCTGAATTTTATTAATATGGGATTTATGAATGTGTGTATTGAAAGAGGATTTTTTTTTTGCAATGTGGTTATACTGTGATTGGTTTTGATTCATAATATATAAGAAAAGTCTATGGTGTTTAGTTTGTCGTTTTACCAGTTTTTTTTTTAATTAAGGCAGTTTTAACAGTTAACGAATTAGGAGTGAAACTTCACTTTTAAGAAATGGCAGTGAAAAATACTTTTTATCAGATATATTTAACTAAGGCATTATATGGTTTCGTACTGTGAAAGGCTTTAAATATTGAACACATTGTATGCTTCATTATTGCTTTTTTAAAACAATGGCAGTATTTTCTTTTAAATTTCTGAATTTAAGAATGGGGTAAAACCTCAATATAAACAACTAATGTAATCCTACTTTTAATCTTTTTCTAGCTTTAGAAGCCTGCATTAATTTTACGAAGAAATAGCACATATTAAGTTTTATTATTAGCACATATTAAGTCTTATTACTAATAAGCACACATTAATATGATTTTTACAGGAATACCGGAGAATTTTTACCCCAATTCTGATATTTCCGAATCTTTATTCAAATTCTGAAATATAGCTACATTTTATTTTATTTATTGGTATTTCTGAATGAAGTAAAATAGTTAAGATTTTAGAGCTTATTATTTGATCAGAAGTTTCCAATTGAAATATTTTTTTTAAAAATATATTTTTTATTTTTAAACATATCAAAGCCATCTTGATTTTTATTTATATATATAAAAAAAGTTTTTTTCCAAATGAGAAATTCTGCTTACTTAAAAGTGCCTTTTCGTTTTTTTTAACTTAAAATTAAGCTGGTCCGCAAAACATAAGTTTTGAGTGTCTATTTCACAATGAATTACATTTTAAAAGGTAGGCAAGTTCACAATATCCAATAATTATAAATCGGACAACTCTTTACAATTCATGTTCCACTAAAACATTCTACATTTCAACAAATATTTCTTTCACATGTACTTTAATACTTTCAACTCCAAAATGTTGAAGGGGTTGGCAGAGTTTTCAGAAAAAGATCGTGCCTTCAACGTTGGAGAATTTCGGTGTTTCGGGATCACACACATTTAACACACTTGAGAAGGGCATGAGATACAAAGTACCCAAGCAGCACAAAACCAGTCTCACGAAACGTCATAATTACATAAATTATGACCCATAATGTCGGAAAAACGAAAAAAGAAAAATATGTCAATATTTATCGTGGGAATCACTTAAGCATAAAAAAAGCTATTATTTTCAGGAAATAATGTCTGTAGTATTGAGTGTGAAGATAATTGTTTTGAATGCTTTCTTAACAAGCATATAATTTAGACAATGAGGATGATACTCTAGGCATTTGTTTTTATGAAAAAGAAAATCTTTTTCTGAGTCAGTCTTACTAAAATGCATTGCATTGTATGGATATTTTTACATGTTTAACATGTTTACATGTTTTTAAATTGTCACCCAATTAGAAGTTTGTACAAGAATTGTTATTTTTTTTTTATTTAAAAGTAAACCTCTAAAACAGTTTCTGGGAACGTAGAAATCTGATAAGAAAATCAGTTCGACGAACTTTTTGCGACCACGATAAATATTGACCAAATTCCGATGTCCATGATCATTTTTCAGCGTCGTGTGCTGCTAGGGGTAAAAAAGTGAGGTTTCTGAAATGTGGTGTTTAACGACTAGCTCCACTTTGATGGCCGATGACTACTGCTCCTCCCGGGGGCATTTGGCTCTTTAAGCGAGTGTAGCTGCCAGCCTGAGCCTGAAATGATGTTAGAATTATTATTTTTAAATAGTCATTGGTAAAAAGATTGGGTTAGAGGTTTGGTAAAGAGATTGGAGTTAGTTAAGTTATGGTTGCAGCAAACTAGCTAACGCCAAGAACTTTACAACGAATAAAATGCTATTTTACTGGAATGAAGAAGAGTTTGGACGACGATGTTCGCGTATTATTATTCCAGGAAATTAACTAAGGAATTTTACTGAGTTTCACGAGACTGCTCTGTTAGTAACCACAACAATGAATTGAACATTTTTTACCCTGAAAAAATTCACTCATTTAGTATACTTTATTGTAGGTTATTATTAAATTCTTACAACCATGGCCCAAGTCACTAGTCTAGATACTGCAGTTTTCCCGACCACGGCAGTGCTGATAGAGGTATGTACTACAAACGACTTCGGACCACCAAGAACCCTTCTCTCCACAGACAAACATTAATTCTTTACTTACAACTCAAGAGTTACTTACATTTCCGGGCACTCCTCCAGGATTTGCCATATCCCATGGCGCATCGTAAGCGTCGTCGTCATCTGGAATTCCAATGGGATGCCTTGCGCCGGGCGGGGTGTAAGACGGGGGTCGTGCCGCCACTGGGTCACAGTATCCGCCGATGGTGTCGGCTCGACCCTGGAGGGGCATTCTAGCAGCGGCTGCTTGCATCAGACGGCAGTCCAGTGGTTGACAGGCGGCTAGATAATTGAAATACAATATTTATGATATGCATATAATAGCCCTCGTGTAGCTCTAGTGCGACGATAATTAAAAACCTTATCTAACCTATGATGTGTGAAGAGTACAAGGGAAGAACCACTTGATTTTGTAGAAGGCTTTCCTCAATAGGGCTATTTGGTAATGATAGCGAGAAATCGCCTAAATTGGTATAAGGAAACCGGTTACTCGCTTTGTTTTTCTTTCGCAGCAACCCTGATTCACGCCATAAATCAGTGGACACAAGTGACACGTTTGTACCGCAAATGAAGAACTGAAAGAAAAACCGGTTTCCTGTCGCCAATGTCCGCCAAGCAGACACATAAGGTAAGACTCCTAAAAATCAAGTGGGTTCTTCCCGTGTACTCTTCATGTATATTTAACATGCGATTAGTATTTATATAACTTAGTAGCCTTGTGCCAACGAATGCTTCTGCACCCTGCTTTCCTTCCAGGCTATGGTCTGGAGACACACGACAACAACTTTGTAATATTTATTATTTCATGGTCTGTATTTTTTTTTATGCGAGGGATTATTAGACCATTGTAAAGATTTGTTGTTTAATAAATATACACCACTTAACCTCCACGAACACTTATGTCTAAAGCTGAATTGTACCTATCTTAGTGAAAAAAAAAGAATGGTTAAAAGAGTTTATAGGCGCCTAATGTCGACTCTCCTTTCCTTCTTACATTGCTTCCAATATTGCGTTGATAAAACAAAATGTACTGTCTGTTTAAAAGGAAATTGATTAAATTAATATTTATAATTATATATTTAGTATGGTATTAACCTACCCAACAATCTGTCTTGTCTTAGTGTCATTCTTTTGTAGCAAACCCAAGCAATGACCACTGTCGTCACAATCACAACCACCGAAGCTGCAACGGGGATGACGAAGTAAGGGCGGAAATAAAATGGTGTATTGCTATGGCTGGCAGCAAATGGAACCGAAATTTCTGAAACAAAAATATAAAATTTTATTTTAAAGTCTGAAAAATGGTATAAAAATAACTCACGTTCAATGAAAACGATAATATAATTTCCATAATCACATCTTTGTGCGTTATGTTTCTTTTATGATTTGTGCGAAGAAGTGTCTGGAAAATTTTTGCCATCAATTCCATTGGAAAAGTGCAATTTTTGGACTACGAAAATTATTTCGCTGTATTATTATGTTAAATATACCTTCATTCACTATTAGATTAATAAATATAGTAGACATAAGCAAGATATTAAATAATTTTGTACTTCTGTAAGAGGACAATACTATGGGTCAACAGCGAATAGCGACGGTCGGTTTGTAATTGCAGCCTAAAATATTATTAGGCTCATGTAAAGTACGTAGAACACATTAGCTTGATACATACATTAGAAAATTCGCTATATGACATACCCGCGTTACTAATACTAAATAAGTTAAAAAGAAAAAGGAACACCAAAAAGTACTTATAATAGTTAACCTTCATACTCATTATATATAAAGCTTATATTATTATCAATGTATTCCATATAGGAGATGGACATAAGTATTGATTAAGTTTAAAAAGGCATTTATTCGTGTGCTTACCAGCAAGACCAGTTGTAAAGTCAATGGTGGGTGAAAACTCTCCCCGGCCAAAGACGTTGTACGCTGCTAATCTGAGCTCGTACCTCGTAGATCCTTTCAAACCAGTCAAGTAAAATGAACTTCTGTCCCCAGGTAGGTGAATGTGGTCCCATTCTTCACCTTCTTCTCGAAATTCCAAGAGGTATTCTAATAGGGTATAAGTCATTGATATTTTTTACAAAACAAATATTTTAAGCATAATTGTAAACAATAGTTTATTCTAAAAGTATAATGTTCTTATATCTTATTAGTATAATTTTCCTATTTTTTTCCGAATGGAGTGTACCATGCTTACAATTAGGTATCGAAGAAAAAGAATTAAGAACTAATTTATATTTTAGTGTATTGATCTTTCTTTCATAATAAAGTTTCCCTTTTATATTGGTTATTTCTGAAATTTTAATAGCATGAAAAAAACCCCAAAGTTTAAAAATAAACTTTCTCATTATTTTGTATAATTTGCAATATATTTTTTTTATGATTATTCAAATTTTTGAATATGAAATGTTTATTTATTCGCAACTAATTCGTTTGTACCACTAAAAATAATAAGTAAAAATAATGCTAATGTGTTGTTCATTCTATATGGCACTACCTTTTAATTCAAACCTCACCTCACTTAACCTTTTAAACCTGACCTCAAACTATTTAATTATCACTCCCAAATTATAACATACTCTGCATGTCATGAAATCATATAATGATTTCCTAAATATAAAAGTCATACATAGTAATCAAATTGTTTTAATTTCAGGATATCGGTAGAATGCACTTACGCACAACTGAAGGTTGTTTGTCACTGCCAATATTCCAATGTATTCCAACACTTATGGCGGTCACGTCGGCCACGCCAACAATTGGTGGAGAAGGAGGATCTAAAAGATAAAAATTAATATAATTTGATTTTAATTTATATAACAAATTTAGTACACACACATGTTATAAATTCAGATGTCAATATACGATTTAGCATTTTATCTTAATATTCTTAAATTTTTTAATTTAATAGCAAATCACACTTTAAGATGTTAACAAATCAATTAAAATAACAATTGGTGGACCATTTGAGATTTATCATTCATTATAAATATTTTCTTTTAATTTTTCAAAAGAAAACTATAAAAGAAACTATTAGCATGTAGTGCTTATTGTAATAATTGAAATAAATGACAGTTTTTTTTTATTAATAGACTTCATTACTTACAACTGTATTAGTAGATTTAAAAAAATATTATGGCCTAGATTTCTATTTTAGATCCCACTTTTTTATTTTCCCGATAAATGTGCGAATATTGGTTCTGTAAAACTATCTTCACCTTGTTATTAGTGTTGTCACAGTGAAACCAAACATAATGACACTGAAAAGAGATAGGGAAATTGTCGATCTGTAGAACGATTTTCACCTTTCTATTACTTTTGTTGCAGTGAAACAAAATATAAGGATAACGAGAATGACATGTAAAAAGTGTTTCTGTAGAACTATCTTCACCTTGCTAGTAGTGTTGTTGCAGTGAAACAAAAAATAAGGATAATGACAAAGACGAAAAAAAAAAAGGGTTTTTCTATAGAACTATCTTCACCTTGCTAGAAGTTTTGTTGCAATGAAACTAAACATATTGCTATTGATGTAAAGGACAATTGTGGTACTTGTAGAACTATTTACACTTTGATATTGGCATAATTACAGTAATAAAAAAAGAATGTACAAGTTATCGCAAATGCATTTTTTTTAAAAAGAGGGAAGGGGATAATATTGTACGTTTACATGGCAAGTCATTCTGTCCCTCTTTTTTTATTAGGGACTACGCCAACCATCCCTATTGTGCAGCTGGTAGGCTTCGTGACGTCATACACAGCAGATGAGTGTGTGTAGGGGAAAGGGATGAATGAAATGTTGAACGACGCGCTGATACGTTTCTTCATTTTTGGTCATGCGAATAAGTAGGACGTTTCATAACGTTTTTTATTCATAATAAAAAACAAATTTAAAATATTCTGTGGAATAAAAATGAAAATTGTCTGTTTTTATATTTAAAAAAATTGCATTTTTTAATTATAAATTTTACGAATAACTGCTCCCAAAACTCGTTCATTTATAATTTTGTATTCTTGTTGTTAGAGTGTTAAAATCATAAATAAGATACGTTTTAAACTGCATGTTTTATATTTTGGGCCTTTTTATTTATACACTTTAGGTTTTGTTTAAAAAACACAACTGCAAGAATTTTAAGTTGTTTATTTTAAAGTTTTTTTTTTTATTGAAATGAACCAAGTTTTAACAATTAGCCTATTCGTAAAAAAAGTGACCAAAAATGGAGAATTGATTTGAATTGTTAGTTTAGTAATACGAGTGAGACTGGAATAATAGTATCACGATCGTTAAGGCGGATCAATAAAAGGGGAGACGGGTGAATCAAGGACAGCAGAAAGCTTGAAGCCCGAATTCATGTTAGAAAGGTTTTACAGGGTTTGTATTCAGTGAGAAGGAGTGAAAGTTCAGGATTGTGAAATAGAATTTGAGTTATTTGAGTAAAAATATGCTTCGTTTATGCCGGTTTCCTTTGCAAATATTTTTGAAAGTAGTAAAACTATATAGGGAACTTGAGCACCAAAAGAACATTTTGTTTGTGAAAAAAATTTGAAGCTTGTATTTTAGTGAAATTTTATTCATATACAATTTTTTTCAACCAAAATAAAAATAATCAAAATAAAACTATAGCCAATTTCTGCCAATGTTAAATATGCTGAGCAATGAATTATCTATTTGTGGATAGGTCAAAAGTTGTTGAAAAAAGTTTTATATAGGATTCAGTAATCAATTAAGACTAAACTTTTAAATTTATAGGAAGTGTAAAACGCATAAGTTTAATAATAGTATTGATGGCATATTTTAGAATAAACATTAACCAGTTATTTGGCAAAGTTATAGTTGAATCATCTGTATTATTTAATTTGTCATTTTGGTAATTCGTAGTTTGTAATCAGTCGAATCAACGAAATTTCTAAAACATAGAGAAAGAAATATATTTAATTAATTAAGGTTCTTTACATAAATTAGTACATTAATAATGGTACCTCAATAGACAATAACATAAACTCGTTTGTAAAAAAATGGTTATGTACCACACATTAAGCTAACTTAGGACCAGACATTACGAACCTATTTTTACTAATTTTCTGCTTTCTGATTTTTGTTCTTATAATTCAAGGCTGTATTTCCACTGATTATTTAAACTCAAAGAACTTAACTAAATATATTTGGTCAGGATTTAATAAAGAGCAAATACTTGACATATTTGCCTCAATTGATGACATTCGATGTCCCAAACATGGCATCTGCACTTGAATTGGTAAATATAAAAAAAGAGGTCAAACCCATAGAAGAAATTCCCCAAGCGCCGTTTCTCTTAACATTTCAATAAACGAATCATTCTGTAGGGAAATCTACCTTGGCTCGAGCCATTTCTTACATTTATAGATCCATTTACCTTCCTCCAAAGTCGTGATCTGCAGTTCATGGGTTGGAGGCCCTGATCCAGCAGCATTAAAAGCCTTCACCACGACAGTGTATGTGGTGGCCTTGAGCAGCCCCTGTATGAGCAGCGACCCCCCGCGACGATCGGTGGTCTCCACGGTTTGGTAGGCGAAGGTCGAACTCGAGTGAGAAACCTTGTTGCCGACGTAGTAGCCGCGAAGGGGACCGTTCCAGTGGTGTCTCTGCGGTGGCTGAAAGAAATATAAATTAGGATTAATGCTATAATATATAGATAAATATGTATAAATAATTATAACTTCCGAGGGTATGTAAAGTATACAGTAACCACAACAATGAATTGGACCGGTTTTGTTCAGAAATAATGAGTATTTCAGTATACTTTCGCATAGGTTAAAGGTTAGAGCTAGTGAGTGATTGCAACAATGGTTCAAGTCAGTAGTATAGGTACTGCAGTTTACCTGTCCACTGCTGGTAAGAGTGGTATCAATTATTTTGAGGTAAATTATAATATTAAAGTCAATTATTGGATAACTATCACATACTACGTTATTGAGAGTAACTATGGCCTAGTATTATATCCTAATTAAATCCTCACAAAATATTTGTTTTGTGTTGTTCAGAAAGTAGCAACCCTGTCTTGACTTTTAAGTTAAATTTTCCGATTAGAAAGTTTATAGTGGGTTTTTTAACCCTTGGAAAAAGTTATCCTGTAGGTCCTAAGTAATAGTAGCCTTAAAATGTCATGGCGCTTAGAATTGAAACTTAAAATGCCATGTCAAAACATAGTTTTGAAAGGTTAGATTTTAAATTAACCTTACGAAATTTACACTTAATTAGACGTAATCCAACTTTAGGAACAGATTAAAAGTTTAGCAGTCACAGATACTATTGCCGTGGGCAGGTAAACTGCAGTATCTTCCATAGTGACTTGGACCTTTGTTGCAAGCACTCAATTACTTTAACTGGTAAGAAAACATACTGGAACTTTTTATTTTTATTTTTGAGCAAAAATGGTGCAGCTCATTGTGGCGATTACTGCAGTTTACCTTATCACGGCAGACTACTTTTTTGGTTTTAAAGATAAAAAAATATAATATTGATATATTGCATACTTTATGAATTTTTTTCCTGAAATACTGTTACAAATAATAAACATGTGAATTGTATACAGATATGATAAATAAAACTACATCTTCTAAGTTACCTTCCATGTTACTCGTATTGCTTTTGAACTGACAGGTTCTACTCTCAAATCTAAAGGAGCACCGTCTGGAACTGAAACAGAAATCGTTGCAATTGTTTCAGTAAGCATAATTACAGATAAAAGTTACAGATAAATGCATAAAGAAACGATTATTTTTAAATTGTATTAGTAAAACAATGTGTTTTATTCGAGAAATTAGGTTCACATACTTCAGTGTATATTAAATCGCCGAGAGTTAAAATATCAAAATATTGAAACATGCTAATAAATGCCAATTTCACCAGTTAATGTTGAAACATTAAATTTTTTTAAACTGTTAGACGAATAATCTACAAAAGTAATTAAAAAAATATTAGTTGATAGTTTCAACTAGTTATATATTGCAATTTTTACTGTAATTCAAATGCTTGGTTTGCTTCTTAAACAGTCGATAAACTAATAAGTATGTATAAAACCGATATATTATATCGCTTTTATTCATACTTATGTTCATGTGTAACGGTCTTCACAGTGAACAAATTTTAAAGCTCACCGTGTAATTTTAGAAGACAAAGGTAGTAACATCACATAATTTAAATTTTTAAGCTTGTTTCTACAGTATATGTTTGAAAATACCATACGGAGCATTTACCTTCTTCGACAGTTCTGAATGTTATCGGTTGAGATGGGTCTCCTTGCCCAACGTTATTCTGAGCATACACTTGCACACTGTATGAAGTCCCAGGGTGCAAGCTGGGAATGGTCACAGAAGTCTGAACAGCTGGTAAAGTAATTTGATGCAGTTTTCCTCGTTTCTCTGCAATGAAAAAGTTCATTTTCTGTAATCATGCACTTAAGCCTCTTCAATCCTGCACACAGAGTCTTGTCAGTGTAACACGTGATTATAAAGCATAAAAAACGGGCAATTTTAAAGAAAATTCATTCTAAAGCTACTTAAGTTTTCATGTATTTAAACCACACAGTTAATAAGTTTTTTCAAATATTACTAACAAATTTATTATAACACTAACGTTTCTGTAGTAATACTCCTTGTGAAGATCCCTTAAAGGAAAAATTATTACAATAGTAACACCTTCAATTGGCTCTTGATATAACAAATCTCTAAATCACAAGCTCAAAATACGTCCGTTTTTTTTAAATGAAGAGGCTGTTCAGATTTACCCTAATTATTTATAGAAAACCCTCCAACCCTTATAACATTACAGTTACCCAAACAGGATTCGACTATTTAAGTTAAAAAAAGTTAACTTAAGAGCTTTGTAAAGTGACAAATAGAGACGAGGTGGTAGTCAGTAGTAGGGTAAAGAAAGCTCCCTGCAGTTGAAATACCCAAGTTTTCATAATTACATCCCCTACTCATATATATCAGAAGTATTATTCGATGTTTAGATTTTAAATTGTATAATTATTGAAAAATAAAGGATCTTTTAACTGCATCCCCACTGTTATACTGATCAATTTAATATTTAAAAAAAAACATTAAATTTTTAAATTTTTAGAAGATTTGTGCTACTCGTTAAGTCATATATGTCGGATACGTCACTTTTCAGCCTTCACTGTTAAAAATTTGGCGCTTGGGTTCTATCAAAAATATGGTTCATAATAATTGAAACGACTGTTTTGTGAAATAGTTCAACATATATTTGGTATTAGGTTGTACAATTTCTCAGGTTTTTGTTTCCAAAACCAGAAACATGGTTCAAGATTTGTGTTACTCGTTAAGTCATATATGTCAGATACGTCACTTTTAGCCATCACTGTTAAAAATTTGGCGTTTTGGTTCCATCAAAAATATGGTTCATAATAGTTGCAACCGCTGTTTAGTGAAATATTTCAACAAATATTTGGTATTAGGTTGTATCATTTCTCAGGTTTTTGTTCCCAAAACCCGAACATGGTTCAACCTAACACCCAAAATATCGCAAAACATTTTACCACACAGCCGTTGCATCTACTAGAATATTATAAAATCATATTACATTATGGGCGAATGAGCCAGAACGACCCGCCGGTCTCCAACCAAAGTACCTAAAACCTCTGTGTTAACCCTTTCAGTCCCAGTGATGCCATTTGGCATCATCACTTTCAATATTTTTTAAAAACATTTTATGTCCTGTTACGACAACCAAACACACATCATTCGATTCTTCACACTTTGTTCTATTGGACAATATTTTACATTAATCTCAATAGAAGTCAGAACTACTATTTTTTTTATTTAGAAAATAGCTAACAAGCGTTTCACCTGATTTTTGAAAAGTTCGCACTTCAGTTCCACATATTTAAAACACAATTTAAGCTATTTCGGTTAAAATAAATACTAATTTTTTTAATAATCTGGTCAGATGCCTTAAAATATATAAATCGAAGTGCTTTTAGGTAATACATATATTTTTATTTTGTTGTTTTCCACAGTTAAAAAAATTTTGGCATTATTTCAAAAACCATATAAAAAATTAAAATGATTTTTTTCTTATGGAACTCTTATTTTTGACCTAAAATAAGCTTATTTTGTGAATATCAGATGTTCTGAAAGGGTTAATATCTGATACTGAAAGGGTTAAACCAATGAGAATTTTTCAAGCCACATTTCTCCGACTGTTTTGAATATTTCACAAGCGGTTTTTTATATGATAAATGTAGCTGTCTTACGCGTCTACATCATCCCACTTTTTGAAATTGGTTCGAATATTTTTAAAATTTTACAACTCAATATTCGAACCAATTAAAAAAAAACCTTGGGATTATAGACACCTGTAAATCAGCTACTTTTATCATATATTCAAAAAAAAAAAAAAAACATTTTTTAAACATATTCAGTACATCCGGAGAAATTTGGCTTAGAACTTTTTTCTTCTTTTGGATTAACACAGATGCACTTTGGTTTGGGAACCAACGGTCATCTGGTCTCGCTCGCTTTTACAATTCGTAACAGTGTTTAGTGAGACACGTGTGTTTACCGTCGTTCCTCCAGTATCTGACGACATAGTTCTCGACGATCCCCTCGTCCGAAGAGGACGGTTGCCACGACAATCGGATCGATCGAACTTGCAGCTCGGAGGTGCGGATGCCGGTCGGAGGAGACGGCGGCTCTGCGAAAGAAAAACGGCATTTTTAGTGCAATCTATTACAATGCTGGGATTGTTATCTAGATAATTGTATAATAAAGAAATAGTACAGTTATTACTCAGAAATGTGAGCTTATTGTTTTATATTATGTATATCATAACACGTAGCTTTAAAAAGTGAAATTTAAACGAATTTGTATGGAATGTACTTTTGAGGAAATATTAAAAATATTTTGCATTAAATTAAAACTCTATATTGTCGCGTACTGTGTAAATTATGCAATTACATTATTTACGCATCAAATAATAAATTTATAAATGGTTGCTTATAATAATAATTTATAAGATAATAATTATCCCATATAAAATTTGCAAAAATGAATAAATGACATCATTGTAAGTACATAAAAACTTCGTATTCATTCCGAAAGGGCTACATTACAATACATTCTTGTTTTCAACATTTATTTAAAACTTATTTTCTTAATATGCAAGAATATTATATATTACGAATACAATAACACATTTCAAAACAATTAATTTTATGTAATGTACTTTTAAGGGTGACTTCAGTGCAGGTAGGTTGCTTTGAAGTATTCAATTTAGTGAACAAAATGTAATGTAAGTTTGATGAATTCATGATACCTATTACAAATTTACCAATAATATCCTTAATTATTGAAACATTTATTTTATATAAGTTCAACTACAACTCTCACCTAAAACCACTAATTTTACTTTTCCTTCATCATCTCCAAACTGGTTATGCGCATGACATACATAGGAGCCCACGTCTCCTTTCTGGGAGTCATGAATCAGTAATTCCGATTTTGATCCATAGTCAGTTGTATCCTTCACAACTTCAAATCTGTAAGAGGGTTTTAAACATGAAATTAAGTGTTAGGTAATAATTTTTAATGCCAGAAGTATACAGTAAAAGTTATTCTATAAAATAATTTTATATCATGGAATCACTTTTAGATTTAAATATTGTTCCATAGTATTTAATTTAAATTAAAATTGTACATTACGTGTGTTATTTCTAAAATCTACTTTATAATTTAAACTACTTATAAACTAAGTATAGAAATTACACACACATTTTATGTTTGAAATGTAGTGAACAAAAATTATTTTCAATTCATAATTTTGTTACTATAAATAATTGCACACATATTTAGTTATTGAAAATAATAATGCAAAAAACATTTTCATTTAAAAAATTGATTTTAATTATTTTAAAGTAAAATCATTTTCATAAATGGGAATTCAATTTTGCAAAATTTAAATAACATTTTATTTTAGAATATGATTTTTCAAGTTCATTTAAAGACAGACTATTTTATGAAACAAAGCACAAATAAGACACCAAAAGTGATACTTTATGAATTAAAAATTCAAAGTGTTATTAGATATTAGCGTACATTATAGGCAAACAAATATAGACAATTAGTTGTTTATCAGAATTTAAACAATTTACAAATCAACATAAATTAATCAAATTACAAAAAATATTTTGGGCACCTAAAAAGTACACAGCTAAATTTAATGTACTACTTTTTTAGAAAAAGGTCATCACTTTAATATTTGAATAACAATACGTTTCATATTTTTAATTTTTACGTTAGGCTCATCTGCGGCAGTGAATTTATCAAAAATATGAATGGTTCTATTCAGAAATTGTTTTGGGGAAATCGCGTACAGACCTGATCTAGCTTTATTAAAAGTGATCAAGAATTTTGTACAGAATTTAGTGACTAATTTATTTCTGTATCCCTGGACACACTAACAAAAATAACTATTAAATTATGCCTTTTTTTATCAACCTAAATCTATATTTAATAATTTAAACACAGACGATCTCCACCTTGTTCCGAATTGGATGTTGACATCTTGATTATCCCTTTTCCATGCAACATGAAGAGGTTGGTCTCCGGTTATCTCACACAACAAACGAGCAGTGTGACCTCTTCGAACGGTTACTCGTTCGAACTTCTTCTTCAGCTCAGGTGGTGCTGTGAATGTTAAATTACAAATGTTATGAGTAAAAGAAACAAATAATCAAATTTTTTTTGTCAGGTATTTGTCTAGATAGTTCTAGATTATTCTTAAATTAGAGACATAAAATTTGGGATACATATAAATCCATTATACTTTTGATGGGTTTCAAAAATGCTACAGTGAACGTTTTTTTTAGCTATAAATTTAAGCTTGTAAAACATTTTTAAGAAAAATAAAGAAAAGAATGTGTTTAAATATTAGCATTAAATATATCTAAGTTTTCACATTTGATAATAATAATTAATTAAAATATAAAACATTCATTTAGCAGTTTGGTGACAACATTTACAATTTAGCATTTGCTCTTTTACACTTACAATTTTACAATTCTAAATTTAGTTTACAATTAGGATACAGAAAATTGTTTAAAAGCTTTGCATTTCTTAAGACCTTTTATTCATTAAATTAGAAGCAATTATAAATAATAACTTAACTTAAAAAAATTGAAGCATACAAATTTACAATTTTAAATAAATTAAATAAATCACTAAAGAAAACATAATTTATTCGTCTCAATGGTTTTATTCCATACTTTTTCAAAATTTTAGAGAAAATATTACGACACAAACTACACAATAGATTTGCTTTCTTGATGTAAAGGTTACAAACTTACCGTGCACACTAATTTGAATGTTCTTGGATATTCCTGGACCAATACCGTTATGGGCTTCACATACATATACACCTGCATCTGATTCATCAATTCGTGAGAATATAATGGAACCATTGGTTGCGGTGGACCACTGTCCTTCACTTCGCATTGTTTCTCGATGTTCTGAACCTAAATGTTAAGAAATATTATATTTCTGTGCATACAAATATACCTAAGTAAATGTATTACCTAATGATGCAAAATACTTTAAATTTTCTACTTTTACTTATTTAGAGATAGATAATAAATGGTTATGTTATGGTTTTAGGAAAATGTTTCGTGAGATAAAGTTATTTAGTGTGCATTGATAACCAATACAAAAATTAAGGAGAAATTGCTAGTTAAAAACTATACAATTCCAAAAATAAAGAATGATTGCTTCAGTGCAAAGAATGGTTTAATTTGAACAACTTATATATCCATAAAAACAAGCTCATAAACGTGCCTCAGTACTCAAAACACAAGTTTAATTTCAGTAAGTAAAACGCATTGGATTTTAAGTAATAAAAAAAGTTAGTCTAAATTTTCAAATATGACTTTTATTGTAATTTATTTATCCAGGTTTATTTAGCATTTATGCACATAAATTCATCAACGATACTTTTTCATTTTATAAATAACATATTATTTAAAATGCTAACATATTAGCATATTTCTTAAAATCATATAACTGTTTCTATCTTACTTATGACAAAATATTTAAACCTTTTTGCTTGCTCCATGAAATTCTAGGAGTAGGATGTCCAGTAGCAGAGCAGTCCACCATTAGTCCGGATCCCTTTGCTGCAGTCGTGTCCAAAGGCTCCTTTGTCCAATGGGGTGGAACTAGAAAGAAATATCAGAGTTAAACTTGAATTTCACGTGCCTTGCCTCAGAGATTGGTCCAAAACTGATAATTTTGAGCTTTAAATGCGAGATATTACTATACATAGTTTGTTAAAATAAAAATGTTTAGGTTATGATATAGGTTGTTTATTGTTGCTTAACTTTTAAATTATCATATTACATTTCCTAGGGGCATTGTATGTATGTTTGTTTCAATTACAAATAACCAAAAATTAGCTTTTTCCGTTAGGTTATAGTTTTTAAGACAAAAGATAGTAATTTAAATAATTAATGTTAAATATATTGCATGGTTATTCTGGAAAATTCATCAATAAGTTCTCAAACTCTGAAAAGAATTTTAAAATTAAAAAAGTTTTCTGAAAGGAAAAACTGTTCCTGTAATAATTACAATAGCGCGTAAAAGAAATTCTCTGATACAAATACTTGCAAATTGTCATGTTAAAAGCAATACAATCACAACTGTAAACATAAATATATTTCGCACATTTTTAATAAATATTGATTAAACAAATAAAGTTATTCAAAATCGATAAGAAGTATAGTACCAATGAGCTAAAATTGAATAAAAGGGAAGGAGATAATTACGTAATGTGATAAAAAAGAAACAGAAATGAATTCATATAAAAACCACCATATAAATATTATTTTACCGTTCTAAAAATAGTTTGGAAAGAATAAATGTACACTCTTAATTAAAAAAAAACATTTATCGCATAGGTTTGTGTGAGCAATTCAAGTTGTTGAAAAATGTGTCACCTTCAGCATAAACATAAACATTTTCACTATCAGATCCGAAACTATTAGTTGCTTGACAAGTAAAGTTTCCAATAGTATCAGAATTTAGGTTTTCGATGCCCAAAAACGATTTTCTGGGACCATTTATAATTTTTATATTCGGTTTTGAAGAATTAGAAATGGTTCTTTCATTTTTGAACCAAGTGAAAGTGACAGGAGTATTTCCTTTTCTTAAGCTGCAAGTCAAGTCCACAGGATCATTCAAACCAAGGTTAGGTGGAACAAACATTGGATACAAGTCAGGTTTTTCACAGACAGAAACTAAAATAAAGGAAAAATGTTTTTTAAAAAATGTTCAAAACTCTTATAGCATAAAAAGAAGTAAGTAAAAGAGAGTATTGTAAAACACAAATACTTAATACTTATGTTAATTAAATATATATTTGAATAATTTTATTTTAGAGCAAACTATTTTGTGAATTATAAGTTATAAAACTTTTAATTTAATCATTTAAATTTAGTCTTTTCAAATGCTTAAGTATAATTTCAATACAGGTCCTACTCTTTACAAACCAATATGGGAAGATAAAAATTTTATTACCTAAATATAATTGGGCATTTTTATAAAATATAATTGGGTTTATCTTTGCTAGTGGATGAATGTTTTATAAAAAGCCTTTAAAACAAAGAACTGCAGTTGCTATAACATGTTTTTTGATATTTAAAACAAATACAAATATGTACTAGCACCTACTACTAAGCATCACAACTTATTTATACAAACCCGAAAGGTACATAAATTTTGTGCAATTTAGTATTTGTTGTTTTTAAATCATAATATTAGCACAAGTTTTAGCTTTAAATATTTAATATGCACCAATAGTTGTTTTAAACATTACTTAGCATCTGTAACTCAGGTTCGAGTTAAAATAAAGAAAAAGAAAACACAGTTTATTTACTTACTTTTTAGCTGAAGGAGTAAAAACACTGTGCTAAGAATGCAGGTCTTCATACTCGAATTGCTTAAGTAGTATTATATATGATGCTACAGCAATTTTATAAATTCGTTGCGTTTAGGACACATGAAAAGTTATGTTTCTTATAGAATGGTAGACAAACGTTGGCTAGAATGGTTCCAAAAACATGTTCTTAAAACTGTGTCATAGCGCCACGTATTGAGAATATACAGAGTTAAAAGAATTTTTCACAAAAATAACATTAAATATATTAAAGTGTATAAAAACACGAGATTATTAATGACTTACATAACAGAGAAAGTTAATATTCAGCAAGAACCTTGCATAAAAATAGAAATAAATAAGTGTTATTGAAAAATTACATTAAAAGAATACTTAACATTACTTGATATTGCGGCTACATTGCGCATTTATTTACAATAGATGGCTCTTTAGTAGTTGAAAAAGAAGCAAAAATGTTAGCAGAATAGCAATATATTATCACGAATTACTTTTAACTAACAAATACTAGTTTATTAAATATTTAGGCTCTTGTATATTGTTTTGCCTTTGTATTACAAACATCATAGTAACGTAATACTAGTTTATTAAATATTTAGGCTCTTGTATATTGTTTTGCATTCGTATTACAAAAATCATCGTAACATAACAGAAAGAAACAATATTTGGTGTTTAAAAAAGTAACTGTACTTTAATTTGAATATATGGTAAAGTAAAATGCTGCACAAGGATCTAAAGTAGTCTTTCCAAACAAATATACCTTCAACTTTTAGTTCAGTATAGACTTGATCGTATCCTGCAACATTTGAAGCAATGCAGGTGTAATTTCCAATATGTTGAGGGTGAATATTTTTAATAATGCAAACAGACCTTCTTTCAGAAGTATTTATACGGATATCAGGGATAGATTGAATTTCTTTTCCATTGAGATTCCATTTAAAATTTATGGGGTCAGTTCCTCTCTTAATGCTGCATGTTATATCAAGACTGTCGCCTAAACCAAGGTCTGGTGGTACAAAAAGTGGATGAAGTACAGGTTTTACAGCAGAAGCCGCTAAAAAAGAAAGCATTAGACAGATTAGAATATAAGCTGTAAGAAATACATTGCATAAAACTTTAAAAAAAATGAACTTGAAGACAAAATTGAATTAAAAGAATTTATAGGCTTTATTTTAATTTGAAGTTATACTGTTAGTATTAGGTATTTTTTTTGTGTTGGTACAAGTTTAAGGTAGAACGCAATATGTCGTCAAAAAAAGAAGAAAAATAAACTACTCAATACAATTTCAATATACAATGTAAAATACTAAAGATACAACTTTATTTTCATAAAGTGATTAAAAGTTTAATTTCAGAAATTAAAAAGTTTAAATCTGAAATTAAAATTTTAACTAAGTCAATAAGAAAATCCTTAAAAATGCATGTGACACTAAATAAAAAATAAACATAGCTTGCTTGGAAAATAAGTCGAAAGCTAATTAACCTATTTTTTGAACGGAAAATACAGAATAAGTTAATATTAATTAATTACTGAATGCCTAGAAATAAAGTGCAATTTTATTGTAATTTATAAAAAAATAAGTGCGAATACTTTTTTTTTTAAATTTTACAAAAAATAGAAAAACACAATCTCGTACAGAATTGTACAAATACGAAACAAGCGAATTAACTCTAAATAGTAAACTTAGAGCATTATCAATAAAAGGTTTAAAAATTAAAAATATGTCTTACTTGCTGCAGAGCTTGTAAGCAGGAAAAAACACAATACAGACGCTGTTAGTAATCTATTGTCCAAGTCCATTTTGAAGCAAGATCTTTACTTACGGTTTTCTCAAACAAAATATACGTTTTAGATATAATTTTATCTGATGGACGGGAATAACAACAATAGAATAAATTTACATAATTTATGATATAAATAGTTTTAGCATTTTAGATCGAGTACCAATTGCTACGGATATCTGAAATAACCATAGACGCAAGTATAAACAAGATTTCTATATGAGAGTGAGTTGTTAGCGCTACACATCGAAAATAAAAGGAGTTATTTCTTGTTCGAAAAATAAATATTTCATAAAAATTTAAAATATTTTATGCAGTGATAACAAATGAGAACTTTTAGGGATTCATTTATTTGAAATTTTTTTAACAGTTAGACATTAAATAAATTACTAACATGTTATTCATACTTTATAGTGTAGGTATATTGCAAAAAATACAAAATTTACTAATTTAATAAAAATTTGTGACGGTTTTAATGAATATATTAGTAGCTATGAAACATGTTCGTTAAAAAATCTTTGACAACCTTAAATTATAGTTACCCTTTATGTCATTGTTCGTTGGAGAGGTAACATCTGAACATTACATATTTGATGATAGTCGATGTTATATTTACCAATAGTATTAATTCTAGATATTCACTAAATATCAATTTTGTATGAACAATTTGAGAGTATTTTCACAAAAATAAAATTACTAGAACGAAAGTAGTTTGACTAATAGGCAAAGGTTTTACCTGACTATTATACAACGTTAACTTACTGTTGCATTGTTAAAAGCAAAAGGAAGTTTCACAAAACTTATCTAGTAGGTAATTAAAATGCTTGATGCATTTTGTATATATTTTTGACTCATAGTTTCTATACATTTGAAATAACAGTAATATATTAAATTTTTAAAAACTCTAAAATGTAAGTCAATAAAATACCCCCAACAATTATACATTTTTCCTAATTTTTTTCATGTTTAAAAATCGTAGTAAAACCACAAATTGGTTATCGTAAAAAATCAAGGTTAAAAATATATTCACTTCAGATATAATCTACAATAATTTTGTCGATTTTAAAATTGTGTTTAAGGACACGCTAACGATTTAAAAAATTATGTTTTGTTGAAATGACGTACCTTCAACTTTTAGTTCAGTATAAACCTGATCGTATCCAGCAATATTTGAAGCAATACAGGTGTAATTTCCAATATGTTGAGTGTGTATATTTTTGATAATGCAATTAGATCTTCTGTCAGAAATATTTATGCGAATTCCACTGATGGATTGAATTTCTTTTCCATTGATATTCCATTTGAAAGTTATGGGATCTGTACCTCTCTTAATACTGCATTGTATATCAAGACTGTCACCTAACCCAAGATCAGGAGGTATAAATAAGGGATGAAGTGCAGGTTTTACAGTTGTAGCCACTAGAAAAGAATTTTTTTCACATATTAGTAAGAAAGCATGCTTAAAAGAATTATAAATATCTAAAACAAACGTTATTCAATGAAAATAATATACAGGTTGTTTTGAAACACGAAATGAAGATATTGTGGGCATTATTTAATTCAATTGTGTTAAATTCTCTTTTACTGTTAAATTCCATATAGAATGCATTAGGTTTTTATAAAAGTCTTTAAAATATCATAGGATGCATAATGCTCATTTTATAATACAAAAGTAATAAACTAAAAATTTATCTCTATTTCTGTAAAGAAAAAAAGATATAGAAATTATTATATAATTTAACTTAAACAAGACAAAATAGAAACTCAAATAACTATAACTCTTTTGAAAGAAAAATAAAAAGTATTAAAAGAATTTTTAAACAGATGGAAATTATGGAAAAAAGTTAATATCAATTGCTTTATATTTAAAAATAAATCAAATTCTGTGTATTGTATCTTAAAACTACAATCTTGATCACAATCATGTAAATAATTTTATGCGATGAAAATAACATATTAAAGTAGCATTAATTTGAGCATTGCATAAAAAGGTTACAAATTTCAAATATATCTTACTTGCTGCAGAGCTTGTAAGCAGGAAAAAACCCAGTAAAGAAGACGTCAGCATTCTAATGTCAGTTTTGTAGAGAGATTTTTACTTACAGTCGCCACAAATAAAATACACGTTTTATATCACAGTCGTTCTTCTACATGGAAATAACAACATTACAGCAATAAATTCATATAACTTATGGTCAAAATATGAATGGTGCAGATCTAGTAACAATTGTAACCTTTTCTGAAATAACCATAGGCACAAGTATAAACATATTAGTTTATCAGAGTGAGTTGATAGCGCCACACAACGAAATTAAAAGGAGTTATTTCTTGTATGAAAAATAAAATTCTAGAATACTTTTTTTAATATTGTGTGTAGTAATAATAAACATTCACTTGTAATTTGTATACATTTATTTAATATTTTTATATTACGTAATTCATATTTAAATATTTTATATTTATTCATTTTATAAAATTTAGTGTAGGTAAGCTAAAAAAATACAAGATTATTTTATTTAACAGAAATGCACGTTGGTTTTAATTAACTCATTATTTTCATAAAGACTCTTTGGTAAGAATATATTAATTACTTTCTACGCCTACTATAGGATGGACAATACCTGAGACTTAAGTATTTGATGTTAAATACGTCAACACTCGATATAATTTCTAGGAAAAGTTTGAAAAAGATTTTTAACGGAAATATTTAGGTAAAACAAAGTAGGACAAAAATGGTTTAAAAATAGAAAAAATAATGAACTAACAACAAAAAATAGCATAGTAAAAAAGCTTAAGAACACTAGAATCTTGTATGAGTAAATTATTAAAATACCTGCTATAGCTTGTATATTTTTAACCCATAGTGTTTATATATTTGAAAGAACACTAAAATAACGAAATATAAACTTTTAGAAAACTGTATTAAGTAGGTTAATACATTTTCCAGCGCAATTTCATATCTTAATGACTCATGGTTTCTACGTATTAGAAATTGTAGTAAAACAACAGAATTCTTAATAGTAACTGAATATAGACATAGCAGACTAAAAAGGAATTAAAGACTAAAACAATATTTCATTTCCGACAAAATAGATGCATTGATTACACCAAATTATTCCTAACTATATGATAAAGATTTATTTTTTCTTTTTAGATGACAAACCTTCAACTTTTAGTTCAGTATAAACCTGATCGTATCCAGCAACATTTGAAGCAATACAGGTGTAATTTCCAATATGTTGAGTTTGTATATTCTTAATCATACAAACAGATCTTCTTTCCGAAGTATTTATGAGAATCCCTGTGATTGATTGTATTTCTTTTCCATTGAGATTCCATTGAAACATTATGGGGTCTGTGCCTCTTTTAATACTGCACTGTATATCAAGACTGTCACCTAAACCAAGATCTGATGGTATTAAGAGAGGATGGAGCACAGGCTTTACAGCAGAAGCAACTAAAAGATAAAATATTAAGCTAATTAGAATTAAAAAAATATATTATAAATTTTAAAAAAATCAATTAAAAAATATATAATAAAACTAAAAACAAACTAAAAAAATTGGCGTTATTGGAGGAAGATACTTACGAGTTTTATTTTAATAAAAGGAATTTATAGTGATTCTATAAATTGTTATTTTTTTGCATAAAATCTAGGTGAATTAATAGTTTTTTTAAATTTGGCCAAAACGATCGCTTTCTCTTGTTTAATCCCATAAAGTGAAGTAGTAAAATACATCCTTTTTTCAATAATTACACTAAAATGTTCAGTTCGAAAATGAATGAAAATTCAATTAAAAATTGATTAAAAAATAAATAGAAAATTTAATTAGTATATTGTTAAAAATACGTAATAAGTTAATAGTAATTGCTTGATTAGGTTATATATTACCTTCGATGTTATTGCAAGTTAGAAGGAGAAACAAAATATGCATAACTTCTTTAATTTACAGCAATAACAAACGAAAGTTCACTTAACCAATAGTTAGTATAACAAATTGAATATAAGTTCCAGAATTAATTAGAAACAATACATGGAAATTAAAAATTAAAGCATTATATAAAGAGAAAAACATGTCAAATATATCTTACTTGCTGCAGAGCTTGTCAGCAGGAAAAAACCCAATACAGAAGCCGTTAGCATTATATTGTCAATTTTGTAGAGAGATTTTTACACAGTTGTCTCAAATAAAAAAATACCTTTTAGATCACATCTGTTCTGCTACATGAAAGCAACACCAATATAACAATTAATTCACAATTGTATGGTTAAAATACGATTTTTAGTTTTGCAGAACTAGTAACAATTGTGACGATTTCCTGAAAATACCAAGCCTAAGAATAAACAAAATTGGAACACCAGAGTGAGTTGATAGCGCCACACATCGAAATTAAATGGAGTTATTTTAGTGAATGAAAATATATTTTCATGATTTTCAAAAAATATTATTTGCAGTGATATTACTACATTTTATTCAGTTAATTTATTTAAATTTATTTCATACATATAAAACGTTATTTATGTTTTTTTTAGCGTAGGTGCAAAAATAGAAAAATGACAATTGTATTGACTTCATTGCATGTAATAGGCTCGAAGAAACTAAATAAATTTTTTTATTTACCGACATATAATATCCTTTTACGCCAAGTTAAACAATAATCGCGTTAGTTAAATAATAGCCTTACGTATTTGATGTTAAAGTATACTAATATTCATAACTATATATTCATTAAATATCATTTATTTGAACAAATCTGTACGCTAATTTATTAAGGTGCAGTAATTATTAGAATCAAAATGCTTTAAATAATAGGAAAACAGATATAAACTAAAAATCAATAGTGTCATAGTAGAAAAAAGTCATCGAAATCATACTAAGTAATTAAAATATAGCTGTATTTTGTAAATTTTTCACTCAAAGATTTTATACATTTAAAAGAACACCACCTAAACAAAGAATGTGAAGTTGTCAAAAATAGAATGAAGTAATTTAAGAACATTTACACCGCAATTTTATGTATTATGGTTTCTTTACGTTAGAAATCGCAGTAATACAACAGAGGTTATAGGAATAAAACTTGAAATTCAAAAACATATCCCATCAGATAATATTGTTACCATGTCAAATTATGTTTAACGATATGACAACGATTTAAAAGTTGTGTATTGCTTAAGGACATACCTTCCACTTTTAGCTCAGTATTGACTTGATCGTATCGCATTTGAAGCAATGCATGTATAATTTCCAATATGTTGAGTGTGAATATTTTGTATCATGCAAACAGATCTCCTCCCAGATGTATTTACGCGAATTCCATTGATCGATTTAATTTCTTTTCCATTAAGATTCCATTCAAAGGTAATGGGATCTGTGCCTCTCTTAATCATGCATGTTATATCAAGACTGTCGTTCAAACCAAGATCAGGAGGTATCAAAAGGGGATGAAGTACCGGTTTCACGGCTGCATTCACTAAAAATATAAGAATAAAAATATATTAGGAAAAAGTAATTTTAATGCAAGTTTACAAATTTAACATAGTATTGAATGAAAAGAATTTTCAGTTTGTTTTAATTAACATAACATATGCTAAAAGCAACTCCAATTTTGTGATAAATACGCTTATGTTCGATAAAAGAATTTTAAAAAATGAAATTATTAAATTAAGACAGGAAAACCAAAATGTATACAGACTCATGTAAAATGTAAACAGAAATAATGCTAAAAATACTTCCTTATAAAAACAATACCATTACATTTTACATTTACATACAGTTTTCATCACTGAAAGCTATTGAAAATGTAATTAAAATGAAAATAAAAAAAGATTTCAAAATAAATTAATTCAAATTGATATAATTAACTGAACTCATCAACTCAAAATGCTGAAAAGTGATTTTTAATAATATTTTGCAAAAAAAGTGAATTGACTCATTACTATTTAAACGTATAAATTTGTTATTATTTAAAGTCTGACATATAATTGAAAATTTACTACATTATTTTCAACGGAATCCTTCAAATAAATTTATGAAAATTTGAGATTTGATTATTTATATTAATTCACAACTTGATTTTACAAAATTTACGCATTTAAAAAAATATTAAACGTGTAATATGTCTTACTTGGTAGAGCTTGTCAGCAGGAAAAAACACAATACAGACGCACCTGGCTTCCCACTTCTCATTTCGCAGATATTTACGAGAAATTTCCTCGAACTAGATAAAAGTTATACACCTGTTCTTCTACATGGAACTAGTTACTTTAAGATAAATAAATGAACGCAGTTATGTATTATTAACTAGTTATGACAAATACATTTAGAAATATAGAATTATTAACAATTGTGATAGACATCTTTGAACAACCATACACACAATGGACAACCATAGACACAATTATAAACAAAAATGGGATATCAGGGTGAGTTGATAGCACCACACATCGAAACTAAAAGGAGTTATTTCTTATATTAAAAAATTATTTTTTTAAAAATGGCAATTTCTTTTGTGAGTTTAAAATAAATATTGGGTTTTAAGAATGAAACAATGAAAATGTATTTATCTGTTTGTTAAGTGTTGCATAAATGTTTTAGTAAATGCATATTGAAAGCAAAGGATATCATTAAAATACAGAAATATGTTATTTATACGCAATGTATGCAACCTTCATATGCGTTAGAAGCTTTTTGCAAAAATATTTTCTTAGCAGCAATACAAAATAATTACCTTCTACGTCAAGAGTTGCATGGACAATGTCTGAGCCATAGGTATTCGATGCAACGCAAGTGTAATTTCCAACATCTTCCGAAGATATACTGTCAATTATGTAAACCGAACGTTTTGGTGATGTGTTTATCTGGATTCCTATGCGTTTAGATGGTGATTTCCCATTTATTCTCCATTCAAAAACAATGGGAACGGTTCCACGCTTCGAACTGCAAGTCACATCAAGCCTGTCTCCAATTCCAAGGTCTGGTGGAAATGTCAAGGGATGCAACACTGGTATTTCATTCTGTAAACCTAAATTAAATGAAAAATAATTATATAATTAAAAGCAAGTAAAAATTAATTTCAAAAGATTAATTATAATTTCCTTGCACAATTCAAATATACACTTTTTATACATGCATTCATCAGTTTTTTTTTAAAATTAAGTTTTAACAACTTAACTAGTTTCAATAACTTTACTCAAGTAAGCAAGAAGGAAGTTTAAGACGTATTTTTCAAAGATGAGTTCTTACGGTTAATGTGCTGATTCTATGGCTAATTTTACTGATTGAACTTAAACAGTGATTGAGAGGCAATTTACAATTCTTTTATAAATATACACTTATATAATTATAAACAAAAAATATTTCTGGTGTTATTTTCACACACGAACATGTTTAATTTTGATTGATTTGATTGAAATAAATAGTTTGTTTTTTTCCAGTGCTGAGTACGATGTAAAGCAATGGGAAAATATTTATGTCAATATTTATTTTGGTCATTTATTATTTATTAATATTAAACCAAACTTTTATTCTTGTAATTTTGCTATTCCACAAAAATTTATTAATGCCGACGTGGAATAAATTAGTAGCATTTAAGTGTCCAATTTTATTACATTTTACAATTTTTGGTGCTATTTTTATGTTAAGTTTTTGATTGTAAATAAAAATATTAACTAAAATAAATCACTCTTAAGAACATGTTTGTTAGTAACCAGTACTTTTAAAAACATTTTGATAAAAATATATTCAAAATTGAACAAATTTTTAGCGAAATAATGAGTATTTTATAAATGAAAAAAATTCTAAAATAAGATTTGTATGAAGCCATTGTCTTACTTTGTTTAACAAAATGGCCAAAGAAGAGAAAAATACAGATAGCATCCATATATTTCTTCACCATTGTTTCCATTTACTTCATTTAGAAAGGAATCTAAAAAGTATAAGGATTTAAAGTAATCGAATACACAATCTACAAAATTCATCAACTTTCATTAGATCAGCATAAATAAAGTTTTAAGCAAATATAAATGTAAACTTACCTTTTTAACTTACAACCAATATGAAAGTTGTTGAACTCAGAGTATATGATGCAAAATGTTTAGACGGAAGCGGCGCCACATTACGGACCCGAATTTGCACGGTTGCAGTTCAAAAATTCGCAAAAAAAAAAATAATCCGTAAACATATAATTTACACCGAAGTTTCATTTTGATAAATTCTTAAACAAAATTATGATACTAGAAATAGGGATTTTTCTAAAGCAGGTTCAGACAGGACTGCTGAAATGTGGGTATTAAACATTGAAAGAAAGACAGTTCGGATCACTTTATAGGCAATATATCTATACAATAATTTATCTTACAATACAAATTTTATATTTTTTAAAATTGAAATCTATATGAAAAAAAAATATTTCATAGCTGCTTCCAAAACTGTACAAAGCAGTATTAGTTCATAATTATGACGTTATGAATATACAGAAATAAGGAAAAACACGCAATATAATATAACTTTGATACAAAAAGTATAATCGTGTAAATGTATTATTTTGTCGAGTAGAATTTTCCAATTAAAAAGGCACATATTTTTATGATAAAATAGTTTAATAAAACGAAAACAGAAGGCAACGCTCTGATGAAAAATGAGCATCAAATTCGAAAGGTATGGTCAATATTGAAAATAATCTGTGTCGCACCTTTTAAATATTAAACACATTAAAACTAGAGAAATAATATTACATACATAATATATAAAATTGAAGTGGGAGAGGTAGAAAAATCGCATACAAAATACCGTCAAACTGCTGCTGGATAATGTAAGAGAAAAATGGTTAAAGTAGAATTTACTATAAAATGTGAAGCATAACTCTACAAACATGGCATTATTACTTTTTAAATAAATATATATACCTTCAACATCTAAAGTTGCATGAACGTAATCTGATCCATAGCTATTCTCAGCAGAACACGTATAGTTACCAACGTCTTCAGAAGATATGTTATCAATGATGTAATTAGACCGTTTCTGTGATGTGTTTACTTGGATTCCTATTCGAGATGTTGGAACTTTTCCATTCAACTTCCAATGAAAAGTAACGGGAAGGGTTCCTCTTTTCAAACTGCACTGGATGTCAAGACTGTCTCCAATTCCAAGATCCGAAGGAATTGACAGAGCATGCAAAACTGGTATTTCATTTTGATAACCTGTAAAAAAAGTAAATTAGTGAAAATATATATTCATGTAATTCGTGAAGGTTAATTTGTATTATTATAAAAATGTTGATGATTTTTGTATGATTTTTTTGTAATATGTATCTTGTTATACGTTTTAACTTATTTTCATTTGTATATGAATTTCTAAGTTACTACAACATTTATGTTTATTTATAACACATCAATAAAAATAACAAACAATATTTTTACTTTGGAAATATATCATATTATTTATAAATCATTAGTGAGGAAATATGAACCTTCTCTCATTAAAATTGAATACCAATACTTACAATGTTTAAAATTTTGAATAAAATGTGTTATTAATAAAAATGTATTTGTTTTACATAAAATCTGAAACTTACTTCTTTGAACAAGGAGACTCATAATCAATAAAACTTTTCTTGCAAAAATGTTTTCAGCCATTAAACAAATTGTAAATGATGAAAAATAAGCCTAGAATATTAAATGCTTGTTAAAGATACATTGTAAGTACATAATGTTTAAAGCAATAAATGAGTTATTTAACAATAAAAAATTACATTACTTAACAAAGTAAATATGGATAGTTTTGCATCATTACATTACACAAGTTCTATACATGGATAATTAATGTTTAAAAGTATAAGTTTACAAACGAATCATTAATTGTTTGAACTTACCATTTAGCTTGTTCTCGATAGAGAGTTTTTACTTGAATATCCATATATGATTTTGACGAGAGGGGCGCCACATTACAGAGAAGATTTTACACGGTTGCAGTGCATGATTATTTTCCTTTTATTTATGTATTGCAGTAAAACAAATTTTGCGCAGTATTTTAAATTTTAAATATAGAAAGACAGTGTTATAAACCATTTGAAAAGTTTAAAATGTTTCATGCAGAGTGGAAACTTTAAGAGAGGTCTCAAATAACAATCCGTTATTAGTTTAGAGAGATATCTTTTACAATTTCTAACCCGTATCTTTAAAATTAAATTAAGTCAAAGATAAAGCCAAGCAAATAAGTCACATTTTCAGACTCTCAATCAATAGTTTATAAATTTTAAGCTAAAAATATTTGTTCTCCCACTGTCCCTATAAAAACGATGACCAATATCTTATGAGATTATCGTTCTCAACATTTATAAAATGTTCTCAATATTGTAACTTTTAAAATAAATAATAAAAATATCATTATTTAAGGAACATAGATAAATTATATAGTTTAGAAAATATAGTTTAGAAAAAATAATTAAAATATTAGATATACAAAAAAATTGTTTGTAATCAAAATGAAATTGCTTTGCTATGTGAGTCAATGTTAACAATTCAAAAGTTATCATATACATTGCTGTAAATTTTGGCCCAGGATTTCACAGAAATCATGGAACTACTTAGCTTCCACTGTTTTGAGCGTTGATTCAACACTTTTGTGGTGTATGGTTTTACCATAAATCTGGTAAATTAACAATTCAAATGGTGGTGGCAGCTAGAAAGTACCAGGATTTCGGTGCAATTGCGCACCAATTCTTTTAAAACAATTTATACTTCTAGTAGTATTAGTATTCAAGGAATTAATATATAAAAATAATATTATAGTCATTATAATATTTATAAAAATACACATTTTAGTGCAATTATATGTTTAAAAATGTACACACCTTCTATGAGAACACTTTCAGTTTTTGTATCACGCCCAAATGCATTGGAAGCTACACAAGTATAATTTCCAATGTCTGTTACTTGAATGTTTCCCATTGAAAACAGAGATCTACTCTCTGTTACTGTTATTTTAGATTTTTTACTATTAGAAATCTGCTTTCCGTTATGAAACCACTCAAATTTGATAGGTCTAGTTCCTCTTCTCAGTTTGCAAACTATGTCGGTGTCATCTCCAAGTGTAGGATTTGATGGAACCATCAGGGGGTAAAGGATTGGAGGATCGGATGTTGTTTCAGTTGCTATGCAAAAAAGAAAAAAATCATAACTTAACCACATATATTTTATTTTTATATCGTATCATATAATATACATAGCTTTTTTGCAAAACGACATAATAATATTTAACTTATAAAAACAAAATAATGGAAAAGAAATGTTTATATTCTTACCCTTGAATCCATAACAAATAGCAAACATCACCAACAATTGCAATAACATATTGAGCTGAAAGTATACTTAAAAAGGTATTTTGATCTTGAGCAGTAGAACATCAACACTGCAATGTTGTGTGTGTGAGAGAGAAAATAGTTTACATTTCTATAATTTGAAGCAATGATACATAAAGTGAGATCGTAGCGCCACACATCGTTTGTATAGATAAATATAAGTTAATTTTATTGGAAAAAAATATTTTTTTTACATAAAAAACTTTTGAAATTATATATTTCGTATGATTACAAAACTTACAACAATTTTAATCTTGCATCCTTGATAGATCCAACAAATTGCAACATTTTTACGCCATATAATTTGATAATTTAACAAGAAAGCAAATTTGCTTCTTCATGAAATAAATTTATAGAGATAAATTAACAGTAGTTAATTGAAGTATTAGATTATGTTATTCCAGTATTCGAATACAATATTAAATCCCGTATTTCATGTTGTCCATTTTAAATCTTCATCAAAAATACTACAATTTAAATTTAAGCATTTTTATACACAAATGTTTCATACCTTCCATAATGATACTTGCTATCTTGCGATCAACACCAACACTGTTTGATGCAAGGCAAGTGTAGTTTCCTACATCAGAAGATTGAATATTTCCAATTGAGAAGTGAGAGCTTTTACTTGTGATAACAATTTTATATTTTGAAGAAGACGTTACATCTTTGTCATTAAACAGCCATTTAAACGTTACTGGTAGACTGCCTCTCTTTAATGAGCACAGCATATCTGCATTATCTCCAATTGAAGGATTGCTAGGAGCCATCAGAGGGTAAAGCACAGGAGCAATATCAGGCTGATTAGCTTAATGATAAAAAAATAAAAAGAATTAAATTAGAAAAAAATTATTAATTTCTTAAATTATATTTTGCGTATTCAAATATAACAAGTTTTATGAATATTATTTGACAGTCTGAAATAAATAAAACTTATAATAGTACTGATAAAATAGTTTCTTCGAAATAATATATTTTGTCTGTTTTAAATGCACTTCAGTAGATAAATGTGATTAAATTTAAAGAATTAGCAATAATAAACATTAAAAAAAAAACATTTTACTTGTTATTTCAGAATAAAAAGTCTCCACTATTACCGTTTAAAAGATCGTAAAATAATTTACTATTTTAAGCATAAACACAAACTTGAATGAATATTTAAAATTGTTTATGCACTATTTTAACGCTAGTTTAATTCAAAAGAAACTTCATGAGGACACAATAAATAACTGCACAAAATTTGGCAATTTGTCTACACATTACGATTATAATAAAGTATAGGATAATAAAACTTACTTACCGTAGATAGCCCGAAATGGAAGAAGAGCAAAGAACAATAGTTTAATGAAAATATAATTCATTTTTAAACAAGTATATAGTATAAATCCAACTGAAGTAATAGTATTACGATGAAATTTTCAAATACAACTTATTGCACAGAAAATGTTTAGAAGCTAAAATTGTCACATTTGGTTTATACATGTGACGTCATGAACATCGGAGAAGCGCCACACAGCGATGAGAAAACTAAGTGTTTATGTTTAACAAATGTGTTGGCTGCAAAGTATTATAGGTAAGGAAATAAAACTTGTAAAGAAAAACCGGAAAGCTTTTTTAAGAATTAGAGGAAATGTATTTTGCTTATATTTCAGGATTTAGTAAGCATCAAAAATGCTAGGAATAAATTTTATAATACAACAAAAGTTCTTTTTTACATTATATTTTGATACCTAACTTATATCATAAAAACTATATTTAAAAAAAATAATATCTTTAGTTTATTATTGAAATTATTTGTACCGTAAGACAATCAAAGTTTTACAAAAATATTTTTTTTTGATTTATTACTAATTTATTTGAATATGTTACTAAAACATTACAAAATATAAATTAAATGGATTTTTAAAGGAAAAAAATATTATACTGGTTTCATAACTCAAAAATAAATAAATGTATCAAATAAAATATTATTAATGCAAGAAAAAAAATCATTTTTGAGGTATAAAACAAATGTCAGTTGTAAAATAAAATATTTAAATTTAATTTTTAACATTTAATCAAATATATATTAAAAGATGTCGCCACTATGCGGATACACAAAATATTTTGATTATATACCCATATTTAACTTTTATTGCTTTGTTTATTTTTGTTTTCAGTGTTGCATTAAATATAGTATAGAAAGATAAATAAATAGAAATGAGATAGCAAACATATTAAAGATAAAATAAGTAAATATTTAACAACGTGTTCATTTCATTAAAAAATTTTAACTTTATTTTAATGAAATGCGTAAAAATTTCAATACGACAGTTTAAATAAAGAATTTTCGAAAGTTTATTTGCATAAGATGGGCCATTGAATGTTCGCATAAAGTATATTTATTAGGATCAGGTTACAATGAAATATAGTGAAATGTATTAAAATGAATATTATTAGTAAAAATTATCTTACTAAATTTATTACAACACAGACAGTGATAGAATAGTTCAAATAGGTAATTTAGCTTTTTGTCGAGAAAAGCTTAGTTTATCGACTTTCAATTGATTATGTGCAAATATCTAAAAATTGTTATCATAAAACTAAACATAAAGCATTGAAAAAAAAAAACACACACTTTTATCAATATCAATAGATTAACATAAAACGCGTTTAAAGAAGTAACATATGCTATGACCTTTTATGAAATATAACTTAACACATATTTGGGAAAAACATTTTGTTTCATCATATTATTTTACTTTAATAGTATACGTTTTCTAAAATTTTTTTTGAAACACTTTCAATTAAAAAATATTTGATGTTTTACTTAATATAGATAAAAGTAATTTATACATCTATATATTCATATAAAACATTATTAATTTCGTAATAATAATAAAAAATTAAATACACAGTAGATTATAAGACACACTTACTTCTTATTTTACTTACAAAATATGAACTTCATGCTCGTCGTTTAATAGTACAATTTGGCATTATTTTCTATTTTGAAATTCATTTATAAAGAATACTTAGGCAATTCAATAACATGATTGAATACATTTATGAGTTCATTTATTTATTTATTTTTATTATTTTAATTTTTATTATTCTTATATTACCTTCTAAAATAACTTGAACTGTTTCTTCATCTTGTCCATAAGAATTACTAACAACGCAAGTGTAGTTTCCAATATCACTAGCCTCAATTTTACCAATAGAAAGATGAGAACTACTACCAACGCTAGTTATTTTATACTTTGTATGAGAAGTTATTTGGTTATTATTACGAAGCCACTTGTAACTCATTGGTAAACTGCCTTTTTTAACGGTACATAGAATATCAGTTATATCGCCTAAAGAAATATTAGGTGGTATGAGCAATGGATTTAAGACGGGAGTATTTTCAGAGGCAAACCCTAGAAAAAATGAGAAAAATAGCAGTATTGTTGCAAAGAAAAAAATACAATAAAAAATTACATATATTAATTAAAAATATCATAAAACAATGTCTTTACTGAATTTCAACATCTGAATATTGTTTATTTATATATTTTTCTGATTCTGGGTAGTTTATAGTAGCAAAACTAAAGAAATGTTATACAAATAAACACATTTTTACAATGATTTTTTTAAAAAAAGTTATCACTATCAATAAAGATTGTTGAATTATACTGTATATCATATGGTTTACATTCGGTACAAAATCATCTACAATCGTTTAATAGTACAATTTTGCATTATTTTCTATTTTGAAATTCATTTATATAGAATACTTAGGGGCAATTCAATAACATGATTGAATACATTTATGAGTGTATTTAGGCAGATGTTTTTAGCATTAAAATACATGTATAATGAATGAAACTAACCTTTATGAAACTTGGTGACGAGAATCAGGGTTCCAAGCCATAACAATGGATTAAAGCAAAGCATTTTCGCTTAAAAAAGTTATTTCAATGAAGCATAGAATGTTTAAAATATTCAAAATATTACAAATTCCTTTAGCATGCAAGTGTTTGTAATATAAAAGGAGCAAAGCTTTACATCCAGCAATAAAAGCGTTCACCCATATAAAGTGATGTAGTCTAAGTCTTGTTTTGAACAGTATTGCAGCGCCACATAACGATAAAAAGGGAAACAAATTCTTATAATTGTTTTAATATTAAATAGTTTATTGATAAACTTTGACTGTAAATTATACTCGGTAGGTCAATTTAATAAAGTATTATTGAAGGAAAATTTTTAGAGGGAAAAATATGAATAAACTGTTTCTGCAATTTAAAAATTCAGCTAATTTTAAATACTATGCCCCGAGGAAATTAAACACAAATGCATTGCGTGAAAAATCAAACATGTATATTACATTAAGATATTATAATATAATAATTTCACAATTATTTAAACAATATAGTTTTTGCGCTACTACTTTGATAAACAAATAAAATAGCGTAGTACAGATCATACATCAAACAAAAACTAGGCTAGAGTCTCACCTTCTATAAGTAAACTTATTGTTTTCTTATCTTCTCCATAAGAATTGCTCACAATGCAGGTGTAATTGCCAATGTCATTAGCATGTATTTTACCAATAACAAATCGTGAACTTATTCCAATGTTTGATACTTTGTACTTGGGATGTTTAGACGTGTCCTCTCCATCTTGAAGCCATCTGAATCGAACTGGTTCACTTCCTCGTTTGATGGAGCAGGCAATTTCAGCATTATCACCTATGGAGAGGTTTGGTGGAATGTGCAAGGGATTCAAAACTGGAACTTCACTGGACACTGTGTTAAATTGAAAAGAAAATGTAATTATACATGTTATTATACGATATCACAGAAAATTAGAACGTTAGTTCAGTCAACGAAATTTATAGAGATTTTATATTATATTTATTGCACAAACATATCTTAAATTACTCTCTTTATATTTACTATATAACGTTTTTATCAAATACTTCAGAATATTTTAGAATCATCAGTAGTCTAGTAGTTAGTATCAGTTGTTTAGAATTGTTTAAATAGTCAAAATATGCATTGAAGGGATAAAATGAAAATAGTAAAATATGGTATACCTTATATGTTATACCCTAACTTATTCTTATAAAACTAAAAAAACAATGTTATTATCTACACATTTAAATTCATATAACGGTTACTAAGTTTGTGTGACCTTATGAAGAATGGATCATATAAAGGTAAATGTATCATGAATGGTTTATAAAAATTGAATCAGCTCTCTATTTACTATCAAAATAATTTCACATTATTTCAACTATTAATAGACATTCGTTTTTTCTACCTTGCTGCAGGTGTTAAAGTAAGACTGGATTTTTAATGTATTTTTGAATAGACAGATATACGTTATTTAGTACTAGTGTAATGCATTATTGGATGTGCATTTTGTAGTTTTACACACAAGTTGAACGACAACATTTGTAAAAATATGAAACTATTAAAAGACGCCAAAATATTTATTACTCTTATACTTATTTATGTTACAGATTTGCTTTAATGGCAATTCTATAATGATATATTTTTAAAAAACGGGGTCTTCTTCCTAAAATTTTTATCAACTTATAAAATCAGAACTTTTATTTTAAAATAAAAATTACGATCATTTTTGTCATACTAAGAGTTCATCAAATACAAATACGCTAAAATTTACGATAAATAGTAAATTTTAATCAGTAAAACGTTTTAAATTAGAAATTTGTAATGAAATTTTCTAAATTAGGGGATACTTCCCTGAATTGAGAACAACAAATACACATAAAATCAAAATATGTTTCACAAATTAAAAAAGTTATGGCTTCAATAATATATCATAAAGGGTTAGTTTACCTACTGTACACACAAAGCCCGTGAAAATCAAGCAGATCAAACAAAAGGACTTCATAATCAATTATCTTTTTATAATGTAATCACACATTAACAATATTACTTGAACATTAGTTTAAAAAGCAGATAGAAATTTCATAGAATTTCATTCGAATTACTTGAAGATAGGCTATGCTCCATAAACAACAACAGATAGCTTGATGGCAAAATTTAGTACAAGTAGCGCCACATATCGTTGTAATTTGTAACTTTTATATGCTAAATAATATTAGACTATAATTCCAATTAAGTAAAAACAATTCAACAATAAATTATTAAAATATGTAAGAGTTTGGTATGAAGAAAATTCTCCGAACTTTTTAAATAACAAATTTCTCCTCTCTCAATGACTCATATGAAATACTGATAACATACTGACTGAAATAAGCTATATAGCAAAAAAAAAAAAATTAGAATTCATCGAAATGCCACAATTAACTTCATTTTGATTTTTAATTTCAAATGCTTTTATTTCTTCTGATTTTATAAAAACTGACCAAATTATTTTTAACTGAAAAAATCACTGCAAGCGAAAAAGAAACATTTGTTCCCTTTATCAAACTTAGAGGATATGTCACTTTTCCGTGAACAAATTCATCAAGGAATATGAACCACTTATAATTATTATCAGACCAAATCATGCTACTTTCTACATAGGTTGATATACATTAAATATACAAATAGCTATACGATACAACATGGGTATAACGTAAAAACATTTTTTTTAAAATAGCGCATTTAAAATGTATGTTACCCACTACATGGTTAGATTTATTTCAAATCCGGCTTTTCCAAATTTTGGAATAAATCTGAAAAAGAAGCAAATTAAATATTTCATCTTCCAAATTTTTATTGTTAAATAAGATACGTATTTGAAAAGAAAAAAAATTACCTGAACTTTTTTCATTTTGTTGAGTAGCTTTGATAGTTATTTGAATGCTGGTCTTCTTGTCTTTAGTTTACGAAACACAAAATGTAATTTATATATTAAGCTATTTTATAGTCCTCTATTATCATCAATAATTATAATTAGGTACATAAATACGTATTCAACTGAAAAGATGTTGCCATTTCAATACTTTAAACATTATTGAATGAAAATGGATTATATGAATTAAAATATTAGAATGATTACTAGCTACAATCGGTAGAGAAAACGGCATAAAGAGTACTGAGCTAAAAAAACATTATGATAATTTTATGAGACAATAAAAGCACAAGTTAAAAAGCACAAAAATGGTATTGATAGTGCATGGATACGTTTAGGAAAAAATATGTTCTTTGTTACAAAATTAGTTAAAACCATACCATTAAAATGTACACGCAATTAATTATATAGCTTTTGAAGTACTTAATATCTCTTACCATCAATGAGAAGAAACTGAGTTTGCTTATCCTCACCATACTGGTTAGAACAAACACAAGTATAATTTCCAAAATCAGACGCTTCAATTTTTTCAATGGTGAAGTGAGAACTGCTTTTAGTATGGAGGATACTGTACTTATAATGATTTACGATTTCTAAATCATTGTGATACCATCTAAATGTTACTGGAAAGGCTCCTCGTTTTACAGTACAGAATAATTCAGCAATATCTCCTATAGATAAATTAGGTGGAATAAACATAGGATTAAGGACAGGGAGTTCATTTGTCTTAACACCTGAAAGGAAAATAGAAAGAAAATAACTTTCAGTGATTAGTTAAAAAAAAACTATGCATATTTACGAGATGGTGTGGAAGCAAAATATTTATGTATTTTGACAGTTTCAGCAACAAATAAAGAATTTTGGCGAGACTATCGAAAAGTGCGCTATATATAAGCCTTTGATCAATATTATTTGAAGAAAATAACATATTTTATTTAAGATTAAAAAAATTCGAACAATCTTTATATTATTGATATTATTAAGGATGAATTCAACTAAAAAATTAAATATGCTAGAGCATACTATATATTGTTTTGCTTTTATCCACAATTTAAATAAAACGCTTTGCTATATTTTAAACAGTGTGTGCATTTATAATTGTTTACGTTATGCAATCCCTAGATAATTACATTAGGTCTGTACTTTAAATGTATTTTCAAACAACATGGATTTTTTAATGATACCAATTGGAAAAAAATCTATATTGCATTAATGAACGCGACTAAAAATATTCGCAGAATATATATAAAGTGCAAATATAGTATTAAGAAGTATTAAGCAACCAGAGTTTTAAAAAATGGATTTGTAAAATGAAAAATTTTACCGAATCTTACACTTTAAGAATCCAATTTCATAATTCAGTACATATCTTCGGCATTTAGAAATGCGTCATTAAATATGTCCCAATTTTACTTAAACATATACGACGAAATTCATTATATTTTACAGATAAATTAAATGAATAAATTATCAACAATTCATATGAATTTGATTCTTAACAAACGAACAAGTGAAGATAAGTATTTCATGAATTACTTACCTCTAGAATACAGAATGGCGAGTAGTAATAGTAAAATAAAGCTTTTATTGGTGACACACATTTTGAATGTTCAGTAAAATGACGAAGAGTTATTAATAAAAACGAAATATAAAAGGATTTTGTATTATAGTATATTAACAATTCGTATGTGTACAATCAGGGAGTTACAACGCTATGTTTCTCTTAAAAACCAGTTTATGGAACTGATAGTTTGACACTAGCGCCACACATTGCATTTAATGCAAACTATAAACTTGAATCTATTTTTTTTGTCAAAACTTGTAGGAAAATATTATGACACAAACAATTATATTCCAAACAGCAGTTGTTTAGAAATTGTAAAAGTAGCACCATTCTGAAAAAAAACCTCATCTTATTTATTGAAAAATAACCTTAGTCGTCTTTAATCAAGGTGGCTTTAGTCAAAGGCAGAATACCATCTTTAATTACCTGACTTGAATGCAAGTTGATTTTTTTATAAAGGTTCGGCCTCATTGACACTAAAGATATTTCAGTAGAAACGTTGTTTTAATGAACTAAATAACTTGATAAGTCAAATTTTTGGGTTAAGTTCAGTGAAATTATTTGATAAGTAATTAATACATCTTATGTAAGAAAGCTATCTCGTTAAAAAAACTAATATCTATGATATGAAAAACCTACTAACAATAATTGCGTTGTGATAATATCTTCTATTTCAAAATCGAAATTAAACCAGCTTAAATTTAATATAATAATGTCAATTCAGTGGTGTTGATGTAAGTGCTCTCTTCACTACTATCGCGTGCTTAAGTCTCCGGCCGAGACGGCAGATTTTCGGGATAGAAAAATCTTAATTACGCATGTTACATAATTATTTCGCATGTTAAATATCCTTTGAGTAACCATTTGGCTTGGATACTCTTTTAAAAATAAAATTTTGGCCTACTTTCACATCTACAGAGAGCTCATATTTATTACAATATAAACGCAATAATTAGTTACAGCTGCTACCAATACACTTGTAAGATATACATATCTTAACATTCGCCACAATACTCAGATAAAATTTACCTACATAACACCAAAGAAATAATTTTAAATTAGATAGTTAATGGAATACATCACAGTTACATGTACAAACAATCATTGGGGTAAAATAAATTCCTTTTGTAAAAAAATCCAGAAATTTTAGATTGTTTGAATAATTGTTTTATTTTAAATGAATGTATATCAATCTAATTTTGTTTTGGAAACAAGAACAAAAAACTATGGTATTTATACTTTTTACAATCAATATTTACCAATTAAATTTTCAGAAATGACAATTTTTTCAAAAAAGTTATAAAAAGTACTTATTTTTATACTACCTTCAATTACAACAATTTCAGTTGTGCTATCTTTTCCAAAAGTATTTTCAACAATGCACGTGAAATTTCCAATATCAGAAGCTTGAATTTTTCCAATGAACAAGTGAGATCCACTTTTAGCGCTAGATATCTTGAACTTGTGATGGGTATGTATTTCATTGCCATTATGTAGCCATTTGAAGTTAACTGGAAAAGCTCCTCTTTTGACACTACATGAGAGCTCTGTAATGTCTCCTATTGCTAAATTTGGTGGTACGAACATAGGATTCAATAGAGGCCTATCCTCATCAACGTTACCTTAAAATATATATTCCATTATTAATATATGCATTTTGTGAAAGTATTGCCATAATAAATATAAAGACAGTAATGGTTTATTAAAATGTCCCATATATTTTTAATGTAATAAAATATCTTTTGGAAAAATTGCAAATGTTAAACTTAGAGCTTTATAGTTTTTTGCATTTGGTATTAAAAGTATATAAAATAAATTGATACACTATTAGGCTTACCTAGTGCTAGCAATGGATTTATAAAATATATGTTGAATAAAAGGCACCAAACCATATTATAAGCTTAAAATAAGTTACAACTGTAAAATGTATTGTTTAGGCATTTAAGCAAGATATTATAAAGGTTTAGTTACTATTTATAGGTTTAAAAAGTTGCTAAATTTCAAACTTATAATAAAGCGCTTTCTAAACATTTGTGGAGAAGCGACCTAAACAAACGGGCTTGGATGCATTTACAAAAATATGAGACACTAGCGCCGCATGTCGTTTCATTTTGTAACAATTTATGATATATTTATAACCATAAAAATGCAAGCAACAAATATAATTTAATGTACATAATGCCCTGAAAAATCCATATAAATTGAAACACATTTAAAAACTGAAAATTAATATGAACTACATCAATAAAGTAATATGAGATACACATTAATCATACGGTTGTAAATAATTTTGGTTTATACAATTTAAATGACGTAGTTTTTAAAGTCTAATATACTTTTTACAAACATTCATATTGATATACGTTATCATCTTTAAAAACTATCTAGATAATGCATATAATATTAAAACTTACCTTTTTAACTCTTGAGATATCACACAATTCATTGTTTTCTTAATATTAATGAATTTTTTTATTATTTTCGACAATTCTCAATTTTGAAAAATTTTGACTGTAAAATAGAAGTATCAGTTTCCTTAAAAAATAAATACATATAAATTTTTGGATGGATTTTTTAAAAATTAAAATAAGTGCAGAGAAACAATCAAGCTGTTCGGAAGGTTAAGAAAGGAAATTTCAAATTAAAAAAAAACACACACACAAAAAAGAACAATGGTTAATCTTATACTTAAAAATACGATTCGACACAAGTAAAACCTACAGCTTGACAATATAAGTTTGGATACTTTAAATCTCTGTTAAAATATAAATATTTCAGATATACTTGCAACAAGTCAAATAAATAGAAATTTGTAAAGATACAATACAAAATTTATAAACAATATGACACGACAAAGGACGTTGCATAAAATATTAGAAACATAGGTTTAAATTTTTTTAAAAAGCATTGTGGATATAAAATTGTTGATAGTTACCTTCGATGAGAACGCTTTCCGTTTTACTATCTTCACCGTATGCATTGGAAACTTGACATGTGTAATTACCAATATCAGAGGCCGAAACCTCACCAATTAAGATATGAGAACTTATTTGGGAACTGGAAATTTTGAATTTATCACGTTCTGTTATTAACTTGTGATTGTGGTACCACTTAAATGCTATTGGTAAACTTCCTCTTTTAACAGTACAAGACAGTTCTGTCATGTCTCCTATGGCTAAATTTGGTGGAATGATCATTGGGCTTAATATAGGCCGTTCTTCAATTCCAAAAGCTAAAAAAAGAAACAAAATTTATTTGAGATTAAATAATATTTTTAGATCCTTTATTTTTGCATGTGTTTAAAATCAAAATTGTACATAATGGTAAAAATATACGTATATATTTATATTTATTACATATTTTACGTATATATTTGCATAACATGAACAGTATAAATAATTACTAAAATATAATTAAATATGTTATCAGAGCTTATTTTAAAATGCTTTTATAGTAACATCTTCCGTATGTACAATATCTTATAATTTAAGTACACATTTAATAATTAATGATACGTTTTCAAATTTTTTTTTATAGAAGACATGCACCTATAGTTTTTTTAATGTTATATTTTATTTACAAAATCTTAAGAAAATGATTTTGTGACAAAGTGCTAAGCTACTATAGAACAATGTATTGAAAAGGAACTGTAGACATACTTAAAATAATGCATCGTAATTTGTAAACGCTGTTAAATATTCAAAAGTTATACAAAAGCTATCATAAACACCATACTTTTGTTAATTTTATAGCGCTGCAGTGTTAAGCCATTAACTTCAGTATTTTTTGAATTATGATAAGGCATTTTTTCTACTGACCGTAAATTTAACTAGATTATGGTTTTATTTTAAAGAAAAAATGACAAAAATTTTGATAACTTACTTGTTTGTAGAAATGGTATGAGCAGCACAATGCTGATATTGAGTCGCATCCTAATTGAAATATTATATGGAAAAGCAATTTTTAAGCTTTTTTTGAGTTTCGAAATCTTACGTATTCGTCGCTCTACTAAAACAAGATACAAGTTGCATTAGAAAACTTTAAAGTGACTTAAAACATGCAATTAGTTAGGTAAAATCAGATATTAGATACATTTAGTGTTAAGTCCGTATATCATCAAAACGTAAACGACGGAGATTTAGTCTTTATTTGTATTGCAGCGCCACATGTTGACAATTTCTGCAATGAAATGATGTAAAGCACAAAGATAGAGTTTTGAAACTTAATATAACATATATTTGTTGTAAAAATTTATATATTTATTCCATCAAAGCATAATTTGAGCATAATTAGTCACCCATATTTTTAAAGCGGGTTTTTTCAGGACCCACAAGATATAAAACTTAATGTTTTTAAAAGAGATTATAAGTTTATCATAGTTTGTGGCGTTGTAACGAGATAATAATTTACCATGTATTCAACAATAATGAATTTAATTTTTTTTGTACATCAGATTCGTTTAGTATGTAACAGATATAACTTTGAAACATTACAAAAATTTAAACTTTCAAAACTCACTCAGTATCCATATGGCTATTTTATTGTCCAATCAAAATTATGCAACGCTAACATAATTATTAAGAAAAAAACATTGATAAAGGTGCATTTAAGTTCATACAAAATAAACGTATGCAGCTTATTGTGTAAACCATACGAATATAAAAAATTACATTTCGAAATAAAAACGCTTTATCTCACCTTCTATAAGTACACTTTGTGTTTTACTGTCTTCTCCATACACATTAGATGCTCTACAGGTGTAGTTACCGATATCGGAAGCAGTAATATCACCAATATGAATAAGGGAGCTAATTTGTGTATTCGATATTTTGTATTTTTGTTGATTTGATATAATTTTATCGTTAAAAAGCCATTTGAAATTTATGGGTAAACTTCCTCTCTTGAGAGTGCAGCTTAGCTCTGTCATGTCTCCTATTGCTAAATTGGGTGGTATGAACATAGGATTTAGAACAGGCAAATCTTCTTTGCAAGTTACTAGAATAAAAAGGAAAATATTTTAGCATCAAACATTATATTAGCTTTTATCATTATTGCATGCACTCAAAATCAATTCATATTTAATATAGAATATTACTAATTAAGCAGTTTTAGTATTTGTACTACTATTTATTAAAGAAGGGTGATACTTTCTTTGTTACAAACCAATTCTTATTTTGATACTGTAAAAGGTGTTTCACTACTGTAATAGATTTATGGCAGAAAAACGAAGGTAGAATTTTACATAATGTTTTATGGTTATTAAAATGATAAAATTGTATTGTTAAGATGATTTTCAATGATAAAGTTTAATAGATAAGTAAAAATACACTGCTCAAAACAATTAGGGTAGCACTTTTAGTACTTTTGTTACCCTTTCATTTTCAACTTCTTATTTTTTTTATTATAAAAATATAAGATTTGTGAAATATATTCATTATGCGTCCAGAATGAAATGGTAAAAAAACAGGGAAAATTATGTTTTTCATATTTTCATTTTATTAAAACAAACATTATTTATTTCTTCAAAATACATTATTCTTTCATCTAATGATAAATAAGTGCGAACTCAACTTAGTGAGAAAAAAATCGGAAGCTGATGATACGAAATGGAATCTTTGGGAGTGAAAGAGTTTAAACCATGCGTTCCCCTAATTTTTGTGAGCAGTGTATTTTAACCGTCAATGTGAGCGTCGTTGTGATTTATATGTTTGATGTTCCTTTTGTTTATTCAAAGAAAATATGAAAGCTCCGATTAAAAAAATAATTTTACTCTATTTCTTAACTGAAATCTTCAAATGGATAATTGGTTTGAAACAGTGAATTTATTCAAATATATATTTTATAGAATAAAAAGGCTTACCATTTTGAAGTATCATTGCCATCCATATTAGTTTCATCAAGAAGACAGTTTTCGAAGGAAAACTCATTTTTTCACTTAAAAATACACATTACACATTATACTAAACTGATAACCAATATTGCATTCTTAAAAGGGCAATGTATATGACGTACCTTAAACAAACGAAATACCATAATACTTTAGAGTAAAGTATGATAAAATATAAAAGCATAAGCGTTTAGCACGGTACTTGATTGCAGCGCCACATATCGACAGTATATCAAATGATTTTTATATATAATTTTTACTATTATTTCTTCCTATATTGTTTTGGCTTACCTTTGAAATATTTATGTCTGTATAAAATTAGAAACTATGTTTAATCATTTTATATCTCAAGATCATAAACCTATTACAATGTCTGAGTACCAATTTTTAATTATCAAAATGTGAAAGGAAAACCAAAAATATATTTTATTTGCTCAGATATAATAAGGAAAATCGTAATATTATTTAAAGACTATCAAAATTGTGTACGCTTGCTTCAATTTAAAATTTAATAATCAATAATAATATAATTCAAGATAATTGTACTGTATAATATTTGGAGTTCAGCGAAAATATTTTGAATTTAATAAAAAGTTTACCATCAATGAGCACGTGGACGGTACCTCTGTCTTCTCCAAAATTATTACCAACAACACAAGTATAATTTCCAATATCATTAGCTTGTATTTTTCCAATGGAGAGATGTGTGCTCATTTCACTTCTTGTAATTTTAAATTTTTTGGTTGTTGTTACGTCCACTCCATTGTGTAGCCAATTGAATGTAAGGGGTAGACTTCCTCGTTTTAGGGTGCATGGTAGTTCAGTATTATCACCAAGAGATAAGTTGGGAGGAATCAGTAGTGGATTTAAAACTGGTTCTTCGGTTAGAATACCTGAAAGGAAAAAATAACAACAGTATATAAAAGGACAGAAGTATATAGAATTATTAATGGATATGTGTAACAATCAAACAGATTTAAGTTAAATTATTTACAAAACTATGAATGTATTTTTGAGACCTCAAGTGCTTGGCATCAATTCATTTGGCATTAATTTGAAGTTGTTATATTTGGTAGAGCTTTTCATTATTTATTTGTATTATATTTTTATATTGAGAAATTTGTTTTATTAAATTCTAAATTGATATAATTCAGAAAATCAGTATTTTTTAAAATTTTAATTATTCTACTTTAAACAGCATTTTGGGTAAACAATAATTTATTATAGTTCATCTTGATTGAAATATCTTGGTAAGGTTAGTTTGAATTATCATTGCACTAAAGCCACATGAAGCCCTATTGGCGAAGGACGTCGTAATTTAGAGCCACTGAAATATCTTGAAAACGTCTTAAATATATTATTTATCAATTTATTGTCGAAAATTAAATATAATAAAAAATAATTGGTTCTGCACGGTTTCAAAATCATTAACTTACAGATATATAGTTTGATAGAATTTAAAAACTTATTTAAATTGGTTATGATTCTTAGTATTATATGGATTTTTTTAAAATTAAACATACCATTAAAGAACTCAATTTAAATCGGCGTTACTGAATAAATTTTTTCCCTTCCTGATATTTTAAAATATTCTTTAAATAATAACTTTTATTTAGAAAAAAATAAATTTCAGTATAAACACGTAATTAAAAAAGACTAACTGAAGAGATTTTTACTCTATAAAAGTAAAATAAGTATTTTTATTTTAAGTTTATTGTAGAAAAGTATACTTGTGTAGTAATAGTGTAAAAAACAATGAGCTGAATAAAAAAAAATGCCAATATTTTTATGAACCCTATTATTGATTCATTTCTAATTGTTTTAATTCTTGTAAACTTTATATTACATAAATGAAATTGACAAATAATTTCTAAAAAACTACATTAACGAAAACCTCCAAGTTAGAATCGAACAATATGTCCATTTGGCTCAAAGCGCATAGTTTACTCATTTTAAGTTGAAATATTCTTTTGCGTTTTTTAATAACATCATACCTGCTATCAATGTATACCTGAATATTCTAAAAAGCACCCCCCCATGCAATAGCTTTGTTTTTAATAGTTAGCTTTAAAAGTAAACAAAATTTCAATAACTATGTGTAATCAGTTATTTAAAGGACAGTAAAAAGATTTTCTTTCATTTGAACTACTATAAAGCCGAATGACACATACCTTGTAAGAGTGCAACCAGAGACATAACTACAAAATTACAAATTTGAAAACGAATCATTTCACGAGAAATAACTTTACTGTATTATACATTAAGAAATATAAGGTAAAGATGTATACTTATGATTACGACAAATATTAAATTTTATTGTATGTTAGCATCTTTGTTGTTGTAAGGGCTTGGTTTTATTAGAATTAGGATTGCAGTGCCACATAACGATAAAAATTGATATTAAAAATGTGCAGTTGTTTTGGAAAATTGAATTAAAAACCATTGAATAAATAAAAAAATAAGTAATATACAATGTTGAGATTTTATTATAATATACTGATTGTGTGTAATTATAAGGTATTTAACCATAGAAAGCAAACTCTTTCAAATACATTTTTATAAAGAACTAGTGTCTTAAAATCGAAAAAAAAAACAGGTATTAATGAAAATTTCTATTTGAAGTTTTTTTTTTATTTGTGAGTCCGATATTCACATTTTTTGTTTACTACTGACAAAAAAAACTGCCTATAACATAAAATATTTTACATTAATATACAAATATATGATGTGCCCACAAATATAAAGTGATAAATACTTACTTAAAATGGCCAATTAAAACCATACGATGAATATTTATGACATCCTAGAAAAAAATAAAAAAAAGTTGTATAATCTGTAAAATATGCAAACATATATAAATTATGTGCAAACAATTAAATACAAGAATACTTACCTTACATGTACTTTCTTGAACTCTTTTACTGTTATTCCTCTTCATTTGTCTTTACTTGAGAAACTTAAAAAGCATTTATTTAAAAATATTGACAGATAAATAGTAAGATCCCGATTTAAAAACAAATTGCAACATAACAGTAATATTAGTTTCGAAAATACATTGAAGTTATTTTCCAGCTCTAATGAGTGTCATAAATAGAAAAATTAAATAAAAAATGCTTTACCTTCGATTAACAGAATGACTGTATTGCTGTCACTACCAAATTTATTTGTGGCTACACAAGTATAATTTCCAATATCATCAGCTTGTATTTTTCCGATTGATAAATGAGAGCTGCTTTTAGAATTTGTTATTACAAATTTGTGAAATGAGGTTAATTTCTTCTCATTATGGAGCCATTGTATTTCTACTGGATAACTCCCTCTTTTGACAATACAAAACAATTCTATATTATCTCCAATGGCAAGATTGGGAGGTACAAACATTGGATTCAGAACAGGTTTTTCATCAGCATATCCTGAAAAAAAAATGCACGATAAATATCTTAAATTAATGAAATTAAATTAGGGGTTACATTTATAAAGTGTATAAAACCAGTTACTAAATAAAAACAATATTTAACGATGGTTACAATATATTCTTTAAAATTGATACAAGAGGGATACATTTTGGAAAAATATTCTATGATTAAAAATAACAGTTTACTCATTTCATTATAATGTTTTTAATAGTATAAAAAATTAAGTCTCTAAAATTATTGGTCGAATTAAAAAAGTGGTAATGAGTATGCTTAACCTATATTACAAATTCTAGTATAAATTAGAGATAAAACATCTCTATAAATATTTAAGTTCAACGCATCTTTTTTAATAAATAAATTCAATTAAAGTGCATTTTTATTAAGTACAAAAAGTTTTGGAGCATTAAACAACAATACCGAAAATCTTACTAAATAGACAAATATTCTGATTGCATTACCGCAAATATTTATAAAACGTTATTAAATACGATTGAATTTAAGTTAATATATATGAAATAACGCACTTCTGCAATGAAAAGATTAGGATTAATATTTTGTTTTAAAATAATTAAAACTAATACGGCATAATATATAGTAAATTAACTTTAATATTACCTATATGGAGAAGCATCAGGAAGAGAAGTAATTCGAAGACCTGGAACAACTGATAACGGTTGAGATTCATTTCTTTCTTTTTTTGTAAAGTTATACAATAAATATAAGATTACTTTCTTTTAGATCATAAACATGAAATCAATGCTTAAGCAGTGATGATAAAATCATGAATTTCAATAACTTATGGACGAAACAAGAGTCACCAAATCATCACTGATTGTTGAAAAATAAATATAACGCTTAAACTAAAGAGATAGCAGCGCCACATATCGTTAATTTTCGTAAAGAAATAAGGTTTGGAATGTTATAAAATAAAAATATTAACTGGTTTTTGAACACTTCATGGGATTATAATTTAATACTTTAATACAATTTCTAAAATGTTAAAATGAATGTTCAAAAAAATATATACATATATAATACCCAATCAAATGTTATAATATTTTTGTGTAATTCAAGTAAAAGTTTCAATGTTTTTGTATTTTAAGCACCTTATAAGAGGAATAATAAAAGTTGTAATGATAAAAATAATATTAGTATTTATTTTAAAAAAAATAGTATAAATATAAAGTTTTGAAAGAGAAGTTAACTTAGTAAAAAAGTTTTGGATCGAAATTTTTAGTTCAAAGGTACACATTAATTAGCCGTAACAATACGAAGCAAAAATTAAATGGTGTAGATATTAGTTTTATGACATAGTTCGTAATTTGAAACAATATGCATAAATTATAAATAACTATGAAGAAAATATGTGAAAATATTATTTATAACACAAAACATAATTTGAAACAACATATATAGAATATAATGTAAATAAGTTTAAAGTAAATTTATGAAATGGTGTAGAAAATATTTTTATAACATAATACACCATATGACACACGATGGAAAAATAATACTACAAATAAATATAATTGTAATAAATATTCTTACTGTCAATTAGTAAGTGGACTGTGCCACTGTCACTCCCCAATTCATTGGTAACAAAGCAGGTGTAATTCCCAACATCAGAAAATTGTATTTTTTCAATCGTTAAAAGGGTACTCAATTTACTCATAACAATTGTATCTTTTCTTCTCTGAGTAACATCGATTCCATTATGAAACCATTTAAATGTTACTGGAAGACTTCCTCTTTTAAGAGTACACAATAGCTCAGCATTGTCACTCAAAGAAAGATTTGGGGGAATATGCAATGGATTTAAAACTGGTTCATCAGCTGTCATCCCTGAAATAATTAAAAAAAGATATTTTATTTTCTGTTATTTTCATATATATATATATTATCAAGATAAGTATTTTTTTAATATAAATTTAGTTATTTCCAGTAAACAAAAATGCAAATAAATTTTGATTTTTTTAATCTGTTTTTGACGAATAGAAATACAATATGGATGCAAGTTAATTGTAGACAAGTAACTTTAATTAAAAAAAAATCAAAATATTAAGTATAATTAGAGTTAAGCTGTTAAAAAACACACAGAACCGTTTAAATAAGAAGTTCCTAAAAGTGTTTCAATATAGCATAATTAAAATATAATACTAAAAGTATATTTTAAGTATTACTTAAGTAGTACTTAAGGTATTTACTTAAATATAAAACTATTACGTAAAACATTACTTTATGAAGCATTTTGTCCACCCAAAAAATCGTAATATTTGTAAACATCGTCTCTAAGAATAGATGCCCGTTAACATAATTTTTAAAAAGTAAAATGACTTATTAGGGATGTATTACAATTAATGTTTTGAATATACAACAATAATGACTCAAGTACAATACATATTAATTTCATAAAATAAATAATTTTGTAGCTATTTAGATGTTGCACCATTGAAAGTTGGAACTCTTTACAAGTTATCGCTAAAACATTGCAATCAATTTTTGTTAATGTTTCTTATGTATTACCAATTTAGCAAAACTATAATAACAGTAATCTTTAGAATTAAAAGTTATGATTATACTATTAGTATTTTGTGTAAATACAACTTACAACCGAACAGTGTTTTCAACTTTTAAAAGTGGAAGTCAATCACCATAGTGGTAGTCAATCATATCACAATTTAATAACTTAAATAATATAAATCACTGAAATATATTTGGTCGAATTTTAAAGGTCCCGAATCTCTTAAAACCCATTTTTACTAAATGCTATCTTCAACTATTTTGCATGCAGAAAAAGTATTATTAAAAACAACGCTCATACCCATTTCATTGAAATGAAGGAAAACACCAGCTGTCATCAGGAAAGTAACAAATAAATACCTGAAAATTATAAAATGATTTAGAGATTTTATAAAGAATAGAAAAACTAAAAATTAAAATATATTAAGAATAAAGCTACTCACCTCATTGCAACCAACGCTGAGACATAAAAAGCTTTACAATCGTGCTAAAAGAACACTAGTGTTGTTTTTAGAGCTATAAAGACTGTAGCGCCACATAACGTTAAACTTTGTTATTAAAAATTCGTCATTAAAATATATAATTTTCTAATACTTAATATATTGCTTGCCATATTATGTTAAAAAGGGGCAATACATTAAAGTAACACATTCTCACTTCCTTGACCAAATTTGATAGATTCCACACTTGTGTAGTTTCTAATATGTATAGCTTGAATTTTCCCAATGGACTGTGAGTGCTTGTTTTAGAGTTGGAAATTTTATAGTCTTGATTTTTATTTAGTTGCTTTTTATTGTGAAATCAATTAAATAAAAAAACAATAGCAATTCTATATCTTCATTAAAGAAATAGATTTTTTAAAACTACTACCAATGGGAGACGATAAGATCATGCATAAAGCTCAGTGCATATTTTTAAATATGTACTATCATTCAAATTTAAAAAACAAGTGTATCACTAATCGTTAATTTAGATTGGAAGTGGATGTACAAAGCGGGAAAATATTTCTTACAATTTACTTCGTTTATAGCCTAGTCAACTTAACTTCCAATCTAAATAAAAATTATTGATAGCATATTATTTAGAAAGAGCAAAGAAATGCTTATGTTACTTTCCTCGTTTCCTTACTTTTGTAGAATTTGAATGATAGTACTTATTTAGAAATATGCATTTAGCTCTCTGCTTGACTATAGTAAGAGTAGTTTTAACAAACTAATTTTTTAAAATAAAGATAGAAAAATTAAAAAAACTCTTTCGTTTGCATAACACACAACCATCACCACACCTCCAATTAAATAACATTAGGAAATGCGATATATTTTAAAGAAAATAAATTTTATCGATAAACAGATTAAAAAAAACGTAGAAAAAACTATGGACTTAAATAATTATTTAAATGCACATCCGTTAAATGCGATCAATTAAAAACGCTGGATATTCATATGTAAGTAGTATCGTTGTTTAAAAATTTAAAATCCAAGAAATATGGATTAATTAAATTATCAATTTGATTTCTCATTTATACTAGAAATGAATTTACCTGAAAAATAATTTTGCTCCTTAGTTGTTACTAAGATACGCTTGTATAAATAATATAAAATAGTTTATAGTTTCCTTTTAATGTATTGTAAACTATTAATAAACACCAATACACTATTAAGATTTTTTTTTGGGGAAAAATAAGCAAAATTAGTTTAATGCTGATAAAATGAACAAAAATAAGAAAACGAATATCTATATTACCTTCAATAAGAACATTTTCAGTTTTACTATCTTGTCCATAAGAGTTTTCCACTATGCACGTAAAATTACCAATATCAGAAGCTTGTATGTTTCCAATGTACAAAAGTGATCCACTCTTAACATTTGATACTTTGAATTTGTGATGAGAATTTATTTCTTTTCCGTTGTGAAACCATTTGAAATTTACTGGAAAAGATCCCCTTTTAACTGTACAAGGAAGCTCAACTATATCTCCTATAGCAAGACTTGGTGGTATAAACATGGGATTTAAGACTGGTTTATCTCCATCGGCAGTACCTAGGGTATACAAAAATGTGTTAGGCATAAGAAATTATATTTCTGAGACTGAAGGTTAGGTTTTAAAAAGTGGTAAATTTGTAGAATTTAAATGTGTTTGAGAAATCATAGTTCAGCAGAGTTATTTTAAAATTTTAGAAGACATATAACTCAATTAATTTGGTAGGAGTACTATGATGCACATTAGAAAAAATCAGTCGTAATTAATACATCTGCAAAGAAACTTCTTGTGATAAAATAGTTTTACGAAATTTAATTTGAAATCAATCTAACATGGTATTTATATGAACATCAATAATTAATGTTGTAAAGTAAAACTTACCTTTTCCAAACAGAATAAAGATGAGTACATATTTCAGTCCAAATAAGCACGCCATTTTATAAAATATATCTTTTGAATTTGATCACGTATTTATCTACAATTATTGATTCAATTTAAAAATCATTTCTAATAACTATGTAAAAAGTTGAATAATATGTGTTTATAAAATAGAGTTGTAACATTTATGCATTTAAAAAAAGGCATACAATAACTTTGTAGTCAACTTTTAGTTTTCGCTAATGTATAAACCAAACAAGATAGAGAGCAATATATAAGTATAAAAATGGGACACTAGCGCCACGTATTGATGCATTTAGAAATAAATAACTGTATTTGAATACACACAAAATTATTAAACGACTATATTATTTACTAAATAAGTGCATTTATATAGATTTTTCTATATTTTGGCACATAGTTTATGAAAACTTACAAGTCTAAAACTTACTAAAAAGTTTTATACTTATTTACTTACTTAAAATACGAACTCTTTAAATCAACCAAGAATTTACATTACTTATTTATATAATTTTCATGCCATAACTAATATTTTTTGAAGGATTAAAAAATATTGTATTGCATTAATGTAGCATTTGAATATAACGATGGTTTTTTTTATTCTATACTTTAATTACTATTGAGCATTTCGAAAAAAAACCTCAAGAGGTTACTTCCTTTGCTTCTTCCTTCTGCTTTATTTTGCTATTGACACTTTTAATGGCAAAATAATATTTTTTTGAAAAAATTAAGTAAAAAACATCTTAATATAAATTTTAATTTGCTTAAACTCTTAATGAGTATTTTTCGATATAAAATTTTAATTTTCGAACACTAACATAACAACTTTTTATAAAAAAAACTGTCTGTTTAATTGCACAATAAACAATAGTAAAAATGTGATGTTATTTGCATTTTGTAAATTATAACCCTTTAAAAAGCATTTGCAAAATTCTATTTGGGACTAGAATGTATGATAATGTAATATTTGTTTAAAATCTAGTTATGATTCTTAAATAAATATTAGTGCCAGTACAAGTAAAATGTAGAATACACATTCATATTATTTGATAAATGTAAGAAAATAATGTTTTATTATAATGGTTTTATCTATTACTCACAAGGATAAACTTTTAAATTAGTAGAATTTCATGTAAATTATTTTATATCGATAATTATTTATAAAGATATACAGGAATATCACCATCTTACCATCAATAAGAACGTAAACTGTGACTCTGTCCTCTCCCACTTCATTTCTTGCATAACATGTATAATTGCCGACATCAGTTGCTTGCATTTTGCCGATTGATAAAAGTGACCGCATCTTATTTGAAGTAATCATGTCTTTTCTTCGTATTGTGACGTCTACTCCATTAAAAAACCACTTAAAAGCAACTGGTAGGCTTCCTCTTTTGAGAGTACACATTAGCTCTGTATTGTCACCCAGAGAAAGATTTGGAGGAATCAGCAGAGGGTTTAGAATAGGTTCTTCAGCGAAAACCCCTAAAAGTTAGTTGGAAAAAAAAATTAATGGAGTTAATGTCAAAATTCAGGGATATATGAAATCGCTCAACGTTATTCTCATATCTAGAACACAAATATATTTATTTCCATAATCATAGATTGCTTCACTGTGAATAGCGCATTTTTACACATTTCCACAACTATACTTAATACCGTCCATAGCTTGTTATATATGAAATAAAATATTGCAAAAAAGAGAGAAATGGAACTCACCTTTCATACTCATCGTGCATACGCTGATTATGATGACCAATACGTTATACGAGAAAGATTTTTGGATATGGATGTTCCTAAAACGAAACATATACAAGTTAAACCAATTGTTTATATGAGACTAAAGGACACGCATTAGAATTTAAATTAAAGCTTACGTGCCTCATCTTAACTAAAACTTGGGTGATGAATAAGTTAGTTAGAGATTTCCTGTAAACATAGGTACAAACACCATTATGGATAATTTTATGTGTGAGAACTGCAGCGCCACATAACGTTCGGTTATTAAGTTAAAAGTATTTATTTAATAAGGAATCAATTTTTTTTATTAAAATATGTGTCTTGAGGAAGGTAAGTAAACCTGCTTGAACTGCTTATGTAAATGTAGCTCACCCATTGTAAGCAACTATAACCATAGAAATAGAGCCTTAATGCATAAAGTTATAATTTTTACAGTAAACACATTTTAGTTTCTATTTATTCGAAAGAGCTCTATATTTGCTATTTTAAGGCATTTTTAAAATTACAAATTTATTTTGAAAATTAAATCTATTACCTCTATAATGAAATAAGAAAAGATAAATGAAAATTTATTCTGCTTTTTATTATTTCATAGAAAAATGTAATGAATAAAAAGCACTTACCCGAGGATATTCTCTACTACAAAGGTTCTTTATTTTCTTAGGCGAATTCTTGAAACAAAGCATTTTATGCATGTTGAATAAAAATATTAATACTAATTTGTAAAAGTGTATTTAGGTAATCCATTTGAATACACATAAGAAAACTACACCCAAAAGGTTCAAAAAGTTTCCTTCGTTGTATAGCGTTTTTGGTTATCATGCCTGACCATTCCGCCAATCGGGGCGGTTTCTATATGAATCGAGTAGCAGTCATGAGCCGATTTAGATCTTCATCATTTTGTGGTAGATAAATAAATTTGTGGTAGATAATGGGAGTCAACTTCCAAACTAGCAACTCTGTATTGACAATTTTTAGTTTAGGCAAATCAGCACCAATTGCTACAGAAACAGGGATGGACACCACTTAATAGACCAGTAGGTAAGAGTAACTTAAACTTCTTAAAAGTTTAAAAAGGAGGAGTACAGTATATTATTAAAGTTTCAAATTACATAACATAATTAAAACAAAATTTTATATGAATTATTACAGCATCCTCTTAAATGATTAGTGTTGTCTCAATAGGTATTTTATAACATGGAACAAATATAAATTCAGCACTTTTTACTGAAAACTAAATTACTATTGTATCGCTATTGTACATCGCCAAAGAGGTAGTGTAGCATGTGATAAGCAAATTATGTACAAATCGATATATACACGAGTTACTTTGATATTGGGCACAATAATATACATTGAAGCTCATTTAATTTAATGAAAAATATAAACAATTAGTATGCTTTTATTTGAAAAGTATTAATTCTTATTTACATGCAATAAAAGTTTAGCAAAACAGTTCAGTTTTTAAACAATTTTATTGATATTGTTTTTTAATATTATTTTGATTATTTGCAAAATTATAATTTTTTATTTTATTGATCGTACAATACATGATTAAATACATTTACCAAATACATATTACCGATTACATATACCAAATAAAATTAAATCCAATAATATATCTATGAAAGAAAGTGAAATATTTATTAAAAAAACAATTATTTCCAAGCGGAATTTATTTTAATGAATTTATATTAAAGAGCTTTTTATAATATTCTGCTAATATAATTAGATGTAATCTTGCTATAGATTTTTAACACTTAAAATAAACGCGTGAAATTTTCTTTGTAAAATACACGCTTTGTTTCTCCGCCACAAGTTGTTTACCGTAGTGAAACAACTTTTACAGATTCGTTAACATTCAGAAATTTCTCCAGTTTTACGAAGTTTTGCTTCTCTGCCACAAGTTAGTTATCGTAGTGAAACAACTTCTACAGATTCATAGATTAATTAAAGGAGAGCTATTTAAGAAATTTTTCCTGATATTTAGATTTGAAGAGCTTAGTGGAAGAACGTGCTAAGTGACAAAAAGGTGAAAACGAGAAAGTGAGCTTTAAAGTTTTTCGTTTGCACTCAAATCTGTTGAAAACGGAATTTGTAAGTATACTAAACTTAAAACTTATGAAAAAGGGGAAACTTGTTATTATTAGAGAAGTTAGTAATATGTTCATTGACACAAAAAATCTCAATTTTTTTTCAAAAATGTCACTTCCACTAAGCTCTTCATTTGTTTCGCTGCCACAAATTAATTAACGTAGTGAAAAAAACGTTTACAGAATTATTAAATGATAACTAATTACTCATAATCTTTATTAAATAAGTGTAATTTAAGGCGTTTCGAACAGAACGTTTCCATCCACCACTAATCGCAGCTAAATTTCGCCAAAGTTTTCCAGATTAAACAATCATCTTCTACAGAATCGACTCATCATTGTTTGGGTCGTTTTTTGCGTCTTGTGTTGAAAGGTTTTGTCGAAAAGATTTATTTTGCAGAAAAGATATACACCACCGTTATCAATTCTTAACACATTTCAAGAGCAATCTAGGCGACTTATCTTAATTTGATGCAGACATCCGTGTCTCCCAATTTTATATAGTTCACTTTTGCTTCTCAAAAGATATCAAGCACCATTTTCCTGCTGAACCCAAAAGTACTTCTAAAAATCTTTGCGTTAAACTACACCTAAAACTTTTTTGATAATATCATTGATCAGCACAATCCTAGAAATTCAAACCTACCTGGAGTAAATATATCAACGCCAGTTTCTTCTTTTGGAGTTAAACAAAGTAACGATTTATATTTAAAAAAAAAAGAGACAGAGAATGCATTAAGGGGGGATCATAGTTAACAAAAACCAAAAAATCGAATTTTTGAAACCAGTATTTTCTGATAGATGGAAGCCCAATCTATCGAATAAGACCAATTTTGTATCGATCGGTTAATTATTTCTTACAAAAAATTAAAATTATAAAAATAAACAAATGTGCCACGCCTCCTTTGAATTACTAATTGTATGCTTGTATTATTTATGTATTACATTATAAAATCCGATTTTTTTGCGTTAATATTTGAAAACTATTCACTGGCTCAATGTAAAAAAAAAATTCCTAACGATTTACGTGAAATTCGGTTAACAAGAAATGTTTCGGTGGCTATTTCGAGTTCGTGTTAACGGGATCGACTGCATTTGTTTTTCGCGTTTTTCTCAAAACTATAATTTTCAACACTTAGGTACACTTTTCTCCAAATCTATTGAATATTTTTTAATAATTTTTTTTGTGTGTTATAAAACCATTTTAGATCTATTTAAGTCACCTAATTTAGTCTTACAAATTAAAAAAAATATTTCATTATTTTACACTTTTCATCGTTGAAAATCAGAATTTTTATGAATGTAGAATATAATGTTTTTAAAATAGAATTTAAAAATTATTTTAGGCAAAAAAAATAGGTGACTTGATTAGATCTAAAATATTTTTATAACACACAAAAGAAATTATTAAGAAATATTTAATAGATTTGGAGAAAAGTGTACCGAAAAAATACTTGTATTTTTGAAAATTCGTAATTGTATGTTTCAAAAGATGTCTTTTTTCAAAAATAATAATTTTTAAAATAGGATTCTTTGGTGTAAATATAATAATAAAAGTGCAATTTATAATTTGGTACAATTTTTTTTATTGTACCATAATTTTTAAATGATTTAGAGCCTTTCGAAATCAATACTAAGAATTGGTCATTTTTGCTGTCGCTAACTATGATCCCCCCTTAAATGTAACATCTCTTAATATTTATTACTATATACATTCTTTAAAACTCTGTAATTATTACAAATTTAAAATAAATAAATGCTCACAAATTATTAAATACAATCATTGTGATGTAACTCTACCAACTCATAGACAAACCAGATACTAAAGGATTTAAAGGCATATTTTAAATAAATATTTCATTTTTTGGGTACCAGGAATTAATATAATATTAATAAAATAACCATGAATATTAAAGCATTAAAGACAAAATATTCGAACATATGTATAGTAATGTATATATAAATAATAAATTAAATAATCTATAAATACTTTACCTTCAATGATAACACTGGCTGTTTTGCTATCCTTTCCATATCTGTTAGTAACCACACAAGTATAGTTTCCAATATCAGATGGCTGAATATTTCCAATTGAGAAGTGTGAACTACGAGTATTGAGTACAATTTTTTGCTTTTTCTCCCCAGAGATGACTTGTCCATTATGTAACCAAGAAAATTCAACTGGCAAACTTCCTCTTTTAATGGTACATACGACTTCAATACTATCGCCGATTGCAGGGTTTGATGGTATCATAAGAGGATATAAAACGGGCAGATCCTCATTACACAATGATTCTGCAAAACACATATTCTTTATTATCAGTTTTAAATTAATCATAAGTGATACTTGATTACAGCTGTTTAGATTAATCTAAAGGATTTAAATTGAAAGTTAAATAATTAAAATTAGAAGCTATGACACTATTAATTTTAATGGATTATTAAGAATTAGGAAAACGTGTATTTAATTGTTAGTTACATACAAGATTTGTATACAGTTATTAATTTTTTTGGCGTCTACTTACTAGGGATCGCAAAGAGTAGAAAGCATAAACACAACACTAAGCGCATTTTCACGGTCGTTACATTGGATAACTTTTATATGATTGTAACTGGATTTTGATAAGGTAAAATATATGTTTTACTTAGTTTTAGCATTAATTCTATGGGATATAAGTTAATGTCAGCAATGCACTGAGCGTACTAAGCACACATATACTATCAGTATTAGATACACTGAGTAGGTAGCGCCACATAGCGCTAAAATACGTAAAATAAAATATCAACTAAAATATTTTGGTATTTTAGAGCAAAATCGAACTAGTAGAATTTCAATATTATGTTCAATAAAATAATGGATAAAATAGATAAAATAATAAATGAAATAATAAACTTTCAATATAACGTTTAATAAAATAATAAAATTAACAGGCAAAAAATTTCCAACACAATCTACTAGATATGAATAGTCTTTTAACTCTTAATGGTTCATCATATATATTTTAACATTTTCTAGATCAATGTAAAAATGCGAAGATTTATTTTTGTGAAAAAACAGTAATTTTTTAATAAATAATATAAATAATATTTTCTTTTTTAAAAAGTAATAATTTGAAAAGTTTGTCTAATGATTTAATAATTAGAATCAGTGATAAGATTTGTTATTAATAAATTCAAAAATTATGAGCATGCAAGACACAGCCTTTATCGCATAAGCTAAACTTGATGTTTGAGAAATGTACAAAAAAAACTTAGATGATCTGAAGTCAATTAGAATAAATTTTTTCGAGCTATTTGAAAGAATATAAGTGCGTGCAGATATCAGCAAAAACATAATACAAATAACCCAATATTCTCAGCTTTTTAAATTATATGAAATGTATGAATTTTCTGAAAATATTTTTTAAATCGGTACCTTGGTAGACTGAGGGCCGATTTCCTACGTAATAACATGGATTATTTTCAATAAAGCTATAGAAATTTTAATAATAACTTTTGAAATTTTCCAAGTTCTCACGCACGTGTAGTAAACAAACTATAGAAAATATTCTAGAACTAAAATCATGATACTGGCAACTTTCTAAAAGGTTAAAATTAATAATATTTATTTTTTGTTTGGTTAGAGTTAATGTCGCACTAGAGCTACAGAAGTTATAAAAAAATGTTTTATGTTAGGGTTAGATTCTAAAAAGTAACTAACACAGAATTTTTCCCTTTGGAGGGATTCAGTAGTAATACAACATAAAAATAAACAAAACTGTCATTTGATTTGCTAAGAAATGAGTGAAATAATTAACCATTTATGCATCATCTGTAAATGAACGATGAAAACAAGTAAAATGTTCCTTGTTTAGATTAAAAGTTGTTGTACAATCTCTTTAAAATATTTGTTAATGAAAGTATTTTTGCTACTATTTAATGCAATTTTAGAGTACATCAAATTTCAAGTTGAAAGATGTTTATAAGAAACTGGAAAATATCGAATGAATTCCAAGAGCTAAACCCCTGCACCATTATAATTATTTTTATTATTTTGCTTGAAACACTTAAAATTTCATTATGTTAAGAACAAATGTGAGCAGTATTCCTATTGTAAACCACTGTATTAAAAATTAATGATTTTCGAGTTAGGTGTTGTATAATTTATAAATGGGCTTTCAAATATACCTCCTCTTTCACCATATCCTCCTGAGACCCTGGCAAAATCCTACATGTGTTTTTTAGATGCATATTTTTCAAACAAATATAGAAAATTAAAAGAATTAATCAATTCAGAATGAATCAAAAATAAAGTAATAATCAGTTCTAACATTTTCTATATGCAAGATGTCTTAAAATATGTCTTTTCCCCTACTGAAGTCTTTGCAGGACTTTCAAAATAGTGCTTAACACTCTTGTCATGTCTTTTTATACAAATAAATGACCGATGGCTGCAATTAAAGGACCAGCTTTCAGATATTTTATCAAACTCATCAAAAAGTAACTTAAAAAAGATCATCACAAATCTTTTAAGCTTAAAAGAAATTATGAAGGAACCGAACCCCCCCCCCCAATCATTCATATGAATGCCAGGCCTTGGGAGGATCTAAAAAATGTGTCACAATATGGGAGGATAATCTTTATGAGTTCCAAACAGACAGATTTCATTAATTCAAGAAAGCCAGCTTACAACACAGTAAATTTTCAATCCTATCAGAAAATACAAGTTCTTTGTGTTAGTAAAAAGAAATCTATTAAAACTTGATTTGAATGTTTTATTTTATGACAATAATATTTGTGGCATATAAATAGGTTTACTCCCACCATAGTAACTTTAGAGCCATTTGAGTGTTTTCCGACTCAAACTGGAGTTGTCTTTTATTGTAATTCTACCATTTGGACAACCATTTCCAAACCTAAAACACTACTGCAAAGAAATGTGACTGGTAGTTTATTTCCAATCCTCCTGATCAAATTGTCATTCCACATTCGGTAAAAAATTATAGCCAAACTATTTATAGAACAAGTTTGAAGAGAGGTCTAATTATAAGGAGCTCTCTTGCAAATTTAAATGCAATGCTTTTCTTAACATTATGTAACAATGTGGTTATCATTCATTAACACTATATAGTAGAACTTTTATTTCCAGGTAATATAACATCACTGACATCTTTCAAACTAGATGCTTCAATATTTTAATAGAAACATTCGCAAAAATAATAAACCAAGAACAAATTTTAACATTTTTATTATTCATTTTATTTTATACCACAGGTATAATACAAGCAAATGGACATAAGTACACTTCAGCATGAAAGTATTACAAAAACCACCCAGCGGTGTTACAATTCGAGGCATAAGACAATATTATTCCAGCCCCTCTGTTATATTAAATAGTTAAGTTAGAAATGTGCATCATTGGAACTTTTATGTAGCAGTCCAGCAAATGATAAAATGAAAAACTCATATCTAGCTTATTCATCATGTCGAGGGTCTTTTTGTTCTGGGGCAAGTTTAATCATATCATCAATACGCAGAATAGTGATTGCAGCTTCGGTGGCAAATTTCAGAGATTTGATCTTGGAAATTGCAGGCTCTAGTACACCAGCCTTGCGATTGTTTCTTACAGTGCCTTCATACAAGTCGAGTCCAACCCTGAAGAATAAAAAAGTGATATAGCATACAGATCAAAGTATTAGATAAATGTATCATGAACAGTTAAGACATCTAATAATCCAAGAATTCAAATGAGCAATCAAGTGCAATTGCAATAAACTCATTTACATTTATATAAAGGCGATTCCAATAGTCTGAGGTTAATACATTTTTGAGGCAAGACTAATATTTTACATTCAAAAGGTAGGGAGAAAAAATGAGTGCTTAAGAAGAGAGTAATTGGCAAACATAAAAGCACTGCATTACCATGGGTACTTTATAGGAAGCAAGTAAGTATGTTGATAGAACTAGTTGGGAGAAGCTGAATGAAAAATAGGAATATCAGACAAAAAAAATCATCTCTGGAGTGGCTAAAGCAATGGTCACAGCTTTGAGAAATATGACCATTGTTTAAGGTTGTATAAAATACACGAATTATCCAAAAATAAGAGAAAACTTTACATTGGAGCAGCCATATGATACTTCCTGAAGACGTGCTTCTCGCCCTAAGACAATTTGTCAGATTGCTAAAAAAAGGTATTCAGCTTTTTCTATATAATCAAGCAATAACTTAAGTCCAGAATTTTTCATGAATTTCTAATAACAATCTAAGGTGTGTTTAACTGCACCACCATTTCTTTTCTGAGGTTAAGAGTTCAAAACTCGTTCTTAATTTGTAATGTCCATTCTTAAGTATACTATTTATGTGGCATAGTTTGTTTCAGGCTGTAAAGTCTCTAGAACCACGATAACTGTTCTGACTCTGCAGCCTTCAAACTACTTATTTACAACAAACATTTTTGTGTACCTAACCTTACATCATTTTTATAATCTATTTAATATACTCATAAATCCAGCAGAATGTTCCAATGTGATAATTAAAAATTAAATTAAGGCAGGTATAACTATACCTACCTTAATTAAGAAGTTACATTAAGAAATAAAAATAGGCAATCAAGCAAAAGAAGCTTACATTCAAATAACGCAATACCTTACTATAAAAAAACCCCTCAAACTTGGAAACCTTCTAAATTGAAAACTTATGTTTTCAAAAACTAGTTGCTGGTTTACTTGATTGTTCCTTACGACTGTTCATTATTATTCTTTAAAGGCATTAAACACCATTTTATAAACTTTTAAATAAAGAATTACCATTTCATTTCAGCATGTTCTGGCTTAGTTTGGGAGCTATTGTGGTATGCCCTCAGTTTGGAAACAAGGTCACTTGCATCCTTTGCAGCATTCACAGCTAAGGTTTTAGGGATAACTAGCAGACTCTTGGCATATTCAGCAATTGCCAATTGTTCTCGGGAACTCTGAAATATAAAAATATTTATGTTAATCTTACTTTTAATCATTAGCATTTAATAAGTTATCGCAATATAGGGATTAACTGCGTAGCATGATTTAATACTTCAGGTACAAGGCAACAGAAATTGTGGTTAGCATCGCCAGACCATCATTTAATATTAATTTGGAGACAAGTACAATACTAAAAAAATTGAAGTATAGCGTGCAACAAAAGAACCAAGTAGAAATAATTATTAAACCATGATTATTATTTAACACATACAAGTTCACTTGGTACCTGTGAACAAGTTTTTCACATACAGTACAGTGAGCTTTAATTGTACTCTATTTCCACGAAAGCAATTTCACACCATATACATTGTCAATCTAGGATGCGAGCCACGAAAGCAATTTCTCCCCCCATCCCTTCGCTTGGTTTTGAACGAAACGGGGGGAGCATTGCTTTTCTAAACCTAACGCATTTGAGGTTCTGTTGCGAGGTTAACAATCCAAACAGTTCAAACTCAAGTAGGGTGGGCAAAAACACGCTCATGCCCTTTTGAAGAAAACCACATGCGGGGGTTTGGGAGGAAAATGTGCTTTCAAGGCTCACATTCTTCTAGATAGACTAGGTATAAACCATTACAAACAAAACTCACCAGAGAAGTAGCAAAGTTCTCCAAGTAGATGGACAAAGCAGCTTCCACAGCCCCTCCTCCTGGAACCACACTCTTGGACTCCAGTACTCTCTTGACAACGCACAGGGAGTCATGGACAGACCTCTCCATTTCGTCCACATAGAAGTCGTTAGCACCACGCAGGATGATGGAAGCGGCAGTGCGAGCCTTGGGGCTGCAGGGATAAAGGGTTATATTAAAATATTAATTAACCATTTGCGAAAAAAAAAAAGACTAAAGGGAATAAGCAGGGTTTGGAGTAAAGCGCTACTTGTAACAGTTACTATTTTTTAGGTAACACCAAGTAGGGCTGTTAGATTTTTTTAGAAAGTAACTTAGTTGCTTTTAACAGTTATAAACAATTTCAAAACTTCTAGCGCTGCTCTTCATGGATATTTTTGGGCAATTTGGCATAAATTTAATATTTAAAAAACTTTCACAATGTTGAATTTTTGTTCGTAACTTTTTTCCACAATGGCGATTATTTAATCTGTAAATGTAACAGAGTTACTCTTAAAAATAACTTTTCAATCTATCAGAATAAGTTATAATTGTGTTAACTTACGCAACAAAACCACATATGAAAACACCAGTTGATCTCAAGTGAAAAATTTGGCAAATTTTTAATTTTCCATTGCTTAATATCAAATGAAAGTTGTGCAATGGGCCGGTAATCCGAAGTGGAGATTTTTGTGTTTTCGAGATGTTTTGAAAGGTTCCAATACCGAAATTGGTTTTTGAACATTGGTCTGTCCGTCTAAAACTACTCAACAGCTCAAACTAAAAAAGCAACAGACTTAGAACTACACAAGTTTAAAAACTTTCAAAGTAATTGAAATTACCTTACAAGTTACATAATTACTTTTATGACTTTCAATAAATGTAGTGATTTATTGAAAGTCATATAGTGTTACAAACCCTTAGTTTTCTTTTCTAACTAACAAGACTTTATGATACACATGTAATTTTTGATGCACATTCAATTTTAATGAACCATGGGAAATTCTATTTAAATTATTAGCATTAATACTTGTTGAAATTACATAAATTACAAATATTAAGCTGTTCGCTATCTATTATAAATAACTCAAGAAAATAAAACACTAACCCCTTAATCAGCAAGAGTTCATCATCACAGATACGCTCTTGTGCCACTTCTTCGGCTTCACCAAGCATTGAAGCATCAAAGCTCTCTTCACCCTCTAAATTAGCCAAACTTGGCAAGAATTGGGCTAGTAATATGAAAGAAACCAATAAGAATCAAATATAGAATGAAAGTTTTAGTTGAAACAGCAGTTGGTAGAAGGAAAAAAAAAAGAGCTACATGAAAAGCAGTGAAATCGTTTTTATCTTCTAACTACTGAAAGTCTATTGTAATGTTATACATGGGACTAATTATCCTAAAATCATGACCATTAAGAAAAACAGCTCCAGCGGGCCACACAATGTGGAAAGTCTACTTGTTTTTAGAATATTTATAAAAAATACATTAAATATTGGTTACATGTTCTTTGTAAAGGTGAACAAATATCGTGATCCACATACATATAATAAATGTGAGAATTATGTCTATTTTCCCAAATATATTTTCTTACAACAAAAACAGTTAACAAACTTTTTATCAGTTAGCTTTGCATAGATACCTAATTTGTTGAGCAAAGGATAATTGCATCCAAATATACAAATTTAAACAAAAATAACTTAACTTATTTACCTCCAGTAGCTTTTGCTATTCTTTTTAAGTCAGGCTTCTTGCATCGTCTTACTGCCATAGCTCCAGCTTCCACAAAATATTTCAAGCATAAGTCATCAATTCCTCCAGTAGTAAGGATAACGTTTGCTCCTGCAGCTAAGATCTTTTGAATGCGCTCTTTTGTAATATCAGATTCTCTGCAAAGTATGGCAATAATCAATGATGATGCACAGGTCAATTCAATAAAATAACCATATAAAAATGCAAAACAAATCTAGATTCATTTATAATACTAACAAGTACACAGAATATACAAGGTGCACAATAATTGAGATCATGCATTTCAAATAGGGATGCACCAAATATTGGGTTACTATTCGGTATTTGGCCACTTTAGCCAAATAGTGAAATTAAAAAAAAATCTAATTTCTACATGTTATCTTCTAAAACCTTGAAAAATTTTCCCGATAAGGACTTGTTTTCCTTTTTGATAGACTCAAATTCTTAAATTTTTGTTATTTAAAATGGTAAATCAATCTTTACTCTAGTTGTATTAAATAAACAAATCTTGCTAAGCTTTACCTGTATTGTATTAAAATTATTGTGTGCTTGTGTACTTATGTGTTAATGTTGAATTAAAATTAATGAATATTTAATACAACTTACTTGGATCGGACAAAAATAAAAAATTGGTTTACGCAGGCCGAATATTTGGTATTCGGCCACATTTGGTATTTGGTGCATCCCTAATTTAAAAACTTGCAGAATATTTTAAATTTTTTTAGTATTTTACTAAACAAATCTTTGTGGAATGCAAGGAACAGTTATCCATATTCGATATCAGTTTCTACAATAAAATAATTTTATTAAGGGGGGATCATAGTAAACAAAAACCAAAAAATCGAATTTTTGAAACCAATATTTTCTGATAGATGGAAACCCAATCTATCGAATGAGACCAATTTTGTATAGATCGGTTAATTATTTCTTATAAAAAATTAAAATTATAAAAATAAACAAATGTACCACGCCCAATTTGAATTACTAATTGTATGCTTGTATTATTTATGTATTACATTATAAAATATGATTTTTTTGTGTTGATATTTGAAAACCAACCACTGGCTCAATGTAAAAAAAAATTCCCGACGATTTACATGAAATTCGGTTAACAAGAAATGTTTCGGTGGTCATTTCGAGTTCGTGTTAACGGGATCGACTGTATTTGTTTTTCGCGTTTTACTCAAAACTATAATTTTCAACACTTAGGTACACTTTTCTCCAAACCTATCGAATATTTTTTAATAATTTTTTTTGTGTGTTATAAAACCATTTTAGATCTATTCAAGTCACCTAATTTAGTCTTACAAACTAAAATAAATATTTTATTATTTTACACTTTTCTTCGTTGAAAATCAGAATTTTTATGAATGTTGAATATAATGTTTTAAAAATAGAATTTAAAAATTATTTTAGGCAAAAAAAATAGGTGACTTGATTAGATCTAAAATGGTTTTATAACACACAAAAGAAATTATTCAGAAATATTTAATAGATTTGGAGAAAAGTGTACCGAAAAAGTACTTGTATTTTTGAAAATTCGTAATTGTATGTTTCAAAAGATGTCTTTTTTCAAAAATAATAATTTTTGAAAATAAGATTCTTAGGAGTAAATATAATAATAAAAGTACAATTTATAATTTGATACAATTTTTTTTATTGTACCGTCATTTTTAAATGATTTAGAGCCTTTCAAAATCAATACTAAGAATTGGTCATTTTTGCTGTCGTTTACTATGATCCCCCCTTAAGCAAAACATAATTTGTTAAGATACTATAATCCTTACCATTACAACACAACTGTTGAAAAAAATAATGAATTCCCCTAGGAAACAGGGCGAGGTTGCTTTCTAAATCTATCTTGTTTGAGGCACTGCAGTGAAGTTATCGCATTTGCTTTCCAAACCCAAGTAAGTTGGGAGAAAAACGAAAAAAAGGCCATTAGAGCCTTTCCTGGGAAACCCCACAAGGGTATACTGTTAGGAAGTTCTTTCGAAGATTGCAAAGCAATTGTAAAACCATATAGCCACATCAAGTTATTAAGAGCATAATTTAAAAAGAAATATTTAACCTTCTAATGCATACTGTTACCGTTTGGTAACAAGTAACATAATCCAATTTATTCTATTTAAGTAGAGCTCCCTCTCGACAATTTTTTTTATCTATTACATTCCATTTTGAAGTTTTAGGTACTAATAACACTCATGGATGACAGTAGTAAAAGTGTATTCAAAATTAAAGAGTGAGGTTACTAACTGTTCTGAAATTACGTTTTTGGCAGTATTCAAAGTATAATAATATTAGTACTAAATACAAATAAATTGTTCTGAAAAATTAATTATAGTTAAAGAGGGTTATTTTGAAATATATTTAGTAGCTTTCATGTCTTTATTATCAAAATTGGAATTTTGTAGTTGGTTTTTGTCATCTGAAATTTTTAAAAAAAATTTAAATTAAATTCTGAGGCAGTTAATTTTTTTTCAGTATTTTTCAGTATTATATTTTGGGATTAAATGTTTGGTATGATGACAAATAAAATTTCTAAGCATACCTTTGACGGATAGCATCAAGCTTTTCGGGATCTGTAATAAGAACTTGAACACCAAGATGCATTTTCACTTTCTGTAGGTTGAAGTCAATGCAGGCTATTTTAGCATTTGTAATTGACTTGACCATGGCTGTAAGAAAACACAATCAGTTAGTAAATACAGAGAAAACCGGTATTATATAAAGATAAAAATATTTAACTTTATAAATCAAATTTCAAATAGAATCTGTGAGAGAATGTTTAACAAATTTAACAGATTTATTGCATTTTACTTCTGGATAGGTTCCATTTTAATAATGATCACTAACTGAAAGACACTTTTATCTTTAATGTTATGAAAGAAACCATATTAATATAAAATTTTGTGAATTCCTATAATCCTTTAAAGCATAATCACATTTTAAACACAACATACAGAATAAAAATTCGATTTTTTTAATACCTTTAATCTAATAGAGTTGGTACCCGTTAAAATGAACATTTTGCGCCATACTCCACCATGTATCTCAGTCATTCAATAAAATCAAATTTGTTTTAAAAAAAAATATTTCTAACCTTGAGAAGCCACAGTGCAATTCAAGGCATATCCATTGATGAGCATACTTTCAGTCGAGCTTTTTCCATGGGCCTTTAAAACATTAATGGCCTTAATGGGATAGGTGTAGCCTCCTTTTCCGTCGGAGACCCTCACAGCCATGGCAGCATCAACAACCATGTTGGCAAAGAAATCACTCTCGCTAAAATTTTGTTAAGGAGCATACAGGGAAAAAGCATAAAACATATATTTCAAATAATAGAATGATTCATTTGTAATAAACTAATTGATTTTACCACATAAAGCAACCAACAATTATTTAAGTTTGATTTCAAGTTCTTTAAGGTAGTTATTTTATTGTTCTATAACAAATATCTTGGTTTAGGTACCAAATGCTTCATATTCACCTAATATTTCAACATACTTTTTTTCAAACAAATATTTTGATTGTGGATATACTATCAGAGATACAAACGGTTGATCGCCAATACCTGCCACCAAACTATCTGGGAAAACTTTTCCTGGATGTATTCTGGATAGTGATTTCATTGCTTCAGCGAATCTATAACTTGCATTAAACACACAACTTTCTATAGCCTTAAACAAATATTGTACAAGATTATCTGTAATGATTAATGGTTTGCGCTACAACTTACAGTGACCATTACTAAGTCAATTTCGTTTATAAGAAAAGGAAAGTAGAGTTGAACCCTTTTATCAAAGAAATAATATTCCTTGCAATCAAAGCATACTTTCAAATGCTGTGCCTTAAATGTTATCCTGATCCATTATGCCATTTTAAAGCAAACAGCAACATTTTGCACATTTGAAAGCAACCTTAGCTGTAATGAGCTGGACAAGTTAAAATAAATAAAAAAGTTCAACACAAAGGATACGCTCCAATAAGTTTAGAAGACAGTGAAGTTTTTGCAGCATTGATAATGCTTTCCTTGCCCAACACATCAGTAGAGATAGTCATGTGTTCTTGGATGTACTTACAAGCTTCCCTGTAAAATAAAATTTCATTGAGATTAATGATGCATGCAAAACCCACAGCAGCTGCAATAAAATATTTTTTTCAAATGCCTGTGTCAATATGACATCAGGGTGCGAAATTAAGAAAATTTTACATTAGACAACCGGTCTAGTAAGAACTTAAAAGTACTAGACACTCAAAAATTTTGCTAGACCAAAAAAATTAAATAGTCAATTTCACTATCTAAAATTTAATCTATTAACAACTAATTTTTATAGCAACACTTGTTAATCAGTTGTCTGACTCTTCGGTGAAAGTAACTGTTACAATCACTTTTGCTTAATTCAGACTCTTCTGCACAAGGACCCTTGCAGTTAGATTCAAGAGAGCCTCTACGTAAATAGGCCTTTGTGTTTGGCCTTTTTCTTTTTACATCACTTTTTCAAAATTGAAAGGCTTGCTTTTATGGGCCTTTCCGAAAAACATTGGCATTGTCTAGACTAGAGGTCTAGCGCTAATTTCGCGCCCTGTGATATAATATTTTTGTAGGGGAAAACCTTTGTTTTTCCAACCTGATTTTTACAAGACCATCTCAATTCCCCTTCATGTGATTATTATAAAAATAAAGATAGCCAGAAAAACTCTGATTAGCCGTCATATGTTTAAAGAGAATTTAAAGCAAAATGCTTTACTTTAGGTTTATATCAACAGTTCTTGAATTGCCTTTCGCATAAGCTTCTTGTTTTTTTTTAAAGCAACATTTTGCAGTAAGCCCATGAAATCAATCCCACAATGCGCAAAAAAATCACTTTTTAAAAACTTACTTGCAAGCTAATCTGTATCCACTAATTATGGATGTGGCGTGTATTTTGCACTTTACTAATTCATCTGCATTTTTTAGAAGTTCAGCAGCAATTAGTACCTGAAAAAAGTACATATTACAAACAGTGTTACGGTTAGAAAAATCGTTACCTTTAATAAGAATAGACTAAAACCACTAAGAGAAATCCATTATTTACAAACATCAATATGTATTCCAGATAAACAGATATTAAATCATGTCATGAAAAAAGGCAATCAACATAACTGTAATAACCCTTTTTATACAGTAGAATTCCGATTATCCAAGCTAATTGGGACCAGAGGTAGGTTGATATTCAGAAATTCTGGATAGAGAATTTTCATTAACTTATAGTATAGAGGAGGAATTGCAGGAGACAAGTTTTGAATAACAGAAGTTTACAGATCTCAATATCACCAGAGACTCCTCATTTTACAATCGCCATATATTTCCGAGACAAGTTTCTTTTGTAAACAACTGAAAATGACCTTGTTGCAGATAAAAGGGCAGACAATAGAGGTTCCAATGTACATGCAATATTTAGATAAATGTTTCTTTTAAAACAACAAAATAACATAGGAAATACCATAATTCAATTATGTAAGATGTTTTTATTGTAACTTAGAACATTTGAGACATTAAAATGAAATTTAAAGACATTGCAATATTGAGAATACTTACAACTGATGTAGTTCCATCCCCAACTTCTTGGTCTTGCAATTCTGCCAACTCAACTAAAACTTTAGCAGCTGGGTGCTCGATTTCCAGTAGTTTCAAAATGGTAGCTCCATCATTGGTGCAAGTAATGTCCTGAAAATAATAAACATTGCATCATAAGCCTATTATCAAAGTCAGAACCAAAATCTGCCGCCACAATTTACCAGGAAAAGAGTTGCAACTTTGTCAAGTATGTATGCATTTTGTGAATAAAATCCATATGAGGATATAACAACAGTTAAAAATGAAGGGTCTGCTTGAAAATTCCCTAAAGTGTAATTAAGATATAGGTTCTGGCCTGTTTATTCTATTGGAGACTTTGGACGGACCTACCTCCGGTTACGACCACATTACAGGTCTCATCTGGGGGTCACTTTTCCAAGAAGTCTTGCTTTCCCGCAGCTACTGGTCATTGTTTGCCCTTTTCGTCCTTTGAATTACCTTCCTCCATATATAATCGCACGGAAGAGTTAACAAGAATGAAAAGTGAACAAATTCAGCCCTCTCCCCTGTTTGCTGTTAAAAGGATAATTTCAAAAGACCCTTCCACGAATTGTACGAGTTGTCAATAGGAAGCTTCTTTCGCTTTACTGCAGTTAACAATTGCAAGGTAGGGCCATCCATTATGTGCGTTGACATCCCTAGCCTAAGTAACGCTTGGACACGCCCTTCCAAAAGCAAATCACTATACCTAAACCGACCTTAAGCTTGCAGTATACAAATGTTCTACGAGAAAAAGGGTAAATAGTTCCCATTTTAGAGGGCGAGAATCGAATAAAAAAAGGTGTTTCACATTCAATAAACAATTTTATTTGTTATTTCAAGACATAAATTAATTATTTTTATTAGCTTAGCTTCAGTTAGAGTGTTATTTTAATTATTTCCCCCCTTCGATTTTGACGTATCAGGGCGCACGAATATCAGGATAAGAGGAGCAGCCAATCAGAGTACACGAAATTGCGTCGCCAGCCGGGTTGCTTACATAGTTTCCTCCGCTCAGTACATTTCTCTGCTGCAAACTTAAGCTCGGTTTTGGTATAGGGTTGATCGTTGTCACACAAGCAAGGGGCTAACTCTGATGGCAAGGAGTTTAAGGTAGGTTGGTAGGTAAATTATCGTCGCACTAGAGCTACTTGAGGGTTATTGGCGTCGGGCCTCGTAATTTAAAAGGAGTTCAAGAAACTCACAGAATGGAGGAATACCAGTGAATGTTAAATTTGCGAAACATGAAGAACGTTTCAATAAATTGTCTTTTTACAAAACCTAAAAACAAATTGAAATATGAGGTACTTTCCAAAAAAATGAGAAAAAAATTACCAAAAAAATATTTCTTCTTATTTTAAAAGATTGTAAACTTAAATGTGTATTGTAAAAAAAGAGGACCTTGTTTTTGGATATAATTAAAATAACTTAATAAAATGATGAAAATTGTATACTTTTCTTTTAATTTTTACTACTAAACCATTGTTTAAAAAATTGATTTGAAATTTAAGCAGCTCAGTGAGGAAACTTCTCAAAGAGACCACCCTCCCTCAACGACCGATTTTCCTCAGAACGGAGGGTGGTCGCTCCCGAGAGGTTTTACTGTATATGCATTTGGCAAGTTATATACTGATTTTTAAATTTTCCTCGTTGGCTTCTTTGTAACACCAGTAATGCATTTTATAGTAGCTTTTGGGAAAAACAATTTTTCAACAGACCCAGACATTGATTTGATGGAGCTGGTGCTTCCTGATCCTGTTATTTTACCTGTAAACAGGCTCTTTGTGCAGAATATAGTCACTTTACTTTACATAGAACTTAGGCCATCACATAACTGTCATTCTAAATATGATAACACTTTTGAATTCCTAAAAAAATATTTTTGTATACAAAATGGGCCATGTGACTACGAGACATTAAAAATGAATACTGTCATGTCATAAGTTCATAAAAGCAAAATGTAGTCTAACAATTACATACAATGCAATGTATTTATGCCTTTCCCTAACAAATAGCCCCCAATTAATAGACAGGTTAATAAATAAAATAATCCGACAAGAAATACCTGACAATACTCTTAATAATCAATACAAATTCAACATTATTTTCACCTTACAATGAATTGGAAATCGTAACACTAATTGTCAAAGCAAGACAATCTCAACTGTTTTTCCACACTATAAATTAACATTTGGCAATGTCTTTGAAAAAGGGAGTTAGATTATAATGACCAGCCAATATCCCAAAGCTTATTAGATATTTCATTAAGTATTTTTTGATGTATCTTTTGCAATTACGACAGGTTCCTGAAAATCATGAAAATTAATTATTGGTGAAATTGTATATTAATATTTACAATATGTTATACATTGACATTTTTTTGTATTCTTTAACGAAAACTTACCCCAATGTTATCTACAAGCATTTTATCCAAACCAATTGGTCCTAATGAACTCTTGACAATATTGGCAATGGCACAAGCTGCATTAACTGTAAAGGAAAAAACCCAGTTAAAACTATTTTTTCAAAATCATACAAAGATTTAAAAGGCATACAATTTTAAACCTATTGAACTGTTGATTATTTTAATACAAATTGCAAAAAATGTCAGCCAAATTTTAATTTAACACACATCTGAAGCTGGTGTCACTTTTCTTAGAAGTCAAGCAATTTTGCTGCTTATTACTCAGGATGTCATTCCTTAGTCCTTGTGGCGATTGGGTCTGGCAACACAAAGTGTGACCGGATTCGGTCGCCAGAGGGCCTTTAGTATATAAACCCCAGTTGTGCTGAGCGCGGGCGCTTAGAACAGTGACCATGCCATGCTGCTAAAATAAACATAACTTGACAAGTAAATTTGTCTCTAATCCCTATTAGTAAGCAAGTCTCACTTCAACCATGGATACTAGCAACTAAATATTGGTGACCCGGACGTGATGTTTATTTTAGCAGTAAATTCGTCTCTAATCCCTATTAGTCAGCAAGACCAGCTTCAACCATGGATACTAGCAACTAAATCCTTATTGGAATATTTAATTGCTTCAAAATGAGAAAATATTTAATTTAAGCCATTTAATAACATGAAAAATATTGCAGATTCGATTGCATTGGATACACAGAGTTGTTGACCGCTCCACATACGTACCCACTTTTAAAAAATATTTTACAACTGTATTTAATGTTGGCAAATGGTCAACACTGGATTTACAAAGTGGCATCACACGTCACTTCTTTTCTCAGCAAAATTGTTGGTGAGGAATAAAAATGCTGCTTTATACCGATTCTAGCATTTTGAAGAATGAAAGGTAAGGGTATCCCATTTTTAACATGTTATGCGATGAAAAAGAATGGCCTATGACAGATTAACATGGAGAAAGGATCAACAGCGAGATAGACTGTTTATATTCTCCAATTAAAAACTTAAACCCACACTTCATTCAATTAATGCTTCAACTTTCTTTGAAAAAGGAAAATAGCTTTGCTTATATAAACAAGGATTTGTACATGTTAGCCCCTCCCATAAAATCTGTCATTGATAAGTGTTTCCCTTTAAGTAATAAACTATTTCACTACTATTGTGTCTTATCACTAATCATTTTGCTTCGAAATTTGCTTTTAATCAGAGGAAAACTTGTTGGATCTAAATTGCAGCCCCTTACTCCCTTTATAAACATCTGAACAAGTTGACAGGTCGCAATATTCGAAACTTTAGCGTCTCGACAAACATACACAATGTTATTAATCAGTTTTAAGTAAAATCACAAGATTCTCTAGAGTTTTAACAATAATTTGGCTTTATAATTAAGTAATTTCTATAATTATCCGCACGTGGTTGCCGGCATGTTTTATGGTTTCTATGGCGGATTTAGCAAGTCATTTATTTTACCATTTTGAGTTCGCACAGGTTGTCCAGTAGTCCTGGCACCTCCAAGGTGAAGCATAGCTGTAGACATTTTTAATATTTGCTAGTTATATAAAACAAAAAGTAATTCAAATATACGAAATTTTAATGTGTTTAACTGCAAACACTAAATTAGGGAGACAGTTTATTGTTGTAGTGAAGTAGAAGTTACTATTTTTCTTCCAATGTGAGTTACGCCAAATTTTGAAGTGGCCTTTAAGGCCTTTTCACACGGTGTTCCTTGTGCACGGGACTGCTCGGACAGGGTTGTCCACCTGCAAAGATTCTGACGTCACACGTTCCTGGAGGGGTTGTTGTGAATGATACTTATTTACTAGTCTTGGCAAAAAAATTTCAATTTTTCAATACTTTTACAAATCAGCTTGTTTCACGGCGAATCTGGCAACACCTCTCTTCCTCAATTAGAATTTCAAAGATGGCGGCCTCCATGCTCGTTTAATTCGAGATACCCACTCATTCATCAATTCAGGATCAGCATGGGGAAATACGTGTAATGAAACTTTTTTTTCTGCACAATTTTGCGTTAATGAATTAGTCGTTCAGCCAACAACACAGCAAAAACTTGGCATTTAAAAAAATTAGCTTCAATATTCTCAACGAAAACTCACTACCGAATAACAAAAACAAAACATAAACAGTAATTCTAATGGGGTCGGTCCGAAATGAACGGGTCCGATTCTAAAGTTGGTTGGTTGGTAGACATACATTTTCAGGTTTGTGCGCTTGCTCAGGGATCCGCTTAAAACCTTCGTCAAGTAAGACAGACACAACACACTCACCCACACATACACATACGTGACAGATGCTGCCATCTATTGCGCGCTAGTTTCCTAACCGTTGTGCTGCCGGGTCAACACGGTAATTCTAAAGCAGAAACATTAAATTCTAATTGAGGATGACAAGTGTTGCCAGATTCGTCGTGAAACAACCCCATTGCTATCACGTGTAGGAATTGGTTGGTTGGTATACATATATTTTCAGGCTTGTGTGCTTGGTCAGAGACACGCTTATAATCCTTCATGTAAGACAGACACAACACACACACGCATACATACGTGACAGATGCTGTCATCTATCGCGCGCCATTTCCACAATTTAGACAAGTCCCTGAAGGGGAGGGAAATAGTCTCCAGCGACCTGTACCGGCGGGAAAAGGTGCAATGACCACTCACAGGACTTTCGGTCCCAACAGATTTAACGAGCACGTACTCCGCATATTCGGTGGGTCTTCAGTGGTACCGAGATTCGATCGCGAGACCTTACGGTAACGAGATCGAGATCTTAACCACAAGGCTCCCCACTAGCCGATTTAACAAGGAGTACTAAATACAAAAATCAACATTGGCGAACATAAAGTAGATTTTTCTCCATTTGGCAAACTCGATTTTGCCAACAAGACGTCAGAGCTATACTTGATGCTGATTGGCTACCTATATCTCTCCGCAAAACCGGTTTACCGATTTTCGTGTCTCCACGAAAAAGTTCAATGAACAATTCTCTACAGCGGTTCTCCATGTTATTCCTATGGAAGTTCCGTGATCAAGGTGCTCCGTGTGAAAAGGCCCTTAGTCAGCTCGTAAGTTTTGTTTAAGAATATAGCTATTTTCGATTAAATTTTCCCTTTTATTAAATTTTAAAGTAAAGAATAAAAAGCATAAAAGATTTTGTACTATATTTTTATTTTAAAAACAAAAATTATGACAAATATCTATTTCTGTGACGTCTTTCTTGACAACAGAAGGCGCGTTTACATGAGCCATCGAATCTGTGAATTTAAGAGCAAACTCAGCAATTTTTCCCTTTTGGGGATTTTCTCCCTGACAGAACTGGAATTGCACGGTTCATTGGGGTTTTTCGCAAACTCTCCAATGAAGGACGGTTTGATGTTTCATACCATGGATTCGGTCACAGACAGTCATTTGGGTTAGAAATCCTGCTCGACCACTTTTTCCCCTAATGGGGATTTTGGTATTCCATGGACTCGATGGATCATGTAAACGTGCCTAAAATGAGTTGGCACCAAATACAACTATGTAGTATCTGATCACAGAAATTTTCTCTTGATTCTGCATTGATAGCTATTTTTTTAAATAAATATTATTAATAATTTAAGACAAGTTCTTCAGTTAAATAATGATTTTTTTGACGGAGAAATCCAACAAGGCATGCATCAAAACAATTGGGTAACTAGGATTTCTAAATTACAATTTGTGAATACGTCAAAAAATAATAATAAAGAGAAATCGGCTTCACATGCATGCTGATCTGCATTTTATTATCAGCTATAAGAAACTGTATGAATGTTGTTAATGTTGATAAAATCTCGTAGATGGCAGCACCAAAAATAAGTTCAAACTAGCTGAAATATTTGCAATCCCTGCATTGCCTACTTACTATAATCGAACTCCGTTCACACGAATTCGAAAGGAACACCGAAACATTTAATGTAAACCAAATTTCATAATAATCATCAGGATTTTTTTTTACATTGAACCAGTAAATAGTTAAAAAAATTCTTTTTTTTATAATGTAATAATACACTAATAATACAAAAAGTAATGCAATAAATATAGTTCATTTGGAGTAGTATATACTACCAAAAAAAAAAAAAAATTCTTTTTATTGCAGGTTCAAATTGGTTTACTGCATAGGTCGCTACAAATTTATGGTTTACTGCATAGGTCGCTACAATTTTATTCCGATTTTTTAAAATCTTTGAAAGGATGCTTTTAGCTACACCTTATTCAGAGGCAATTTTTGCTTAAAAAAACATTTGTTGTCAATATCATTTAAATTTTTTATTTCTTTTTTTCTAAAGGAATGGCCTGCTACTTTCGATTAATTTGAATGAAAATCAATAAGTTATCAAGTAAGTAAAATCAATAAGTACTCCAAACGAGTGATTTTAACTCAGTCTGATTTAGTATTCACTTCTTTCCAGGGGCAAAAATGCACTTCTCCTACTGGAGTGGATTTCACTCTTTTGTTTTAAGAGTGTACATTGTTTAAGGATAAACAAATGTAAGAACATAAACAGAATTTTATCTTCTTTTGCTAACTGTATTAGTATGCGCAGAAATTCTATTAATTTTCGTTTTAAGTTAAAAATAAATTCAAACATGTCAAAGAACATATTCGGATATGACACATACGAATGTCCCTAATCTTTTAGTATTTTCAATATATTTAGTTTTCAAAATCATAATTTATTGTTTGATTGGGGAGCATCTTCGGCTAACATAATAGTCATCGCTAATAATCCTGTAGTTCTGTCTTCATGCCTGATGTTCAGCTATTCAGTTTTTTTCCCAGTTGTCTTTCCACTTCTTCAAATGTGGAGTATCAAACACTTGAATATTTGTGAGGATTTTAAATGTCTCTTGGCCACCAGAAAATTGAATAGAAAGAAGATATGTCCGTATTACCAAATATGTTTTTTTTATATTAAAGAAGACCTCAGACAAGAGCAGTTAGAGGCGAAAAAGAAAAAAAAAAAGATGATGGAAAACTAATGCAAAAAGAAAAAAAATCCATAAAATTTACTAGTTTCTATGGAAGAAGAATAAGAAGACAGCAATAGAAATTTTTTGAAACCAAAAAACTGTTGAACAAACAAATAAAAAAAATTGGTACACTATGCAAAATAGATATTTATGCAACTAGTGCGAAAAGTAATGCTTTTTAAAACAAGTGGATTTTATTTCACGAGCGAGGTACGAGCGAGTGAAATAAAGACACGTGTTTTAAAAAGTTTACTTTTCGCACGTGTTTCATACACTATTTTTTATAATTGCGTGAAAAAAATCAAATCCCATTGGTTCAAAAATAATTCACGTGCTAATTAGACTAAAATAGACTAAGAGATGTCAAGGAAAACAACCAATGATCTCGCAGTTCGGAGCGCGTGACGCTATAAAAAACCAATAAGCGTGTTTCAACATTTTGTCAAAGAAAGCAACCAATGAACTCGCAGTTCGAAGGGCGTGACTTAAGAAATATTCCCATCGCGAGAAAAAAAATTCATTGATTCAAAAATAATTCACGCGCATAATATTTTTAAATACAGAAGATCGATAAATCTTTGGATTTTATGAGTATTATCAAATCGAAATTTTACTTGAAATGTTGGCATCTTATAAAAAGAGTGCGACAAAGTCTTTTTTTCACTGCTTTTGGGTGAAAAAAAGTACTTTTTTTCACTGTTTCAAAAAGTCTAGCTTTGTGCACGCGTCTGATATTGAAATTATAATGTAAAAGTCGGCTTTTTTTCACGCAATTATAAAATAGATATTTATGCAACTAGTGCGAAAAGTAATGCTTTTTAAAACAAGTGGATTTTATTTCGCGAGCGAGGTACGAGCGAGTGAAATAAAGACACGTGTTTTAAAAAGTTTACTTTTCGCACGTGTTTCATACACTATTTTTTATAATTGCGTGAAAAAAATCAAATCTCATTGGTTCAAAAATAATTCACGTGCTAATTAGACTAAAATAGACTAAGAGATGTCAAGGAAAACAACCAATGATCTCGCAGTTCGGAGCGCGTGACGCTATAAAAAAACCAATAAGCGTGTTTCAACATTTTGTCAAAAAAAGCAACCAATGAACTCGCAGTTCGAAGGGCGTGACTTAAGAAATATTCCCATCGCGAGAAAAAAAATTCATTGATTCAAAAATAATTCACGCGTATAATATTTTTAAATACAGCAGATCGATAAATCTTTGGATTTTATGAGTATTATCAAATCGAAATTTTACTTGAAATGTTGGCATCTTATAAAAAGAGTGCGACAAAGTCTTTTTTTCACTGCTTTTGGGTGAAAAAAAGTACTTTTTTTCACTGTTTCAAAAAGTCTAGCTTTGTGCACGCGTCTGATATTGAAATTATAATGTAAAAGTCGGCTTTTTTTCACGCAATTATAAAATAGATATTTATGCAACTAGTGCGAAAAGTAATGCTTTTTAAAACAAGTGGATTTTATTTCACGAGCGAGGTACGAGCGAGTGAAATAAAGACACGTGTTTTAAAAAGTTTACTTTTCGCTTGTGTTTCATACACTATTTTTTATAATTGCGTGAAAAAAATCAAATCTCATTGGTTCAAAAATAATTCACGTGCTAATTAGACTAAAATAGACTAAGAGATGTCAAGGAAAACAACCAATGATCTCGCAGTTCGGAGCGCGTGACGCTATAAAAAAACCAATAAGCGTGTTTCAACATTTTGTCAAAAAAAGCAACCAATGAACTCGCAGTTCGAAGGGCGTGACTTAAGAAATATTCCCATCGCGAGAAAAAAAATTCATTGATTCAAAAATAATTCACGCGTATAATATTTTTAAATACAGCAGATCGATAAATCTTTGGATTTTATGAGTATTATCAAATCGAAATTTTACTTGAAATGTTGGCATCTTATAAAAAGAGTGCGACAAAGTCTTTTTTCACTGCTTTTGGGTGAAAAAAAGTACTTTTTTTTCACTGTTTCAAAAAGTCTAGCTTTGTGTGCGCATCTGATATTGAATTTATACTGTAAAAGTCGGCTTTTTTTCACGCAATTATAAAAAGGAAATTGTGCATGATTCTGATGACAAAAATAAAAACTGCTTTTGCATCTATTGCTTGAAACCCATACAACCAATTCAGATGAACAATGCTTTGTGCAAAATTACTTTACTTTTTGGTAGTTTGCAAAACCTGTTACAGCGATGATTCAGATGGCTAAACAGTTTCTTTTTAGGCCCTATTTTTTCAGTTTAGCTTATAACGTTCTTTAATTAATTTTCTTTATTATTTAAACAGTGTGAAAAGTTGACTGAAAAGAAAATTGAAAAAGAAATGACTCTTTTTATTTGATTAACAAATTACTTAATTAATTTCGTGGTACAACACTTATAATCTGCGTTAACGTGCCGCTTAAAGCTTATGAATAATATAACTAATCTATATACATAAAAGGCGACTTCTGTTTGACTGTATAGGACGCAAAAACTTAAGAACCACGCAACAGATCGTCACGAAATTTGGCACAACAATTCATCTCATCTCCAGAACAAACATTGGCTAAGAATTTTTAGAATCGGACCATTCCTTCTATCGTTTTCGAACGTTTTAAGGGAAAAAATACACCACTTTCGCTCAAATCCGATAATTTTTTCTCTTTCGTGATGCCATCAGGCAGAAAAATTTAAATAAAACTTTTTAGAAAACAATTGAAATTGAAAATGTTTAATTTATTTAATATTTGTTCATTGCCTTCAGAAACAAAATTAATAATTTGAAAAAATAGTTGGATATTTTTCAAGTTGCGTAATCCTACCAGTCTCCATTCTATTATTTTATTGTGTATATATGATTTTAATTATGAATTTTTTAAAAGCATAGTTAGGCTTTTACTGAACTATGTTGTTTTTTGAAGACCGTTGCACTACAGATGCACATTAGGGTTTCATGTCTTCCTTTTTTCGCCAATTACTTTGCCAAACTAGCCAAATTATTACAAAGAACGTGCAAAAGAGCATTTTTTTTTAAATAGCTGGTTGGTTGTGCGATGGTCTTTGCGCCAGAGGAGAATGGGTGCCATGGTAGCTATATATTTTCCTCGCCAAATTTTTCAAACACGCCAAATGAGCTAAAATGCTTTTATTCGGGAAATTACTATGACATTATCTGTTAATTTTATAGCATTTTTTAAATTTTGAACTTTTAATGTAATATAAGTAGCGGGATTTTGTACTTTAATAACGAACGGTATCAGCAACATAAGCTTATTAAAAAGCAAAAAAACTTATAAAAAAAATGCAAATCGTTTGCTGTTTGCTGGAGTAGCTTATTTTTAATTCTTACTGATTATTTTTTTACTTAAATATGTATTCTCTTTAATTTGAGATTCTTTTCAAAGGTATGTTTGAAATTAAGATTAATTATTACTATATCCAAGATGGGTAACTAAGTGAAAAAAATTACTGGGTAATCTTCATATCTTACGTAACTCAAATGAAAGAAAAATTAGTTAAATTGACTATTAAATTATTTTTTCACCTCTACCCGTGCAACGTCGGGTACAACAGCTAGTCACCTATAATATAGTACTTGTACCCATTATGGACAGTGCTCTCAATACGGACTAGCCTAAAATCTTTAAAAGTTATTTTTTAAAGATATAGTACAACATGCCCGTGAAGAAAAGCAATTGAAAATATTTTTTATAATTGCGTGAAAAAAAGCCGACTTTTACATTATAATTTCAATATCAGACGCGTGCACAAAGCTAGACTTTTTGAAACAGTGAAAAAAAGTACTTTTTTTCACCCAAAAGCAGTTAAAAAATGACTTTGTCGCACTCTTTTTATAAGATGCCAACATTTCAAGTAAAAGTTCGATTTGATAATACTCATAAAATCCAAAGATTTATCGATCTGCTGTATTTAAAAATATTATGCGCGTGAATTATTTTTGAATCAATGAATTTTTTTTCTCGCGATGGGAATATTTCTTAAGTCACGCCCTTCGAACTGCGAGTTCATTGGTTGCTTTCTTTGACAAAATGTTGAAACACGCTTATTGGTTTTTTATAGCTTCACGCGCTCCGAACTGCGAGATCATTGGTTGTTTTCCTTGACATCTCTTAGTCTATTTTAGTCTAATTAGCACGTGAATTATCTTTGAACCAATGAGATTTGCTTTTTTTTCACGCAATTATAAAAAATAGTGTATGAAACACGTGCGAAAAGTAATGCTTTTTAAAACACGTGTCTTTATTTCAATCGCTCGTACCTAGCTCGTGAAATAAAATCCACTTGTTTTAAAAAGCATTACTTTTCGCACTAGTTGCATAAATATATATTAGCCTAGAAAGAGTGCAAAAAAGGGAGTTGTTTGCCCTTTCGAAGGTAATCTGTATTTTTGTGGAGTGTTGATCTTAATTAGAGGAAAATATATTCTTTATGATATATTGTATAATTACTTTTTAAATATATATTCAAAAGTGGAATATTTTAGAAAGCTGATAAAACATATTTTTGATTGT